>JAJHZJ010000020.1:1941488-3141488 GCA_023548195.1 Bettongia penicillata ogilbyi | reverse complement strand
ATTTTTCTCATGAAAATCTACTTCCCAAGAATAAGAGCCATTCTCCAATGGATAAATGAACAAAGGATGTGAATAGGAAGATTTCAAAGAAAGAAACCCAAACTATCAACAATCACTTGGGGAAATAAATGCTGCAAATCAATAGTTACAGAAATATAAATAAAGCAACTTGAGTTTTCACTTCATAGCCTTCAAGATTGCAAAGGAAAATGATGGATGCTGGAGGGGGTGAGGTGAGGGAAAACATGCACAGTAATACACTCTTGGGGAAGGTATGAATGGTTCAAGCCATTATGGAATGCAGTTTGGGACTCTGCTTTCAAGAGTCACCAAACTCTACACACTTTTTGACTGCTATAACCTAAAGACATCAGAGAAAGAGGAAAAGGATCTATGTCCTGTGTGTACAAAAATATTTATAGCAGTTCTTTTTGTAATGACAAAGAGCTAGAAACTAAATGAGTGTCCATCATTTGGGATGCTAGGGTAATGGAATAAATCATGGTGTATAAATATAATAGAATATGATTGTGCCATAAAAAATGATGAAAGGGATGGTTTCCAAGAAACCTGGGAAGATTTGTATAAATTGACACAGGGTGAAGTGAATAATACCACAGTAATTTATATAATAATAACAACACTATAAAGACAAATAACTCAAAAGTTTAATCCATGCAATGACCAAGCAGAAGTCAGATGATAGACATACTACCCATCACCTGACATAAATAGGTGATGGACTCAAGATCAGAATGGGATATTCATTTTTGGACATTGTGAATTTAAACATTTGTTTTGCATGACTATACATACTTGTCACAAGCCCCCATCCACTCATCCAGTGGGTAGAGTTAGGACAGTAAGAAAATAAAATGTTTGCTAATTGAAAAAAGTAAAATAAAATGAGTTATATAACAATAAGAGTTAACATTTAACTTACTATGTACCAGACACTATGTTAAACAAAGGCTTTACAATTATTGCCTCATTTGAGATTCTCTGAGAACAGGGGAGTTCCTGAGTGGTGTGCATCTTGGAGAAAGATTCCCACATGGTCTCTGTTTCAAAGGGGCTAAAAGAGCACCAAAAGAACAAAGCTATAATGCAAATGAGAGGAAAGGAAGAGATCGTGACCTTGCCATGTCCCAGTGTTGCCATGAGTGACTTAGCCAGTCTGTCAGTAAGTATTTATTAAGAGCCTACTCGTGCCAGACTACTGCTAAGCCCTAGAGACACACAAAGAGGCAACAAAACAATCTTTGCCTTCAAGGAGCTCACAATTTAATGGGATAGTACAGCTTTGATGGAAATGGAGCTGCATATTCAGCAGCTCTTTCTGAGGGAGTACAAAAACTACAGGATGGTGCTACAATTCTGGGAGTGACTCTAAAGCCCTGAGGAGAGGAGAGATTTCAGTGAAATATCAGGGTGCTGCTTCATTGGCAATCCAAGTTTAGTTCCTTTCCAAGGGGAGCTTGAATGAATGAAAAGCCCTTACTAATGCTTACTATGTGTTAATCTTTGGGCATGCAAATAAAAAAGCAAAACAGTTCATGTCCTGAAGGAGTTTATATTCTAATAAGGATTATTATTATTCTAATAATAATGTAACACTTACAGGGAAGTTGTGGCCAGGGAAGGGGGCTTTGCTCTGGGAAGTCACCTTTCCAGAAGAAGTGGTAGTATCATTTGACTACAGGACTTACACTAGAAGATGGAATAACAAGAACATATTGGGGGTGGAGGGTTTGCTCCATGAACAGTAATGGACTAAATAAGAAAATAGTGAGGCAGACATGATGGGAAGCTGGCTGGGGCTGTCTATAGATAGTGGGCCATGTGAGTTTGCATCCATACATTTATCCATCAAAAAGACTTGGTCCCAGGACCAAGCACAGAGGATTAAGTCCTCCAGAACTTTGTCTCTGGAATTCCAATGGTCTATCCGGATGTCTGGCAGGTACTGAATGATAGAGGATGCCACGAAAAAGCAGACTGGTAGCACAGTGGCTAGGATGTTGGGCCTGGAGTCAGGAAGACCGGAATCCAAATCTGGCTTCACATCATCTGTGTGACCCTGGGCAAGTCATTTAACCTCTATTTGCTTCAGTTTCTCTAACTGCAAAATGGATTTTGCAGTTGTGAGGATTAAATGAGATAATGTTTATAAAGTGCTTAGTACAGTTCAGAGCACATTTTTGTTCTTGTTGTTGTGTTTGTCCTTCGTTCTCGAAGAGGACCATGACATCAGGATGATGACATGACTTGCAGTTGACTATGCAAGGTCAACAACTTCACTTTCTTCTCCTGAGCCACTTTGGTCCAGTGGTCTGATATTCATCAGGACAACTGGAGATGATCCAGGCTGCAATGTGAGACCCTGGTCCTTTCAGGCTAAGGTCTTATCACACTCAGAGTGAGAGTGTGATAAGCATAACACATAGGCACTATATGAATGTTTATTCCCTTCATCTCCCCCATCCCATCCCCCACTATGAATACTTTAATATTTTCCCTATCTGTGGGCTCCTATGAATTCTTTGTACTTTATGCATCTTTCTGTTCTTTATCTGGTAAGCATTTGTTATCATATGTGCTTGTATGATGGGAGGGGGAATCCTGCTGTTCATGTTTGTGGAAACCTAGATGGGCTTATTTTGAGATTTTCCAGAGTAATTTTTAGTGTGTGTACATAAGAAGTCAAAGAGCCACTGACCTTTTGGATCAGCTCCTGAGACTGTACCCAATCTGTATGAACACAGAATTTGGGGTACCTTGAATCGCAAGTTACACAAATAATCTGAGGAAGATGTGAGCATTAATAACTAGAGGAAATCAGGAAAGGTTTCCCAAAGGAGGTGGCACATGAATTGAGTCTGAAAGGTAACTAGGGATTACAAGAGACTGCAGTGAGTAGGAAGAATATTCGAGGCATGGGAGAATGTCTATGCAAAGGCATGGAGGTTGGGGATATAATTAATAATGCTAAGGTTCAGAGATAGCACATGGGCCAGTTTGGATTGTGTAGTACATGAAGGAGAATAATGTAACATTAGTCTGTAAAAGTATCCGTCAATAAAGATTTGTTAAGTGCCTACTCTGTGCCCAGGTGAAAGTCTCTGCCCTAAATGTGTTTAAATTCTAAGCCAACAAGTACTTAAATATATGCAAAATGTTAGGGGGTTGTTGAATAGATCAATCAGTTACTCCACTTAAAGTGGTAAAATGCTGGGTCTGGATTGCTTAACCCGATTAAGAAAAAGTCTCGAATTTTGAACTGAGATTTGAGAGTCTGGAAGCTTTGGATAGAAGACTTCCAGCTAAGAACTTGAGAAGGAATTGCTTTGGGATGGGGTGAAGGACAGCACTCTAGCTTCAGCGTTGTCCTACTTCCATCTCCTTTACTTGCAAACTTTGAAGGATCAGGAGGATCTTGGACCACCCATGTAACTATTAGCATTCTAGTAGCTTCCTCAGAATAGCAGTGGCTGGAGATGTTTGCTTTAGGGGCTAAGAAGATTCTAGATAGGAAAGTCAGATTCTAGGCCCCATAGGAACTCCATCAGAAAAGCTACAAGCCCAAGCCCAAGGGGGACTTTATGAGTAGCCCCACAAAGGAGAGGAAAGGACTTCCAGAAACCAGGTCCCTCTTTGTGACATGTGCTCTAAGCTTGAGTCTACTTTCCCTTGGACTCTGTATGTACTGGAGGGAGAGTATGTCACAGACTTTGGGGGAGAATGTTTCCTGCCAATTCTTCTTACTATATGCTTCCTTAGTAAATGCACCTTTCTAAAAACTACTTAAGTCTGGCTAATTGATATAAAGTGATAACCAGGGAGGCAGCATATCAGTGAGGCTCATAAGTAATAACATTAAAAAACTACCCCCAAACCCTCAGGCCCAACTCTGAATTCTGAGAGGAGACAGGGCAGCTGCTCTATGGGAATCTGACCTATTAGTAGAAATAAGGAGTTGGAAGAGTAACAATAGAAAATGTGTTACAAGAATATATACAAAATAAAAAAGTCAGATGTGAGGTACTGGCAGCAAGAGAATCAGAAAAGGCTTCCTATAGGAAGAAGCACAGAAACTGAGCTTTGAGGAGGGAGAAAGTTTGAGGCATAGGAGATAAAGCAAAATAATAGAGATGGTATAAGGAATGGCAGGGAAGTCAGTTACGTCAGTAACCTAGAATGTGTGGAGAGTAGTAAAGTGTAAGAAGACTGGAAAGGCAGGAAGTCACCAGGATGTGAAAACCTTTAACATCCAGAAAATAATTTATATTTAAGCCTACACTTAATAGGAAGCCACTGAAGTTTATTGAAAAGGAGAGAGAAGAGGTGAGGTCAGACTTTTAGTTTAGGAAAATCACTTTGATAGCTTGGAACCATAATGTGAAGGCTTTAAAATGTGGGGCTGAGGAGTTTATATTTTACCCTGTAGGCAATAGGTCCCTAAAGATTCTTCTGGTTGTTGTTTCTCCTTTGTCCTTGAAGAGAACAATGATATCAGGAAGATGAAGCCATGACTTGAAAGTGAATTGGAATGAAGTGAGGCTGGGCAATGCAAAGTCATCAGCCTCACTCTCTCCTCTGGAGCCCTCAGGGTCCATGGTCAAATATGTATCAGAAGAACTGGAGATGGTCCAGGGTGCCATGGGAGCCTTTTTAAGATAAGGTATTTCTGAGTTCTTACTTTGACTGAGGCAGGGGGATGATAGGCATGATTGGGTCATAGGATCTCTAAGTTCCTTTTTAATTTTGGCATTCTGTGAGCATAGATGCTTTCCCAGAAGGCACTGCCCCGCAAAATTCCTCTTTGTTGGCTCCTCCTGTACTTTTTTGCAACTCCCAGCAGGTGGCAGAGATGCTACATCATCTTATGATTCCTTTTCCAATTTGGTTTTTGTTTTCAAGGCAATCTCACACTTTAGTAGTTTTCTTTGGTTAAAAGAAATAACATGTATATACTTTGCAAGTACCACTGTTGTCGAATATTTTTGATGAGATTTTTGTCACTGTTTAAAGTTGGCTTAGCAGTTATGGGTTCACTCTCTATCACTTCATATAAATTTTCCCATATTTTTAAAATTCATTTCTTATTCCTTACGGAACAAGAATATATCATTATGTTTATGTATTGTAGTTTTGAGAGGCTTATGGTTTGTTTCTGATTTTTTACTATTACAAATAATGCTGTCATGAATATTTTCATAGAATTAGGTCTCTTGCTGTTATCAATTACCTCCTTCAGGTCAGGCAGTAAGAATACTCTTTGACCTATTGTCCATTATGATTTGAACTATGAAAAGAAACATAGGTGTACATGTTGCTGAATTTAGCCGATTGAGTTCATGGATATGGCATAACCATTTGACTAGTCACTCCCTTGTTTCTGGGCTATGGTATTTCAGCTGATGAGTTGATTTACTTCTGAGTTGTAAATTCAGCAAGTTGCTGCTCATGGCTGGCTCCTCATCTGGCCTAGCTATTGTACTTGACCTCTATTGATGTGTGTGTGTGTGTGTGTGTGTGTGTGTGTGTGTGTGTGTGTGTGTGTGCATGGTTCTTGTGTATGTCCACATGGGTCTGTTTAAATGTGGACTTCAGAAAAATATGAATAAATATCATTGGAATCTTATCCATTTCTTTCCTTTTTTCCTTTTGTTCTCATTTATTTATTGATTTATTTTGTTTTAAGCATTCATTTCCACAAAGTTTTGAGTTCTAAATTTTCTCCCCATACCCCAAAGCACTTTGCAATCTGATTGCCCTTCCACCAATGTGCCCTCCCTACTAACACTCTTCCTTTCCCTTATCCCCATCTTCATTCTTGTCCTGTAGGGCAAGATAAATTTGTATACCCCATTACCTGTATTTCTTATTTCCCAGTTGAACAGAAAAACAATTCTCAACACTTGTTCCTAAAACTTTGACTTCCAACTTTTTTTCCTCCCTCTCCACACATCCCCATTGAGAAGGCAAGCAATTCAATATAGGCTATATATGTATAGTTTTGCAAATTACTTCCATAATGGTCATGTTGTATAAGACTAAATACATTTCCCTCCATCCTATCCTGCCCCCCCATTTCTTCTTTTCTCTCTTTTGACCTTGTCTTTCCCCAAGAGTGTTTACTTCTAATTGTTCCCTCCTCCCATTTGCCCTCTCTTTCATAATCCCCCCAACCCTGCTTATCCCCTTCTTTCCTGTAGTGTAAGATAGATTTTTATACCAAATTGAGTGTGCATGTTATTCCTTCCTTGAGCCAAGTGTGATGAGAGTAAGCTTCACTTTTTCCCTCTCTCCTCCCTCCTTTTCCCTCTCCACTGGAAAAGCTTTTTCTTACCTCTTTTATGAGAGATAATTTGCCCCATTCCATTTCTCCCTTTCTCCTCCCAATATATTCTTCTCTCACCTCTTAATTTTATTTTTTTGGATATGATCCCTTCAACTCACCCTGTGCTCTCTGTCGCTCTCTCTATATGTGTGTATGTGTGTGTGTATGTGTGTGTGTGTGTGTGTGTGTGTATAATCCCTCCAACTCCCCAGATACTGAGAAAAGTTTCAAGAGTTACAAATATGATCTTTCCATGTAGGAATGTAAACAGTTCTCTTTCCTGTTTACCTTTTCATGCTTCTCTTGATTCTTGTGTTTGAAAGTCAAATTTTTCTATTCAGCTCTGGTCTTTTCATCAAGAATGTTTGAAAGTCCTCTATTTCATTGAATGACCATTATTTCCCCTGAAGTATTAACTCAGTTTTGCTGGGTAAGGGATTCTTGGTTTTAATCTTAGCTCCTTTGACTTCTGGAATATCATATTCCAAGCCCTTTGATCCCTTAATGTATAAGCTGCTAGATCTTGCGTTATCCTCATTGTATTTCCACAATACTCAAATAGTTTCTTTATAGCTGCTTGCCTTGACTTGGGAACTCTGAAATTTGGCTACAATATTCCTAGGAGTTTCTCTTTTTGGGTCTCTTTCAGGAGGTGATTGGTGGATTCTTTCAATATTTATTTTGCCCTCTGCTTCTAGAATATCAGGGCAGTTTTCCTTGATAATTTTATGATAGATGATGTCTAGGCTCTTTTTTTGATCATGGCTTTCAGGTAGTCCCATAATGTTTAAATTGTCTCTCCTGGATCTATTTTCCAGGTCAGTTGTTTTTTTTCCAATGAGATATTTCACATTATCTTCCATTTTTTCATTCTTTTGGTTTTGTTTTGTAATTCCTTAGTTTCTCATAAAGTCATTAGCTTCCATCTGTTCCATTCTAATTTTTAAAGAACTATTTTCTTCAGTGAGCTTTTGAACCTCTTTTTCCATTTGGCTAATTCTGGTATGTATATGTTTACTTCCAGCCCCTAAAAACCACAGTGTGAGACATACAGACACTACAGCATGCCACCTGGCCCTGAGACAGGGAAAAAGTGAAATAAAATCACTCACTCAGGTTGTTGTAAGGCTTGGAGACCCTTGTGGAAATGAGTGAGGAAATATCTCTGCAACAGTCAGGCCATTTTCAAACGCTGCTTGAGTGGATTTGTAAGGTAGGTTAAAAAACAAAAAAAACAAAAGACAAACCAAATAAAATGATGGAATAATTCCTAAGCAAACTGGCCTCAGGCTTTAAGAGAGTAATAACATTTGGGGCTCAAGGCCCTGAGGCAGTTGAATCTAAAAAGATCTTTAAAAAGTATTGCCTCTAGGCACTAATTCTGGGAGGCTAAAGATTTTAAAAAGCTGAATAAGCTAAGTGCAGCTTCTCCAGAAGGTGGAAAGGTAGGCATAGGCAGCATTAGTGGCTTTAATGTGTAGTGACTGCTGGGGGGTCAGAGCTTCCAGAGATTGCTAACTGGAATGAAGGAACTGAAGCAATTTACAACTGAAACTAATGGAACTAATGGAGACTTTGTTCCAGGAATAACACAAAACCGTTTTTGTTGTTCAGTAGTTAAATGGTATCCAACTCTTCATGACCCCATTTGGGGTTTTCTTGGCAAAGATGCTGGAGTGGTTTGTCACTTCTTTCTCCAGTTCATTTTACAGGTGAGGAAATTGAGACAAACAGGGTTAAGTGACTTGCCCAGGGCCACACAACTAATCAGTGAAGTCTTCCTGACTTCAGGTATGGAGTAGTATTCACTGAACCACTTAGCTACCCTTCCTCCATTGTTTTCAGAACCTGAATTTTTACCCTTTGTGATTTGTTCATTTCCCCCACTATAATGGGAAATTGTTTTCCACTGATTTAAGGAGAGGTTAAGAAAGATTTTATGAAATTGGTTTTCCTTTTGATTATTTTGTCAGTGGAGTTTAATTAGATGTGTTATTTCATTTCTGATCATTTGTCTGGTACATGAATGAAGTCTGTACTGAATGGGGGCTTGAGGCTAATATATCTCACTCCCCCACTGAATTTGAGGGTTCAATGCCTGTTAGGGTGGTGGGGAAGAGACACCCTTATTGCAGACACAACTCCAAGGCAGAGAACAAAGGAACCAAAAATAGACAAAGATTTGCCAACAGTGGAACCCCCACATTTGAACTCAATACCTCAGATTCAATAATATAATAAAGTAAAAATTTAAAAATGTGGTGAAAATAAAGTTAAAATTTATATAACGAAGTAAAAATCCTAGAAGATGAAGTTGGGAAAAATATGTGCAGAAGAAAATCTGAACTGGAAATGACAATTTTAACAACTATTGGTTTTGAAAAATTAATTTTGATACAGTTTATTCTTAACATTGTTTAAATTTCCCCTCGTATTCCTCCTTTGGGACATCTAGGTGGCACAGTGGATAGAACACAAGGCTAATTATCAGGAAGACCCATTTTCATGAGTTCAAATTTGACCTCAGACACTTATAACCTGTGTGACCCTGGGCAAGTCCCTTAACCCCATTTGTCTCAGTTCTTCCAAAGTGAGCTGGAGAAGGAAATGGGAAACTACTCCAATATCTTTGCCAAGAAAACTCCAAATGGGATTACTCTCACAGAGTTCAGTCATGTTTAACAAGAGATTTAAAACAGAAAAATAGGGAAAAAAAATCATCAGCAAACCAATTAATACATTAAAAATCTGATAATATGTGCAATGTTCAACATCTGTGTACATTCACCCCCTCCACACACACTTTTGCAAAAAAAGTGGAGAAGGGGTCCTCTCATATTTCTTTGCACTTTGTTTACTCCACTTTGCCTTAGTTAAATTAGGGATTGATTTTTAGCAGATTTCAAAGATAGGAGGAACACAAAAAAATGGAAAGGATCATAGATGATATGGGCAATTTAACGAAAAGGGCATGAGGCTGGTATTAGCAACTACTGGCCCATATGTCTACTTTTCCATCTCTCTAAGATCTTTAACAGAAAGGTCTATGAATACATCAAGGGTCTTTCTGGTCTGGGTGTGATTCTGTTGTTGTTGGGTCATTTTTCAGCTGTCTTGGAGACCTCAGTTGGGGTTTTCTTGGCAGACACTAGAGTGGTTTGCCATTGTCTTCTCCAGCTTGTTAATCAAGGCAAACAAGGTTAAGTGACCAGTCACACTGTCAGTAAGTGTCTGAGGCCAGATTTGAACTCAGGAAGATGATGACTCCAGACTCTTGGCCTGGCATTCCATCCACTGAGCCACTTAGCTGAGTTCTTTGGTATAGGGAACTCTCAGTAAGAGGATTTCTTCCATCAATGCAGATAAGAAACTGCTCCAAACAAACCGTAGTTTCACAGGTTGTACAGAGTACTTCAAGGTTAAGAGACAATTGCCCCCTCCCTCTGTCTAGGCCATACAACCACTGTTCATTAGAACCCTAACCCTAAATGCACCTCCAACTTGAAGCCAAGCTCTGAGGCCAGCTCTTTTTTCACCATGCCATACTGCCTACACGGAGGGCATGCTTTTGTGAATGACTGTTTATAGCAGATCATACCTTCTCACCTGATTGAGAAGGGAAAGAATCCATTTACTAGTCAACAAATATTTAATTAAGAGCCTACTATGTGTCAGGCACTGTGCTAAGTGCTGGGGATACAAAGAAAAATATGAACCATTTTCTGAGTTTATTATTACACATTACAGAAAAATGCATTTTATTTGGTAGAGGAAAATACAGCCTTAAGCCACATTTCAAACTAGGCATCATCTATTCATAAATTAAGGTTAAAGTCCTTGAATGAGATATAACTTTGTTCAATGATCTTCAACTTATCAATATCAAGTCCTAGACAAGGAGACATATTTGTGGAAAAGGTTTGCCTGCTGTGTTGGATGTTATTCTGCTTAAAGTTCAAACAGAAGAATAATTTCCTGTGGGTGGTGAAGTTTTCCTTCTGGATGCGGATGGCTTTGAGTCATGGATTCACGGGTAGATGACCTGATAACACAAGACTCAGGTTCATTTGTGTCCCCTGGGTTCTCTAATTCTTGTGTGGTGATTAAAAGGAACTCAGATATACTGACCTCATTTAGCTCTTTTTTTTAATTGTTCTCTAAATGGATATGACTTCAGGGGAGGAAGCAAGGACTTAGAACATGCAAAAAGTCTTTAAGGGCTCTGGACAAAGGTTAGGTACAAGAGCTTCTGCCCTTGGCCAAATCATACTCACTTTCCTTATGTTCCTTGAAGTCTTTTCCCTTCCCATACTTCAAACTTGTGGGTTCTCTAAAGCTCCTCTTCACTACCTCACTTCCACTCTTACCCTTCCTTTGGGGCAGCTAGATGGTGCAGTGGTTAGAGCACTAGTGTAGGCATCAGGAGGACCTGAGTTCAAATGTCACCTCAGACACTTGACACTCACTACCTGTGTGACCTTGGGCAAGTCACTTAACCCCAATTGCCTCATCCTGGATCATCTCCAGTCATCCTGATGAGTATCTGGTCATTGGATTCAGATGGCTCTGGAGGAGAAGTGAGGCTGGGGACCTGCACAGCCCTCCCTCACTCAAAGCAAAGTCAAGTGTAAGTCTTCTTCTTCTTCCTTAGGACCGACAAACTCACATTCTCTCTCCTTTCCATTCTATATGGTTAATCATTGCACTAACCTCACACGCTTCCCGCGACTTTAAGAGGATATCTCTCTCCAAAGCACGTCTAGAGAATTACAGACGACCACGAAGCGTGGTGCGATCTTCCCGATGGATGGTATTTAGTCCTTTCGCTCCCTTTCTGGGACAACACATTATAATGAGTGAGCAGCTTTCTACATGGGGTAAGCAGCAGGGAACGGAGGGAGGAGGTAGCAGGCATAGGAAACAATTTGCCAATTATCTAAACGACTGTTCTAAGTTATTTCCAGCTGTAAAACTGACCTCCAATAGTACTTTAATTCATTAAACCCTCTCTACCAATCAGGAGGCAAGGGCTGGCCGTGGGGAGGAGCTTGGGAGCGTGGGCGCTGTGCATCTTGGGAATAGTAGTTTTGTGCTAACCCAACTAGACTACATACCCCACAGAGCTTCGGGAAGTCGGTTGCCTGGTGTCAGCAAGCGGGAAGTATGGCGACGGCGGCGCGGAGCGACGCGGCTTTACTAGCACGGGAAGGTAAAAGTACCTCGCTTGTTTAGTTTAGAAATCCTTTCGCTACTCCAGATTAGCAGTCGCCTCTCCACAGAGCTGGAGTCCCCATGCTGTCGTTGCGTTTCAGTTCGTCTCTTCTCTAGCCGCAGTTGTGCTGGGCGGCTGGGGCGGCGGGGAGCGCTGCCCTCTGGGAGTTGTAGTCTTCGCGCGCTCTGTGGCTCCTTCGGTGGCAGGGCGAGGGCCGAGGGGCTGGACTACAGCTCCCAGGGGGCTTCGTCCGGCCCCCGCGCTCATCCCGCCGCTTGTTTGAAGAGTCCTCCCCGGTTGGGAAAAGGGCCGACCTGGGAAGAACGAAGAGCCTTGGCAGGAGCGTCCTCCCCGCACCCTCACTGCCCTTCCCCCTGCCCCTAGTCTCGCGTGCATCGTGTTCCCGTAGGAGGGGACTGATGATCTGATGAAGTGGGGGCCGGGCGGTCTCGGGTAGGACCGTCATTCATGGACCCACCTGGCCCTCAGGTGCAGGGGCTGCGAGGCTGGGCCTTGCCGACGTGCCGGTGGGATGGGGTCCTTCCTTATCAGAGCATCCCCCATGCCCAGGCAGGTTGTCACCTTTGTTTTGGCTGGGACTGCAGAGGTTGAGACTGTACACCCAGCTCCTCCTGCTTGGAGCAGAGCAGCATCAGAGGTTTTCCGTAAAAGGTTTTTGAGCCAATGCACTCCAGACCCAGCGCTCATTCCACAGCATCATGGAGGCCCTTGTGATGAGAGAATACCCATACAGGTTCCCCCTTCCCCCCCGCCCATTGTGAGGTTTATAGCCTATTCTGACGCCAGGATGTAGGAGGAAATGAAAAAAACTGGAAGAGGGGAGCACCGGGGGAAGGCCAGGCAGTGTGGGCCTCAGAAGTGGTTTTTGTTGGGTTTTTTTTTTTTAGAGAAAGCAGGAGAAGGAGAAGAAAGAGGTGTTCAAAGAGAAATTTTGCTTATCATACCCACTGGCCACCAGATCCTAGTGTCACAATAGGCTATAAACCTCACGTGTTTTCTTTGGCTCTGGCATAATGAGTCTTTTCATAATTGTCCAATTTATTTGTGATTTTGACAAGCATACTGTGTTTGTTTGCCAGCACCCTTGTGGAGAGGGGACATCTTCATTTTCTGTCCTCCCACTCCCCAACATAAATGCATCCTTTAGGGGACTTGCCTCCTTGAGAATATGTGTGTAGCAGAATTTGAAGACAGATTTAAAGCTAGAACTCTAGAATGCCTCAGTTTGTGAAAATTTGAAACTGTGGTTTTAACCTTTTCCAATTGATGTCAATTTCTTATGCCTAGGAAAACAGCTGTGCAAAATATAGGGAAAAATCCTAGTTGAGGCCATTTCATTCCATCACTTCATATCTCTAGAGGTGGCAGAAAATATGTTCATATGCTTTCAACTCCCACGGCCCTTACTTTCTATACTCCAAGAGGAGCTCCTTCCTTTAAACTGAATATTGTCAAGAGGTTGGAGAGTGGAAAAATGTTACATAGAAGAGGAAGGGGAGAAAGGGAGAACTTTATACTTGGAGTTAAAATAAGCGACAGATTTAAGGTTCTTTTTGAAAGGAGAGGAAGATATGCCCTGAGTGAAAAGTGGCTCTTTCGTTCTCTAGAGCAGGCTAAAATAGAGCCACAGAAGTGATCAGGTGAGAAGTCATCTAGTAAAAAGTCAGAGAAAGGAGAGAAAAATAGTGGTGATAAGTAATCTGGAGTTCTCAATTAGCTATTTGTTGACCTGATCATAACAGTGGAGAGGTCTGTTGCCTTTCTGAAACAAGTATCCAAAGCATAGCAGAAAACCTTCCAAATCTTGTCAGAAAGAATGACTGCTATACATTTATTGTGATTCTGTGGTAGTTGTGCTGTTTGGCTACAAATAACTATGAGAAGGAACCTAGAAAATATTAAATATTACAAAACCATGTGCCAAACATGGGCACTTTTCCTCATTATTCCCCTTCAAAAACAATGTATACAGAAAAGAAAAATTGATTTGAAAAGTTAACTGTTTAGTAAGAAAGTGATATCTGAGAATGGGATTTGGACTTTTGGATCATGGCTTAAAATAAAGAGATGGCTGTCTACTGGCCAGGGATAGAATCTTCCTGACAAAGGCTGGTAACAATTTATCAGGTATTTTGCAAATCTAATCCAAAAGGCTTTAAATTAAAAGTGAGTGGGGAAGTAGTATGTCCACATTGAAGAAAAGCTACAATGAAGGAAAATCAAAAACATTTGAGATGCCCAGAAGTTCACAGTAGACAAAAATCCAAGAAAAGGGCCTGTAGTAAAATCCATAATTGCAAA
This sequence comes from Bettongia penicillata ogilbyi, assembly GCA_023548195.1. Lineage (NCBI taxonomy): Eukaryota > Metazoa > Chordata > Mammalia > Diprotodontia > Potoroidae > Bettongia > Bettongia penicillata. Next base: position 3,127,611 of record JAJHZJ010000020.1, on the reverse strand, counting down.
TGATAGGGGTGTGCTAGAGCTAGCTGGAACTGGCTTTCAAGCCAGTTGTTAAATTTTCAGTATGAGCATTTAGGTATAAATCAAGTCTTGTTTTATAGTTTTATTGACTATCTAGACTTAAGGACTCGAGAAAATGTTAATTATTCAGGTTAAATTGAAAAGCTTTTTGGGGTACATTTTCTTTTCCAGAGAACCAATTAAACATTTATCAACACACTTCTGACAATGCCCAAAGTTCAGGCAGCAAGCAAGAGGAATAGACATCATACTCCAGGGAGGCAAATTTGGTTCATGTTGTGGATAGGGCAACTAAAGCTTTAAAAAGTCATGAAATTGTCTGCTGAATCTTAGAGGTAGTTTATCTTTACTCTCCAGTTTTGAACAAATGTTCTTACTTCCCCTGGGCCTCATTGTTCTTATCTATAAAATGAGGGTAGAAGGTGACATCTCTTTTAGTAGAGGGTAGAAGGTGACATCTTTGGAATGGCCCAGTTTTCCCTTAGCTCCTCCAACAATTTTCATCTTCCTTTTTTGTCATCTTTGCTAATCTGATGAATGTGAAGTGGAAGTTCAGAGTTGTTTTAATATGCATCTGTCTAATTATTAGTGCTTTTTAAAAATATATTCATTTTATTTTTAATACTCTACAATCACTACCATAAAACTTAGATTTTGTTCCCCCTTACTTACCCTCCTACCACCCCCCTCCCTCTCCAAGAGGGCATACAATTCTATATAGGATCTACACATATGGTCCTATTGAATACATTTCCATTATAGTCATGCTGTGTAGAAGAAGTAAAATAAATAGGAGAAATCATATAACAAACCAAAACATAATACACACACACACATGCACGCACGCACACAAATAAATGATCTGCTACATTCTGTGATTGAATTCCATAGTTCTTTCTCTAAATGTGAAAGGCATTTTGCTGTAGAAGACCATTGGGAATTTTTTTTTTTTTAATGTTCTTGCATTGCTGTGAAGATCCAAGTCTACCAGAAAAAACTCTCACACATTGTGGTCATTGCTAGGCACAAAGTTCTCCTGGTTCTGCTCCTTTCACTCAGCATCAGATCATAAAAATCTTTCTAGGCCTCTCTAAAGTTTTCTTATTCATCATTTCTTACAGCACAATAATATTCCATTACATCCATAAACCATAATTTATTCAGCCATTTCCCAATTGATGGGCATTCCCTTGATTTCCAGTTTTGGCCACTACAAAGAGTGCTGCTATAAATATTTTTGTACGTGTGGGATCCTTTCCCATTTTTATGATCTCTTGGGGATACAGTCCTAGAAGCAGTATTGCTGGGTCAAAGGGTATGCACATTTTTGTAGCCCTTTGGGCATAGTTCCAAACCACTTTCCAGAATGGTTGGATGAGCTCACAGCTCTACCAGCAACGAATTAGTGTTCCAGCTCTCCCACATCCTCTGTAACATTTATCATGTCATGTCATGTTTGCCAATCTAATCGATGTGATACCTCAGAGTTGTTTTGATTAGCATCTCTCTAATCAAAAGTGATTTAGAGCATTTTTTCATATGGTTACAGATATCTTTAATTTCTTCGTCTCAAAATTGCCTGTTCATATCCTTTGACCATTTATCAATTGGGGAAATGACTTGTATTGTTGTACATTTGACTCAGTTCTCTGTATCTTCTAGAAATGAGGCCTTTATCCCTGTGATTAGCTATAAAATTTTTTCCCCAATATACTACATCCCTCCGGATTATGGTTGCATTGGGTTTGGTTGTGCAAAAACTTTTCAGTTTAATGTAATCAAAATTATCCAACTTGTACTTCATAATGCTTTCTATCTCTCCTTTAGTCAAAAATTCTTCCCTTCTCTATAAATCTGATAAAGATACTATCCCTTGCTCCTCCAGTTTGTCCATGATATCAATCTTTATACCGAGATTGTGTACTCAGTTGGACTTTATTCTTGTGCAGGGTATCAGGCAAGGGTCTATGCCTAGTTTCCTCCACACTGTTATCCTGTTTTCCCAGCAATTTTTGTTGAACAATGAGTTCTTATTCCAGAAGCTGGGGTTCTTGGGTTTATCAAACAGGAGATTGCTGTATTCATTGCCTATTGTGTCTTGAGTACCTAACATATTCCACTTGTTTACCCTTCTGTTTCTTAGCCAGTACCAAGTGGTTTTGATAATTGCTGCTTTATAATACATTTTGAGATCTAGTAGGGCTAGGCCACCTTCCCTAGCATTTCTTTTCATTAGTCCCTTTGATATTCTGGACCTTTTGTTTTTTCCAGATGAATTTTGATATTATTTTATCCAGCTCTAGAAAGTAATTATCTGATAGTTTGATTGGTATGGCACTAAATAAGTAATTAATTTAGGTAGAGTTGTCATTTTTATTATATTGGCTCAGCCTAGCCATGAGCAACTGATGCTTTTCAACTTACTTAGATCTGACTTTATTTGTGCAAAAAGTGTCTTGTAATTGTGTTCATATAGTCCCTGAGTTTATTTTGGCAGGTAGATTCTCAAATATTTTATAGTGTCTACCCTAGCATTAAATGGGATTTCTCTTTCTATCTCTTGCTGTTGGACTTTATTATTAATATATAGGAATGCAGAAGATTTGTGCGGGTTTATTTTGTAACCTGCAACTTTGCCAAAGTTGTTTATTATTTCAAGGATAATCTTTGGGATTCTCTAAGTATATCATCATGTCATCTGCAAAGAGTGATAGCTTAGTTTCTTCTTTGCCTATTCCTATTCGTTCAGTTTCTTTATCTTGTCTAATGGGTACAGCTAACATTTCTAGTACCATATTGAATAATAGTGGTGATAATGGACATCCCTGTTTCACCCCTGATCTTATTGGAAATGCATCTAGCTTTTCTCCATTGCATATAATGCTTGCTGATGGTTTTAGGTAAATACTGCTTATTATTTTATGGAAAGTGCCCTTTATTCCTATGTTCTCCATTGTTTTTAATAGGAATGGGTATTGTATTTTGTTGAAAGCATTTTCCGCATCTATCAAGATAATCATGTGGATTTTGTTAGTTTTGTTGTTGATATGATCAATAATGCTAATAGTATTCCTAACATTGAACCAGCCCTGCATTCCTGGTGTGAATCCTACCTGATCATAATGTATTATTCTCATGATGTGATGCTGTATTTGTTTTGCTAAAATCTTATTTAAAATTTTTACATATATATTCATTAGAGAATTTGGTCTATAATTTTCTTTCTCTGTTTTGGCTCTTCCTCGTTTAGGTATCAAAGCCATATTTGTATCATAAAAAGAATTTGGGAGTACTCCTTCTTCCCCAATTTTCAAAAATAGTCTATATAGTATTGAAGTTAACTGTTCTTTAAATGTTTGATACAATTCACTTGTAAATCCATATAGCCTTGGAGATTTTTTCCTAGGGAGTTCATTGATGGCTCGTCCAATTTCTTTTTTTGAGATGGGATTGTTTAGGTATTCAACTTCCTCTTCTATTAATCTGGGCAATTTGTATTTTTTAAAATACTCATTCATCTCATTTAGATCGTTGAATTTGTGGGCATAAAGCTGGGCAAAATAATTTCTAATTATTGTTTTAATTTTCTCCTCATTGGAGTTAAATTCACCCCTTTCATTTTTGATATTAGTAATTTGATTTTTTTCTTTCTTTTTTTAATCAAATTGACCAAAGGTTTATCCATTTTATTAGTTTTTTCATAAAACCAACTATTGGTTTTATTTATTAATTCAATAGTTTTCTTAATTTCAATTTTATTAATCTCTCCTTTGGTTTTCAGTATTTCTAATTTAGTATTTACTTGGGGATTTTCAATTTGTTCTTTTTGTAGCCTTTTCAGTTGTGTGTCCAGGTCATTGATTTCCTCTTTCTCTATTTTATTTATGTAGGCATTTAAAGATATGAAACTTCCCCTAAGAACTGCTTTTGCAGTATCCCATAAGATTTGCTAAGTTGTCTCATTATTGTCATTCTCCTGAATGAAGTTGTTGATTGTTTCTGTGATTTGTTGTTTAACCTACTTCTTTAGGATTAGATTATTTAGTTTCCAATTGAATTTTGGTTTATCTTTCCATGGCCTTTTATCACATATAATTTTTATTGCATTATGATCTGAGAAGGATGCATTGATTATCTCTGCCTTTCTGCACTGAATTGTGAGGTTTTTATGTCCTGTTACATGGTCAGTTTTTGTATATGTGCCATGTACTGCTGAGAAAAAGGTATATTCCTTTCTATTCCCATTCAGTTTTCTCCAGAGGTCTATGATATCTATCTTATCCAGAGTTTTATTTACCTCCTTAACATCTTTCTTGTTTGTTTTGAGCTTAGATTCATCAAGTTCAAAGAGGGGGAGGTTGAGGTCCCCCAATAGTATAGTTTTGCTGTCAGTTTCTTCCTTCAATTCCCCGAACTTCTCCTCTAAGAATTTGGATGCTATACCACTTGGAGCATTCATGTTTAGTAATGATATTGCTTCATTGTCTATGGTGCCTTTTAGCGGGATATAGTTTCCTTCCCTATCTCTTTTGATTAGATCTATTTCTGTTTTTGCTTTGTCTGAGATTAGGATTGCTACTTCTGCTTTTCTTAAATCAGCTCCAAGCTGTGACCTTTACCCTGTGTGTATCCCCCCATTTCAAATGTGTTTCCTGTGAACAACATATTGTTGGATTATGGCTTTTAATCCATTCTGTTATCTGTCTCCATTTTATGGGAGAGTTCATCCCATTCACATTCATAGTTATGATTACAATCTGTGTATTTCCCTCCATCCTCTTTCCCACCATTTGTGCTTTTAGCTCTCCCATCTCTCTTCCCCTCCTCAATAGTTTTCACATTTCACCACCACCTCCTGCAGACTTCCCTTCCTTCTTTTAGCCCCCCTCCCTTTTACTCACCTTTACCTTTACTCTTTCTTCCTTCCCTTTTAGTTTCTCCTCCCCTTTCTTCCCCCTTCCCCTCCTATTGCCTATAGAGCTAGTTAGAATTATATACTTAGTTAAGTTTATTGTTCCCTCCTTGAACAAATCAGATGAGAGTACCTCTCAAGCAATGCTCATGTCCCTCCCCTCTTTCCCTCTAGTATAATTTTGTACTTCTTCCTGTGATGTAATTTACCATTTTCTGCTTTGTCCTTTTCACACCTTCGCATGCTTACATCATATTTTTAACATGACATCATTTACTTTATACCTGTTCCCTCTATGTATATCCCTTTTATATTTCATAATAGAAGTACAGTTCTTAAGATTAACAGGTATCATCTTCCTTTATAGGGAGGTAAACAGTTTGCCCAAATTGAGTAACAATTTTCCCCCCCTGTTTACCTTTTTATGCCTCTCTTGAGACCTGCATTTGAAGATCAAATTTTCTATTAAGTTCTGGCGTTTTTGTCAGGAAGGTCTGGAAATCCCTTAGTTCGTTGAATGACCATCTCCTTGCCTGAAATGTTATGCTGAACTTTTCTGGGTAGTTGATCCTTGGTTGTAGTCCCATCTCCTTTGCCTTACGGGATATCGGATTCCAATTCCTTCAGTCTTTTAATGTAGAAAGCTGCAAGGCCCTATGTGATCCTGACTGCAGCACCTCGATATTTGAGTGGTTTCTTTCTGACTGCCTGTAGTATTTTCTCCTTCACTTGATAGTTCTGGAATTTGGCAACGATATTTCTTGGGGTTTTGAGTTTGGTATTTCTTTCAGGAGGTGAACGGTGGATTCTTCCAGTGACTCATTTGTCCTCTGGATCTAGCACTTCAGGGCAATTTTCCTTGATAATTTCCTGGAAGATGTTGTCTAGACTCTTTTTCATCATGGCTTTCTGGCAGACCAGTAATTCTTAAATTTTCTCTCCTGGATCTATTTTCCAGGTCAGTTATTTTTCCAATTAGATATTTTACATTTTCTTCTATCTTTTCATTCTTTAGATTTTGTTTGACTGATTCTTGCTGTCTCAAAGAGTTATTAGTTTCTACTTGCCGAATTCTAATTTTTATCAAATTGTTTTCTTCAGTTAACTTTTGTATCTCCTTTTCCATCTGGCCAATTTTTCTTTTTAAGGAGGAATTATCTCCAGTTAATTTTTATACTTCCTTTTCCATTTGTCCAATTTTCCCAGTCAGGTTTTTTGCTTCCTTTTCCATCTGTCCAATTGTTCCTTTTAAGGGGTTATTTTTCTCCAGTTAATTTTTGTACTTCCTTTTCCATTTGTTCAATTATTCCTTTTTAAAGAGATATTCTCATCAGTGAATTCTTTTTTTATACTTTTAAAGTCATTGGCCAGTTTTTCTTCTATTTCCTTCTTCAGCTGTTCCAGGAGAGCTATTTGTGCATGTGAGCAGTTCATAGTCCCTTCTGAAGTTTCAGATGGAAGTACAGTCTCACTACTGACCTCTTTGGTATTTGTGTTTTGGTCCTTGTCCCTATAGAAAGATTCTATGGTTTTTTCATGCTTGTTTTGCGTTTTCTTTTTCATGGTGGTGATTGTGCATTGTGGCTTCTGGTTCTTTCAGTTAGAATGGTGCAGAACTTGGTGTTGAACTGACTTGTGTGAAAAAGCTAAGAGCAAGTGTCTTTTTATCTTTTTATTTTGTGTTTCCCCCAACTGCCCTGGGGTTAGCTTGTTAAGTGTTGGGGAGGAGTGGTCTGGTCACTGAAGATTTCCTCACTGAACTGAAGCAAAGGCAAGTTCAGGGGATGGTGATCCCAGCTGCCCTATTGTCTTCCCATTTCCTCTGGAGTGCTGAGGCACTCCTAGATCCTAGTACAAGTTTCCACCCCTCTTGGGGCTCCTAGCACTTAGCCTTGTCTGGGTCTTAGTGTGAGTTTCCTCTGCCCTGAGGCCTTTCTCCTTCTGATTCTCCTCTGCCACAGTAGGAGGAATCCCTTTAGCTATTTTACTAGCCTCAGGTGTTATGAGACTATTTGCTCCCTTTGCTGTCACCGCTGATCCAGGACTTTTCTGGGGAAATATTTTATGGTTCTTTCAAGGTCATCAAGGGGGGCGGAGAGAGCATTTACTGATCACTCCGCCATCCTGGCTCCTGGAAGTTCAAGTAGGTGACTTACAGAAGTTTAATTTGTGGGCTGAAAGTCTCAGAAGCTGCAACTGCTATCTGGCACTCAGCGATTGTCACTGACTCGGCTGTGCTGGTCTCTCACCCTGGGCCAGTGGACGCACTGCACTGTGCACTGTGGGCTCACTCCCGTGGAACAGATCCTTCCAGTGGACTTTCCAGTCTGTCCTAGGCTTTGAATCTGCCACAGTCTGTCCTATTGGATTCTGCACCTCCAAAATTTGGTCAGATTCTTTTTAGAGGTGTCTGAAGGAATTTGCCTAAGAGCTTAGGTGAGTCATTGCTCTCATTCTGCCATCTTGGCTCCTCCCCGGAACACTTTTTTTATATGTTTGTTGATAGATTAGATTTCTTCCATTTGATCATTTATCTACTGATGAATGACTCTAAAAGCCATTCATTCTGTGGTCTGAAAGTACTATTAATTGTTAGGAAGGGTGGGTTTTTTTCAGATCTGGAATCTGTGACTATGAGAGAGTAGCTGATTTCCCCATGATTCTTTAATTCATTAAGTGAAACTCACCTACCATTAATTACATGATCTTGGTCCTAATTCTTGCTCTAAACTGAATAAGTCTAATTACTCTTCTACATGACAGCTCTTCAGATGTTTGAAGATTATTTTCCTCCTCAGCTTTCCCCTTCCAGGTTAAATATCCCCAGTTCCTTCAGCTGCTCCTATATAACATGTATTTGACTCCCTTAGTTTATCTATGTTTTATTTTGAAACATGGTTTGCAGAGCTGTACGCAATATTTTGAATGTGGTTTGACTAATCCAGTTTATATTGGAGGGATTTCTTCCATTGTTCTGAATGTTGTACTTCTAATAATACATCTGTGACTCATCACACTTTTGGTCCACATTGCAGTCTTAAGTCTTCTAAAACTTCTGGTTTTTGTTTTTTTTTACATGAGTCTAAATGTAAAACTTCACATTTATCTTTATATTTATCTTTATATTTCATATTATATTAATTTCATCTTAAATATCCAATATTTTGTTCTCAGTCTGGTTAAGAAACTAATCTCTCTATGCAAAATTATCCAACTGTCTTTATTTTCTAACAGTTTTCCCTCATTTTTCAAGGTGCGGTGGTTGATTGGTCAGGCCAAGGATTGCAGAAATTGGGTCCAAATTTGTCCTGTGATGCTGATACACATACTTTGATTCTTGACAAAAATCAGATTATTAAATTGGAAAATCTTGAGAAGTGCCGAAGACTAATACAGGTCAGTTTTAAGTAATACTTGGGAAAATAGTTGATTTAGGAACTTATTGCCTTGGAAAACTACAGACATTAAAAAAACAAGGCCATCTTGTTTTTACAATGAACACATCCATGCCAACTGTACACTAATCTGAAAAAAATTGTTAAAGTGATTAAAGTTTCTATTAAAGAGGAAATAATTATGTTGCTAATATATTGATATGAAAAAACATTAATTAAATGTTAACATAATGAAATAATTATAATGACAGTATACTGATAGTATACTTTTCCCAAGGTACCCCCATTCTCGGTATATGGCTAAAAGCTTGCTCTTTTATGAAAATTTTCTTGGCCTATGTAACACATTGTTCCATTTTGTTCTGCATATTATTTACAGATGCTCAGTTTTAATTTTGTTTTGCTTGGAAATGAAAAAGCAATATATACTACATAATGTTAGAAAATGGTGAAAAGGTCTTTAAAACATGAACAGAAACAATTGTGCGTAACTGTTGAAGGGAGATTTTTTCCTTTTTGTTTTAACGTCACCATGAAGTTTGTATATATCTTTGCTGAAAATAGTTTGTTTTCCTTTGTCTTTACAGTTGTCAGTTGCCAATAATCGACTGGTTCGGATGATGGGTGTGGCCAAACTGACCCAGCTCCGAGTGCTGAACCTGCCTCATAATAGTATTGGGTATGTGGAGGGGCTGAAGGAGCTAGTACAGTTGGAATGGCTGAATTTGGCAGGAAATAATCTGAAGGTAAACAGTTTTTAAAAAGTAGAGATTAGCAAAGTAGGAACCTTTGGAAAAATTATTTTAGATGTCATTTGAATGGAAGTAAAAAACCTACTTTTTCCTTTCTTTACTGTGCATGTTATATTCCAGATACTCAGATACCTAGGTCCTTTAAAAAAAACAATGAAAATGCATAAAGTGATACATTAAAATTAAACCTCTCAAAAGAAAGATTCATCTACAGTAAAATTAAATTCTTAAAGGAATATTTGTCACCCTTTAAATCAAACTTCCCAAGGATTTATCACGTAAATTAGTCTCAGATAGAGATGATTTGAGGCTTACACAATATAGTTGGGGCAAGCCTTGGAAAAGGAGACCAAGGACCTGAGTTCCATTGCTGCTTCTGCCAACCAACTAGGCTGAGTCATTTCATTCCTTTGGGACTTAGTTTTCTCATCTGCAAGGTTGGCTTAAGACTCCTAACGTTTTTTTTCTCTTTTTAAAATTCAATATTTTTTCCCCTGATTACATGTAAAAACAATTTTTAACATTTGTTACTTAAAATTTTTGAGTTCTGATTCTCTCCCTCCCTTTCCCCTTGCCCCCTCATTGAGAAAGTAAGCAGTTTGATAAGTAGGTTATACATGGACAGTCATACAAAACTTATTTCCATGTGATAAGACTTTGAGCTCTAAGATTTTCTAAAAACCCTGTTAAACGTGCCACAATATCACAAAAATGGGAGTCTGTTGCTTAGTTTCTCTCTCTCACTTTCTCTTTCTCTCTCTCTCTGTCTCTGTCTCTCTCTCTCTCTCTCTCTCTCTCTGTGTCTCTCTGTCTTTGTCTCTCTTTTATCTTGACTTGTAGTTTCAGCTTATGGTGAGAAACTTCCTCTATCCATGTGGATCAGTGCCTTCTCTGTAAATTATAGACTTTTAAAATATATTTTAAAAATTTACTCCAGACTTAACAAATGCCAGATGAAGTTAGTGTTTCTGTATACTGCCTCTCATAGTATTAAAGAGTTGTCTGGAGTGCCAGGAAATTGAGTTTTGTCTAGGGTCACTACAGCAGAATGTGTCAGGGGTGGTACTTGAACCCAGGGCTTTCTGCTTCCAAGGACAACTCTGTAGCCACTGGATTGGTATGATGTTCTCTCTGATTGCTCTGATTCTTTCCCAGAGTCCCTTCTTTTGCCAGCTTCTATCTAACCTGTTTCCAGTAATTACGGAAGAAGTCAGAAGAGAATATTTGTAGGAGTTGTGAACTAAAGAAGTGTTTTGTTTTTGGGCCTCATGCATAAATTAATATAATTTATTTTTTCTCATCTTAGGCAATAGACCAAATCAGTAACTGCACAACTCTACAACACCTTGATTTATCAGACAATAATATATCCCAAATAGGTGATATTTCTAAACTGATAGCTCTAAAGGTAAGTGTGCCCTCTGACCTTATGTCTTCTTTGAGATTTGAAGACACTCTGTTGACAGTCAGTGATCTGATCAGTATAAAATCATGCTTCTGTGTGAGAAGAGTAGATTATGTTAAAATTAGCATTTCCATAATTCCTTGAAAAATTGCTTCTTTCTATATTTCCTTCTAGCTCCCTTCACCATCTCCTGAATATTGGAATTGTATTTGAAACTGATGTCTAGGTCTGATCTTTTTTTTTTCTAAATGCAGCATTTTTTAAACAGGTATCTTATTTTTTCCAGTTACATGTAAAGACCAATTTTAACATTCATGTTTAAAAATTTTTGAGTTCTCAGTTTTCTCCCTTCCTCTCACCTCCTTCCTCTTTAACTAAGCAGTTTGATATACATTATATATGTTCATTCATGCAAAATATATTTTCATATTACTCATGTTGTGAAAGAAGAAACAAACCAAAAGAAAAAAGCCATAAAAAATAATTTGAAAATAGTATGCTTAGATCTGCATTCAGAGTCTATCAGTTCTTTCTCTGGATGTGAATAGCATTTTTCTTCATCTTGGATCATTGTGTTACTGAGAGTAGCTAAGTCATTTGTAGTTGATCATGTACAGTGTTGTTACTGCATACAATGTACTCCTGGTTTTTAGACCTTACCTTACAAGATAAAAAGTTGACAATTTCTTAACTAAGGATAATCTTTATCTCTTGTCTGCACATGTTGGCATTTCCTTCTCTTGAGCTAAAAAAGGTTATTGGCCTTTAGGATACAATATAGAAACCCTTGATTTGACTGAATTTCTAGAACAGTGATTCCCAAATATAGTTTTGTGACACTCCCAGACATCCCTGCTTTTTAGAGACTATCTCTAAGATAGTTTTTTTTTTGTCTTTATGCCTCATTTGGATTATTAGCAGCTGATTGAGTCATTCGACCTTGAAGTCAATGACATTATCTCAATTACTCCACCTTTCTTAGTAGAAACCATCTTTATTAGTAATTATCATAAAAGATTTGGGGCAGTCAGATTTTTAAGATAATAGATGAAAGGAGAGTCTAATAAATAAACTAAAGATGATTAAAATAGCTTTTTTTTAAAAAAGAGGTTTGGTTGATATATTGTCAGAACTCCAGATCAGTCTTTTTTTTCTAATTTCTGTTGACTTGAGATCAAATGATTCCCATCATCTCAGCTTTAGAAATGATTTTCTACTTTCTTCATGTATTCTATTGATCAAGCACTTCAATATTTAAAAAATGACCTAAAATTGCCAAATAATATAATTAAAGAGAAATTTTACTTTACCTATTATTTCTCTAATGCATTTATTTTTCTGTTTTGATACAAAATAAAGAAATATCACTAAGATATAATTATAAATCTCATAGCCTGTCACTAACTGGTTGAGTGACCCTGGGCATGTCACTAGTCCTGGGCAAGTCCTGGGCCTTAGTTTTCTCCTCTGTAAAGTCATGGGGTAGTAGCTATCTAAGGTTCCTTCTAGTTCTAACATTTTATAACTATGCTTTCTACAGTATAACTAAATCTATCTCTGTATCAAATTTATTGCAACACTGCCAAAGTAGATTTTCTTATGCACTGCTTTAATTGGTATCTATTATTTGATCTTGCTTTAAAGACTCTCTTGCTACATGGAAATATCATCACCTCTCTTAGAATGGCTCCAGCTTGTCTACCTCGAAGCCTTGCTATCCTTTCACTGGCAGAGAATGAAATACGAGACCTAAATGAGGTACATATTTGATAACCATTTATATGAAGGAGAGAACTAAAAAAAGATCCATTAGAGAGGGTGGGGTACTTTCATATTTTCAGCACTTTGGAGGAATTTAAAAATCATTTTTACTTCTTGTATGTGATTTCATTCTTCTTTCTCTTCCCTTCCATCCCCTCTTTATCCTAGTATATTAGTGTAGGATTGGACTGCATTCACTTTAATGTGCTAAGCTCATAATAATCCATCTGCAACCATCTGGGTAAAAGAAGTTTGACACCATGCATATACCTTTCCCTCAGTTACCAGAGATGGTTTTACAAATAATCTAGTTTCTTTGTGTCAGGGAAGCTGATAGATGATACTTTTCTAAAGGATAATCCAAGTCTAAGTACAGCAGGACAGATGGCATATATTTTTGCTGATTTTTTTTAAAGTTAGCAGATAGAGCAGAGGGTGGCCCATTTTCAGAACAATAGGGAAATTGTTGCCTTCTCCAGTTTTGTTAAGATGTGAATCATCAGAAATCCGGTGCTTGACGCTAAGTAGTTCTTTGGTTTCAACAAAGATCTCCTTTGTTCCAGATTTCTTTCTTGGCATCCCTTTCTGAGTTGGAACAGTTGTCAATCATGAACAATCCCTGTGTGATGGCCACACCCTCCATTCCAGGCTTTGACTATCGGCCATACATTGTCAGCTGGTGCTTAAACCTCAAGGTCCTAGATGGATATGTGATTTCTCAAAAGGAAAGGTGAATATAACCTCTTTAGCATCACACATCATAGAAATCAATAAAAAAAGACTTTCTATTTCTAGCCAACAGGAAATGGACAAGTTATACAATTCTTAAAATTCACACTGTGAAAAGAAAGTCACTGAAAAGTCATTTAGTTACTAAGTATTTATGGTTCTCTCTTAATGGTGTTTTTCTTGTGCTTTTGATAACTAAGTCACACTGGTCTGTGTCCTAAACATGCAGATTCTGCTGGAGAGTGTCTCGTTATAAAATATTAAATATATTTAACGGGCTTTGAGTACAGTTTTAAATTCTAGACATGGAATATTAGCTATTATTTTTCTTGTATTTTCTAGTTCTTGAAAAATTAGAATTCTGCTGTCTCCTTTTTGTTTCTCAGCACAATGTACTCTGTGAATTTGAATGAGCAGAGTATTTTGTGAGGATGTATAAATGAATTTAATTTTAATCTATTCTTGGTTAAATATAGATTTTTTTTTTTGAGTGAGGCGTTAAGGGTAGATTTTTATGGTCAAGCAAAAAAAAATTGGAGAATGTTGAAAACTCTCTACTAAATCGATATTGTTTGGAACAACAGAAAAAAACATCCCTGGGGCTTTTTCTTTGTCAGTATAGTGATATCTCTGCAGATTCATGGTGACTGTAACCTCTGATGAAAAGTTAAATTGAACAAAGACCTTGAAAGCAAATGATTTCAATCCTTTTTCTACCTCAGTTATTTTTAGGGAGCAGGTTTCTTTAGTGATGGGATATGGAACTTTATTTCACATTCAGGTGCTGGATCTTTTAAAGAAAATAGGCACATGCCTGTAATCCCAGCTACCAGGAAGGCTGAAGCTTGTGGATCTTTGGAACTCAGGAGTTTCGAGCTGCAATAGGCTATGCAAATTGGGGGTGCACAGTTTGACACAGTATGGTGAGATTCTAGGAGCAGGATTGCACCTGGTTGCCCATGGAGCGGGGCAAACCTGTTCAGGTTGGAAACAAAGTCAGGACCATGAGTACGCCAGGAGATTCTAGCCTGAATGGGATGGTGAGATGAAATCATAAGAGAAAGAGAGAGAGAGATAAAAGAAAAGAAAAAGAAAATAGGACTCCCAAACTCCTTATGTTTTTTCTTTAATTATTTTAGAATTGGCATCCTTAAAAATCATTTTAACTTGAACATAAAATGCCATTTCAGAATTTTTTTTGTTCTGCTCATTTCAACATTTTCTCATTTTATGTGGCAGAAGCATGTAAATAGTCCTTATAGTATATAAAAAGAGTACTAGATATAGAAGACAGTTTCTGCCCAGATGTACCTTGCATAATTTCATCAACTGATTCCCCAAAACGAAGCTTTTCCTGGGGGCAATGCTATAGAAATAAAGCTGAGTAGCCTGGAATTCCCAGTGGGATGCTAGAATTGCCCAGGTGGTCCCAGGCAGAGATTGCCCTAGGAATGAGAATTAGAAACTGGACTGAGCTGAAAGGAAGTAGAAATTGGAATGGGGGCTGTGCTGGAGTAGTTGGCTTAATGCCGTTACAAGTGGGAATGGGAGCATTAAGGTGGCATTGGTGTAATTGATGTGTATTTGATATTAAAATGTGTATTTGATATTAAAAAACATTAGCATTGTGGTATAAAGAAACAGTATAAAACCTGGGAATATTTAGTGTAACATTTGTAGGTCATGCAAGTAGAGCACAGCATTTGTGACTTTTAGTCTGTAGTTATTGGAATCCATTTTAACGTCAGCAAAAAAGAAAAAATTCATTCCCTGAAACAATCATTAGTTGTGTGACCCTGGGCAACTCACTTAACCTCTGTGTGCCTTAATTTCTTCTACTGTAAAATGGGAGTAATAATAGCATTTACCTCCCAGGGTTAATGAGATAATAATTGTAAAGCTCTTAGCAAAGTACCTCTCCCAAAGTAAGCATGATATGAATGTTAGCCTTTTATTACTTAACCTCTGTGTCTCAGTTTCCTTAACTGCAAAATAGAGATAATAACATCTGCCTCACAGGGTTGTTGGAGGATCAAATAACAAAATATTTGTAAAGCACTTAGGCAGTGTCTGGCAGACAGTCGGTGCTTAAAACATGCTTGTTTCCTCCATTGCTTCCCCCTTCTACAGAACCCCAGCTGGTGATTATCTCCCTAGTGCACTCCATAGAAGCCTTTGTAAATTGTATTGCAATTAAAGTACAATATTGTTGAGCCTAACCATCATATATAAATGTGTTTCTATGGGAAAATGCGTTTAGTGTTCCAGCCTGTTACCCTGACAGTGGAAATTGAGGACTTCCCTTCCCTTCATCCACCACAAACCTTGTTCTGGCAGTAGGGATGTCCCTAACGCCAAGCCTAGATCAAAGGCTCAAATAAAACCAGGAGTAGGTTAGGGAGAGGGGTCCCAAAGGATTAGGGGAAGAGGAATTGGTGGAGGGGAATAGTGTTCTGGAATGAGAAGTTGAATGGGGGTTAGTGAAGAAAGGATATTGAGTAGGGTTACCTTCTTGCTCCACTTTTTTTTTTTTTTTTTTTTTTTTTTTTGCTTTTTCCCTCTTTCTCCTCCTTTAACAATCCCCTCCTCTGCCCCATATGGGGCAGCTAGGTGGTGCAGTGGATGGAGCACCATTGCAGGAGTCAGGAGGACCTGAGTTCAAATTTCACCTCAGACACTTGACACTCACTAGCTGTGTGACTTTGGGCAAGTCACTTAACCCCAACTGCCTCATCCTGGATCATCTCCAGTCATCCTGATGAATATCTGGTCCCTGGGTTCAGATGGCTCTGGAGGAGAAGTGAGACTGGTGACCTGCACAGCCCTTCCTCACTCAAAACAAAGTCAAGTGCAAGTCATGTCATCATTTCTCTGATGGCATGGTCTTCTTCGTCAATGAAGAACGAACACACACACCTCTCCTTTATCCAAAAAAGGGCAAGGAAAAGAAACAACAGCTTGTCTTTTCCTCTACTTTAAAACAGTTTTAAAATTCATTTATATTTTTATTTTGAACTTAATGAACCCCAAATAGAACAGGCATTTGCCTCTCTCTGGTAGAACAGAGAAACATGTGAAACTGCAGATGTCTCCTAGGTATAACTTGCTTTTCTTTTTAAATATGTCATAATATCAGCTTACAGCTATCAAAGCTGTCCTGTATGTGTGACCTTCTTTCTAGCCTTCCTTCTGTTCTCTCTCGGTTTAAAAAAAGAGAAAAAGATGTCTCAGTGACCCTCTTTTCTTTCTTTTGTTTTTTCCTTTTTCCCTCCACTTTCCCTTATTACTGGCTACTTTGACCAATTAGAAGGATGAACAGCTGCAGCTGGAATGGGTTTTCTCTCCTCCTTACTTTCCCTTCCTCTTCCTCTTCCTCCAACCATTTCTCTCTACCCTGTTCTTCTCTCTCTCTGAAATATTCCTGACAACACTGGTAGATGGCGGGGAGTGGAATGAATTTATTGCTTAACCAGAGTGTAAGTGTCAGTAGGTAAGTGACTCATTTAAGTCTTGGACCACCTAAATTAGAAAGATAATTTCTCCCTTTTCTAACAGTTGATGGTGCTCTAGTAATTTTTTAGTTTGTGTTTGAGGGAAGTTGACTATTAAATTAGTTTTGTTATATTCAGTGTGCATCAGTGATAAAGTCTGTTTTTGAAATGCCCCTTTTTTTCCTCTGCTCAGGGAGTCAATAATATTCTTATGTCCATGTTACCTGTAAGTTTATGGGTAAGGATTTTGGAGAGCACTTAAACCAGTTGAAGTTAAGGGGGACTTTAAGGAAAGTAGAACGTAATTATACAAAGTCTAAGTGTCTGCACTTCCAAATAATTTTCTTTTGGGTTTAGATTCTCGTTAAACATTCTGTACAAAACTTTGCAATGATTGCAGTATTGTTTTGATTCTTTTTGTATAGAAAGGCCATCAATGGGGTTTTTTCTTCTCTTCTAAAGCAAGCCGTCTGTTCATAATCTTGAATCTGGGAGTAAAAGAAGTAGTAAGATGAATAAAATCTTCAAGCCATTTTCCTGGTTTACACTTCAGCCTTAGATCTCAGGAGCATGAGAATACGTTTTTGATTTTTGTTTGCATTCTGTTCAGTTGTTATTGCCAAGAACATACAGGTTCATGTAAAAATGCTCACCACCCATATGGTATCAGTAGTTCTCTCAGTGAATTATCTCTCTTAACAAATTTGATTTATGTCAGATAATACGTAGAGAGCACTACTGTGCATGTTCTAAGACCATAGGATGCCTGTCTAAGGCACGCTGCCTGCACTGGGGAGCTTTCAGTAGGAAGAGAAGACATGAACATTGGTAAATACTTCTTATATTTAAGTGGATCTGGGATCTCATCAATTCCTTTACTCCTTTGGTTCTACTTATCCTCCCTGTGACTTTCCAAACCAAAACACTCATCCCTAGCCATCATTCCCCTATATCTCTTGTCTGCCTCTATTAAAATGTTGCTCATTGAGAGTAGGGTTCATCAGCTTTTTGTGTTTAGCACTTAATACAGTGTCAGTGATGCATATCACAAACTCTCTGAGCTTGGCCATCTTGTGCAGTGCTTTTCCATGTCCTCCCACAAGGTCCTCTCAGAAGATCTGCCCCATGTGCTTCTGAGCATCTCATTCACTTTCTCCTCACATTGCTAGGATGCCATTGGAGCACATGTACATCCCATCATCTTTCCCCTTGCTGTTATCTGATGGTCAGTCCATCTTATTGTTGGAGCATTCATTTCCTTGACAGCATCCTTTACTGACATTTGTCTTTTTATGCAGTGTAGCCTGATCACATCTATCTTGTGCTCCTTCACTGTTCTCTTAGTGATGCACATTTTTGATTCTTTGTGGATGATAATATTCTATGATTTACAGCCTCATTAGCATATCCTAGGGTCCTAGAGCTAGAGCTGGAGGGGACATGAGAAGGTATCTCGTCCAACCCCCTTATTTTACAGATGAAGAAACAGGCTCAAGGAGGTTAAATGATTTGCTTGAAGTCATAGTTTCCTGAAGGTAAACCAGTCTTCCCTAGAATTTTAAAACAGTTTTCCTCATTATGATGCTGATACTGTAGGTCCATAAATGATTCACTTAGATTCTATAATTGCATGATTTTATGTACACAGAGAAAATTTTTTCATGTTTTAACAGTTAACTAGACCAGAACTTCAGGAGTGTTAAGAAGTTAGGAAAATTATCTTTTCCCCCATAGTCTGTGGCAGAGCCTTTAGTGGGCCGGTAGTATTTGTATTGGTGGTGATGAGGACATAAATTGTGCATTTTTAAGTCTGCAGAGGGCTTTTACATCTTTGTGATAATTGTCAGGATGAGAATAGATTTCTGTGTCAAAATGAGAGTGTTCCTTCTTTGTTTTGGTGCACAGTTGTCACAAAAATATCCCCAAATTTGCAATCAATGTTAAAGGTGTTCAGCTATTAGAAATATGGCTTCAAATGTAGATTAGGAAGGAGAGTGAGGCCAGTTTTTAAGACTCTGGATTTTGTGAACAAAGAAAAGATCATTACGACTTTTATAAGAAGTTAGTGTTAAGTATAAGAGCAAAAGACTGCAAGAGCCAGAGTTGTCCTCAGGCTTTATCTATGGTCTGCTCTGGACTTTTGCTTGCTCTGCAGTACTGCTGCATTGGGGCAAGCACATCTTGAGGTCATGAGATGAGGATGAGGCTTGCAGGGAAGATCAGCAATAGCAAAATGCTTTCTATTGGGCCATGCCATCCTAGACTATTATTCATTCTTTTTCTTTTCAGCTTGAAAGCTGAATGGCTTTATAGTCAAGGCAAGGGAAGATCATACCGACCTGGTCAGCACATCCAGCTGGTCCAGTATCTGGCAACTGTTTGTCCTCTGACTTCTACTCTGGGCCTTCAAACTGCGGAAGATGCCAAACTGGAGAAGATACTGAGCAAACAGAGGTGAGCATGCCAAACATATAGCAGCTGATGGATTCCAAAGGAAAAACATTTTTGGCTCAGCAGTATGGCTTTATTAGTTCTAATTCCAGCACATGGTGAAAAGGTTCCTAGCACAGTGTCTAACACATAATAAGTGTTTAGTAAAGGCTTGTTGATCAATGCCTGTAAGTACTGCACCTTCTATTACTGAGCATTCAAAACTCCTTGTTGCTGTTGGGGATACAGAAGCAGAGATACCATACTCTGTTGCCGGCCATAAAACTTAGGGCTCATTGCCTTTCATTGTTGAGGAGGAAGAAGTCTAGGTAGGCAGAGAATGAAGGCGTACTCCATACACATATGTAGATGCATGAGTACAGTGTGTATGCATGTATATATTGATATATACTTAGAATATTGTTTACCCAATTAATATTCCCAAATGTGCTTGCTTATGAAGACAATAGAAAACATTTAGTTTAATGTAGAGATCAGGTTTTTGCTGGATAAAGCTTTAAAGGGTTTTGTGTATCTAAGTGCCATGTGCAGAATTATTTCTAGCCTTTCTTTTTTAATTCTTCAAGACAAGGCTTTGGAATTTGGAAGGAGGTGGGGTTGGGAAGCTACCTGATGAGAAACAATGAACTGCCACCTGATGTAAACTGTAATTTAAAATTGATATGTTTCTAGGCTTCACCAGAGGCAATTGATGTGCCAAAGCCAAAATGAAGAATCTTTGTCTTCAGTTGCTAGTGAAATAGAGGTAGCCATTGCTCCTGAGCACTTGGATCCAGCTCCAGGGAGCCCAATAGTCATGGAAAGTGGTAAGATTCCTATGTGTTCCTGTGAAGGGTACCTGTGGCAACACGCATGTATTCTGTGTACAGATATATTTTGGTTTTTATTAGGGTTTTAGTTTTAAAATACAGATCAATTTCTAAATTAATTTCTAAAATACAGATCTGTTTCTAAATTCTTCTAAAATTTTGTTGGTAGCTTTTGTTTTTATGTTACCTTGATTTCCAAAACCATCCCTCTCATTCCCTTTGCCCATCGAGCTGTCCCTTGTAATAAAGTAAAAGAAAGTAAGGGGAAAAATACTAATTCAACAAAACTAACCAATTTTTCTGGAGGAGCTGCAGGAGAACAGGCACATTAATGCACTATTGATGGAACTTTTAATTAGTCTAGCCATTCTGGAGAGCAATTTGGAACTGTTCTAAAAGTTACTAAACTGCATAGCCCTTAACCCAGCCATACCATTATTAGGTCTCTGTCTCAAAGAGATCAAAGACAGGGAAGGACGCATGTACAAAAATATTTATTGCAGTTCTTTTTTTTGCTATTATTGTTGGAAAAATTACACTAAGGGGGCTGCTCATCATTTGGAGAATAGTGAACAAATGATGGTATATGGATGTTATGTCCTGTTGTGCCATAAGAAATGATGAAAGGGATCATTTCAGTGAATCCTGAGAAAATATGAACTGATGTGGAGTGAAGTGAGCAGAACAAATAGAACAATTTGTACAGTTAACAACACTGAACAAATAAATTTGAAAGCTTTAAGGTTCCTGATTAATACAATGATTGACCATGATTCGAGAAGACCAATGCTGAAGCATGTCTTAACAGAGAAACAATGGATTCAGACTACAGGATGAATCATATATGGACATGGCCAATGTTGGAGTCTGGTTTTCTTGATAGGCATATTTGTAACATACTTTTCACTTCTCCAAGAGTCTGTGAATGTAGCCAACTTTCTACAATCCTTCCAACTCTTCACTGTTCTCATTTTTTTTGTTATTTTTGTTAATTTTCTGGATATAAGGTAAAATCTCAGGGTTGTTTTGATTTTTATTTTACTATTGATGATTTCAAATGATTATACTTATGGTTGATTATTTTTTGCAATTCTTTTGAGAACTCTGTTCTTTTGGTTTAAATTATTTAAAATTTTTTTTATAGCATTGTTGTTTTGGAATAAGAAAATAACACCCTGTTTATTAGTCTGATGGCTCTTATTAAGAACTATGTAGTCACTGGATTTTTAGAAAACATGGTTTGGAATTTGGGGCATATTGTGGGGAATCACTGTTATTTAATTGCTTATTTTTTTTAGATACTTGATATTAATGCAGAATTTGTAGGTAAAAATTCAAATTCATAGTAATTCAAATGAACCTATCTTTGTTTCTTCTAGAACCTGTCATTCAAGTAAATTCTTGGGTTGGGGAAAGTGCCCATGAGGATCACTTATATGCTGTTAAGAGTAACCTGGCAGCCTCAGTACAGACTGCAAGACGTTCTCGAAATGACCTACACCTAGAAGACATACAGACAGATGAAGACAAGCTGAACTGTAGTCTTCTCTCTTCAGAGTCTACTTTTATGCCTATTGCCTCAGGATTATCCCCAGTATCTCCTACTATTGAACTGAGATTACATGGTATAAACTTGGACCTGGAAGATGATGGCACCGTGGTTGAATCTCTGAAAGAAATGAAAAAACAGGATGTGGACAAGGAAGTAAAAAAGACTTTGTGGGTTTCAAAAGAGAGTTCTGTTAAACTAGCAAGTGGTGAAGGAAATCCAGAGATCAGTGACAGAGATGGAATATTGCTCCTTCCTGAGATGGCCACAGCAAGTGATGTCTCAAGAAATGGTGTTAATCACTCCCCCATAGCCTTTCCTGAGACAGGTGGCTTCAGGCTTTCTAGTGCCCAGCTTGTTAATGAAGGCACATTGTCTCAAATCATTTCAGAAAAAGTACCCTGCAGGCTTTTCCCTGAGGGATCTGTTGCTTTGGACAAAGATTCCACCATACTTAAAAGAGTGAATGATGCAGCCACCAAGCTCCAGGCCTGCTGGAGGGGATTTTACATTAGGAACTACCATCCTCGAGCCAAAGAAGTGCGCTGTGAAATCCGGTTGAGGAGGATGCAAGAGCACATTGTTTGCTTAACGGATGAAATAAGGAGGTAGGTAGGTCGGAAGTTCTGTTTCTGGAGGCACCTAGTTTGTGAATAGAGGTCTTAGTTTGTATTGGAAGATTGAGTTATCACTGTGTATCTGGGATATGGGTTAAAGTCACTGTGCACAGCAGGATTTCTTTTTTGGAAATCTACACTTAGGTCTTCCTCTAATACCTCTTTATGGTATGGAGACAACCTGAGCCCTTGAGGGGGTGGAACGTATGTTTTGTCAGCCCTTGTTGTGCTGGAAAGGCTTTGAATGTGGGCCAGCCCCAGACTGTGTGTCTGTTGACTGAAGCTAGCCTGCATAAATCTAGACAAGTTAATTACCAGTTTGGTTACAGGGTGATAAATTTCCCAGCAAGAGCAACTCATGAAGGCCTATTACTAAGGCATAGTAGTAGAGCTTGTGATCTGTGGCAAGAGAGAGTGAAATTTCACACAAGTGAAATTGCATATCCTTGAAAATTAAAGAATTTGTTTCTGGACATGCAAAAGAACTGTACGAGCAAGAAAAGACTCTCAACAGGGTCAGTCAGTAATTCACCAAATGTTTAATAAGCACCTATTATGTGCCAGACACTTGGCAAGTACTGTAGACAGAATAATTGAAATGAAATTGTTCTCGTACTCAAGGGGCTTGTGTTTTCTCAGATTATGAAGAGATGGAAATAAAATCAGTAAATAGCATAAGGCATATTGACAATTCAGAAACAGCAGGAAGCCAGAAGATGCTATTATTTTTCGGAAAATAAATATGATTATTGGTTGGATTGGTTTCGGTAATAATACTAACAATAATAACGTCACTTTTCAATAGATTCTTAAAGTTTGCAGAGCCCCTTCTTAAGTTTCATAGCTCACATGATCTATTTACTTTATCAGACAAAACAGTTAAAATTTCATAGGTTTTTGTTGAATAATGATGATATTTCTTAAGGCTGCCTAACTTAAAATGTAAATACATTGACTTCTTTGCAGTTAAAGAATTCATCGAGTATATTACCCTTACCTGGGGTCATGGATGAACTATACCAAAATAAATATAAAAGGGCATATTAAAATTATTGGATATGTTATAGTTTTTAACATATATCTATTTATTTTTATTAATTCTGAACTGGGAAGCCTTTAAGTGACCTTTCATTAACTTTATTCTCTTAAAAAAAAAACTGTTAGGGATTCATTTTGTTTTGAGACATCAGTCAATTCCCACAAAGCAACCCCCTCGATTCTTTCCTAGTGTGAGTGATAGTTTACTTTTCATTAACTTTAAAGAGGTTAAATTTAAAACTGTATCTATATCTATATCTATCTATAATTCTTCAGCATCCATTAGTTGGGACAGAATAATACTGAATTACTACTTTATAATCAGTTTCCCACAAGCCTGGCTAAAATTATGTGGTATTTTGGTTTATGCATGCCATTCTGGTTGTAACTGTTACTGTGATTGTGTTGCCATTCTACAGAGAGAGTGCTGTGTAGAAGTAAGATATTTATTTGTTGATTGTGATATTAATTCATATTTATTAGGCATTCACATGGCTATTTTACTTCCACTTAAGGTTTTCATTTAAGATGAGATACAGAAGTAGGAAGATCATTATTGGGCCCTTAGAAAATTAATCTCTTGAAACTGTATGCATTGACTGTGCTAATCAGAAATTCATAGTTCTACCTTCTGTTGGTAACATTTTTAATTATAGATTGAAAAAAGAAAGAGATGAAGAGCATATTCAAAAGCTTGTGCAAGAAGAAGCTGTCAGATTCCTTTGGAACCAGGTAAACACCCTTCCATTGATTTAACTCTGTGTAAACGAAAGATACATTTCTGGGAAAAGGAGTAAATCTGCCCACTCTGGCACCCTAACTACCCTTTGCAAAGATTAAGGATAGCAAGTGTGTTAATTGCCATTTTTAATTTCCTATGTGGGAGTAGCAGATTGAGTGGGTGACAGTTTAAGTTTTATTTTTAATGAAAAAATTTTTATTTTCTAAGTAATTCAAGGAAATGAAGATAAAATTCAGAGGAGAAGGGAAATGACTAATAGAATTTCTATGAAAACATGCTTTTAGGCAGAAGAGCATTACAGGGACAAGGTTTGATTACAATTTATTAATGACTTTTATTTCAGACTTCAGGCCCACATCTTCAGACTTTTTCTGCCTTGCACTCAAGACACTTCAAGTGGGGTACCATCCAACCTGTCTCTATCTCATATTGCTCTTAGCTCTTCTATACTGTGCTCTGGGCAAAAAAACCTTCCCTTTCTATCCTCTGAACACTTTTCTGTTTTTGGCTTTTGCTTACACTAATTGCCATTCATCTGTTTAAGTTTGACCTATTAAGTTCAATTTAAGTTAATACCACCTTCTCCATTGAAGCCTTTTGAACCACCATCATAGCTACTGGCTTCCTCTCTCCCTTGTCTCTAATGACCCTGCCCTGGTACTTTGTTTTATATCTTTCCAATCACTTACCATGTAATCTTGTGTAGTATTATAATCCATGTTTGTGTCTTGTCACTCTACTAGACTCTAATGAAGTACTTTATTTGAATTTTGTACCATCTCATTTTGTACTGTACTTGGTGTCATGTTTGTAGCAGATATTTTTGCCTATTGGATCAATGAATATTAAAATGACATTGGTTAGGGCAGTAATTGCTTGGGACATAATAGGCACTTGATAAATGTTTGTTGAGTGAGGGACTGACTGATAGGTAGAATATACTTATAAGGAAAACTCCTATCATTTCTTCCAAGAAATAGCAGCAACCGAATTTAAGGATGTTTTGTATGGAGTATCTAGCTACTTTGTGGGATACTGTCTGACTTATATTTGACCATGAGTTGAGTTTTTTAAAAAGTATATAGCTACATGATTGTATGTCCTGAGAAATATTATTAGCTTATGCTAATAAGCTGCTTTGTCAAATGAATTCAGGTTGACTTTTATTTATAAGGGACCATCTGAATTATTTTCTATTCTGAAATTTTACTTTGTCAGATACTGCTTTATGATTTCTAGTTAATCATCCTGTATTTGGAATCTTTTTGTGATGTTATTTGTAGCAGGAATTTGACATAGAGGCTTTTTAGAATCTTCATATGATTTGACTCCAGTAGCCATGAACTAGAAGTTACTGAGATATTTTCAGAGAATACATTTACTGTATCATTAATTAACATTTAGGAAACCCTTCTGTCTGCCTGCAGGTCCAAATCATCGTTATAATTGTATATATCATATAGTATTTTTTGCTTTCACATTTGCTGGATTTAATCTGTCATATTTAATAGCTTTGTCTCTCACTTGTAAAAGGTGTATCCCAGGTTTCACATAGAAAGATAATACTAGTGACTCACTGTTCCTTTGAATTATTTTTCCACTTGGTTGCCTTGTTTCCTTACCCAATTCCCTTTGGGACCAAGGTGTTCATTCTGTGGCCAAAAGTTGGAGTGTATTCTGTAGTCATTAAACATGGCAGACAAGGCCCTGCTCACCACTTGGATTTCATTAGTAACTGGACTAACTGAACATTGACACTGTTTCTTTTAACAACCGGAAAAATAACTTAAGAAGTGCATGCCCTACTGATAGTAGTTTATGTTTGTGTTTTAAAGTCCACTGCATAATTATGAGCCTCTAAGTCCATAATGAGACTTCATTCTGTGGTTTGCAGGTGAGATCCCTACAAGATTGGCAACAGACAGTGAACCAGCACCTCAGTTCTGCCTGGCAATCTAGTGCTCCCGTATCCAGCATCCTGTTGTCCTCCCAGTCTTCTCCATTATTTATCTCAAGTCAGGAGCCCTCTTCAGCCAGTGTTTCTGACTGGTTTATTTCAGATATTGAGGCGCCCCAGGAGAAAGTCTTACCTGAATTCCCAGACTCTGGCTTTCACTCCTCCCTTGCAGAACAAGTTCACTTGCAGTATTCATTTGATTCTGAAAAGAGTTCCATGGGAGGGAGTGATAGTTCTTTAATGGGGAATTCCTTAGAAACGGTTAGATATTGCAAAGATCCAGATACAGAGAACGCCAGTGAAGGGCACGATGAATGGAATAAAGATAACTCCAATAACGAACAAGATAACAGTCTTCTCGAACAGTATTTAACTTCAGTTCGGCAGCTAGAAGATGCTGATGAGAGGACCAGTCTTGAGGATGGCATAGAAGATAGTAGACTTCAAACTACTTCGGCCCCAAGTTCATGTTCCTTGTCTGACTCAGCTGCTGCCGCTAATATAGCTGATAACAACGCTGACTCTGCTCCTTTGCAAGATGACACCACTGAGACACCAGACACTTGTAAATCAAATGCAGAAGTTCAAGGTCATCAATCAGAATGTGACTCTGCATTTCAGGTGCTGCCTGTTGGTATTGCTGTGTAGTGTTTCTGGTGCCATGGAAAACTGAGGAATTATTTACTTCTTCCTAATTTCACTTGTCCTTTTATTTTCTTTTAGGTATGTTTAAAAAAAATCTTCATAATTTATATAGAATTTATATTCTCATCTCGTTTCCCATTTTCCAAATGTCATATTGAGGCTTCATTTTTGATAGCATTTTGCTACTCTTGTGTGTTCAACTACTCAGCTATATGATGCAGAGTAATGTTTATATTGAAAGCTATATGCACTTTATTTCTTAATAATTGAATTGTATCAGAATAGCTTTTTCTTCTGTGAAATGTACCAAGATTATAATTTTTTCCAAAGAGAATTGAACTAAAGCATCTTCAAATTTAGGGAATTTTACCTAAATGTTTATTGCATTACTTCTGTTCTTTTTTGTTAATGTAGAAAATAATTATATAATACATTCTATATAAAAAGAAATCTAATGCAATGAACCAGTTATGTACAGGACAGTGAACTGTTGAGAGGGGAAGAGAAGCTAGCTGCTTTGCCTTCTGAAGCAGCGAGAAGGTTCCAGCCTTGCTTTGTTTTTTTCTCCTTTTGAGTCAGGGGAAAAAACTTTGCAAGCATATCCAATAGGACACAATAAATCCACAGAAATTTTTCAGTAAAGATAATTAGTTGCCTTAAGAAACAGAACTTTAATGAATATCAAAATACCTTTAAAAGAACAGGATCTTCAACAGTGAAGTGTTTCATCCAACTCTGTAGCTAAACTTAAAGTCTTACTTAAAGGAAGCAATAATAGAAACCCTTCTCTCAAATGGGAGAAAGCAAGCACAAAGGTAATTCCATTTGTTAATAATACCATTGTATGTGTTCTTATTCTTTGATTTAAAAACATACTGGAATGAGGTTTATTTTTATTTTTAAGTACTCTTGACATGTTTCCCAATTGTGTACCTTTTTCAGTATTTTAAATAAGAGTTCCTATTTCTATGTCCCTTTACAACGCACTTTTCTCACATTAACCCCATTTTTTAATTTTGTTTTTTTATCCCCAGCATAGTGCCTTGCATGTACATACTAGGGAGTTAGTAAATGCTGTTTGGATTTGGAGATAGCAAAAATATTATTAAAGCCATTTTATTTTATTTTGTTTGTAAATACTTATTAATATCACTGTCACTTCATTCTTGCTCCCCCACTCCCTAGCACAACTGTTCCCTGTAACAAATAAGTACAGCCAAATCAACACATTAGCCATATCTAAGAACATGCTTTGTTCTGTGCCCATGGCCTGCTCTTCTCTGAGAAGCTTGAAGCATGCTTCACACTTAAGTCTTCTGAAGTTGCAACTGATCCCTGCATTTATCAGAATTCTGATATCTTTCAAATTATATTCACTGTACAGATAAACTTTTTTTGTGGAATCTGTTGTTTTTTTTTAAATGATTTACCAAGGGTCACACAGCTACTAAATATGAAAGCTGGGGTCCAAGCCTGGGTATTCTGACTCCAAATAGTTCCTTTTTTACCATTATGCCATACTGTTTCACCTCTATTTAGATAGGAAATATTCTTCCCTGCTATT
This sequence comes from Bettongia penicillata ogilbyi, assembly GCA_023548195.1. Classification (NCBI taxonomy): domain Eukaryota; kingdom Metazoa; phylum Chordata; class Mammalia; order Diprotodontia; family Potoroidae; genus Bettongia; species Bettongia penicillata. The sequence continues at coordinate 3,099,776 of JAJHZJ010000020.1, read as the reverse complement.
CTGGGGGTTGGGGGAGGAATTAGGACTTAGATTTGGCAATGGATGTCAATAGATGACCTATACACTGTCACCTTTTTAATTCTGCTCTTAGCTAAGGCATGTACAGACTTGAAAATAAATACTGATTGAAGAACTTGAGCTGCCCTCTTCTCCCGCATCTTTGTTTTTAGAGGAATATTTCTCACAGCTTTTACAAAGTCCCACATTTTGGGTAGAAATTAGTGGTAGTAAGAAACCATCTCTTTTGCCCATCACTTGGTTAAAGAATTCCCCAAATGTACAAAGAAAATATTTTATCTTGAAGTCATCAAAAGTAGTTCTATAAATCAAAACATGCCTAATCTTACTTGGGGGAAATGTTTTAATTGTTGGAAAGTCACCAAAATAGGTTCTAATATCTTTTATCCACAAGCATATAGAATCATGGTGTCTATGGAATGTTAGAGTTGTGATTCAGTTCTATTTAACAAACATTTTAAAGCCTCTACTAATGTGTGTAAGGCCCTAGTGGTACAAAACCAAAAATGAAACAATTCCCACTCTCACTCTCAGGTTTACATTCTGTTGGGAAATTTTATGTAACACATGTAAATTAATACAAACTATAAAAAGTAATTTCAGGAGAGAGTACTAAACTGTGCTAGAGATTATAATTTCTAACCAGATTCTGAGGATTACCACAATTTAGAACATTCAAATAGTCTGAGATTTAAGTTAGAAGTTGAAGACCTATTTGTAATTCCCTGTAACTCACTGCATATCCATTCTCTAGAATTATATAAAATAAACGCTGAAACCTTCCAGAATAAATACAGTTAACGTTGGTAATATTTAATGTTAGAATTATTTTTTCTGCGTTCATGAATAGGTAGCACTCAGGTTAAGAACTCTTATGCTTCCAGAATGTTTTGCTAAGGAAAATTTCCATCTGCTTTCTTTGGCTATCTAATCCTAGAGTGAACACAGTAGTGTTATGTTTGTAGTCATTAAGTGGACTTATTATATAGTTTTTTTTACCCCCTCTACCGATAACATGTCTTATTGGTCGCTTGTTAAATAATAATTGAAGGATTTTTCAGTCTTTGGATTATGCTAATTGTTTTTTATGGATCATTTTAGATTTCTTCTTAAATGTACCCTATTTTTCTATTTTTTACAATTAATTGCCTAATTTCCTACCAGGAGTTAGACAGAAAAACCATCCTTGTGTTGCCCTAGTGCCAGAGTTCTACTTCTCATAACATAAAAATTTTCCTTAAAAGCTGCTAAAATTTCCTAGTTCAGTATTACCTGATCAGACATTAGCTTGCTCACACCTTTTTCTTTTTCCTTTGCTAAGCTCATTCGTGTACTAACATTTATCCACATTATTTTCTTTCTTTTGATATGTGAATTTCATTACTCATAGTTCAAAAGAACTTAATTTCACAAAGATTTAGCAAAATAACCACATCAACTAATATTTTCATTTCTCTTTTACCTTTACTAAAGTTTTGAAGTACAAGAATATTAAGACATCCCTTCCTTTTTCTTTTGAACCTTTACAGTTTATCTTGCAAGTAGTTGAGATTAAAAGCAGTTTAAAGTTAGAATGTAGAAAATGTGTGCACCAGACTTAATATATCCTGAGGTACCATGATGAGATATAATTGTACCTTAATCAAAGAACATCTGATAAATTAGTTAAAAACTAATTTTTATAAAATTTTTTGTTTCAAAATCACAGTGTGTAATAGCAGATTGGTGTAAGAGACTAGTGTAGTTTAACAAGATTTGGTAGTTGGCAGAAAAGAATGGGTATGGGAGTTAGTTCTTTGAGTATATTGGCCTTGTTTTAAAGTGTCTTATTTAAAGGTTAGTTAAGGCAATTCAACAATATTACTTCACTTAAAACTTTTTCCAGTCTGTAGAATTATACAGATTTAGGGTTAGGGTAGAAACAATTACAAAAATTGAACTTGTTGAGATTTTGATATAAAAAATTTTGTACTTTACAGCAGTGAGTAGACAGTTTCCCTGTTTATTTTTTCTGTCTTTGAAAGGAAAACAAAGTTTTGCCATTGAAGATAGAACAGTCATTAAAAATAAGAAACAACAAAATAACTGTGATTTTTTTCTAAGATACATAGTTGTATTAATTATGTGTTATAAAAAAGAATGGAAACTATGTAAAGTTTAGCAAAGGATCCCTTCTTCTATACATCAAGGATCTGTAATTTCATCAGTATGAATAGGTACTCCTACCAGCTGAGATCTTTCCACTTCTTAGTAAACAGTTTCATTAAGTTGCTGGGGCCAAAAAAATTTATCCTTTGATGGTCAGCTCTTTGAACTTGGCTGTTTTAGTCCTTAGTTAATGTACATTGCTGGGCCTGTACTAGAAACTTTTCCACCTTGGTGAAAGGCCTGTTAGACTTATGGCTTAGATTTTGAGCACCTGGGTCCTCTTGATACCATGATGAGATATAATTGTACCTTAATCAAAGAACATCTGATAGTAAAAAGTGACATGTTGTTAATCAGAATAAAGATCTAGTGAATCTTTGAATTTGATCACTTCAGATCTCAAGGTTTACTGAGCCAACAGGGTGTAAAAGTACAAGCCATCCTAATTCTTACAGAAAGCACTTGTCAGGCTAATCAACAAATATGTAAGTTATTTGTATATTTAATTATAAAAAGCCTCATGCATGCTATAGGTAGAAATATAAATGATTGAAGACAAAGCTATTCTTGTGAGTGTGCAGATAACCTTTTTTGATCTAATAATGTAGATCTTGAGAATTGTAATATTTTAAAGGGTTTTGTGGGGAGGGATGGTATTTTTGTTAAAATAACAAAAAACCCTCTGTAGTGGTGTGTTTTCTGTGTGCCTACTTAATTCCATCTTATTCCTACTTTTGTCAGTGTGTTTTGGGAATTGAGCTTAATTGTCTAATTCCTGGTGGTCCATTCTGATGATTTGTATAGTTGTATTTACAGTACATTAAATACCATAGTACTTTCAGCAAGATAGGCAAGAAGGACAGAAGCAGTACTATCTAAAAAATGAAATGAATACAGTATAAAAATATAAGAGAAGATATTCCTAGGAAATAGATACAGCATGAAAAAGATTAGTGACCCATTCATAAACCAGGTGGAAAGATGGTTTGCTTATTTAATATGTGAGTTTTTTATTTTGCTGATTATATTGAAGTAAATTTGCTATACTGTGGTCCTTCCTCATAGTCACTTCTAGGTAAAGTTTATGACTATTTTGCCATGGATTTAAACAGAAAATTTAGTCAAAAAACACTTTAAAGGTTTTCTGAGTTTGCTTTCCAAGATAGAACCTATTGTGCCATATTAAAATTTCATAAATAAAGTAAATGACAGAAAAAATAGTAAAAAACAGCCTTGGAGAGTATCCTTGTACTTAATTGTATTTTTCCAAAAATAAGGTGCTTTTTGACCTTGCATACCATTCTGAATCCAGTTCACTCCATTCATTACAGTACAAGGGGGAATCATGCTATGTGGGTTTGTTCATTTTACAGTTGCCTTTCTTTGTTTTTTAGGAAGGAGAAGTCATGTTTTATGTAGATAATAGAATTTTAAAAATTCATTTGTGGTTTATTTTTATTTTTTTTCCCTTCTAAAAAAAGTATATGGTTATGGTTAAAGTGATTACAGTGTGCCTTTTTTTTAAATGACTGCTAACTTTTAAAATTGTGCTTAAATGTTTAGTTTGTATTTTTGAGGTTCTAATTTTAAATAAATTATTTGTATCTTTGCTTTAGACTTAATCTGTTTTTTTAAACTGCTAGTAATAATTGTGCTTATTCATGCTTCTAATGATTAAGCGATATATGTTGTTGTGTTGTTTCAATTATAGTCGACCCTTCTTGACCTGTCTTGGTGTTTTCTTGGCAAAGATACAGGAGTGGTTTGCCATTTCCTTCTCAATCTCATTTCATAGATTAGTAAGCTGAAGCAAATAGGGTTAAGTGACTTGCTCAGGGTCGTGCAGCCAATAAATGGCTGAGGCTGGATTTGAACATATGAAGATGAATCTTCCTGAGTCTATCCATTTACTACCCCAAAGGATTTATACATTATACAAAACAAATTGCATATGTAATATTGTATTGAATGTTTTGTTTTTTTTAGTGTGCTTCAGTATAGTGATAGAGGTCATTGTTAACTGGGAAGTAGTCTGGTAAATTGATGTGTGACACTTTTTCAAAGCAACTGAAAAGTACATAGGAAATGACAATAATTGTGTGTATTTGTAGAAGGAAAGGATACAGGTCCTTTAGTTATTCCTAGAAATAACTACATGTATTGATAAATATTATATATGTTATATATAATACAATTTTATTCCACATTGTGCCCTATTTATGAAGAATTCAAAACACTCTCAGATATGTCTTATTGTTTAAAAGTTTTTCCTGACAATCCTTTAGTTAGAGAAGGGTAATTATTTAATCATTTTATAGGTTAAGAAACTTAGTTACTGAGGGGTCTGATTGATATCTGCGAAGAGTGGGACGTGGTAACCAAAAAAGCGAATTTAATCTCAAGTTACAAAAAGAGGGGCCTAGTTTTCAGGATGCAGAAAGTGGTATATTGTGATTTATATTTTATATTGTCCTGTATACTGTCTTGATTAGACCACATTTGAAGTATCATGTACAGCTTTAGATGTCACATTTTAGGAAAGGGCATTGGTAAGCTGGGAACAATCTAGAGGAGTGTGACTAGGATGGCGAAATGTCAGTTTAAAAAATCAGAATCATCCTGAAGGAGAAAGAATATAATACTGCAGATATGATTACTATCTTTGTTAGAAAGAGGATTAGATGAGTTTTGTTTAGCCTCGGAGGGCAGATTTAGGAGCAATGAGTTATAAAGAGTTAAATTTAAGACATGAGATAAAGAAAACTTCTTTACGATGACCTAAAAGTGTAATGGACTTCTTCAGGAATTAATGGGCTTCCTCCTCCCTGTTGGTCTTCAGGGAAAGGCTGAAAGATCACTTGGTGAGCATCTTGTAGAGGGGACCTTTTTCATGTATGATTTGGACAAAGTGGCCCTTCCCATCTCAATCCCCATCCAGTTCTTCAGATTCTGTGATAATGCAGGAAATACCAGGCCTGAAATTTGATTCCAGTTTTCTAACAGGCTAGTGCTCTTTCCTAGGTAGCATTTCCAGCAGGTAAGACATTTATAAATAAATGTTTAAGATTGTGTTTTATGAATAGAATTTGGCTCTAGAAATTTGTGATTACCACAAACCTGCTGAATCCCTGGATTCCCACTTCTCTTCCATCAACCCTTCCCTCTCTACCTCAATCTCCTTTCTAGCAGTCACCTGGAATCAAGCATCCAAGTGTCCAAAAGGACTTAAGAGGCCATTGAGTCCACCCCACACTCAGTCCTCTACATCCTCCAATGAAGGAAAGCCATTATTTTCTGAAGCAACCCATTTCACTTTTGGATAACTCTACTTACTTGGAAATTTTTCCTTATATGTAGCTTAAATCTAACTCCATAATTTCCACTCACTACACCTGGTTCTATTTGAGACCAAAGAGAAGTGATAGTCCTTCAAATGTTCAGACTCCTGTCATGTCATGTTCCTTCTAAGTCTTCTTTTCCCTAGGCTAAATATTCCCAGTTACTTCAAGCAATCTTTATATGTGGCATGGTTTCTAATTTCATAATCCTGATTGTCCTATATCCTTCCTAAAGTGTGATTCAAAGAACTGAACAGAACACCTTGGGCAGAGAAGACTAACTAACATCTCCCTGGTTCTGGATATTATTTTTTTTTCATAAAGACCAATTTTTTTTCAGATTTCAAAAAAATTGAGCCATATTGTATATATAGTTCACCTTGCAAGATATCAGGAAATAATCAGGTTGATCATTTCTCAGTGTGTTTTCTGACCATGCTGATATTTCTTTCCCCTGAACTAATTCCCCTGTCCTTTCACGTCTACTGAAATTAGCTTGGCAAAAGTGTAAGTTTCTACAGTAACTTTAGAAATTAAAAATGCCTTCTTAAAAAAAAAAAAAAGAACGAAGAAGAACAAACTGAACTAGATTTCTAGCAGTATAATAAAGGGGAAAAGTGAAACTTCAGAATTGGGAACTGAGACAGTACACCTTCCCCAATTCCTAATCAGGCCTGCATATTATTTTTCAACATGGCCTGGGAATGCCATTAGGCCTCTCACAATGAGCTTGTAGTCCACTTAAAACTCAAAATATTTTTCATAAGCATTACTCCCTAACCAACTAACATTCATCCAGTACTTGTGAAGTTGATTTTTTTTAATCCAAATGTAGAACTTCACATTTATCCCTATTAAATTGCATCCCCACTGTTCTAGCCTATTGGTTTTTTAGATACCATGTCTATCGTCCAATATGTTAGCTATTCTCTTTAGCTTTGTCATCTGAAAATATCATAAGTATGCATTATATGGTTTCATACACATAGCTCCAATTCCTATTGGCTTTTTTTCCACTGCAAGTATACTTCCTCTTCACCTAGACCTAGACTTTGGAATGGATGCATGTTTCTGTTACTCTCCTGCTGCCCCTGAAATCAGAGCACAAGCCTCCAGTATTTTAAAAGGAAAGTTTTACCAGGAAACCATAGTTGTTTACTTAAAAAACAAAAAAAAGTACTAATCTTTAACATTGAGGAATTGCTGCTGGGCCTACAGCAGTCAGGGCACTGTACCTCTCTTATCCACTAAGGGGGCTGGCCCTCTGCTCCGGACCTAGGCATGTAGTCTAATTGGATACAGTCCTAGGGAGTATGGCCTCTAATAAGAGAATTTAGGTTGCCTATTCTCACATTCTTTGACTCTCTAAAACCCCATCCCAGCATCCTGGAAACAAGTTTAGTTATAGCTTAGAGTCTTTAGTTATAGCTTGATATCTCAGGTTTCCCGTAAAAGAGGATAGTAAAAAAGTGCTAAGTGTATGATATAGATAAGGTATTACATGTATATTTTATTCCTATTTACAAAAGAAGTACTAAACATTAAAAACAAACAAGAAAAACAAACCCTCACGTTTCAATATTTTTAAAAAACCTCCCTTCTACTGCCAATGCACTTTCCCCCCAAAGCCAGGGTTTTCTCAAGGTAAGAGGCCATTTGGTTTATGCCAAGTAGCTTCCAAATTCTATATGAAGCAGAGGTAATACCAGATTGCAGTGGGTATTTTCATCAATTCCTTCAACTATTATATAATTGTTTCTCTTATTTTGCACACTTAAATACATAATTCATTTAAATCAATTGACTGACAGAATCAATGCAGCTCAAATTAGAAGAGAATCAAGAAATTGGGAAACAACATTTGCAGTAAATTTCTCTGATAAAGGTCTCATTTCTAAGATATATAGGAAACTAATTGAAATTTATAAGAATCAGACCTATTCCCAAATTGACAATCAAAGGATAAAAATAAGCGGTTTCAGAGGATGAAATCTAGGCTATAAAAAGCCATATGAAAAATATTCTAAATCAACAGTTGCAAATGCCGATTAACCCTGAGATACCACCTTACACCCATTAATCATATTTGCAAAGTTGGCAAAAAAAGTAAAATGACAAAGGCCAGAGGGGCTAAGGGAAAATAACTACATTAATGCATTGTTGATGGAGTTGTGAACTTATCCAGTCATTCTGGAAAGTAATAAGAAAGCTACTAAACTTTAATATGTCCTTTGATCCAGTGATGCCACTCTGGTGTTGTTTAGTCATGCCCAGGTCTTCATGTCCCCATTTGGGATTTTCTTGGCCAGAGATGCTGGGGTGGTTTGCAGTTTTCTTCTTCAGCTCGTTTTTCAGATGAAGAACAGAGACAAACCGGATTAAGTGACTTGCCCAGGATCACACAGCTAGTAAATGTCTGAGGCCAGATTTCCACTTAGGGAGAAGAGTCTTCCTGATTTTAAGTCCAGTGCTCTATTTACTACTTTTTAACCTACTCTGAGGTTAGCAGAATCCACATCATTGTCCCAAGTCTTTATCTGACTTATGATTAGAAAGTCCCTGTAACTCCTTGGAACTAGAGACTCCATTATTAGATTTATGCCCCAAAGAAGCCATTGATAATCCTTACAAAAGAAAATATGGTTATTCTATCATGACCTGGTTAAAAGGCAGATTAAATTCCTGAAGGTTTAATTAGCTATGTGGTGTGGGTTCCAAAAGAGTTTAGGCTGTAGAGACTAAGATTCTGGAAAATGACAGATTTTTAGAAAGGTGATAAGCAGCTAAAACTCTGGGAATTGGTTGATCTTCCTCTCATGGATAGAAAAAGTGCTGAGTATCTTTTTTTACTCTTGTGACTAGGCCTGCCTTTTGCACTAAAATAGCTCTCTCTAGTCTCTAGGCTAAAAAAGATTTCTTTTTTTAGTTGAATGAATTGTGTCCTCTTGCTGGCTAGTAAAAATGAACATGGTCATGGCTGGATGCAGACCCACAGATCACCTTGCATCTGTGATAGATTTTCTGGAGGGGGGTCTTCCTTGGGGAGAGGTAAGCACCTCAGCAGAGGTCCAGTTTAGCACAGCTAGTGAAGGAAGAGGGAATGGAAACAGCAGAGACAAAAGAATAAAAAAAAAAAAAAAGCAAGGAGCTACAGAAACATGCAATGCCCAATCCAGATGTGACAGAACAATCAGGTAGAAGGTCCAGCAGAAATCACATAATGATATCACTAAAATTCCTCATTGACCCAGATGAAATGCCTCTCAATGAGTGTATGTTGGCTACACATTCTTTCCACATATATGTTCTTCCAAGTGTATGCTCTGGCCACACATGTTCCCTGTATATGTACCTTCATTTACCCTAACCACAGGTGTTTCACACATGTGTGCCCTCTACATATTTCCCCAGTCACATGTATTCCTTATAACTGACCCTCCATTCATGTGGAGGGCCACATATGTGTGCCATTTCACATGTGTTCCCAGTGGGTGCATGTGAGACCACTCTTTACACTTGTGGCATATATTTTGTGGGAAGGTGTACCCCAGTTTATGTGGGAAATATTGAGGCAGCTAGGTGGTTCAATAGACAGAATGCTAGTCCTGGAGCCAAGAACTTCTGCGTTCAAATCTAGCCTTAGATACTTACTAGCTGTGTCACTCTGGGTAAGTCACTTCACCTCTATGTGCCTCAGTTTCTTTATTTGTAAGGTAGGGATAATCACAGCACCTAAATCCCAGAGCTATTATGAGGATCAAATACGATAATTATAAAGTGCTTAGCACAATGCCTGGGACATAGTAGGTGCTATATAAATGTGCGCTTTCTATCTATCTATAAATGCCTGATTGTCAGTGTTCTTACTGTGCTCTTTCATTAAATGAATTGTATCCTCTTGATGATTAGTACAGATGAGTATAGTGGGGGTTTTGAGTGGATGAAGACCCACATATTGCCTTAAATCTAGGGCAGTTTTTAGGGGGGCTTATATATAAGACATGATACCCAACCTCATGGAGATTACTGTCTAGTAGAGATATGAGGCAAATACAGACACCAAATAATGTATAATATTACACAGTCAGCACATCAGATAATTGCAAAACAAAGGGCTATGTAAGGCCTGAAGGAGTAGGTTTTGCTAGCAAGAGGTAGCATTTGAGCTGAGGCCTTAAAGGGAGATTAGGAATTAGGTGAAGTGGGAAGGAGGCTATTCCAGGGAAAGGAAAACAGTCTGAGCAAAGGCCCAGGTACAGGATGGCAGAAAGTGGCAGAAAGTAGCTTAATATGTCTAAGTGTAGAGTGGCAGGAGTGGAACAATATGAGATAGCATAAAGCACCATGGCCAACCTGGTGATGAGACTGAATTTAATCAGGTTGTTTCTCAGATTACAGGCACACAAGTTGTTTGTCCTAGAATCCATACTTGAAACCTTTTCAAGTGGTAGGCCCTGTCACAGCCTTAAGAATCTGGAATTGTATTCATGCCATGATGGAGTTGCAGAAGAAGACTTTAGTAGAAGCTAATTATTACTGGTTCTAACCAAGTAGAAGCTACAGAGAAGGCAGGAAGATCACATGCTGTATCTCAACAATGGCTTTGTGAAATGTTATAGTAGAAAGATTACAAAAGCAGCAGAGATTATGGTCTCCTTGGGTCATATGCTACTTCCTTTCTGAAAGAAAAAGCATAGAAATCTACACACCAACCCATATTGCAGTACTGTCTGACACTGAACACCAGGAGCTGAGGAGAAAAAGCTAGGAGAGAGGAAAGGGAACAGAAAAGGCAAACGGATTTATCACAGTGACCTTGCAGGAAGTTCAGAATCTCCTTGGTCTGGAGAGAAATGCGCTCTGCTGGGCAATTATGGGTGAGGTAGTAGGCTCCTGCATATCACCCCTCATATCTTTTGGAGGTCTTCAGAGATTGGATGAAGGAAATATTGTTGCAAAGGTTATGACTTGACTAAATCCTTAGCTCTTTGAGAACTGTACACCTAGTAGTAGAGACAGACCCCTCCAAGACCATCAGTAGGTTACTTCTGTCAGGTGGAAAGGCATTTGGTTTTGCTGGGAAAACTGGAAAGCAGTCAGGCAGAAGCTAGATATAATAGACCAATATTTTACATCATTTACTAAGATATGGTCAAAATGTCTATGGCTATGTTATGTCTATGTCATAAAAAGAGATATCATAGGTAAATTAGAAGAACATGGAACATTTTACCTATTAGATTTCTGGACAGGTGAAGAATTTATGAATAAGTAAGAGATAGAGGGCATTGTGGGATATAAAATGGATAATTTTGATTACATTAAATTAAAAAGGTTTTGTACAAAAAAATAACCCAATGTAGCCAAGATTAAAAGGAAAGCAGAAAATTGAGAAAAAATTTATAGACAGTTTCTCAGATAAAGGCCTCATACCTCAAATATGTAAAACACTGAGTCAAATTTGTAAGGATATGAATAATTCCCCAATTAATAAATGACCAAAGGATATGAATAGGCAGTCTTTGGAAGAAGAAATCAAAGATATACATGGTCATATGAAAAGTGTTGTCTATCATTGATTAGAGAAATGCAAATTAAAACAATATTGAGGTACCATCTCATAGCTATCAGGTTGGCTAAAATGATAGAAGGGGAGAATAACAAATGTTGAAAAAGATGTGAAAAAATTGGGACACTGTTGGTAAAACTGAACTACTCCAATCATTTGGGAAAGCAATTTGGAACTGTGTCCAAAGAGTTATAAAACTGTGTACTGTGTATGTCCTTTGACCTAGCAATGCTACTATTAGGTCTATTTCCCAAGGTGATCAGGTAAAAAGGAAAAGAATTTATATATTTTAAAATATTTAGAGTTGTCCTCTTTGTAGTAGCAAAAAACTGGAAATTGCAGGCATGTCCATCAATTGGGGAATGACTGAATAAGTTGTGATATATGATTATGATGGAATAGTATTGTGCTATAAGAAATGAGGAGCATGTTGATTTTAGAAAAGACATGAGATTTAAGGTAATCTGTGGGTCTTCATCTACTCAAAACCGTAGTTTGGCCCCCGCCATGTTCATCTTTATTAGTCAGCAAGAAGACACAATTCATTCAGTAAAAAACTATTTAATGAAATAGAAAATTGACAACCAAGAGAATGCTGAATGCAGTAACAGCCATATTGTTCAAAGAGTAACTGAATGACTAAGCTGTTCTGAGTAATATGATTATTTAAATCAACTTGAAAGGACTTAAAAAGAAAAATGCTATCCATCTCCAAAGAAAGAACTGATATATTCAAATATGTATTGTACTATATATATATGTATATTTATATAATGTATGTATATGTATATATACATATATAGCTATATCAGATGATGGCATTCTCTAATATAGGGTTTAAAGAAAAATGCTATCTACCTCCCCAAAAAAACCTAATATATGGAAGTATGTATTGTATAATTCCATATATATGTAGTTATATCAAATGATTGTATTCCTTAATGCAGGATTGGGAGGGAGGGAGACAACTTAGAATTCAAAATGTAACAAAAAATAAATATTTAAAAAAGTCATTCAGTTCAAGATTGCTTCTGCTAACATATTCTTATGATTTGCTAACAAATCTTTGTGAAATGAATCAATGAATGGATTAAGAACCTACTATAGGAATAAGTAGGACCTCAAACAAGAGCATGAAGAAGACACTCCCCAAAATTCCTTTGCAGAACTGTGTGTGTGTGTAGATGAGGAGGGTCCCCAGGTAAGAAGCATTGAATATTATTTTCAGGTTTTTGGAATGCAGTGTTTAGTTTTGCTGATTATTTTTCTCTTTTATTCCCTTAAAAAATTCTTTGCTATCTGGGATGGTTCTCTTGGAGAACAAAGAGGAAGCAATACAGGGAAAAATTTAGGTGATATAAAAACAAGAAATATCTATCTATCTATCTATCTATCTATCTATCTATCTGTCTGTCTGTCTGTCTGTCTGTCTGTCTATTGTATCCTAAGCACAGCACTATTAATGATATTATTGAGCAATACAACAGAAAGGAAAAATAAGTCTCTCCTTTTGGTTAGTAAATGATTTTGTACTCCCTATGCTCCTTAGACTTCACAAAATTATCAATTTACTTTTAAAAAATCTGCTGAAATTATTGCTTTTGTTTTAATATTAGTCATTTTTATATGTACTCTTTACTCTCCAAGTGAGCCTTCCTTTATAACAAAGAAAGCAGGTTAACAAAAAATGAGGGACAAAGTGAACCTGGGTATGCAACATTCCAGGCCAGGAGTCTCCCATCTTTCTACTAAAGGAGGGACTTGCTTTCTTGTCTCTTCCCCAGGCCTAGATTGGTCATTACACTTAGTCATAAATCTTGGTCTGGTATTGTTTTGTTTACGTTAATGTAGTTAAGGTGTTACTGTTCTTTTGGTTCTGTTCACCTTAACTTATTGGTTTAGTTTTTACAACAGGAAACAATCATAAAGGACTTTGGTACTTCTAAAGATAAATGTACCATCTTAAGTTAAAAAGACTAAGAAAGGATATATAAAGCAAATAAAGGGCAGCTACGTGGCAAGTCACTTAACCCTATTTGCCTCAGTTTCCTCATCTGTAAAATGAACTGGAGAAGGAAATGGCAAACTATGTTGCCAAGAAAACTCCAAATAAGGTCACAAATTGGACATGACTGAACACAACAACAAAGCAAATACATTAAGGCTCTTATTTTTTGTGATAAAAGGTATCTTATGTAGCATATTCAGAGTTGACCTTCTTGGTTCTATTTGACCATACTAGGAGCTTTGGGACCTGCTTCTGGCTTTGTGGTGACTCAGCACTGAAAGAAGATGGTATGATGTGTTTCCTTGGTCCCTACTCCACTCTAGTAGGGTGCTGTGACAGTTAAAAGGAGAGACTGACTGCCTGTAAATTGTGTGTTCTGTCTCTAGATTCTTCATGATGGGAGTTGGAGGAATGGGTTGAGTTCTTTCCCTTCATCCTACTATTATTTCCACTTGAAGCAACTCAACTAGGTGAATTTCAGTCTTGGACTGACTGCCTTTTTCTATTTATGTTTACTTTCCTGACTGCGTAATCAGATATTCTTCTTAAGACAGCTATGTCCAGGAAGTGACCCTGAGGATTCGAGAGATCTAGAGGTCCACTGCTGAAGCTAATGGCAAGGAAAATTTCTTCTTTGGAGGAGATGACTATGGACAAGAAGAAGAATGGTGTAAGGCTGGCTGCTTTTAGCATGGATGAACACTGCAAATTGTTTGAACATTTCAGAGCCAAAGTATATGCCTAATCAGCTGTACTAAAAACTGCTTTATGTTCTGATGAGGCTATGTTAGATTTTGTTAAAATTTACATACATAATAACTTAAAGATAAAATATTTGAATTTTGTATTGCTACTTAATAAATACTTCTTAGTGTTTGTTAGTAGATATAGTTTGCCAAGTCATCTAGGTCCAGTTCCTGGCCAAAATCTAGCAAGAGTAAACAACAAAGTAAAGACAAAAAAGAAGACAGCTGCTGAAGAGGACTGCCTTCAACTCAAAAGGGGATGCTGTTTTTTCATGTGTAAAGCGGGATTCTCAGAGGTGCTCTTCCAACTCCAAGGCGTGACCTGCGCACTCATTTGGGCTTGTGTTGGGAGACAGCGGGAAGGGGGCTAGGCCTCTAAATACATGATAAATAAGCCGCTAGTTCTTACGGAGACACAGACAACCAGGAGATGCATTTCTTTCGGAAATAAATGACGACTCTGCTCGCCGGTGGAGCACAAGTCAGTCGTCCCCCCGAAGAGCGGTGCGGGTAAGGGTGAGATGAGGGGCAGACCGGAGCCCAGAGGAGGGCGAGGGGCAGCGAGCGGCATCCAGAGGCAAATCCGCGGAGCGCCAGCGGAGGCTGCAGGGGCAGGAGGCTACGATAAAGGTAGCTCCGAGGCCGGGAGGGCAGGCGGCGCCGAGGCCGGGAGGGCAGGCGGCGCCGCGGCGGCCGGGAGGGCAGGGGGCGCCGCGGCCGGGAGGGCAGGGGGCGCCGAGGCCGGGAGGGCAGGCGGCGCCGAGGCCGGGAGGGCAGGGGGCGCCGCGGCCGGGAGGGCAGGCGGCGCCGCGGCCGGGAGGGCAGGGGGGGCGCCGAGGCCGGGAGGGCAGGGGGCGCCGAGGCCGGGAGGGCAGGGGGGCGCCGCGGCCGGGAGGGCAGGCGGCGCCGCGGCCGGGAGGGCAGGGGGCGCCGAGGCCGGGAGGGCAGGGGGCGCGCCGAGGCCGGGAGGGCAGGGGGGCGCCGCGGCCGGGAGGGCAGGCGGCGCCGCGGCCGGGAGGGCAGGGGGCGCCGCGGCCGGGAGGGCAGGCGGTGCCGCGGCCGCGAAGCCTCGGCCTGGCAGGCTTGTACTCGGCTTCATCCACGACTGTCAGTCACCGTCCCAGGCTCCGCCTCTCCCGAACCCGACCAATGCTCGCCTGCGGACGGGGGAGGGGAGACGCATTGGGGTCGCAGCCGCCGAGACTCCGGGAAGCGGGGGACGCTGCGGGTCCTGCCTGAGCGCCACCCTGGTTGGTTGGGCGGCACCTGGACCTCCTGGCAGTTAAGTGGGGGCGGAGGGGCCCCCCGGGGGACCCCAGGCGGCGGTGGCGTCTGCGGCGGCCGCTCCGGGTGGTGAGTGGCGGGTCCTCCTCCCCACCCCAAGCCCTCCGGTCAGCGACACCCCTCCTTCCCCCACCTCCCTGTACAAACTCCCTGACTCTCCCGGCCCTTCTGCCCCTTCCAGCCTCCCCTTAGCTCTCTCCTTCCTCTTCGTTCCGCCTTCTTCGTCCAGTCTCCCTGGGCTGGGGGCACAAGGAGCCCCCGGAGCCCGCTTGCTGCTGCTGGTGCTGCAGGGCCGGCTGCGGAGGAGCCCCGCCTCCCGGGTGGCACTCCATCTGGGCATGATGTGGGTGGTTTCCTTCGGTACTGTAGTACAATCCTGAGAGAAGGAGAGCTGGAGGAGAGGCAGGGGAATGTGGAATGAAGGCCGGCCTTACTAGGGCACCCTTGGGAGGCCAGGACCTTGTGACCGGCCCTCAGCTGGCTGATCTGCAACTGTCTTCTCTTCTGCTTTTCTTTGGCAGCGGGAACCCCCCTTTTCCTCTGTTTTCTCTAGGGCAAACAGGGCCTTTGCCCACATTGTTTTTCTAAAAGCAGAGTTGTCCCTTGGGGGAAGGCAGGGTTAGGGGATGCTGTTGATGATAGAGATATTTGAAGGAAAGTGTGTCAGAGAATGAGTGCAAGAGTGTGTGAAAGGGAACTGAGCAGGGAGAGCCACGTCCTATTGGAAGATAAGGATTTGAAGTATCCTTGTCATATCTTTGTCAGCTGTCACACATACAACAGTCGACCTATTTCTCCTACATTTTTTCTTGAGACCTTAGGATAAGCTTACTGCCAGTACCAGCAAGGACTCCTAAAACCCCACTCAAGTTTAATTGAGCTTATTCCAGAAAGCGAGAGCCAAATTATTATCCCCCCCCCCCCCAAAGTGCTATGCTATAGGATCTGGAATTGGAAGCAACCATAGGGTTGCTTCAACCCTGTCCCCCCTACTCCTTTTACAGAGGAAGAAATTGAGATCAAGAGAGTAATTTAAATAACTCACTCTTATTGTCTGTAGTAGAGGCAGAATTGGAACCCAAGTCTTGTTGCTACCCAGACTAAATGCTGTTCCCAGATATCCTAAAATAGGTATATTTCGTATATTTCCTCAGTCTGCCTATTGGGGTGTGTGTGTGTGTGTGTGTGTGTGTGTGTGTGTGTGTGTGTGAGAGAGAGAGAGAGAGAGAGAGAGAGAGAGAGAGAGAGAGAGAGAGAGAGAGAGAGAGAGAGAGAGATTTTTAGGCTGGCACTTAGGTATATTTGTAAATTGTTTTAGAGGTACCTCAGGTCCAGGGGTTCTTATTTATGTATTTCATTATGTCATGGACCTCTCTGGTAGTTGGGTAGAACCTATGGACCCCTTCTTAGAATAATAGATTTCAATGCATAAAATAAAATACATAGGATTTCAGAAGAAACCAATTGTAAAGAAATTCAATTATCAAACTATATATTAAAAAAAAAGTTCACAGAGCTCAGGTTAAGATATCTTGCTGCGGTACAACTCTTACCTGACACACAAATCTCTTCAGTAATATGTCATTCAGTCTGCTTGAAAACTTTAGCGATAGAGAACTCACTATCTATTTGTCAACCCATGCTATTATTAGGCGTTGTTGTTCAGTTGAGTCTGACTCTCCATGATCTTATTTGGGGTTTTCTTGGCAAAGATGCTGGAGTGGTTTGCCATTTCCTTCTCTAGCTCATTTTATAGAGGAGAAACTGAAGCAAAACAGGGTTGAGTGATTTGCTCAGGGTCACATTGCTAAGAAGTGTCTGAAGCTAGATTTGAACTCAGGAAGATGTCTTCCTGAGAATAGGCCGGGCGCTCTATCAACTTCACCATCTACCTGACTTTATTAGACCTTTTGTATATTAAAATGAAATTTATCTCCCTATGACTTTTATTTATTGGTTATTGTTCTTCATAAACCAGATTGTCTCTTTTCCATGAAATAACTTGCCCAGTTTGAAATCCTGTCATCCTAAGGAACTTCCTGAGAGGAATGGTACCAAAAGGAAGAGTGCATAATTTCTCTACAGTTTTGTCTAAGATTGGCTTTGTATTTTTCACTCTTCCTTATTATTTAGGTAAAGTCCGAATAAAATTTGCTTTTGAGTAAAATCCAAAATATAGTAACCAGATACAAAGAAGAAAAGAAAAGACAACTGCTGTAATAGAGGAATGGTTCCCAACTTTAGGATGTACCTAAATTAAGGTCACAAGGTCTTTAAGAGTCATCTGTAAAACCTCAAAGTGATAGATGAGAATATCTGATTAGAGTACTTACTGGGCCATACATAGACCTGGTAGCCTGTAACTTCTATATGATTAAGGCCCATATCCTCCCCTCAGGTTTTATAGGAACAGGAAATATTTGAGGATCTCCCAGATACATCCTCACTGATGCTCACTGATCTTAAAGAGGCAGCCTTTGGAAGGAACACTAGAGCGGGGGCTCCTGGGATCTGTCTTTGATCTTATCATGTTTAACAGTTTTATATTAACTTGGAGAAGATGCCAACTTTTCAGATGACAAGATGCTAGTAGGGACAATTATTATAATTGATCATAAAATTACTATTTAAAAATTTTGGCAGCCTGGAAGACTAGTCATGGTGGTGAACTGGGAACAGGGAACTGGGTCAGCTCCATGGCAAGCTGGGGGCAAATTATAGCGTATCATTTGGAGGAGGAGTACTGCTCATAGATAGAGAATAGCTGCTCTTCTGCAGCTTTGTGACAATTGCTTTTCTTTTGGGAGAACAACTCCAGATCCATGATTTAGGAAGAAGGTAGGGAAACCTTCTCTGATGTCAGCATTTCTTTTTTTCCCAGAGTGCAGGGCTTTGGGAATGTGGCTCCTGGAGTCACGTGTGGTTCTCTGTTGTCCTTCTCTTTGGATATCTTGTATATTTTGGCTATGCTTGGATTCCTGTTTTTTGAGGTGGTATTGGCAGTCAGACTTCCTATATACATTAAACCTTGAGAAAGCCTAATACTGATTGTCTCAAAACCTCTGCCTTGTCAGAATTTGGGAGCTTATATTGTTGATGTATTTTTATATTCTCTTGGTGAGAGAGAGCTTCATAAAAGATATTTAGTGGTGATGATGATGAAGATGATGATGATAATGATAATGATAACAAATTCTTTGGACTTTGCCATCAGGATGCCTCAGCTGCTGTCTCACCCTGGAACTTCCCTCAGAACCTGGACCTTCTTCATGCTGGAACATCCATCCTTCCCCTGAGGCCTTCTCCCCCTTGAACATATCCCTACCGTGCTGGCCCCTTTCTCCCATGGGTGAGTTCCTCCCAGGATCTCCATTTTGGAGAGGGACCTTTTGATGTTTTTTGGAATTCAGCATCAGGCCCATGAACAGATACCCTCCCTCATCCCTTTTTCAGTACTTTTTTGTATGTTTTCTTCCTCCATTGTAATGGAAGCTCCTTGAAGACAGAGACTGTCTTTCTCTTTGCTTGTATTTGTATGGCCAGTATTTCTTAGCACATTAACTGGTACATTAGCAAGTGCATAATAAATATTTGTTGCTTTGCCTCCTTGAGAGTAAGGATTGTTTCATCCTTTTGTATTTGTATTTACAGCATCTAGCATGTAATAAGTGCTTAAACATGCTTGTGGATTGATTGAAATATAAAAGTTTGCACTTGGTTTAAAAAAATCAGTTGCTTAAAAGCAATATGAGAGAAAATGATTTTTTTGTGTTAAAATGTTCTGATGATTTTTTTGGAGCAGTAGTAAATCAGCATTGATGTGGCAGGTTAAAAATCCAGTGTGATTTTATATTTTAATAGTTAAGTGGATCTGTAAGCTTATTATTTGTCTATGCCTTTCAGTAGTATAGCTCATAACTCATCTGTGCCTTATTATCCTATGTGACTTTTCCAAGTCACACAATAAATAGTCTATGAGAGGTTCCCCTCAAGATGGGGACCTATCTCTATTTTTCTTACCATTACATAGATATCAATGCAGCATTCAGATTATCTCTTATTCCTTGTTATTGTTACATAACCAGCCAACCCCCTTTTCTGGTCATACATCTCTTTGATATCTTTTGTGCCACTACTTAAAAGTAATTTATCGTGGGTAATATTCACAGTGTGCATCTTTACTGACTTTTGGGTGACCTACAATTTTGATTCTGCCAAGATTATAATTTGCCTGATTTGCAACCATCTAAATATCACTGCAGGAATAGTGATAGAAAAAAAGAAAGGTTTTCATTTTGAGAGGTAGGTGCTATCCCCATTTTACAGTTGAGGAAACTGAGGAACCACACAGCTAGTAAGTGTTTGAAACCACCTTTGCATTTAGGTTTTCCTGACTCCAGACCCAGCACTGTGCTACCTAGCTGTCCGCATGGAAAATATCAGATAACTTCCAAATTGTGAAGGCCTCATGGCTACTTACTACTTCCAATTTGTTGAGAGCTGAGCTATATGGATTCTTATTCAGGCTGTTCCTTAATCCCTGTCTACTTCACATTTTATGATGACTCATCACTGAAATGAAATCAACTTTCTGCTTGTTCATAATTTAAATCTTTAACATATTTATTTGATTTCTCATATTACTTGTGCATTGTGGAATATTTCTTTGTGAAACTAAAGTCATAACTTCTCTGCACCTTAATTTCTGTGTCTATGAATAGATACAATAGTTGCCTCTGCTCCTATCTCTCTATTCTGCCTTCCTCACAGGATTGTAAAGTTCACATGAGATAATATATGGGAAAGCAATAAGAATATATAAGATACTGTTATTATTACCTTAACTTCAATCTTCTGCTTCTGATATTTGTTTCTTATTTAGAAACTCTTTGAATGATATTTGCTATTTAAATCTATTATATTAATACAAGGAACTCTAAATGTTCTAACAGAGAGAAGCAACATTACCTGGAAGTTTGTTTGTAACCCTGAGAAATAATGACATTGACCTCTGTGGAGCAAAGGCAGCATGGTGACCACCATGACTGATGGAGACACAAGTAGACAATGTGGACGAATTTCTGCAAACCATGGTTTTTCTGCTGTTTCCTGGCAGCACTGACCATTGTGCTACTAGTCCTCAATGTTAATCAGTTAGAGGTGAGTTTCATTTCATTCCCAGAGAACAGAGACCTGAGGGTTCTTGGGATATGTATGTGTATGTTAGAGGGTAAGGGCATGAGAGAATGAGTGGGTCATCAGAGAAACTTACTTTGCTTTAAGATTTTTTTAAAAATCATATTATCAGAGGTATCCTTTTATGTATCTTTCCTCATTTAGTACTGTGTTAGGTGTTCTGCATTTTGTGATTCCCTGGTCTTGTGGCATTCGAGACCCAAGATTGACAAAACTGATTTGTACAGTGATGTGTACAGAGGTTAGAGGGACATATAGAAAACTGAGCAATACTGAAAATAATAAAAATAATTACCATATTGACTTTCTGTAAAAGTGAAAGGATAGCAGGGTACCTGAGGGTGACAGAAATTCTAAGAGTGACAGGCTGCTTTTCACCACTGGGTGGAGAGAGCATTTTCCACTGTTGATTGAAATTATCTTCCCCCTCAGCAATTTCCACTCATTTTATAAAGATCTTGAAAAAACCCAAAACAACAACAAAAAAAATCAAAACCAGAATTCTACAGCAAAGGGGAACAAAGGTACATAGTTTTAATTTAGGATTTTTTAAAAAAATTATCAAACGGAACAATAGTAATAAATTAATGCATCCTTAGAGAAACTATCTTCCTGAAACCAACCATTCCTTATTTAATTTCTCTGTGATCAAAGGTGGACAAAGGATACTCCTCTTTATTGAATTTAACAAAGACATTTCTAGTCTTTATTTGGTCACTTCAGATTTTTAATTTCAAGAAATTATCATCTTTATGTCTCAGATTCAAGTGAGATGGAAGACTTTAGACTGATTGATGCGGTTGGTCTTAGACATGAAGAGTGTGACCTCATTTAATGTCTTTTTGCCTCAGTTTCCTCAACTATAATAATAATAATAATAATATAATTTCTTAATATTTCAAGGGACAGTTGTTATAAGCATGAAATAGAAAATATTTGTAAAAGATTTAGCACAGTGCCCGGCATGTAGTAGGTGCTGTGTAAATTCTAGCTATTATTAATAAAAATAATTTTTTAGTATTTTATAATAGGTGACCATAGGGCTAAATGTTTCTATTCTGTCAAGCTAGGTGATGCAGTGGACTTAGAGTGAGGAAGAACAAAGGTTCAGTCCAGCCTCATAACACTTTCTGTTACCTTGGACAAGTCTCTGTAAGCCTCAATCTATAGAATGGGGATAAATTCAAACAGAGTTGAATTTTTAACTTAAACGAGGAAAGTGCTTTGCAAGCCTTAAACTGGAACATAAATGCTTATTGTTAATCATTACCGTTATAGTCTATAAGCCTCCCTAATCAAATTATTAAAGTGGTATTCTCCATCTCTGTTTAATGTCTATCATAATTAGCACTTGGCACTGAGATCTGCAATGTCAAACATGCAGCCTACTGGCCTTATGCAATCTACAACACTCTAGTGAGGCCTGAACAAGATTAAAATGTTAATGGATTCATATATCAATCTAAAATTATATAAATACAAACATATGTAAATAAATAAAGAATATACAAGTTAAAATATATTTTATATGTAAATTTACATGTAATTCCTTATTTAAGCACTATTTTTCAATCTGGTCAAAGTGAACAAAGAGGCACTCCTCTATTGAATTAAACAGAAATATTTCTTGTTTTTGTTTGGTCACCTCAGATTCTTCATTTATAAATATATAAATATATTTATAAAATACACACACACACACACACACACACACACACACACACACACACACACACACACACACACACACACCCCGCCCCTCCCCCCACATACACATACACAGGCCTGGAGTCAGGAAGACTCATCTTTCGGAGTTCAAATCTGACCTTAGATACTTATTACTTCTGTATCCCTGGACAAGTCACTTAACCTTGTTTGCCACAGTTCCTCATTTGTAAAATGAACTAGAGAAGGAAATGGCAAATCACTCCACTATCTTTGCCAAGAAAACCCCAAATTGGGTCATAAAGAGTCAAACACAATTGAAATAACTGAGCATATCATATTGTTCCAAGTTTCCTGAACTGTTTCTAGTTCCTTCCTTCCTTTTTCTTAATTAATTTCTTTGATTCTGTAAGTGTAGCTTCTATCCATTTCTGTGTTTCCTTTTTACATTTTTTTGAGATGCAACAGCTTATGCTTTCACTGTATCTTTCTGCTCATGCCTTAAAGTTCATTGGTTTGTTCATTATTTTAGATAATTTTTAACTTTGTTTTAAGGATTTGGGATCATCTGGTCTCTTTTTTTAATTCCTTGAATTTCTTTTTCTTTTTTTAAAATTATTTGTTTTCAGTTTTCTGAATCACTTCCTTAATTTTTAAATTTTCTCCCCTCCTTCCCCCGCCCTCCACAAGATGGCATGCAATTTTATATGGGCTCTACACGTATTCTCTGTCTCTTTTTGAGGGCATGTTAATGAGGGAGTTTTCTTGTGATTTCTTGCTTTGTCATCTTTCTGGAAGTTTCCCTATCTTCATTTTATAGACACTTCTAGTGAGGCACTTTATCTTTTTGTGAAGTGGATGTAGTGAAGCCATTGAGAATGATGTCTGTGAAAGTACTTTGATCTTTAGTTAGAAAGGGATTAATCAAGGATACAGTGTCAGTTGGCATTGGGTTGCAAGGTACAATGAAGTCTTTGCAGTTAAGAGACCTTGGTTAAAATTCTATCCAACCTACTGTACCTTAGTTTCCCCACCTCTTCATTGTTTAGTCATTTCAGTCATGTCAGTTTCTTTACAGCTCTACTTGGCAAAGATACTGGAGTGGTTTTGCTATTTCCTTCTCCAGTTCATTTTACAGATGAGGAAACTGAGGCAAGCAAGATCCAGGGTAGTAAGTGTCTAAAGCCAGATTTGACCTCAGGAAGATGAGTCTTCCATGATTCCAGGCTTGGCCACCTAGCTGCCCTTTCCTCACCTCTGAAAGAGGTGATAGATAGTATACTTAACACTTTCTTCACAGGATTATTGAGGAAAGTATTTTGTAAGCCAAAAAGAACTTTCCAAATGTGAATTATAACTTTATTTTGTTTAAATATGATTCAGTGGAGTCCTCAACAGATTATAAATCAGAATTTAAGGTTAAAATGGAATAAAAGTGAATCAGTTAGACATTTTAGGAAAGAGATTTTCAACTTCTCACAATTATAGGCTACCCAGCCCCCAATTTCAGTAATTTTTGGCTAATACCTGAGTAGGCTTTAAAAATGTTTGCCAGTTTTCTACAATTCCAAATTTGTTTTATAGCTATAAAAGTCAGACCTTTTTCCTTTACTTGTCTGACATCTCTCACTGTCCTCACTTTGGCATAGCACCTTGATGTGTTGTTCTTTAAATTAAAATGAGGCAGGAGTTCCAAGCTTTGGCTAAAATCTCTCCTTTTTAGGTAATTTTTTTTTGCATTGTCTTTAAAAAATTGCTGCTTCGCATGTTCTGTTCAATTTTGTTTGCAGGCATGCAGTTTAATGTGTGACTCTAATTGTGTATTTCAGCAGAAATGATGACACCTCACATTTTGATTGGATGGAATTTATGTTTACTCTGGGTCAGATCAGTTTGTATGGTACCATCCTAATTTTTTTTGTTGCCATTACCTACTTTTCTCTTACTTATCTCATAGTACAGTAAAAAGGATATTGGATTTGGAATCAGAGGATAAGGGTTCAAATTGTGGCTTTGCTATGTCTTCTCACCTATAAAATGAGAAATTGGGTTAAGTGGTCTCTGAGGTCCCTTCTAGCTCTAGCTCTGTGATCCTCTGGAACAGATATGTCACACATGCAGCTCATGGCCACATATAGCCCATAACACTCCTAGATGCAGCCTGAACCAGATTAAAGAGTAATGGGGAAATATATCACAACATAACTAAAAATACAATAAAGCATAGATAATGTTAATTTGTGGTTTTCTAAGTTAATATGACACCTGCAGTGATCCTGGTTAGTGTCTTCTGTTTTTGAGCTTGACACCACTGCTCTATATCAAGGGTTCTTGATCCTGTATTTCATTAATTTGTTTATTTTTAAAAATACAATTTATCCTAAAAGTCTTAGTGAAGTTTTATGGTTTAATACCTCAAAAACTACACTTACTAGATTAAAATTGACAGACTGACATAAGGGACCAAGAATTTGGGCAAATCTCAATATCTGTCATTGTTGTTGGGTACCCCCCCACCCAAAATTTAAAATCCCATGCTCTAGATCTATGATTCTGTGATCTGGAAGCTGATAATTCATAGATACTCTGCAAGTAATAAAATCTTCTTGAATTCATTGGGGATATTTCTCTGCTCCAAGTGGAACTTTTTTTTTACTTTTTTAATAGTATTTTATTTTTTCTAATTACATGTAAAGATAATTTTCAGCATACTTTTTTTTCATAAAATTTTGAGTTCCAAATTTTCATTCTCCTTCCTTAAGATGCCAAGCAATTTGATATAGGTTATATATATGCAGTCATGTAAAATGTCTGTCCTCATTAGTCATGTTTTTAAAGAAGAAACGGAAAAAAACATGAAAAAATTAAAGTAAAAATAGTATGCTTCAATCTGCATTCAGACTCCATCAATTCTTGCTTTGGATGTGGACAGCATTTTCCATCCTGAGTCTTTTGGAGTTGTCTTGGATCATTGTATTGCTGAGAAGACCCAAGTCAGTCATAGTTGATCATTGCAGTGTTGCTGTTACTGTGTACAGTGTTTTCCTGGTTCTCCTCACTTCTTTTTTGCATCATTTCTTGTAAGTTTTTCCAGGTTTTTATAAAATCTACTTGATCATCATTTCTTATAGCATGACAATATTTCATCATATTCATATACCACAACTTGTTTGGCCATTCCCCAGTTGATGGATATCCCCTCAATTTTCAGTTCTTTACCACCACATAAAGAACTGCTATAAGTATGTTTGGTCCTTTCCCATTTTTTTAATGCTTTCTTTGGTATACAGACCTAGAAGTGGTATTCCTGGGTAAAAGGGTATGCACAGTTTGATTACCCTTTAGGCTTAGTTCCAAATTGCTCCCCAGAATGATTGGATCAGTTCACAGTTCCACCAACAGTGCATTAGTGTCCCAACTTTCCCACATCCTCAGCAACATTTGTCATTTTCCTTTTCCATCATAATTGTCAATCTGATAGCTATGAGGTGGTATCTCAGAGTTGATTTCATTTGCATTTCTCTAATTAATAGTGATTTAGAGTATATTTTCATATGTCTATAGATTTCTACATTTGAAAACTGCCTATTCATATCCTTTGACCATTTATCAGTTGGGGAATAACTTGTATCCTTATAAATTTGACTCAGTTATCTATATATTTGAGAGATGCCTTTATCAGAGACATTTGCTACAAAAAATATTTCCTGACTTTCTGCTTTCTTTCTGATCTTTGTACAAAATATTTTTAATTTTACATAACCAAAATTAACCATTTTACATCTCTTAATGCTCTCTATCTCTTGTTTAGTCAGAAATTCTTCCCTTCTGTAAACTATTCTTTACTCTCTCAATTTGCTTATGGTATCACCTTTTATGTCTAAAACATGTACCAATATTGACCTTATCTTGGTATATGGTGTAAGATGCTGGTCTCTATCTAGTTTCTAGATTTAAGTTTTTCCAACAGTTTATGTCAAACAGCCCAGTGGAAAATTAAAAGGGTCAGAGGAGACTTGTTATGTGTTGGTAAGTGGGGAAAAGGATAGTGCTATAGCAAAACTTTAGGACTGAACAGATTGGGAATGTCACTTCCAGCAGGCTTTAACCTGTGCCATGCTACTTTGAACAGGCTGTTATTTAAAATAAAATAAATGACCAGTATGGGAAAATCAAGGGACAGGCTTAGTGAGATGGAAAAAAATGATGAGAAATTTGCACCTTTCCTTTCTCCATTATATGCAAGCGCTATGACTGTGGTCTGTCTGCCTATAAAGAGTAAAAGGAAATTGCTACCCATGAAGTTCACTTAGTCATTTAGCATTTTCAAATCCATCAGGCTGGATACCAGGATAAGAAATCTTCAAGTAGAGGATCATAGAGCTAGAAGTAGAAGGGATCTCAGAGAGCATCCAGCCTGACCCCTCATTTTTTTTGGTGAGAAGACTGAGGTGCAGTAAGGTTAAGTGATATATTGAAGGTCACATGGCTATCCACTGGCAAAACTGGAATTTGAACCTGAGTCCTCTGACTTTTTCTACTGTACTATGAGAAAAATAAGAGAAAAAGGGAAACTGGTAGGAAAAAAATTAGGATTATATCATACAAACTGGCCTGACCACAGCAAACATAAACTTCATTCAATCATCAACATTTCTGTTGAAACCGAGTCATATATTAAGCTGGATGCCTGCAAACAAAATTGAACAGAACATAAGAAGGAGTAGTTTTTTTTTAAAAAGCAATACTATAAAAACAACACTTCCTAAAAAGAAGAGACTATAGCCAAAACTTGGCAACTCCTGCACCATTTTAATTTAAGGAAAACACATTAACCTGCTAAGTCATGAGTGAGGACAGTGAGAGATGTCAGAGAGGTAGAGAAAGGGGATCTGATTTTTAAAGCCTTAAACAAACTGCTCTGAACTATTGCAAAACCACTTGGAATAGGAAGCACGTTCCTTAATTTAATCTTGCATTTGGGAATTTACAGAGCAACACACAAACACTTTCCAAATTATCTACAAGGGAATATGGAGGATAGTCTGGTGTATATCATCATGTAGAGGAACAGATATGTCTATAGCTGGAAATTATGGACACCTGGGAAAATTCTGGCAGAATTCAGACAATCTGGAAAACTTGGCAGGCCTAAGAGGTTTTAAAATGCCACAAATAAAAGGTTGCTGTATTGACTCATTTCCTCATTGCAGAGATACAGATAAGTGTTCCTCTGAGATCAGACACCTTCATTTGTTTTGTGTTGGCTCTCATACCCATGAAATGTGGCATGGTGATGGTTCTGTATTGAGGACTTTGATAGCTAAATTGTATCCTTCTTGGGTCATTTATGAATTGAGTTCTATCAAAAGAGCAACTTGGGTACGTAGAGTCAAGAAATATGGTCTGAATCCCACCTCAGATATTTAATTAGGTATATGATCATGGCCAATCTCTTAACCTTTCCTTACATGCAAGAATGTCTCAGATGGAGAACCTTTCCACCACCACCATTTCAGGGTTTTTGTTAAGGAAATCATTTTATAAAACCTTGCAAAAACACCTATGTGATGTAGTGGATAGAACACCTGGCTAGGAGTCAGGAAAACCTGAGTTCAATTTCGGCCTTAGACATTTGCCAACTGTGTGCCCTTGGGGAAGTCACTTAACCCTATTTACCTCAGTTTCCTCATCTCTAAAGTGAGCTGGAGAAGGAAGTGGCAAATCAGTCTAGTATCATTGCCAAGAAAAACCCTAAATGGGGTCACAAAGGCAACTCTTGGCACATTTGATAGAACACTGGTCCTGGAGTCAGAAAGAAGTGAGTTCAAATCTAGTTGCTGATATTTGCTAGCTGTGTGACCCTGAACAAAGTAGTTAACCTTTGTTTACTTTAGTTTCCTCAGTTATACAATGGGGACCATAATAGTATCCACTTTATAGGGTTATTGCCAGTATCACATGAGGAAATATTTGTAAAAGTACTCAGCACAGTGCCTGGCACATAGTAGGTGCTATATAAATGCTTATTTTCTCTCCTCCCTTTAGAAAAGTAGATCATAACTACCATTTGCATCTCTTTCATTCTATACCAGTTAATTTGTGTCAGAGTGCAGAAGGCCTGTAGAGTACTGTGCTAGAATAAAATAGCTTAATTTGTTGCTAGAATATTCATTTTGTTCATTCATTCATATCTACAAAGACTGCTGAATCTTTTAATTCTTTCATCCAATTTAGTGATAGACTTTCTTTGACTGCTTATTGACCTACCATACAGATTTTCATTAGTTTAGATTGATTGTGGTACAGGAGACAGAGTAATTCAACCAACAAACCACAGACTTTGCAGTCTTTCATCTTTTCCAATGAGTGAGTAATCTAAAAGATCTGACTTCACCATTTTTGCTCATCTGTGAAATGGGAACAACCAAATTGTTAAAATAATTTTTGTGAAATGTGGTGGTAAAAATGGTTGTGCTCTCAATAAGATATAAAATGATTCCATTAGCAATTTCTTATTAGACTAATTATCTTGAAATTTTCAATCTCTCTATCATTTACTGTTTTCCTTGAATAAAGTGTTTGTACCTGTGTTACAAGGAAACAGGCTTTGCAAATTCCATACTCACAAATGTTTTTGACGTTTGTGAGGTGTCATGAGATCATAGGGATAGGGATTGGACTTGTGATTTCAGTAATATAAGGAATTCCTTGGTAAGACAATTCCCTCTACCAATGTGGGTTGGCACCTTCTGTGCATTGCTTAGATAATGACAGGTTAAATGACTTGCTCAGGGTCACATAAATAGTTTATGTCATATAGCACCAAAGAACATTACCTCCTAGTTATGCTGTTGGCTAATTATTTCTATTTCTGTTTTGGGTTCTTTAATCCTGGGGCTTTGGTGCATAAATGTCTCCATCACCTTTCTTTTCTTTCTCTCTTTCTCCTTCCTCCTTCCCTTCCCTTCCCTTCCCTTCCCTTCCCTTCCCTTCCCTTCCCTTCCCTTCCCTTCCCTTCCCTTCCCTTCCCTTCCCTTCCCTTCTTCCCTTCCCTTCCCTTCCCTTCCCTTCCCTTCCCTTCCCTTCCCTTCCCTTCCCTTCCCTTCCCTTCCCTTCCCTTCCCTTCCCTTCCCTTCCCTTCCCTTCCCTTCCCTTCCCTTCCCTCTTTTCCCCTTCTCTGTCTTTGAAATACACAAGAATTATTTTTATTTCTAGGTTTGACATGATATTCAATATGAATCTCAAAATATTTATGACCTAATCCAGAAATACTTAACCTTTCTTTTATCTTGGACCCCTTTGGAAGTCTGGTGAAGCCTATAGTCCCCTTCTCAGAATAATGTTTTTAAATTCATAAAATACATAAGATTACAAAGGAAATTAGTTATATTGACTTAAAGATTTTTTTCCCCATCCAAACTCATGGACGTCCTGAAATCTATCCATGTATCCCTTTGGGGTCTGTGAACTCCAGTTTAAAAATCTCAGTTCTAGTCCAAATCCCTCATCTTACACATGGGTAAACTGAAATGTCCTTTCATGCCAGTAGTCAGTAACAGATCTGGGATCTGAACCCAGGAACTCGTACTCTAGATCCACTAATTTAATAATGTTACGACAAAACCTCAGTTATATAGAATCCTACTGTCTTAGGGCTCTCATTTAACTGGAATTGTTATTCTGCATGCATTAAAAAAAAGCAGAAAAAGGCAAATAACAAGAAAATAAATATCAAGGATTTATTCTAAAGTGTTACTTCTAGGCTATATTCTGGTCTCAGGACATATTCCAACTTCCTATACTTTCTCTAGCTACATAGGTAGAATTTACATGTAGAATGTTGCCTGTGAAGCACTAAATGATTCTCAGTCAACAACAAAAATTCTAAAAAAATAATTAAAACAAGTAGGGTATAATAAAAAGTCCACCAAGATATCTTTGGGAAAGGAAGAATGCATTCATAGGCAGATCTAGCATATTGTAGTCCCCAAATAGGAAGTGGTCCCTGTGTAAATGGTTAGAGCAAGCAGAAGTTTATTTTAAAACTCCTTTGACAATTTATTTCACTATTATTGATTTCCTCCATAATCTTATTATTTTATTTTATTCATTTGAAAATACTGTCCTGAGATGGGATTCAGAGGCTTTGCCAGACTACTAAAAGAGTTCATAATACAAAAAAACTTAAGAGCCCTAACCCTAGTAACTAGAATGTTTCTGGGGAGAGTGAAAGGACTGACTAGAGTGAGGAGAGGGAAGGTGATGAGAAAGCCTTTGCAAAATTTTCTTTAGAGGAATAAAGCTTATGCTACTGAACAGATGCCATCATCAGTAGATTCAGATCACCTGTACCTAAGGGAATCCCCTAAGAAGAGCTAGCCTGCTTGAGGAACCATTTACTACAGTGCTGTCAGAGTGTTTTGGAAATGTCCAGTGAAACAGATGTGGCGTATCATTCTTTTTTTGGTTTGTTTCGTTAAATTCACATTTGTTTTAAAGCAAGAAGGGAAAATGGAAATGTTTTGTTAATCCTAA
This sequence comes from Bettongia penicillata ogilbyi, assembly GCA_023548195.1. Classification (NCBI taxonomy): domain Eukaryota; kingdom Metazoa; phylum Chordata; class Mammalia; order Diprotodontia; family Potoroidae; genus Bettongia; species Bettongia penicillata. Next base: position 3,069,266 of record JAJHZJ010000020.1, on the reverse strand, counting down.
TGACAGTATTTGCTAAGCCTCTGGAATGTACATTAAATAAAATCTGTAATTATCCTAAAAACAGTTGAATTGAGCATTGGATGGGGGGGGAGCGGAATAAGTGTTTTTTTTTTAATAAATCCTGTCATAAGAAATCTGATAGGATAAAAATGAATAGAAAAGTAGATGCATAGAGCTTTTTGTAAGACTGTGGTAGAGCATTTTTACTTTCAGAATGAGGTTAGTTTGGCCAAGACATGAACAGTGTCATACATTGGAAACTCCTAGAATTACAATTGTAAAGGCCGCTAGTAAACAGAATAGCTCCCTGCTAACTTTTACCCCACCCGTATTCCCTCTTTTCCATACTCAGTAAATGAGATTCCACAAAGGGTCTTTGTCTGAGTTCTGTAAGTCAACATGAGCTATTAATACAAAAATCATAGAATTCCATTAAAAGAATTATAACTGTCAGAGGTGAAGGAGACCTCAGTTTATTTAGCCTGATACACAGTTAAATCACAAGTCCACTTCCCATCTGACATATGATCATTTCATTTCTTCATGAACATATCCTATGCTGGGTTTACTTCTCTCCTGAGACAGTCCATTTCAGTTTTAGACATTTCTGTTTGCTAGGAGGTTGGTTTTTAGACCAATGCTGAGTGTAATTTATATTATGAGTCACACAGTTAATTAGAATCAGAATGGGGGAATGGGGGAATGGGAGCCCAGCTCTTCCTCACTCTAGGCCCAATATTGTAGCCAACCCAGTGTTTATCAAGGTGAGAATGAATGAAGTGTCACAGTTTAATATATTTTGGCCAGGGCAGCTTTGATGTGCTATATTTCTGTGATTTCAACCAATTTTAGTCCACTGAAGTGTTAAAATAAATTTCCAAAGATTGCATATAATTTCTTTGGAAATACACCTACCTTCTCCTCACTATGGGGTATCAGGTGGTGTTTTTTCCTTGAACTGTAGGAGACCGCCTCGAGTTACCCGAGGCACTTATATTCCTCTTTTTGGCCGTAATTACCTACTAGTTCTATTTTGGTTATTTGGTCTTTGAACTCCCAGGGGACCATCCCAAGCCTTCCCTAAAAAGACATGTCCTTGGTTTGGGCTTTCCAGGGAGCCTCTGGGACCTGGGACAGTGTGAGACTGCTCTTTTGGACAAGAGGGCATTACTTGGTATCCATGGGATTATACCTAAATTTAAATTTTTTCCAGGTATTGGGAAGCTGTCAAGCTATAGTCATAGCCATATGCTTAGGTCAGCAGTCTAGGCTTTCTTCAGGTGTGTCACCACCTTGGAGGCATTTTCATAGGAGGAAGAGGTAAAGATGGCATCTCCTGGACCTTTGCATAATAATAGTAATTATGATAACTAGTAATTTATATAGCAGTATACTCACAGTCACCCTGTGAGTTTGGTGCTATTACTGTCTCCATTTTACAGTTGAGAAAACTGAGACTTAGAGATTTAACCAGGGTCACACAGCTAGAAAGGGTCTGAAGTAGAATTTGAACTGAGGCCTTCCTGACTATCAAGTCCAGTGCTCCATCCACCATGCCACTTCTTGACTAGGTGTAATGGGAGTTTGCCTGTTTTTAGGGCTGACTCTAGTGTAGGTAGTTGCTTTTATGGTGTATTGAATCATCTGAGCAAAACTGTTTCCTGAGTTATCTGAAGCCCTTTAAAGTCAGTCTTAGGAGCTGTTTTTATGCGAGGTTATAATTTCACTTTATCATATCACATACATTAGCACGAATGATTTTAGTTTATCTGGTAAACTTAGATTCCCGCCCCCCGCCCAGCTTCCCTCTCCTTCACCTTCTAGCCAGCATATTGTAGTGATTAGAGCACTGGACTAGGCATCTGGATTGGATCCTGGACAAGTCACTCAATTTATCTGGGCCTCAGTTTCCTCATCTGTAAAATGAGGGAGTTGGACTTAATGACCTCTGAGTTCCCTCCTGGGTCTGAATCTGTGTTTTATGCTTCACTACATTCTAGTCTACATGCTAATCTTGGCCTTTCCCTCCCCTCTTCAGTTTCTGTGATGTATCCCAGCTTGTCAAATCATTGAATTTGCTCTGTTATATAAAAAATAGTATACCTCAAGTTTTGCAAAGCCTTTGATGCTTCCTTCTAAACAATGTTATACTAACTCAAGCTCTAGACCCTAGTGAATGGTGGGTCTTACATCATCTAAATGTGAGGGGGAAACTGAGATCCTTTCAAAAAGTTATGTACTTGACTTAAAAAATAGGAGCAAAAGCCAATAGAAAAAGTTCCTTAGATTTAATTCCATTTTCCTTTTGAGTTACTTTTAATTGAAATAATAATGTTACCTCCTCTGTCAAAGTGTTATCCCTGCTCCAGCTTGCCTCTCTCTGCCATATAAGGACTATTACCTCTATACATATACATACATATACATATACATTATCTCTGTGCATATAAGGACTCCTTACCTCTATTTCAGAGAATCCTCTTCCCTATAGACACAGCTCAAGCTCTGCTTTCTACTTGAAAACTTTCCAGATCCCCTCAACTACTAGTTTCCTTCCTTCTTAAGCTAACTTGTATTTAATTACTTTGTATTCATTTTTTTCATTCTCATTATATTGAATTTGTATGTATTTATATATGTTCTTGTCATCCCCATTGCAATGTGATGTTGTTAGGAACTGATTCATTCATTCTGTTTATATTCTCAGTATCTAAGTGCTAGGCACATAATAGGTGCTTAATAAATATTTGTAATTAGTTGATTTAAATGAATTAATTGTATAAATGTCCAAAATAAGAAAACATCATTATATAATAGCTCAGTTGCTGAAAATCCTTGCTGCAATCTAGGATTACCTCTGCTTCATATGCAATTTGGGAGCTATTTGGTAGCAGGGGTTTGACCAAATGGCCTCACACCTTGAGAAAATTCTGGCTTTGGGGAAAAGTACTTTAGCAGTAGAGGGGAGAAACGTGGACCTTTAGTGAATTACCACACTTTCATTTCTGGGGCATGATGGGGTTTGCTAGAGTGCTTGATGCCTTTTGGAAATCCGGAGAATGATTTATTATGTTCAGAGGACATTCATCATAACAAAATTGAATATAGGATTTAAAATACCTTGAAAAACTCTATGTACTGTAAGAAGAGAATTTTTAAGAAAGATAGCTAATACCTCCCACAAAATCAGATAATAGTATTTCCTGGGAAATTAGACTATTGAATTATAGATTTTAGAGTTAGAATGTACCCCAGAAGTCATTGAATCTAACTTTTTATACAAGGGAGTCACAGTCTTTATTCTTGGATTATATAGGCATTAAGCATCTGAGGTAGGTTTTGAACCCACATCTTTCTGACTCCAAGTCCAATGCCCTATTCATGCTGTTTTGATTATAATCACTTAGCTTCTAGATGTATTTATGAGAGATTATTAATTATAATAATACTCACATTGGAATGAAAAGAGCTCCGTATTGTCTGGAACTCTGACACTCTAAATAGCTATGTGACTGGGCAAGTGTGTCTCACCTGGGCTATGATTAACTAATCATTTACCTCTAATGTCACAGACAGGGAGCTAAGAAGTAGTGGCCAGGGTATGGTTCCCTGCTGTCAATCAAGGGACATGGAAGTTTGTAGCATAGAGAGTTGTAATTAGAGCAGAGATAGCCTTTCACAAGAAAAGTGGGGCTGGGAAAAAAAGAACCAGGGTTACTGCTGGTTTGCATTTGATCAGAACAAGTTCCACATTCCATTTATGAGAGAAGTAATTCCCAAGTAGCTAAAAATTAAACCATATATCTATGAAACATTAAATCAGATCACAACTGAAAATGACCTTGGTAGGTTTAAGGCATCATATATAGTTATATGTATATAACTATATAACTACATATATATATATATATCATATATAACTATATATAAGGCACATATAGTTAGTGGAAAGAACACAGGATTTGAAATGAGATGACTTGAATGCCACTTCTGTCATTTATTACCTGTATGACCTTGAACTAGTTGTTTAACCTCAGTTTCACAATTCTCTTATTCTATGGATGTCCAGCATAAGGGTGGTAGCAGACACTCTATTCCTTTTCTCCTATCTTGAATGAATAGTAATATATTTTTAGATATTTTTATAAAACTGGACTTCTTGTAAACATCTTAAACTTTTTATCCAACACCTTTTATTAAACACTTTATTCAAACCATCAATCTTCTTTTCAAACACAATTGTCCCCAAAACTTTATTAATATTACTTTAAAATTTAACCTCAATAATGTTAGGGGTTTACTTGACTGAATAGAAGGAAATTTTGTTTTATTTTGTTTCTTTGTGGTTTTCTCTTCAGCATTTGGATCATGAAAGTGTTTTAGCTACCGTCATTGATAGCAGTGGGCATGATATTTCCCCTCAAGCAACAGGACTTGGCAGAAAGCCCTACTGCGGTTATGAACATCAAACCCTGTCTAAGAGGGAGCGTTTGGAAGAGGACTCTTTGTTGACAGCCTTGCAGAGCCATGAGCCATATGCAGATTTGGTCCCTTTCGTGAAGAGCACTGACCCCTCCTCTAGCTATTTTGTGATACTGAACTCTGGAGCTTTCTTCAAGGTGGGGAGCCAGCTTGAGGTGCTGGTTCAAGTACAGGATTTTCAAGGGAGGCCCAAAAAGTATGGTGGAGACTACTTACAGGCCAGAATCCACTCCCCCAAATTACAAGCTGGTGCAGTGGGGAGAGTTGTAGACTACCAAAATGGATTCTACAAAGTTTTTTTTACTTTGCTTTGGCCAGGCAATGTGACGGTATCTATAGTTCTGGTTCACCCTAGTGAAGCAGTCCAGGTCCTTCAGCATCTACAAGAGGTGAGGCCAGATAGAGTCTATTTTAAAAGTCTCTTCCGGTCAGGGAGGATTTCAGAGACTACCATATGCAATGTATGTCTACCAGGAAACCTTCCTGTATGTAACTTCACGGATCTCTACACAGGGGAGCCCTGGTTTTGTTTCCAGCCAAAAAAACTCCCTTGTAGCAGCAGAATCAACCATTACAAAGGAGGGTACCTCAAAGGTCTTCTAACTACTGCAGAGAGTGCCTTCTTCCAAAGGTATGTGGTATAAATCAGAGTGATCATTTCTGATTTGGGGCAATTCTTTATAAATCTACCCTTTCCACCCTTTGTTATTAGTAATGATCATTAATATATTATTACATGCTTATGGTAATAATTATTAGTATTAACTATTAATAATAGTTTTCCTACTATGATTATATTTTCCTTGAATCTTACCATACAGGGCTCAAAATAAAACGTAAGCATGGAGGAGCATCCAGAATTATAGTCATTGCTATATACAGACACATATACACACGTATGCATGCTTGTGCATATCTATGTAGATTTACATGTACTTTACATATATATGTTAGCTATTTTCATGAAAATTAAGTGGATCCTGGAAAATCCATTTGCTCTCTTTTTGTCACTGTATATACCTCCTGATTTGATATTTGTGTATACAATTTATGTCTGCAGAGTATATTCATATTGATTTTTGCTGAGATAATGTCAATATTCCTTCATTATCCATTCATCGTTTAATGGTGGGAAGGCAAAAGGAAGACTAACTTTGGTGGTAGTTGGAGAAAGCTAGTCACTGAGATAAAATTACACTTATTTAAAAAAAAATTAGAGTTGAATTTTGCTCCTGTCAGCTTCTTTTTTTAATTAAATTTTTTTCCCCAACCATCATCATTTTTGGTCCCTTCCACCCTACTAAAGAAAAAAGGAAAACAAAACCTTGTAACAAATATGCAAAACAAATTCCTACTAGCTTCTAAAATATATTGTGCCTCATTCTATAATGATGTAAAGTTGATAGGGAGTGTGTTATTCATAGGAGCCTGGATTAGAAACTAGATGGAAACTTAGAGGTCATCTAGTTCCCTCTTCCTTCCTATTTTGCAGATGAGGCTGCGGCCCAGAGACTTGGCTAAAATCATAGATATTAAATCACAGAAGTGGAATGTGAAGCCAAGTCCCTTGGTTCCAAAACTATCATCCTTTCAATTGTATCTCTCCATGTAAAATAATAAACTGTTTTGCAGTTTGAAACTTGAATTAAATATTTTAAAAAGACTGCTTGGCCATATGCACTGTGCGATGGGAAAGCACATGGATAACCTAGAATGCTACATTAAGGTAACTTGATTATTATCTTAATAGTTATAGTTGGAAACAAATAGACTTAATCTTGGATTTAAATCCCAGGTGGGCAACATGCTTTCTTCTTATCTGACTGTGGGCAAATTATTTTTTAAATGCATCCTAAATACTAGCTGATTATTGAGAACAGTGTATTACTTAGAGCTATGTTTTAATATTTCATTTGTAAGTTTATCGAAAGTAAACTAAGTTCTGTGAATTCATATCCATGCCTTTGCAATCAAAGATAAGCAGGTGGGAAAAAACCCATATGTTTGCCACTGTCAGCTCATAATTATTTCTCTTCCTCTTCAAGTGATGTCAATATCAAAATGCCAATACACTCCAGTGGACTTGATTGGGTGACTGTGATTCCTCTAGGAGTAAAAGGTAAAAAATGAATGAGTCCAGTGACCTTACTTTTAATTGTTAAATTGAATGCAGAAAATAGAATATATATTTTTAATTTAACTTACTTGGGGCTCTTTTTTCACTGCTGTTATAAAACTTTTCCCTCTATTAATTTGTTTGTTCCCTGGGCACAAATGAAGATACAAGTGAAGATACTGAAAGAACATTTAGGATTAAACAGAATAAACCAGTTTAGACATTTTGTGTAAACTCCTGGGTTTTGTTCCCTCTGTTTATGTAGAAGGCAGCTTAATTTCTTTGTTCCATATGAGTATCTGAAGGTGCTTTTGAGATATATGAGAGGATGGAAATTTTTCAAGGAAGGTGGTATTTAAAATGAGAATATTAACTAGTATAAGAAAATAACCCCAAAGACACTAACAAATGAAGTGTATTAATGCAAAATAGGTAGTATTAGATGTAGAGACTTTGAAGAGGAATGCATGAATATTATCCAGAGAGCTTCCATATATATTAGAAGTGGCAGACTTCATTGTGCAGTAGGACAAATGAGTAATAATATCATGCACAATATCACATGTAACAAGGATCCTCAGCAGTTTCCTCCCCGCCCCCATGTTCAGTGGGAAGAAAGACTTTTATACATAAAAACAATCAAATAAGGCCAATTAATTAAAAAGGTAAAATTAGGTAATCTGACTTCTAATTGGGTGAAAGATTAGAGTAGAGACTTCCCAAATGTGGAGGGGGAGAGCGAAAGGTACAATTCTCTGACATCAGAAAAGGTTTTGTCCCAGTCCCTAAGTATTTGTAAATATTCAAGGGAACATGGAAACAATAACTGATTGATTGGCCGGGGCCAGTTTTCAGATAAGACATATGAGTTGCTCATTTCCTAATGAGTAGCAACTTTTGGTTTGCTGGAAAATTATTATACACCAATGTACAATCTGTTAAAAAAGGAATTATTCAAATAAAACTTACCATTAATGAGAATGGGTTAGTATCCTTTTTTTCGGGGGAGGGGAGAGGAGGGTGAAGGACTCAGGAAATCCAAATACAATTTGTCTTAGTTGAGAGTTTAATTGCTATCTTGAAAAAGTGCTTAGTGATTGTCATGGCATTAATGAAGCTCCTTGAAAAAGGCCTTTGGAGAACAAAAGTCTCTCTTCTCACACAAGTTATCTTTACTCAGAGTTCAACCTAATCTCTCCCCTCATTAAGATGCTTGCTTGATGACAGATCCTTTAATGTAATTCAATCAGTTCTTCAGCGTTTCCCATCACTAATAGGATCTCTAACAGTCCCCTCTCTGAAGAACCTTCTCTACCTCAGACTCACTCAGTAATTGGATTTCTTGTCCTCTTCCTTACAGGACTTCCCGTAACAAACACACAGACCCAGATACACATACACAAACCCAGACACACACACACACACACACACACACACACACACACACACGGTACGCAAACCCCTTGGCCACACACACACACAAACACACACACACACACACACACACACACACGGTACGCAAACCCCTTGGCTCTTTATCATGTCTCACTTCTTTGAACATCTCCATCCCTTCTCTTCCCACCTCCTTCCAGCAGTACCTAGCTTGGAAGTGTTTTTTGGAAACATACTCTCCTTCCTACTTCCTGGACAAGTTCCAGAATGGGATGGCATTGCCTGCCAGTTATGCATGCTTACTGTTTTCTCCCCCACATACTCTATAAAATAAAGCGGTCACATTAGAAGTTTCCTAAGACCTCTTCCAGCTTGGATTTCCTCTGATTATATGAGTAATCTCTCCATTTTTTTTAATTTGAAAGACTTCCATCTTTCCTTGATGTTGTGATAGGTGGCTTTGTGAAGAAATCTGCTGAGAGGAGTCTAAATTTTGGAATGGTTTAGTGGTTTATGATAAGAATGTCTAGGTTTTAGACACTGAGTCTACCATACATTATTTAGTAGGAAATATTAGGAAGGATAGAAAGGACCTCAAGAACTGGTGAAGATGACAGTGGGAATTTTGATAAAGGAACCAAATTTAGATGAGGGTAAATAGGATAGTTTTGATTTGGAAGACACTAACAAGAAGACACTAACATGATGGTTATAGGATCACAACTTTTTTTTAAATAGCTAAATCATTCATTTTGGCCTTAACCTTAGGCCATACCTAATGTTCCCCTCAAGGCAGGTCAGGATGACTAGCTACCATCTAGAGTTGTTCCAAGAAAGGTCCCAGAAGACAGTCATAAGATCCTGGAATATTGTAACTGAGAAGGGACATTAGAACAAACTCTTTATTTTCACAGCTGTGGAAATTCAGAAGGGTTACTTGCCTACATAGTTAGTGGTGGAGGAAGGATTAGCAACCAGTTTCCCTTGAGGTAGTTGGGTGGTACAGCAGACAGAGTACTGGGACCTCTAATAAGGAAGACCCGAGTTCATATTTTGCCTCAGGCAGTACTAGCTGTTTGACCCTGGGCAAGTCTCCTAACCTTTGCCTGCCTCAGTTTCTTCAGCCCTAAACTGTGGATTGTAATAGTTTCTACCTTGAAAAGTTGTTGTGAGGGTCAAGTGAGATCATATTTAGAAAGTGCTTAGTACAGTTCCTGGCACATGGTACATGCTTAATAAATAAGGATGTGTTCCCTCCCCTGCATATCCAGTGCTCTGGCAACACTGCCTCTCAAAAGCTCCTATGGAGTGTTTGATCTTTATCTTGGGGTAGGGGCCTGCATTTAATTCAGTTCAGTTCGAATTTATAAAGCACTTGCTATGTGCTGTGGGCAAGGTATTATACTAGGCATTAGGACAATGATTCCTAAAATATGACACAAAAACCCCCTCCCCAGAAGATTTCCATGTTCCTCAGCCTCCACCCTGCCCCACCCCCGAGCTGAAATTTGCTGCTTCTTTTTCTGGCCTGGTGTGGGAAAGTTTACAATTGCAACTTTATCCCCAGAGGTGTTCTTCTGCCAACTTAAATATGAAACATGCCACAGTTCCTCATAGCAAAGAATGTTATGCCATGTGCAAAAGAAGTTTGGGAACTATTGTGCTAGGGATACAAAGACAGAATGAGAGACAGTCCTTGTCCTTAGGGAGCTTACATTCTGTAGGGAAGATGCAACTTTTTGTTGTTCATTTGTATCTGACTCTTCATGACCCCATTAGGGGTTTTCTTGGCAAAGATTCTGGCGTGATTTGCCATTTCCTTTTCCAGCTTATTTTACAGATGAGGAAATTGAGGCATATGGGGTTAAGTGACTTGTCCAGGGTCACACAGCTCAAAATGTCGAAGGCCAGAGTTGAACTCATGAAGAAGAGTCTTCCTGTCTTCAAACCTGGCATTCTATCCACTGTGCCACCTAGCTACCCCATTATAATAGTAAATGCATTATGGTTTGAGAGGGGAAGAGAGCACTAGGTCCTCAAGAGGACTCAGGCTGGATCAGTAGTACTTCCATAGCTAGATTTTGATTAGGAAACGACTCAAACTTATCATAATAATAGTAACAACTAGGGCCATAAACTCCTGAGTTCAAATCCTCTCTCTGATATATACTGACTGTGAGACTGGGCAAATCACTTGAGTCCTCAGTACCTCAGACAGTTCTCTGAGACTACAGTGTTGCAAAGAAAGTGTTGATTTGCATAGGTAAATAGAGTTCCTCTGTAAATTTAGAACTATGTTTATTGATTTAATGATTGATTCAGTGTTTCAGTCTTCTAGGTAGCTAGGCATTGGAAAAGAAAAAGCAGGAATAATAATTATATTTTAAGTATCTGCCAGATTACTTTCTAGTTTTCTTAGTAATTCGTGTTGAATAGAAGTCTTTCCCCCATTAACTTGTTTTCTGAGATTTATAAAATTCTAGTTATTGTTTTTTCCTTGGTCTTGTTTATCTAGTCTGTTTTCAAGTTTTCTACTTTTTGCCAGTACCACATAGTTCAAATTCTTCTACATAGGTTTTGCCTGTATAGAAATGCTACTAGTATTCTTCTGCTACCAGTACTCCTCTGGTTCCTGGAATTTTTCTTGTGGATACACCTTCTTTCTTTATAAAGCTGTTCCATATTTAGTTATTAAATATTCCATATTTAGTTATCCATATTTAGTTTAGCTATATTTAGTTATATAACTATATTTAGTTATATAATAGTTATATAACTATATATAGTTATATAATTAATAATTAGTGATTTAAAAATCCATATTTAGTTAATATTTAAAATACTACATATCCTTCTAGAGCCATATTCCAATCTTGGGGTCCAATATTACCAAATTTCAGTGAACATGGAGGTTAAACTTGTCTTCTTCAATTAAGATTTTTGGTTTTATTCCCAGTTCTTTTCTTGGATTTTGACTTCTGCTCTTTACTGCTGTTCTTCTTTCTATGTTATAGCTGTTGTCTGATATCGATATTGGTAGCTAAATATAGGCAGTTTTCTCCCACCTATTTTTTCAGCTTAAAGTCCTTTTGCTTGGATATGCAAGACTCCAGGTAAGGACATTTTTGACTAGTCTGTATTAATTATATATGTAAAGAGCTTTACAAACCCTTAAAGTATTACATAAATGCTAGCTATTGTTATATAACCCTCTCATTGGAAATGAGGATACTGAGACTGACTTAAGTGAATTTACCAGCTGCTGCATGAATGGTCAAAAGCCTGTCATTGCTCTTCTAAGTCATGATCCATGGATCCAAATCCTCTTCTCAGCCACTGTCATCTTAACTAGCTACTTAATTCCTAAATCTGTCTTACTCTTAAGAAGCCCCTTGTTTCTTCTTGGTAGCAGTGATGAATACACACCACCAGTGGCCCTTAGGTCTGCACATTTCAGTCCAGTATTTCATATTCTTTACCAGTGGTTCCCAGGTTTCTTTTGCATGATCACAGTGATCTTTCTCTTGCATCACCAGAAGTGTGTATTGCCCATCAGTTTTAGCAAGCGTTGGGAGGTTCTCTGTCATGTGTTGGATATGTGCCCTGGAAAGGTAGAATATCTCTCTTGGTACCCCTCAGTACCAGCTAGAAAAACCATGGGTAGCTAGTTGGCACAGATAGAGCTCCAGGCCTGGAGTCAGGAAGACTCATCTTCATGAGTTCAAATCCTGTCTCAGATACTTACTAGCTGTGTGACCCTGAGCAAGTCATTTAACCCTGTTTGCCTCAGTTTCCTCATCTGTAAAGTGAGCCTTAGAAGGAAATGGCAAACCACTTTTTGCCAAGAAAACCTCAAATGGGATCACAAAGAGTCAGACACAAAGAAAGAACAACTGAACAGCAACAAACCTGCTCAGTGGGTATCTTCCACCATCACTCCTTATCTTTATTCTTCTGACCCTTTTTGGTTGATCTCATGGATCATGAAAGTGTAGTTTGACTTTCAAGTAAGTGTTTCCTTTTCAGAGTATTCATTTCCTCAAGAAGAACCTCAGATGTTACTTAGCTTTTTAAATTGTTCCTCTTACCTTGTTAAATCTTCCACCTTCCTATCTCATGACATAGATCAAAATTTCCTTCTGCTCCTTCAGGTTGTTTTTACTTCTTTGTTTTTACTCTATGTTTATTTTCTTGTCTTTCCCAAGGAAAAATTCCCAAGTTAATCTGCTCAACTATTTTTGATCAGCAGTTAGCAACTCTCTGCCCATGGCCTAGTGCAAAGGCATTGTAATCCATTAGGCATGGGAACTGCTGGGATATAGGCTATCCATGAAAAGCATTCCCTTTTATATTTCTTCCAGTCACAGCATTCCAAGATTCTTTGATTCTGTCTTCTAGGACCCTTCTTGGAACGAATCTAGTCTGTGGCTAGATATCCTGACTCACCTTGAGGGGAACATTAAATATGCTCTAAGGTTAAGGCCAAATGTGAATGAGATAAAGGAATGAGAGCATGAAGGGAAGGGAGATGGTATTATATCAATATTGTTTTCTACCATGTTTTATTGCCAATTACAGTATATACATATATGTATATGTCTGTATAGACAGGCACACATATATATGCCTACATATACATGCATATGGAAACTCTTAAAGTATATTAAATTTCTTGCTGCTTCTCTCTTTTAAAAATATTAAGAAGTCATCTTTTCTCAGCTTTTGTTTAAAATCTTTAATCTTGCCAGAATAAAAAACCTTTTTTAACACTTAATATCTTCATCTGAAATCCTTTTAACATTCTTTTTAAACCACTTTCTAAAAGGAAACTAACTCAGAGTTCAAGGAGGAACTTTATTCTCCCTCAAAACAGAATTGTTGTTCGTCATTTGTTCTCGCAGAGGACCAGACAACAATAACCCAAGGACTGGGGCAGCTAGGTGGCTTGGTGGATACAGCTTTGGGCCTGGAGTCAGGAAGGCCTGAGTTCAAATCTAGCCTCAGACACTTAGCAGCTGTGTGACCCTGGGCAAGTTACTCAACCTCTGTTTGGTTTAATCTACTGGAGAAGAAAATGGGAAATCACTCAAGTATCTTTGCTAAGAAAACTTCATGGACAGTATGGGCTACAGAGTCCCAAAAAGTGGGACATATCTGAGCAACAGGGGCTGGAAGGCCCTGATTAATCCACATAAAAACTAATCTAGTGAGTGGTCGGCCTGATTTTAGGCTTTTTACCCTATACTGGAATAAAATGAGACACTCCTAAGTTGTTCAAGAATTAACAAAAGAAGTTTTACTTAACTATAACAGAAAGGATATCCAATAAGGATATTCTAGCACTTAGTTTGGGTAGACATCCATCCTCCTGCACTGGAAATGGATCATCTGGTCAGCAGGGCAAGTTATTTCTTGGGACGTCTCTAAATCTGAAGGACCTCCCTTCATTTCAGTGTGGCCCTTTTTTATTTCTTAAGTGACTAGGAAGATATGTTAATTTAGCCAATGGCTACCAGGAAGCTGTATGAAGGTAGGTATAATTTATGCCTTAATACCTCCCACCCCCAATCAAGTTTCAAGTTGGGAGGTGGGGTAGAAACCAGCCCAACTCATGTTGGCAGGGATGATGAAGACTCATGGTCCTAGCACTACTTACTTCCCTTTATCTATATCTTGGCCAGGTTAGAGAGATAAATCTCCAGGAGGCACCCAGAGTTGTCATTTTTGTGACAAAATTGTTGCTTGGATTTTGTCTTCCTCCTTAATCTTGATAATGAAATTTATCTTTGTCCTAGAACCTTAAAAATGGTAATTAAAAAATGGTTTGGGTAGAGAGTTTGGAAAAAACCAAACAAACCCATAGCTTTTTAAAAGGCAAGATGGACCTCTTTTCCTTTTGATTTTTATCCCTCTAATTAAGAATTTAATTTCTTAAATTTTATTTTATATTTAGATCTGTGTTTTCTTTCTCTCTTCTGTACTGTTGAGAAAGCAAGAAAAACAAAACCCGTTATAAATATGTATAGTCAAGCAAAACAAGATTTCGTATTGTCCATGTCCAAAAACAGTCTTATTCTGCACATCTAATTAATTTAGTTAATAAATTTGCCTCTGGGAAAATATGCTCGAAATGCAGAATACTTATTTTTCCTTCACAAAACACAGTTATCTATATTTCAGTTATATGTGTTAAATAGGATTTTGTGGAATAGTTGTGTGACCCTGAGCAAGTCACTTAACCTTGATTGCCTTAAACATCTTTCTCTGGGAATTTCCCCCCGAGTTCTAAACACAGCTGACATACAAATGATTCACAGCCTAATTACAGTTTGATTGAAATAATGATATTGCATCCAGAATATGACTCCTGCATCAAATGACCATTGGGGGGCAATCTAAGCATATGTTTTCACTTTTCTGTTATTGTCACATCCCTTAAGAATGGGTGTCACATACAGTAGTTGACTTGCTTCTGATAGTAATTAACATTGAATTGAAATAGTTATTGTTTCCAGTGTGAAATGCAATATTCTTAATAACAATGCACCTGATATATAACAGAAAAGCAAGCCATATTCCTGAATAATGCCTCCAATTAACCTAATTTAGATGCCTTAGATGTGTAAACTTAGATTCAAAGTCCAAGAAAAATTGCCACTTGTCCAAGGAGGATGTTTAACTATATGCCCTAGTGCAATAGGACATCTTTAGCTAAAGTTCTTTGGAAAGAATGAGAAACAGAGCAGTTCTAAGAAGCACAGATGATACCAAGGGCTCTAGATAATAGTTAAGCAGTTATATAATTGTTTCTGTGAAAGAAGATATATTTACATTTCATTTGCTGACTCTTAAGAATTTGGATTTCAAACACCAGACAGTGGGAGGATGTTCAGAGTGTCTTTAAATGTAGAACTCAGATTTTGGAAGGGAATGATGTAAAAGAGAATTCGAAATTGCCCATTAAAAAAAAACAACCTGTTTGAATGAGAAATATAAATTATCAAGTGTAAACCTTCAACAAAAATCCAAGAGAAAATAAAAAATGTCTTGGAAGCATTTTTGTTTTCAAAGTACATTAACATTTTTCCTATTCATACTCCCCATCAGTCAACTGAAGCAAGAAACTTACTTGGTTCTCTCTGAGCATACTTATAGCTGTACCACCAGGTTCTGCTATATCCCATTATTAGGAAAAATTTTCTGAAGGGGGACGGTTGATCTGGATCTCATAAAGGCGGGCTAAGGAGTTTGATGTATATTTGGTGGCCAATGGGGCGGGGGGAGGAGGGGCTTTGAAGGGTTTTCATCCGATGTGCAGTGATATGATCCCTCCTGTCCACTAGAAGGACCAGTATGTAAGGTGTGTATAGTATAGATTAGATGGAGGCTGGACTGGAAGGATAGAGACTAGATAAGAGGCCGTTGCTATAATTCAGTTGAGAGACTATGTATAAAAATGTTGGACAATGAACGGGCTATGAAAGACAACTCTATACCCTTGTCACTGGTTTACTACAGACTAGTTAGTTAAATCATTTCTCTGTGATTAAGCATATCTATTTATGAAGTACCAGTATAAGGTGGCATCTGCCTCTGGTGAGAAGTGAAACAGCTTATATTTGTGTAATTGCTTCTTTTGATCTTCTTCCATTTCCTTCAGCCATAATGAGAATGTACATACCCAGAGGAAAAAATGAGCTGCTTTTTTCTTCCTTTCTCCCCAGAGCATCATCATACTCAATATACACCTGTAAGAACAGTACTTATGTGTAGTGGAGAGCCTTCTTTGTGTCACTGGACAAAGTAAGGGGGAATTCTTTTAGGTCTTAGAGCAGGAATAAAAAGTTACATTATGTTGGCACATTTATGTCATCACACTGGGATTTTCTTTCTTTTTTTTTTTGTTCTGTCTAAAAGATGTTCAGAGATTTTCTTTTGTCTTTCCAGAAGCAAATGACCCTGAACCCTCTCAAAGTATGGAAAACTTCCCTTCTGGTTATTATTACAAAAACCAGTGGAGGCCTAGAAAGGTCAAGATGCACCAGTTTAATGAACCTGACAACATTACAGAATGTTTACAAGGAAAAATGATCTATTTATTTGGTGACTCTACCATAAGGCAGTGGTTTGACTATCTGATCACATTTGTTCCAGGTTGGTACTTTGGTTTTTCTAACAAATACTTCGGAAATACAGGGAATAATTGTACATATACCCAGGTGTTTGCGGGTAGTGTGGGGAAAGCACTCATGTAGTCTAGAAAGATGATGGCCTTTTCTCCTCACTAGAAAGGTAGAGAACTATGGATATGGAATGTTATGTGTCCTGTCAGAAGAGACTGATGTCTTAGTTGGTTTTGCTTAACTAATTTTCTTTGATATAGGAGAAGATTCTTGGGGTGAGAGGGGGAGAAGAGAATACTTGGAAGTGAATGTGATGTAAAAACAAAAGGCATCAATAAAATGTTTAAAAAAACAAAGTAGTCTCAGTTCAAGAAAAATGTTTGGCAGCTGATCTTACTAGGGAAAATACAATGGTTTTGCAGAGAACTGTGGGTTGTGAATCAGAGACCAGGTTTCTGGTTCTAGCTCTGCCGCTAACTAGATCTGTGACCTTGAAAAAGTCAATTTCTTCCTTTTTGAAATGAGATGAAATGAAAACAGAATAATAGTAATAGTTCCTCATATGTATCTAGTTCTCTGTTGTATATAAATGCTTTTCTCATCACAACCGTGATGGGGAAGGCTGGAGGGAGGGTTGGATAGTAGCCTACTTCTGGTGCAGGGGACTCTCAGACCCAGAGCTTTTAAACAAACATTTCTTTTACTAAAATCATTTCTATACCCTTAGGTGCAATGAGTTTCAAATTGATTTTAAAAACAGTCCAAAGGGTAAGAACCAATAAAAACCACTGGCAAGGAAATTTAAAAAATATAGCAGTCATTAAGGAGGTTTCCTGGGGTTTCAGGAGCTCCTCATCAAAGTCTCAAAAAACCTTGTGATACTTCTGTTGTCCAAAGGAGCAGCTGGGATGTCAGATCAATCCACCTGGAAGCAAAGTTATACCCAATTGCCCTAGGTCTGTAGTCACAACTCAATTGCTTACAACACTGCTGTCCAGTATTGTGAGATTGTGGAGGGTTAACCGATACCTACCCAATTTCTTCCCCACTACAGTAATCCTGTGAGGTAGTCAGGGCATTATCCTCATTTTACAAGTGAAGAAACTGAGGTGTAGAAATTTTATATGATTCATCCATGGTTAAAGCTAGTAAAGGGCAGTCTGTTCAGGAACTCAAACTTTCCGGCCACATGTCCTGTGCTCTTTCTGTACTCCACTCCCTCTAAGATGATCTCTTAGTCTGAGTTTCTGTTATTCAGTTATGCAAAAATGTTGGCATCTTTTAAACCTTTGACTTGTTCAGTTCCCAGCTTTCCCTGGGAAACAAGTAGGGAAAAGCATTGACATTAAATTTGTAAGCTTCTCGAGGACAGGGACTATCTTTTGGCCCTTTATTTTACTTCTTGCCTCATGGTGCTTTGGGTAAGTGGAAAACTTGCCCTCCATTAAGTAAGATGCTAAATGGTTTAGGAGAGCCCTGTGTGTGTAGAGAATGAATATGGGGACAGATTTGGGGGTATTGTGAATTCTAAGATTAATTATAACCTCTTTCTAGTCTGATGGCATGACCATCACTTAATTTATTACATCTGAATGCTTATTCCCCTGTTGCTTAGGGGAAGAAAGCTACACTTACTAATTTATTTTTACAAAGGGAAGAAAGAAGTAGATGCTACCATAAAAGGAGAAAGAAACTCAGGTTTTTTTTTAAAACAGTGATACTGCCTAGTCTAGTTTCAGGGAGCACAAAATTAAGAGTTCACAGCTGGGGAAAACTGTGATTCCTCCCTGTCTTCCCTCCCACACATTCATTCGCTTAATCAATCACTAAACACTTTTCTCTCTCAAGTCTCTCTCTGAAACATCTCTTATATCTGTCTTTTCCACTCCACTGGTACCATCATAGATCAGCCTCTCGGTCTTGAATTGTTGCAAGTCTCTTCACTGGTGTCCCTGTCTCCTGTCTCATCTTTCTCTAATCCATCCCACACACAGATTTCTGTGCACATAGGGGTGTGGGGTTGAAGAAGGTGAAGGGAATAAGCATTTATATAGGACCTACTATGTTACATTTATTATGTCAGGCACTATGTTAAAGCACTTTACAAATATTATCTCATTTGATCCTCAGAACAATCTTGGCAGGGAGGTGGTGTTATTTTGTCCTCATTTTTATAGTTGAGGAAACTAAGTCCAACAGAGGTTAAGTAACTCTTCTGGGGGTCACATAGCTAGTAAATGTCTAAAGGCAGATTTGAATTTGGGTCTTCCTGTTTCTAGGTCTAGAGCATGATCTGTGTCACCTAGCTGTCCAAATGACCCTTGGTGCAGGAGCATTATCATCACTCCACTGCTTATCAGCCTTCAGTGGATTCCCATTGCTTATCAGATATATAATAGAATCCTTTACCTTACGTTCTATACCCTTCTTCATTTGGCTCTGACCTGTTATTTCAGACTTAACTCTCATGTACTCTAGGCTCTTGGATACCTAGGTGGTGGTAGTGGATAGAGCGCCAGACCTGGAGTCAGGAAGACTCATCTTCTTGAGTTCCAGTCTGGCTTCAGACACTTCCTAGCTGTGTGACCCTGGACAAGTCACTTAACCCTGTTTTCCTTAGTTTCCTCATCTGTAAAATGAGCTGGAGAAGGTAATGGCAAACCCTTCCAGTCTCCTACCAAGACTACCTCAAATGGGATCACAAAGAGTTAGACATGACAGAAGCTGCTGAACAACAATGCTCTAGGCTCCTGCCATCTTTCTAAGACATTCCATGTTTTCCCACCTCTGTTCATGCTGTTCTTTTTGGAATTCTTTCTCTCCTTCCTCATTTCTGTGTGTTGGCAACTTACCCATGCTACAAAATCCGGTCCAACTGCCTTCTCTTCATTGAGGCTTTTTCTGATTTACACAGTTGATAGCAGTTCCTCCTGTATCTGATTTCAGAATACCTTATAAAAATGTCATATTTTAATTTGTTTTCAATTTAACTGTGCCACATGCCTCAGCTCTGTGTGATAGATTATTACAATTATCAGGATAATATGTAGGTTAACTTATGGAGATCCATAGGATCACAGTTCCAAAGCTGGAAGAAATCTGAGATTAGTCCAACAACTTAATTTTACAGATGACAAAACAGAGGCCCAGGGAAATTAAGTGACTTGGCCAAGGTAACACAGGTTAAAAAGCTTTGAAGGTAGCATTTGAACCCAGGTCTCTTGGTTTCAGAGCCAGTACTTGTTCTTCTATTCCACAGCACCTCCTTTGGGGAGTGAATTTCTCCCCATTACCTAGCATAGGTACTCTTTGTTGAGTGAATGAAAATATGAATCAAAACCATCAAGAAACATTAACTGGAAGTTTGCTTATAGTACAGATGCTAGTTACTGAACAAAGTAGATTGTCATAGCCCAGGAGGTTATGGCTACTTAACCTTTATCTTTCTTCCAAAACTGGTTGGTGTTTTCTTTGATGATTGAAAGGCTTCAGGATCATCTTGATTAGTTTCTCATTCTATAGCTGCCAATTGTTACCTAGGTAAAGCATAATCCTGGTAATCAAATATGATCCATTTAGAAGGAAGAACGGGACTTATTATTATTATTTTTGGAGGACTTAAGCTTTTATTCCATTTAATTGTGGCTGGAAGGTAAACAGTAATGAATTAAGTGGGAGGATTACAAGAGGCCAAGGATTGCCCAAGACATTTTCTAAACTAATTTGGCTACAGAATACTATTGGGCTTGAAAATGCCTTAAGAAATACTGATCTAGGGAGACTGAAAATGTGGAAGATTCCACAAAACAAATGGGTTAGTTGGGAAATTTTGGAAGCATAATAGAGGAAATGAAGTTTATTTTCAATGATCACCCCCACCCTCCAAATTGATGTAGGTACTAAATGTTATTATGAACCTCTCCTTAAATGCATAAAATATCTAGGGTTACAAAGGAAAACAACTATATTGAAATACAGTTATCAAAACATATTGAAACAATGAAGCTCACAGACTCCAGACTAAGAACTCCTGTATTTAGGGATTCAGAGGAGGAGTGTTATGGCATTGCTGAGGACTGGAGAAATCTGAGGTTTTGAAGAGGACATAGAACATGAACTGGATTGTGACAAAAGGGCACAATTTAGATAATGAGACTGGAAAGAGGAAAGTATTTCTTTTAGCTTGAGAGTTAGTTACTAGTCTTTTTTGCACCTGTTTAAGAGACACATTTCTCTTTAGGGAAATTGACTGGACCACAGGATGAAACCAACAGATGAAAGATATGTCATTGCTTCCTTGCTCCATTTTCTTTTTCCTTTTGTTTTTATATCCCTTTCATTTCTGAATATATCCCTCCCCCCAGCACCCAGAAAGCAGCCCCTGTAACAAAGAATAAAAGAGAAAGAGAAAAAAAGCAGTTCAGCAAAACCAATCAGACATTGACCATGTATGTTTGCCAGTATACAGTGGTTCATTCCTGTAGTCCCTTACCTTTGCAATTCGGAGGTCCATTTTCTCAACTATTCTCTAGGGCCAAGCTTATTAAATATAGTTAGATAGCATTCATTTTCATTGTTCTTTCCATTTACATGACTATAATCATTCTTTGTATTGTTTTCCTGGCTTTGTTTATTTCTCTCTATATCTTCCTTTGCTTCTCTGAATTGGTCATGTTCATTGTATTTTATGACATAGTGATATCCCATTACATTCATGTACTGCAATTTATTTAGTCATTCTCCAGTTTATACTTCCCTTCATTTTCAAGTCAATGTATTTGCTGTGTGCCCAGCACTAATTCTCTGCCCTTACTTAATGGTAGTGCTTTTCCTCTGTTGATCATTTCCAATTTGTCTTGTGTCTATCTTGTTGTGTATATGTTCTTTCCCCCATTAGAATGTGAGCTCCTTGAAAGCAGGGCTTGCCCTTTGCCTTTCTTTGCTTCTACAGTGCTTAGCACGGCACCTAGAACATAGTAGGTTCTTAAGAAATGCTTGTTGACTGACTCAAAGTTTTTATTTTGCTTCTTGGAGAAATGAAATGAAAGTAGCAGGCTGATTTTCTTGAATACAGTGACCACCTAATACAGCATGATTGGTCTGGTGGACAAAGTTACACTGAAATGAGCTTGTTTTTTTCCTCTAAGGAGAAGCTATGGATGCAAAAAACCTCAGTGGTGACATTCTGGCAATTGAACTTTTTTTTTTGTAAAGCAAAGTCAGTCTCAACTATGTTAGAGTAATAAGATAATAGGTTTAAAGGGGTTTGTGGCATCATAAGTTTAGAACTGTAGGGGACCTCAGAGTTTTATTAATGATACCAGCCCACTAATTTTTTTACATATAAGGAAACTGAGGCTCATGGAAGTCACATGACTCACCCAAGGTAACAAGTATTGTTACCTTGGGCGAGTCAACTGGTATTTGAAGGCAGGCAATTTTACTCCAGATCAAATGCTCTTTCAACTATACCCCCAGATGAAGCATTTTCTTCTTCCATTTCCTTTGTAAATAAATGTATACTATCTTTCCTCCTTACATTTTAGAGGTTCCTAGCTGTTAACTTATTTTGCTTTCATTCAGATAGATATTCTTTGATTCCTTTAGGTACGTGGGGTAAGAGAGAGAAGTATTCTGTTTTTGTTGTTGAACATCTTTATGCAAATATATGTTTCAGATTTGGTGGAGTTTAACCTGGGCAGTCCTAAAAATGTGGGCCCCTACCTCGCAGTGGATTTGAAACACAACATTTTGCTACGGTACCGTTGTCATGGGCCTCCCATCCGATTCTCTACTGTCTTAAGCAACGAGCTACACTATGTGGCCAACGAGCTGAACAGGATTGTGGGAGGGAGGAGCACCGTGGTGGCCATAGCCATATGGTCTCACTTCAGCACTTTCCCCTTAGAAGTTTACATCCGGCGGCTGAGGAACATTCGCCGGGCAATTGTCCGGCTCCTAGACCGGAGCCCAAAGACTGTGGTAGTTATACGAACAGCCAATGTCCAGGAACTAGGACCTGAGATTAGCCTTTTCAACAGTGACTGGTTCTCCTTTCAGCTTGACACCATTCTAAGGAAGATGTTCTCGGGTGTAGGCGTGTACTTAGTGGATGCCTGGGAGATGACACTTGCCCACTACCTGCCACACAAGCTACATCCAGATGTAGTAATTGTCAAGAACCAGCTTGACATGTTTTTGTCTTTTGTGTGTCCAGCGAAGACTTAGCTTTGTCCTTTGGGGAGTCCTTCTAAGGGGATTATTGGCATTAAATTTTGTGAAAAGTGTTTTGTACTTGTGTTCATATAGTTCCTGGGTTTGTCTCGGCAGGTAGACTTTCAAGTATTTTATATTGTCTACAGTTATTTTAAATAGGATTGCTCTATCTCTTACTTATGGACTTTATTGGTAATATATAGAAATACTGATGATTTATTTATATCCTGCAACTTTGCTAAAGTTATTTCAAGTAGTTTTTTAGTTGCTTCTCTAAGATTATTTAAGTATATCATCATGTCATCTGCAAAGAGTGATAGTTTTGTTTCCTCACTGTCTGTTCTAATTCTTTCATTTTTTTTCTTCTCATTGTTAAAGCTAACATTTCCAGTATAGTATTGAATAATAGAAGTGATAATGGCCATCCTTGTTTTGCCCTGATCTTACTAGGAAGGCTTGTAGCTTATCCCTATTACAGATAATGCTTGTTGATGGTTTTAGATGGATACTACTTATCATTTTAAGGAAAACTCCATTTATTCTTATAATCTCTGGTGTTTCTATTGAAACAATCACATGATTTCTGTTGGTTTTGTTATTGATATGGTCAGTTGTGGTGATAGTTTTCCTAATATTGAACCAGCCCTAGTGTATAGTTTTACTGTCTATTTCCTCCCGTAACTCATTTAACTGGATACTATACCATTTGGTGCATATATATTTAGTATTGTTATTAATTGTTATGGTACTTTTTAACAAGATGTAGTTTCTTTCCTTGTCTCCTTTAATTAGATCTATTTTTGCTTTTGCTTTGTCTGAGATCATGATGATTGCTATTCCTCCTTTTTTTTTACTTCAGTGAAGCATAATAGATTCTGCTCTACCCTTTTGCCTTTATTCTGTGTGTGTCTCTCTACTTCAGTTGTGTTTCTGGTAAATAAAATATTGTAGGATTATTGTTTTTAATCCATTCTGCTATCTGCTTCCATTTTATGGAAGAGTTCATCTCATTCACATTCAGAGTTATAATTTCTGTGTATTTTCTTCCATCCTGTTTTCCACATTTATAATTTTGCCTCTCCTTTCACCCTATTCTTTCTCACGATGCTTCTGACTATTGTCTCCCTCAGTTTGCCCTCCCTTCTATCAATTCTCCTCTCCCCAACTTTTCTTGTTCCTCTCACCTCCTACTTCCCTATAAGGTAAGATAGATTTTTACACCCAGCTGAGTGTGTATGTTTATTCCTTCCCTGAGTTGGCATTAAATTGAATGATTTCTTTTTCATCCTTCACTCTATATGGAAGCTACAGTTGGAGAAATGGCTAAAAAGACGATACTTTATATAATAGCTTTATATAATAGTAAGAACAGGGCTTTTATAAACTCAGGTTTTAATTAATACCTTCTTAGCCATGGGAATACCATCTCAAAGTAATGGCAATACTGTCACAAGTATCCATTCACCGCATCAACATTGTGACCAAAGAGCAGGGGTTCTTGACTGTGTGTGTGTGTGTGTGTGTGTGTGTGTGTGTGTGTGTGTGTGAGAGAGAGAGAGAGAGAGAGAGAGAGAGAGAGAGATGAACTTAGTAGTCTGCTGAAACCTATGGATACACTGTTAAAATAATGTTTTTAAGTGTATAAAATAAAATACATAAGATTACAAAGGAAATCAATTATACAGAAATAGTTATAAAAATATAAAAAGTCACTGACTCCAAGTTAAGAACTGCTGCCAAGAAGATAATTAATATATTTGTTCAGAAAATTTTCTTTTGCAGAGGACTGCTATTGTCAAAAGTGTAATATGTAAATTGGTCTAGGTAATGAACAGACAACTTTGATTGCAAAAGGAGTATTTCTGATCTCAGCATCAGTTGAGCACCTCTGAATGAAATGAGTGAATGTTTTTCTCCAGTGTCTTAGAAGGTTAGGTGAAGGTATGGTTTCTGTGTCTTCTTTGAGCTTGATGGAAGCCATTGGATTACATTGTGTTGGGAGATCCTCTTCTTGATCTCCTCATAAAATGCCTTGCCTTGAAAAAGCCATTATGCTTGGTCAGAATTTTATTTAATGATCTTTTAAATAAGAAAATGTTTATTTATACACACACATACAGTATTTTCTGCTTTTCTGTTATGCAGGATATGCTATTATCAGAGAAGTGAAGCAAAAGAAAATTTAAGATGTGAAGGCAGTGATTGTAAAACAAATACTCTAAACTGATGCTTGCACTGTGTGATTGTGTCTAATTTAATAGTCAGTTAAATTTGCCACAGTAATTTACTCAACAATTGGCCAATGGCTGCTGTTTATTACTAATGTTCTCAAGTTTTAGACTTTTTTGAGATTGATCCTTCCATAGAGAAAGTTAATAATTCACATAAAGTTGTGGTGACAAATTCCATAGATTTCAAAAACTATTTATTTTTAATTATTACTATTATTTTGGATGCCATGTGAGCTTTGACACTATAGTCTCTTTTGAGGCAGAAAATTTAATGTTTCTGGCATATACCCTCTGTTATTTGGCAGTAAAAGGCTGCTACTTCTGCTTATTACTAAGATAAACTCATTTGGGGCCAGTAACCTTCTGGGCTGTGTCCTTTAAATGCTATGCAAGATAATCTTTTTTTTTACAGTCAGTAATGTAGTACTGCTGGGGGAAAGGGCAACAAACAAACATAACAAGATATACTGATAGTGAAAAGAGAATGATTGTGTACAGATTAGGAAATACTCCCTGACCTTCATTATAATATTGCTTATGACCTTGCATTTAAAAGATATGGAGAAACTAGAAAGTGCATAAAATAGTTATTTAATTAAATTAAAGCATGAATAATAATAGCTGACTTTTGTATAGTGCTTTCAGGTTTACAAAGTGACTTATCTCTTCTGAATAGGTCTTATGAAGAAAGTTGGAGCAATGGGGGTTTTTAGAGTAAAAAAAAGACTTTATTTTATTATTAGAGCATATGAAGAGGGTGCTACTGATCACGCTACCTGCTGAGAACTAAACAGAAGGATTTAAGTCAAAGTGTGTTTAAATCAGAAGAGATTTCAGTTAGGATAGACTTAAACTAGCATTATTTTTAAGAATCAATGTATTTTATTTTTAAAATTTAAAAAATGAATGATATATATTTTGTTTTTATGTCACTTTTATTTACAAGTATATTTTCCATTCCTTGTAATAAATAAAAAGAAAGAGGGGGAAAAAAGTTTAGCAAAACTAAATAGCACATTACCAATTCTAACAATATGAACTATTCCATACCTCTACAGGTTGGGCACCTCAGCCGAGAAGAGAGGTAGGTTTTTTCATCACTTCCTTGGGGATAATCTTGGTGTTTCACCTTTCTGTTTGTTCTTTCTATTTACATGGTAGTCAGCCAGTCAACCAATGAGCATTTATTAAATAGCTATTATGTACTAGGCTCTGTGCTGAGAACCAGAGGAGGAGAGAAAGGGGTGTACAAAGAAAGGCAAAGGACAGTCTCTATGCTTAAGAAGCACACAGCTAATGGGAGACGTAGCATAAGAACAACCATGTACAAATAAGCTATATTCAGGATAAATAGAAACAAAAGAGGGAAGACACTGAAATTAAAGAGAATGGGGAAAGGCTTCCTGGAAAAGGTGGGATTTCAGCTGGAATTTAAAGGAAACCAGGAGGCAGAGATGAGGGAGAGAATCCCAAGAATGAGGAACAACCAGTGAAAATGCCTGGAGTCAGGAGACAGAATGTCTTGTGTCACTGTGTGGTCCTTGTGCATATGATTTTCCTAGTTTGCTTACTTCATTCTATATCAGTTCATGTACATCTTCAAAATGGACTTAAATCGTGATTTAAGAGATTTATTTTGACTTAAGAATTTCTTCATTTAGTGAGAAGTAACATTGGAATGGATTTGGCATCTTTTCCTGAAGAGATTTAAGGTGAAAGCAGACTTTGTACTGTCTCTCTGGCATCATTTAGATATTCACTTGCTCCTCCAGATGCAACTTCAAGATTTTTTTTTAAACTCAGTACAGATTCTGTGATATCAGGCCATAGTGAGTTGACTACTTACAATTTCTTTTAGATTTTCTTCAATCATTACAAGTATAGTTCATTGGGAATTAAAAGAACTGAGTTCTGAGCCTAGCCTACCTGTGTGTCCTTGGGTATGTCATTTAAATTTCCTCTCTAGGACTCAGTTTTCTCTTCTGTCAGATAAAGGGATTGGACTAGATGAATTCTAAAGGCCTTTCTAGTTCTAACATTTTATGTCTCTAATTTTTTTTTACCTCTAATAGGGAAACTGTGAAAAGAAAAAACCCTTCAAATCCAAAGAATTAAGCTGTCATCTAAACATCAAAAATATGAGTTTTTTCAAGTATAGTATCTTTTTCAAACCATACTTTGGAAAAAAAAATCTGTTTTATGTCCTTTAAATTATGATATTGAGGTATAGAGTGACTGGCTAGGGTGTGACAGAGACCAGATTAGAATTGAGAGAGCTATCAGGTCAGACAGATCCCAGCTACAAAGCATCTCTTCTATTATCTTATTTCTGATACTTGAAGTTCTACCCTGAGGAATTGTGCTAAACATTGGTTTCTCCCTATTATTTTAAAATGGATGTACTCTTGGTAGAAGTAACACATAGTTATTAGCCTCTTGTATTGATTTTCCCCCCCTTGTCAGAAGAGGGACAAGGGAGTATAAGAAGGAGAGGGGCACATAAAAGGATTATGGAGAACAGCAAAGTCAAAAACTCTACCTTCTGGACAGTTTGGCCTGTTGCCTAAGAGTGCAACTGAAATATTAGCAGTTTAATCCACTTTTGCTTTAAAATTCCTCAGCTAAATAAGAGGAAACTGACCCACTTCAAGTATAAAGGAAGCCTCAGTAAGCAGCTCCTGATTGACCATTTCTGTACAAGGACACAGCATCATTTCCTGTGTGGTTACAAAGCCTGATTGCAACATGAAAAGGACCCTTTAAGAAAAAGGGGGAAATACAAAATATGTTACAGTATCAACCCCCCTCACCCCACCCCTTCCCTTTCCAAAAGGAAAAAGAATCAGCAGTTAAACAATTTTAGCAAGAAGTCCCTTCCCAGGTCTAATGTGTTCACAGAATCAAGTCCCAGTTGATATTTGATGTTACTTTGAAAAATGGGTTCTATTGAAGAACATGATTTTTATTATGTATCACAAACAGGTGTCTGACTTATGAATGACTTGCTTAATAAGTTCTTAATCTTCAGCTTTTTGACTTCCCTCAGCCTCAGTTTCTTGTGTGTAAAATGGGGATAGTAATAATAACATCTACTTCCCAGCGTTGTCATGAAGAACAAATGCAATAAGGGGAAAGGAGTAAGTACCTGTTATGTGCCAGACACTGTGCAAAACACATTTACAAATATCTCATTTGATCCTTACAATTGTGAAGCAGGTGCTGTTCTGACCCTCATTTTACAGTTGAGGAAACTGAGGCAAACAGGTTAAGTGACTTGCCCAAGGTAACACAGCTAGCAAATGTCTGAGGCTGGATTTGAGCTCAGATCTTCCTGACTCCAGGCCCAATGCTCTATCCACTGCACCACCTATAATGTATGTGATATATATCCAAACCTTAAAGCTCTATATAAAGGCTAGCTATCATTATTTTCAATTAAGGCATATTTGCTTGTCGTTCACCTTTTGTTATATTTAGATTGTTTGTTATATTTAGATTTTATTATATTTAGATTTTTTTTTGTAGTACTATGCAGAAGGTGGTAACCTCTCAGAGACTTTCAGAGGCTGCCTCAAAATTATGTACAAAATAATGAAACTCAAAGTGAATGTGAATACCAATGAGATAGTGATGAATTTATACCATCAAATTTTGACAGTTTTAAATACATTTTTAAAAAAAAGGTTTCTTTGACTCCCTTGTAGCTTTGTTCCAGTCCAGGTTTTCTAGCAAACCCCACCAGGGAATGTCCAAGACTCATTTAGTACTAGCTTGGGAATTTCCACTTAGCTGAAAAAGTCCAAGAGTCTATCGCATCCCCTCCCCCCTTCCCTACCCTCCTGGTTGCCCACGCAATCACTATACATAAGTGGATGCCCCCTGTTGTATGGACTAACCCTGAGCTTCCCCCACCCCCACCCGTTCTTACATATTCTGGTGAATTAAGATAGTTCTTTAACACAGAGTCACAAAGAGATCGCTTTCCTCTTGACACAAGGTTAGGCAACGGAGCAGGCTAGTAGAAAGGGTTCAGCTGCCGCTTAGCATGTAACCTCAAAAGGAAATTCAGATCATCTTACACTGGCTCATATTTGACTTATCGCTGTTGCTACCTGGAAACAAATTCTTTGTTTTTAGGTATATGTATGACTTTGATTCTTCAGACATGAAGGTATTGTTTTATTTTTGTATAAAGTCATTATTTATAAGTATCTTAAATGCTTATGTTTTTCTACCTTTTCCTCTGATGACAGGTTACTTAAGAGAACATAGAACAATTCTGTGTGTGTGTGTGTGTGTGTGTGTGTGTGTGTGTGTGTGTGTGATGATGGAATGAAGACTTAAGGGAAGCAGAGTTGTAGGAAATAATGAATGAGATCACATTTTGGATTCTGTGAGTTGTGTCTGCTCTTATTGGCTAAGGGAAGATGGGACTGGTGGAAACTGGTTGAAAGAAAAAGTGATGATTGTACAGTATCTCTAATATAACAGTTTGTTTATAATCAGTGATATAATTAATGTTAGATACAGTCATAACAGGAAGACATCTGGTAATTACACAATGTGTATTAATATGAGAAAGTGAATTTTTAGAAAAAAATTTTTCAGTAGTTCAGAGTACTTTCTTTACAGGCATTATAACATAAATCTTAATCTGGTAAAGTTAGAGACAAGTGTCTTCATGATTATTTTATAAATGAGGGTGGTTGTGACTTACCAGTTCATAGACTCATAACAGTAATCTACATGAAAATATTCATCATTAAATTCTTCTTTGCAAAATAGTCAATATTTATATAATACTTTATGGTTTGCAAAATGCTTTACAAATATTATCTCATCCTCATAATAATCCTGGGAGATATGTACTTTACTAACCCCATTTTACAGGTGTGGCAACTGAAGAAGATAGAAGTTATGTAATTCTCTGAGGCTGGATTGGAACTCAGGTTTTCCTGTTCCTATACTTAACCTCTTAAGTACACTACCCACTGTATCACCTAGATGCCTTTAAAATAAGGACATAAAATAAGCAAGAGTTTCCTGGAGGACGCTGACTTTGAAGATTCTTGCCCAAGAAATGAAAATTGTTTATTTAAACAACAAGGTGTGTGTGGGGAGGGGAGGAAGATGGGGAACAAGCATTTAATAAGAGCCTACCATGTGCTAGTCACTGTGTTAAGCACTTTATAAATATTGTCTGATTTGAACCTCACAACTCTCGGAGGTAGGTGCAGTTATCATTCTCATTTTACAGTTGAGAAAATTGAGGCAGACAGAGGTTAAATGATTTGCCCAAGGTCATATGGTGTCTGAAGTCAGATTTGAAATCAGATTTCCTGATTCCAGTTCTAGTGCTCCATTCACTATGCCACCTAGGTGCTATAACAGCCACAACAACCACAACCTACAACACTACCACCACTAACAACAAACGCAAGTTAACGTTAAAACTGGCAACTAAAGAGAAGTTTCCTGACTAGGTAAGGTACTATTCCTTCTTAAAAGTAGGCAGTAGGTAATTTGGGGAATTAAAGGAGGAAGAGAATTCCTAAAGCCTTAATTATTCCCATTAATAGAGGAGAGAAATCATAGTTATTATTAAAATCTGTGGATTATTCAAAAATCATTTAAATTTGAATGTAAACAGCATGATAAGCTTTTTGGGGGGCAGCATTTTGATCTTTCTAATAATATTTTGCTTAAACTAATGAACATATAGACAGTGGATAGAAATGAATGGCCCAGGAGAATTCTGGTTATAGGGCAGGGGGACAAAATCATCCTGACATGGAAAGTTAGCTGAATAATCAGTAAACTTCATGGATATTCAAGAGTTGGATTTCTGCTCTTTAAGCAAGTGATCTTTGAGGAGAGGCCCTTCTTATGATGAAATTGTCTAATTCTCATCCTATAATAATAATAATTTTTTTGGCAGCATTCCTTTCAGAACATAGAT
The DNA here is from genome assembly GCA_023548195.1 of Bettongia penicillata ogilbyi. Taxonomy (NCBI): domain Eukaryota; kingdom Metazoa; phylum Chordata; class Mammalia; order Diprotodontia; family Potoroidae; genus Bettongia; species Bettongia penicillata. The sequence goes on along the minus strand of JAJHZJ010000020.1, from coordinate 3,038,747 downwards.
GTTTAGGATCTCTAGTACAGCTTAGTTGTTTATCAACAGAAGATAACCTCATGGTTGAAATCCCTCGTTTATCAATAGAAGATAACCTCATTGTTGAAATCCCTTCTATCTGGATTTATGGAATTTGAGAAATTAAAGGGATAGGGAAAAAATGGGAGAACAATGGGATTGAGGAGAATTTTTTTATTCCAGACTGTTCCTAGACCAAGCATTGATTGTTTCTGAGGAATAAGAGCTGTTTCCTTTGGATTAACAGCTGGCTACTGCTTTTCACATGGTGGTTCCCCTCTCAGGTTTACAGGAAGCTTATGAGGCAGTAGTAGATCTTCATCTTGTGGCTTCATTGGCCTGTTGCTGAACTCCTGAGGGTGAAAGCAGTGGATGGTTTCTATCAGGCCAGAGTAGGTCACTTCCTGGGTATTTTTGTTGGTCTATTCCTCAAAATGAACACTGGAAATAGTTTTTAACAAATCATGGATTTTTAAAAAAAAATTACAGTTACAAATTTTACTGTGAATATTTAGAAATATCCTTCTAAGAGATGATTAGTGAATGCCTAGAAAAGGAAGTGGTGATTACCAAAAGGTAGCATGGCATGGCTTTATCATGATAGGTCATGCTAGAGTAACCTTATTTTTTTTTTTCTAATAGGTTTGTTTACTAGACCATGAGATCAATCAAGGGCATGCTATAGGTTTTAGCAAAGCATTTGATAAAATATCTCATACTACCCTTTCGGAAACAATGAAGTGCTATAGATCAGGCAATAATACAAGTAAGATGAATTCAATACTGATTGAATGGCTTGGGCCCAAAGAGTACCTATCAGTGATTCAGTGTCAGCTTGCCAGAAGGCCTTGCACCATTTAACACTTTAATCAGTGACTTGGAAAGGCATGGATGATATGCTCATCAAATTTGCCTGTGACACAAAGCTGAGATGGATAGGTAACCACATACTGGATCCAAAAACATCTTGACAAGTTGGAGCATTTGACTGAAAATAATCAGATGAATTTCAGTAGAGATAAATGTACATACAGTTTTACATTTGGGTTAAAAAAGATTGGCTTCAAATATAAAGGATGAAAGAATGAGTGAGAAAGTATTTATTAAATGCTTACTATATTGTGTTATGTCCTGGGTATACAAATATAAAAGTAAGATAGCCCCTGCCTTCAAGGATGTTATATTCTAATAGGGAAAGACTATTCATATGGGTGGGTACAGCTGCAGGGTAGATAGATGGCAAGGCCCAGAGATATTTAACATGCATGGTTAACATGGATGGCAAATCATAGCAGTTTGGAGGACACCAATGTCAAACCCTGGGTTTCTGGGGCTTCTACTTCAGGGCAGAGGGCAAAGCCTGGCAATTTGGGGAGTAAAGTGAGAGGGCAAATGGCAACCTGGGTTTTTAGGACATACCGGCAGGGGAGATGGTAAGAACCAGGTGTCTGAAAGATGACCATCATGAATAAGTAATTATAGTTGGTGGCTCCCACCTCAACAAAAACGTTCACTGTGACTAGTTCTCATTTTGCCAGCTTGTGGGTAGCTATATCCAACCAGAGTCAAGGGGCTGAAGGGGTCTTGGCCCATGACTGTTGAGAAGGGATCGAAGGATGGAGGTCAGAACCTAATCTAGGCTTCCTCTTACAAGGGTAGGGATGGAGGTTCTCATCCATTCAAGAGGAAGAATGCTGAAAGTGTGTTGGCATGAAAGTTGAGCAATAGTAGAAAGGAAGCTGAAGAAGGAATGTGGAGAGGGAGGGAGCTTTCTTGGTCCCACCCTTTACCAGAACCATCTTCCCTTAGTCATCCCAAACCTAGAAGCCACGTAAGGAGATAGGCAACAAATGGATAGTAATTTGAAAAAAAATTCTGGGGTTTAGTGTGTGATTATGGTAGCAAAAATAGAAACAAACGAAAAAAAAACCAACCTGATGTGATCTTGGACTGCATTAAGGGATTGTGGTTACTCTTCTGTGCACTGCCCTGGTTAGGCCATATCTGGGGTATTGTGTTCAGTTCTGGGTGTCACAGTTTAAGATGACATTGAGAAGCAGAAGAACATCCAGAATGGTCAAAGACTAAATCCATGTCACCTGAGGATCAGCTCAAAGAAGTGTTGATGAGGGGTGAGGCAGGGTGGGGATTATGCTAGCTATCTTCAGATACAGATACAGATGGGAGAGATTAAAGTTGGTCTGTTTAGCCCTAGAGAGATTATAGAGGACAGGACCTGGAGTCAGGAAGGCCTGAGTTCATATCTAGCCTCAGATACTTACTGTATGACCACTTGTAAATCACTTCACTGTAAAATGGAGATGATAATAGTTCCTACCTTGCAGGGTTCTTGTAAGGACAGAGTAAGCATATTTGTAAAAAAAAAAAAAAAAAAAAAAAAAAAAGGAATGTACATCAAGGAACTATACAATAGGAATAGAAAATGGACTGCTCTTCTCAAGAACAAAGGATATCTGTTGGACAGCCTGAGTGTTCTATTGGTACTCTCGAAATGTCAGAAGAAAGTAAGGTCTCTAGGATATTGGATGGACCTCTTCTGGAGATATTATGGAAGGACATGGAAAAGTGTCATAGTGAAATGGCAGGTGGGGATGGACTGCTTATTGGCATTTTTGGAGGTGCCTGGCACATAGTAGGTGCTACATAAAGGCTTATTCCCTTTCCCCTTCCCTCCCATAGAAAATGAAACAAGAAGAAAAAAGAAGTCCAGTGAGAGACTTCTTAGTAATTAGAATTGTTCAAAAGGTGGAATGAGATGCCTTGAGAGGTGGCAGGTTCCTTCTTGTTGGAGATCTTTAAGCAGAAACCTAATGACTGCTTGTGCAGGATGTTACAACAGGGATTTCTTTGGGTCCTGTATTGTACTAAATGTCTGCTGAGGTCCCTCCCAGCTCCAAAATTCTGTTTTCTGGAAAGTTTTCTGAAAAATTTTCAACAAGACATAAATTAACTTAACATGATTTTGTTCTTGCATTTAATTAACACTGGTTAAGTTTTTACTCTGGTATGCATATTCTTAGTTACTCCTCTCAGTGGGAGCAGTCCATATATGTGTGCGTGTAAAAGTGGAATTCAGTCTCTTCCACAGAGGCTGTGTCACGTCAACACTATTAATAGCTATCACTTATGCAGGACCTTTAAGATTGGTAAAACACATGGCATCTAGTAACTCATTTGATTCCTACAACCGACCTGTGGGGTAGGTGCTATTACTATTATTCTTTTTGGAGATGAGGAAGTTGACATAGGCACAGAGTAGCTCAGTGACTGACTCAGGGTCACACAGCTATTAAGGTTTTAAGTGTTGTACTCTATCTGAACCACCGAGCTCCTTTTAGTAAGTGCTTTACTATGTGTCAGTCTCAATAAGCATTTATTAACTACCTACTATATAAGAGTCACTATGCTAAGGACAGGATATCAAAACAGAGGCAAAAGATAGTCCTTGCCCTCAGGGAGCTCATAATCAAATGGGGAAGACATTAAGCAAACAAATAGGTACAAAAAAGCTATATACAGCATAAATAGAAAAAAACTACAGTAGCTATAAATATGATAAAAATATACAGGATAAATCATTAAGAGGGAGAAGTAATTAAGGGTTGGAAAAGGCCTCCTTCAGAAGGTGGGGTTTTAGTAGGGACTCAAAGGAAGCCAAGGGTCAGAGGTGAGGAGGGAGAACTTTCCAGGCATAGGGGACAGCCAGGGAAAATACCTGGAGCTGAGAGATAGAGTATCTTGTTGGTAGAACTGCAAAGAAGTCAGTCAGTGGATTGAAGAGTGATGCATGGGCGTAAGGTGTAAGAAGACTGGAAAGGTTGGAAGGGGCTAGATCATGAGGGGCTTTGCTTGCCAAACAAAGGATATTCCATTTGCTCCTACAGGTGATAGGGAGCTACTGGAGTTCATTCAGGAGGGAGATGACATAGTCCAACCTGTGGTGTAGGAAGGTCTATTTGCCAGCTGAGTGAAGAACACACTGGAGTGAGGAGAGATTTGTAACAAGTAGATAATAGTCCAGGCCTGAGGAGATGAGGGTCTGTACCAGAGTAGTGACAGTGTCAAAAGAGAAAAGGGGGTGAATGCTACATATAGTGAGGGTAGAGTCAACAAGGCCTGGCAGCTGATTGTATATGGGGAGTGGGGAGGCAGCTAGAGTCAGTGTGAGCTGGTGCAGGAGAGTCAGTTGTTAAAAGTTCAGTGTGAGCATCTGCACATTGGGAAACAGGCAAATGTTACAAATCAGGACTTGATTTGTTGTTTTGTTGATTATATGGGCTTAAAGGGATGGAGGAAATGTTAACAATGCAACAAATTTAAAAGTATATCTTCCAGAGAGCAGATTGTTGAACATGTGTGAGAGTGAGATGAAGGTGACACTTTTATCTCTACCAATGCTTGTTAAGTACCAGTCTTCCTCACTCATCTTTCTGGTGAACTAATTTCCTGTTCCTTAGTGCTGTTATTATTTGATTGTTGAAACATAGTTTATAAAAAAATCCAAGAATCATGGAAGATACAGCCAATGCCATGAGTGCCAGTGAAATTCAATTCAACTCATTCAATAAACATGTATTAAGTACTGGCTGGGTCAAGCAAAGGCTCTGACGGGACTACCAAACAAGAGGAATAGAAGATGTCATTAAAAAAAAAAAGATTTCATCAGGGATCTGTATGATAGGAATAGAAGACATATTGTTCATATCAAGAAAAAGGGATGTCAGTTGGACAGCTTGAGTGTTCCATTGGTACTTCCAAAATATCAGAAGAAATTAAGGCCTCCAGCGTATTGGATGGACCTTTTCTGAAGAACTTAGGGGAGGAAATGGAAAAGAATCATGTAGAATGGGCAGGCAGGGATGAGTTGCTATCTGCATTATTGAAAGGAAGTCCTGAATTGATGAGGTCACTGATCCAGCAGAATTTTTGAGTGTGTAAAGAAAGCATTGTGCCAGGTCCAGGGGGGAGATGAAAAATTTTGAGCCACGGTTTCTTTGTTATGGAACTCACAATGCTACAACCAAAGCTGTGCTCAGGCAAAACTGTGAAGTCAATGTCTAACACCCTTTTTAAAAAAAACCTTTCCTATCAGCACCTTTTCCTGTAAGTAGTTAGGCATAGAGCTCTGGGTCTGGAATCTGGATGACCTGAGTTTAAACCTGGATTCAGAAACACAATATCTATGTGACCTGGACAAGCCAACTTAATTTATGTGCCTCAGTTTCTTCCATTGTAAATAGGGATAATAATACCAACCTACCTCAGAGGATTGTTGTGAGAATCAATTGAAACAACTTTTATAAAGTGTTTAGCACAGTACCTGGCACATGAGTATTTAATAAATTTTGCCTCCATCTTCACTTCTGATGCTCTTTTATCCCTAACCATTTCAACCCACCTTAGGTTGTCTCATTAATTTAATATGAGTTCCTGACATTTGTGGTGTTCAACTGATTTCAATTCAAGAAACACCTACTGTGTGTCAGCGACCATGCCAGGCTGTGAGGGTACAAAATTAAAAACTAAACAGTCCCTTCCCTCAAAGACCTTATATTTTATTGGAGGAAATTACATGAACAGAGTTAAATGAATACAAAATAATTTCTGGATGTGGGATTAGAGAGAATAAGGAATAAAGAAAGCCCTCTTTTAGGAGCTGGTACTTGAGCTAAGACTTGATGGGTCCCAGGGGTTCCAAAAGGCAGTGGTGAGGAGGGAAAATGTTGCAAGCATGGGAAGTAATAGCCTTTATGAAGATACAGAGATGAGAGGTCAAATGTCATGTAAGAACAGCTGGTAGGGCAGTTAGACTAGCAAAAAGAGGATGTGAAGGGAATTCAGCTTGGAAAGATAGGTTGGAGCCATATTATGAAGGGCTTTAAATGCCAAACAGAGGAGTTGTATTTTATCCTGGAGGCAGCAGGGAGCCACTGAAGCTTCCCGAGTGATGTGTGGAGGACAGTTTGGAAAGGGGAGAAGGGAGAGATTGTAGGGATATCAGTTGTATTGTTGTTCAATTGTTTCAGTCATGTCCAAGTCTTTGTGACCCTATTTGGGGTTTTCTTGGCAAAGAAACAGGAGTGGTTTGCCATTTCCTTCTCTAGCTTATTTTACAGATGAGGAAACTGAGGGAAACAGAGTTAAGTGACTTACCCAGGGTGACACAGTGTCTGAGGCTGGATTTGAACTTAGATTTTCCTGACTCTAGACCCAACCCTCTATCCACTGCAACACCTAGTTGCCCCAGGGATATCAGAGAACTGTTAAAATGTCTGGTTGAGAGATGGTGAGGGATTGAATTAGACTCATGAGAGTGTAAGAAGGGAAGAGATGTGAGAAATGTTGTGGAGGTAGAATGGACAAGACTTGGCAATTGATTAGATATGGGAAGGTGAGTGAGAATTAAGGAAATCCTTCTTTGATTTGGATTCTGTGCTGGGCCTTCCTATGAGCACAAAAAATACTTTTGCTGAAGCTGCATTTCCCTACCTTATGCCTCATTTGATATTGATAATCATAGGGCAGTCAAAGCAACATTATTTTTGTTGTAGCATGTATCAAGGAAACTGGTATGACATTAATATATATGTTGAAGATGCCTTGTTGGAAAACCTGTAGGGTGACATTTTGCTCCACCAAATCAATTAAAAAAAAAATGAATTACTAACACAGTGGGATATTGTAGTTTCTTCCTCTTGGTTGATTGTGTGATAATAAAGGTGTGGTCTGCTGTTGAATTTTGTTTACAAAAATTGTTTGTTTCCTTCCCATATCTTCATCAATATATTTAGAATTTTGGAGGTGTCTGTCTGACACCACGGCCCCGTCCCTTCGCAGAACCAAATAAAAATGTAATTAGGAAATACTTAACAAAATAATTAAAAATACAATAGATTATAGATAATGTTAATATGTGGTTTTTAAAGTCTCCATTTTTGGTTTAGTGGCTTTCACTTCTATTTGAATTTGACACCACTGAAGTATATTATAATCATAAAGATTTTGTAGAGATAATAAAGCAACCATATGGGTAGGTCTGTTATTGATATTTCCTCAATCACCTTTTGTTGTTAGTAATGACATCCCAGTTTTTTTCCTTCTCTTTTTCAGATATTTTGAGAATTGGGCCTTGAATTAGCTCCAAATTATATCATCTCCTGTGAGGACATCCTCTGTGTAAACTTCATCTGGTTTAGCTGCTTCTTTCTGTATCTTTTGTTTTTACTGCCATTTTTATTCTCTCATACAACATTTTTGGGATTATGTTGTTATAATCCCAGTGAGGTATCTTTACTGTGATATTTAGATAAAACAGACATAGAAATATTGAAAGATCTTTTTCATTTTCTGTGTTCTCCTTCTATGTTAAGTGCTCCTGGGGTGACCTGACCTCAGGAAGTTTTCAGTAAACTCTTTCCCCTCTTTTATTTCTGACTATCTTATGAGATAGTATTACTCAGTTTTCTTCTTTTATAAGATTTAACAAGAGTTCATATTTTAAATTGGAGTTACTTTTTGGTGCTCTATCTTTCTGTCTGGTAAGGAGATCAAGTGTTTGCTGGCTATGGTTGTTTCCAGGCTTTTAAAAATCTCCTCATTGTGAACACTGGTTAAACTTCTTCTGGATAGTCCAATGTTGTTGCCTGTTCTTTTATCCATTTCTCATTGTTCAGCGACAATAGCTTGTTTTAAAAGGTTAGGTTGGGGCTGTTTTAATTGCATGTTATAGATTCTGATTTTTAATTCTCTTCTAACTTGGCATTCAGTTTTTCTTAAACAAGTAAATGGTCTTCCAGTGCACAAACAAATGATTCAGAAATTACTCTCCCCTCAATGACTAATCATTTCCTGTTTCTTAACATGTAGTCAACTTCATTTTTGAAAATGTTATTGATGCTTGCCATGTCCAGCATCTCAATCCTTTCCTAAAAGAAAGTATTTATGATGTATAAATATGAAACTGTTGCATCATCTCTAAGTCCCTGGTCTTTCATTTTCTGAAGACAAGACATATTTTCAAACATACTTTTGCCATCTTTCCTTATATGTTCATTTATAATGAAGTCTCTGAGAACTAAAATCTATGTTGATTTAATTGGGAAGGTCTAACAGCTTTTTTTTTTATAGCATTTCTCTTATCTTTTCAACTGTTGACTTTGGCAATAGGTGTTGGTGATTATTTGAGATTATTTAGATGGCAAAGCTTTTGACAATGTTCAGTGTGATCATGGAAATATGAGACCACTAAATATCTCTTGAAATTATTTTTCTCTTTGGTTTTGGACAAATGATACAACCACCTTTATCAGTTCTTTTATTTGTCCCTTCCATTTAGCTGAAACTTCCTTTTGTCTTCTAGTTTCATTGATCCTGAGAAAGGTCAAGACTGATATATGCAGGTTCTTCCGGTAGTGTGTCAGCTCATTGGTTCCATGTTATATTTAGAGTGCCAACAATTAAGTTATGGATGGTCTAAACACTATATGATTCTTAGTACCCTCTGTCTCCTTTTCTGCTTCACTTGTAGCAGAAATAGAAGGGAACCACATAGGACCAAAGGCCATTTTCCATTTTTCTTAATTTTGTGCCTTCATTTATTTAACGAGCATTTATTAAACATCTATGGCATACTAGACATTGTGGGTGCTTGGGATATGGAGACAAAAACAAAACATTACCTCTTTTCAAGGGGGGAAAATGATATGTTTACATTCATATAGTATGTATACAAAGTAATTTTTTTGTGGGAGACAGCACTGGCTACTGGGGATCAGGGAAGACCTCATATTGGAGTTACACTTTAGCACAGATTTGAAGGAAACTAAGGATTCTAAGGGAAGCAGCTAGGTGGTGCAGTGGATAGAACACTGGGCCTAAGAAGATCTGAGTTCAAATGTGGCCTCACTCATGTGACATTGGGCAGATCACTTAACCTATTTGCCTCAATTCCTCATCTGTAAAAATGAGGATACCCTAGAGAAAGAAATGACAGACCACTCCGGTTATCTTTGCCAAGAAAATCCCATGGACAAGTCCATGGAGTCACAAAGAACTAGATACAACTGAATGACTAACAATAACAAGGGTTCTAGGAGGTAGAAATGAGGAAAGGCTGCATTTCAAGGACACGATAATGCATTTAGAACTGGAAAGGACCTTAAAGGCCATCTATTCCAACCCTCTCATTTTGCAGATGAAGAAACCAAGCCCTAAAGAGTGAGGTAACTTGCCTGAGATCACACTAGTAGTAAATGGATTTGAACTAAGGCTCTCTGACTCCAAAACCCATCTTACTTTCCACTGCATCATCCCCGTTGGAGGACACTTTGCAAAGCTACACACGACACAGAAAGGTGGGAAATGGAATGTTGTGTTTGAAGGACAGTGAGCAGATCAGATTGCCTAGAACAGAGTATATAAAGGGAAATAATTTGTCATAAGCCTAGAAAGAAAACCTGGGCAGATGATAAAAGGGCTTTAAATGCCATAGTAATATTTTATCCTGGAAACAGTAGTGAGATACTGGAACTTATGAAGCAGAGAAGTGACATGGTCAAACCCTTGCTTTAGGAATATCAATTTGGAAACTGTGGAGTATGGACTGGAGAGGGGGACCAATTAGAATATTATTATAATAGTGAATCAGAGTGGTGACTGTGGAAAGAAGGGGACAGATATGCAATGTGATTGTGACAGCATGCATAAGAAGTGACAGTGGAGTAGTCTGAGGGAAAGTGAACAGTCAGAATACCTCCTTGTTTGCAAAACTGCCGTGGTCTAAGAATTTGTCATTTAGTGGCTGGCCTACTGGTACTGAGCCTGCCTGTACTTATCTATTCTGGTAATCAAAGTAAATTAATCCATCAACCAGCTTTGCACCAGGCATTGTGCTAGGTACTGGGGAAACATAAAAACTAGACAGTTTCTCTCCTCAAGGTGCTTGTAGTATGGGGAAAACAATACATGTACATACACATAAATACAAAACATATACTTAGTGAACACAGGATTATTTCAATGAATCAGGGAGAGGAACTAGCAGTTGGGGGATCAGAAAAGGCCTTGTGTAGGCAGGCTGCGTGATCCTTGAAGGAAGCTAGAACATCTATATATAAGGCAGAGATGAGGAAGAAATGCATTTAAGGCATGAGGGACAGACTGACAACTGGTGAGGGCTGAGGGAGAGTGAAGAGTGAAGAGGTCTCTCAGACTGTGAACGTGAATATGGAGATATGCCTTCCATGTAAAAAGAGAAATTAAGAAGGGGAGGTTCAGGGACCGTCTTTGGAGTCTTTCTAGCATAGGACTATTTGCCATATCTTGTACTTTGCTGGCACAGCCTTTAAAAATCCAGGATCACCCCATATCACAATCAAGGAATGGAGTAGGATTCTAGTAGTAGCAACAGCATAAGAAAAGTAAGAGAAAGATGCGTGCAAGAAGAAGCAAAACTACCCACCAAGAAATTGTAAATGACTTCAAACTACTATTATTTACTGATGGGTGTTCCCCAAAATACATATAGTGATTTTTGACAGATGAGTACCTACATTATTAAAGAGGACTTTCAATATAGGTAAGCCATGAAAACCCAAATGGTGGTATAATGATAATGATAGTGGTGGCTTGATGTTTTTGGATCTTCCAGCTACTTTATTTATTGTCTGTGTACTAACTTATGTACATGTTATCTCCTCTTTTAGAATGTAAGCGCTTTCAGGGAAAGGATTGTTTTTGCTTTTTCTTTGTGTTTCCAGCCTGGCACATAGGAAGAGCTCAATAAATGCTTGTGATTGATTGCTTGATTATTTGACTGATTTGATCAGGGACCACCTTTTTTAAGTACAGGCTTGGACATAACTGCTAGCTTTGTAGACAAAGATGTTGGCTCTACTGAGCACACCGTCCACTACCCTTCCATCCATTTGCTTCCTTCAGAGGAACAAGAAGCTTAGGAGAGGGTTTCTTCAGAGATTTCTATACTTTTGGTAGCAGATTTGACTGGGCCAGCTTCCATAGTAGCTTCGTTGTGCATAAACTGTGGGCAGCTTACCCAACCCTAACTCCTGATCCCCAGTTTTCTATTTATAAAGGAGAATGGGGAAGTGAAAAAAAATTATGTCTTCACATACAAATTCCGAAGGACTTCTTCATCCTGAGCTAGAACTTTATATCTGTACTCTACTTTGTCATTTACTATATATAATTCTATCTAGTGTAGAAATAAGGTCACAATCATCTGATGGAACCCAGATATACAAAGGATAAAAAAAGGAGGGAGATTTAAATAAGTGTGTGTGTGTGTGTGTGTGTGTGTGTGTGTATTTTGGAGGCAAGGGGAAAAATCAAAGAAAAGGAATTGCTCAGAGTGGATGGCATGATGGCAGAACTTCTCAATTTTTCTCTTCCAAAGAAAATTATCTTTACCCTGGAAAGCTAGAACAATGATTAACAGGGAATTGATACTCAGGATTAGAGGGCACATATCTGTCCTCATTCAGGTCAAATCATCAGGTCCAGACAAACTACATCCAATGGCATTGACACCCACAGAACCATTGAATGTGACTGAGTAGATATTGTTCCAGTGCTGAGCACAGTGCCTGGCACATAGTAGGTGCTTAATAAATGTTTATCGATTGATTAGTTGTCAGAGGAATGTAACTGGTTGGTGTCATGGCAGGGGAAGCTTTTGTATCAGTGAAGCCAGTCATCAACAGGAGCTGACTGTCCAAGCCTGGCCATTTTACCTGAAATTTGGGACCAGGCATAAGCCTACTTAATGGAGTCCATGAAGAACATGTTGCTGTTGTTGTTGTGTTCGTCCCTCGTTTTCAAGACCATGCCATCAGATAAATGATGACATGACTTGCACTTGATGTTGTTTTGAGTGAGGGAGGTTTGTGCAAGGTCACCATCCTCACTTTCTCCTCCTGAGCCATCTGGATCCAGTGACCACATATTCATCAGGGTGACTGGAGCTGACCCAGGATACAATGAGAGACCTTGGCCTTTTTTAGGGTAAGGTCTTTTACTGACTTAGAGGGAGGTAACACACATTTGGTGAATAGGCCTCTTTAAAGAGTAGTCAGAGAATGAACCCTTTAATGAAGAAAAGAACAAAATAAGTAAATCAAGGTGGAAGGGAAGGAAAACAGTTACTACTGATAATCAGTAAGTTAGGAGGGTCCAGAGAACCCTCTGTTATGAAGTTATTAAGTGGAGCTTGGCCAGGGACCTATTGTCCAATCTATGGCTTCAGAGTACAGTGTGTTTAAGGTTTGGAGACAGACAAGAACAGAGAGAGAGAGAGAGAGAGAGAGAGAGAGAGAGAAAGAAAGACATACAGCCAGTAAACCCCAAGTTAACTAGGCAGCCTCTGGCCATCCAGATTTACATTCCTTTGTCTGAAGCAAGAAGAGATAAAGTTTTCTTAAATAAGCAAAGAAAAGATATAGAAGGAAACAATGGAATGGAAAAGACAGCTGACCTCTTAAAGAAACTTAGAGATTCCAAGGAAACTTCTTGCGCAAAAAAAAAGGGTGTGAAAAAATACAAAAAATGATTAAAATACAAAAAAAGATTAAGAAGAGGTGGCAAGAATATACAGAAGAACTATACTAGACAGATACACCACAATGATGTGGTTACTGATCTAGAGCCAGTCATCCTGGAGAATGAATTGAAGATAATAGAATTCTGGTTGAGCTTTTTAAATCATAAAAGATATTGCTGCTAAAGTGTTGTACTCAGTGTGCCAGTAAATTTGGAAAACTCAGCAATGGCCAAAGGACTGGAAAAGATCAGCTTATAGTTAGGCATTTTACTTTTCACCTCAGCTTTGAGGTGAAAAGTAAAATGCCTAACCATCAGTCCCATAGATCACTTAACTTTCTGATAAGGATTAAATCTAACCCTCTCAGTGGACTTTAACTGTAGTTATGAGGTATTACTGAATCCTATTTTAAGTTTGTTTTTGCCATATGTAACACTCCATGAATGTTTTGTGTTTAGCATTCCTTCTGTGTATAAGTTCTTGTCCATACCTGAGTCATCCTGTACATACAGTGAGTGCCTTTTAAACTCCCCTTTTGAGCAAACCTTAGACATGATCCTAAAACTGAAGCTTAAGCAATTTTTTCTGCAGGGTAGGAAACTTAATGAATCCAAGAATGTGAGAAAAGAGAGTTCATCCTCACTCTCATTAAAGGATAGGCTCCCCCCATTATTGAATGCAGGCAAACTACATGCTTGGGTCCAGAACATATATCTTTAGAGAGAGGAAATGGGATCATGCCCCAGCTCCTTGGTTCCAGAAACAGGTCCATATGGTTAGTGTACCAAGGATTTATGACTAGAAAAACTAGAGGTGATGACTAAACCAAGAAAAGGTCTAACCAATGTTATTCACCTCCTGACAAAGAAGTGATGGACTCAAGTTGCAGAATGAAACATACATTTTTGGATGTGATCAATGTGGGAATTTAATTTGTTTGACTGCATATTTATTACAAGGGTTTTATTTTAATTATTCCCTAAACAGGAGGGATGGGTATATGGGATGGAGAGAAAATAAATGTTTTTTAATTGAAAAAACATTTCAAAAATCAAGAATAGGTCATGGCAGACTGAGTTCATTTCCTTTTAGGTTAGGCAGGGTTGCTATAATAAATGGTTGTTGAATGACATATCCATAGAATGCTAGTTTTTTAGCAAAGCATTTGGCAAAGTCTTGTGGTTTTCTTTGTGTGAAAAAAACTTGGTATTTGAATGCATTGCAAATTCATTATGAATCAACAATGTGACATAACAGCTAAAAGCTGACCAGTCATAGCCTGCATGATGTTCAGAGTTAGGGAGGTTGTGGTCATGCTGTGATCTATTCTGGTCAGAACACATCTGGAGTTACTTTGATTTGTTCTTGGAGCTACATTTTAGGAGAGACATTCACAAGCCTATGCATGTCCAGAAGAATTTCACCAGGATAGTGAAGGGATTAGAGTCTGTAGAATAGAAACATTCATTGAAAGGTTTAAGAATGCTTAGCCTAAAGAAGAGAAGGCTTGGCAGAGGTAAGGTTGTGATTGTAGGCTATAAGCATTTGAAAGGCTGAGATGTAAAATATGGATTATTAGATTTGTTGTGTTTAGCTCCAGAGGACAGAGCTAGGAACAATGGATGCCGGTTCTAGAAGGGTAGTTTTATACTTGACATAAGGAAAAAACATTCTTAATAATCAGAACTCTCCAAGAGTGGAATGAATTTCCTTGGGAGAGAATTGCTTTCCTTTCATGAGGGATTTTCAAGTAGAGGCTTGATGACAACTTTCTATGCTTCAAGAATAGGTTGAGCAAGATGACTGTGATGTGCCTTCAAACTCTGATATTCTGTCTTCTATGATTCTCGATAATAAAGGTTATAAAGAGTAAAGAAGTGGAAGAGATCATGAATGTTATTGTAATGCCAACATGATATTCATAGCACCTACAGCAGCTATGAATATGCTGACATAATTCTGATTTATAAAACTATAACAGATTCTCCACATGGAATATTTATTCTCCACAAAATATTTATTCAAACACTGGAAAGCCGAATCCCAACACTGGAAAACCAAATCCATTATAGTAACAAAGAAATCTATGCATAATAACAATGCAGGGGGCACTACCATCCCCAAGCCTTCCCTCTGTTCAGCTTCCCACAAACCAACTCCTTTGAACAAATCACAAACAAGCTTCCTTAAACAAAATCACAGACAACCTCTCACTCATGCTAGTTGCTGCCTACTCTCTCTTTACCAGCTCTGACTGTTCTGGCTTACTTCCTGCTCCACCCCTTCCTGTTCCACCCATTAAATAAAATTCCTCACACCACAGACTCCCTGTGACTTAGACTTCCATGTGACGTAGGCAGATCACATGGGCCTCTTAATGGATGGGAAAGACCTTTCCATTTAAATTACCGTTACAGCTATCCATTCCAACTTCTTGAAATATGAATCTTTCTGCACTTTCTGCACTCCTGACTTCTCTGGGGTCTTTGGAAACACCACTAGTTCTTGTATTTGAGTCCTTACCCAAAGATGGAAATGAGGAAACAGAGGCACAGAAATGTGAAATAACTTGTCCAGGTTGTATGTAACTAGTAAATTAAGGGGCAACTAGGTGGTGCAGTGGGTAGAGCACCAGTGCAGGAGTCAGGAGGACCTGAATTCAAATCTTACCTTAGACAGTTGACACTCACTAGCTGTGTGACCTTGGGCAAGTCACTTAACCCCATTTGCCTCATCCTGGGTCATCTCCAGTCATCTTGAAATGCTAGACTCTTTCCTGATAGCATGTGGGTTAAAGCAATTTACTATATTACTTTAAAGGTTAGCTATAACTATAGCTATAGCTATAAGATAAGAGAATGAAGACAAGAATAAATAATAAGACAAGGAGTTGAAGGAACAAGCTTAGGCAAAGAAGAAACAAAATTGTTACTTTTTGAAGATGATATAATTATCTATCTAGAAAACCTTAGAGATTCAACTCCAAAATTGATTGAAAAAGTAGATCCACAGAAATTGTCATCTTTTTCTGTAAATTATCAACAAGCCCCAACAGGATAAGATCAAAGGATAACTTATATTTAACCACAAACTATATGAAATATCAGGGAATCCACTTACCAAAACACACATGCAATAATGAAATTAACTACAACTACAAAACCCTACAACCCAAAAACTACAAGTACAAAAAAAAAAGAAATAATAACACACCTGAATAATTGGGAATATATTAATTGTTCAAGGTTAGGCCATGCTAATATAGCAAAAATGACAATACTGCCTAAATTAATTTAGTTATTCAGTACCATACCAACACATCAAGAACTAAAAAATATAAAATTAATGTGGAGGAACAGAAAGTCAAGAATATCAAGAGAAATAATGAAAAAGAATGGAAAGAATGAGGGCCTAACCATAAACACTCATTGATCAGTGGAACAAATTAGGAACACAATATCCATAAATGAACATAGTAGCATTGTGATCAATAATTAGCCAATCAAAATCATCAAAATGAATTTATTAAGTACTTAGTACACACCTGACAATGTGCTGTGCTGATAAACAAAGCAATATTAAAACAATCTCTGCCTCAAAGATTCTAATAGGGGAGAAAATTTAAATAATTATATACAAGATACATACAGAGGAGAGAGAAAATGATGTGAGAAGGGAAGGCTGTAGGAACTGAAATGGAGGAAGGAACCCGAAAAGCCTCCTGTAGCAGATAGAGTTTGCATTAATAAACTTAAAGATCTCAGACACAGGGGTAAGAGTTCACTACTATAGAAAAGTCTCTGAGAAAACTAAAAAGTAGTTGGGTAGAAATTAGGTATAGATCAACACCATACCTTATACCACCATAAGCTCCAAATGCATGTATGACTTAGATATAAAAGGTCATGTCATAAACAAATTAGAGGAACATGAAAGGATATGCCTTTAACAACTATGTAGAAGGGAAGAGTTTCTGATTAAAAAAGGGATAGAGATGATTACAGGAGATAAAATTGTCAATTCTTCCAAGTATTTGAATTAAGCAATCAAAAGTATAAACCAACATTAAAAAGTCCTTAATCAATACAAAAGGGGCTGAAGTATGTTGGTCATTGGACATAAGCATATGACACCACATAGGAAATATTTTGTGAAAAGATTAAGTCACACCCTATAAGGAGAACAGGAAATAGGTCAGTTTGGTAGGAAAGAGAGTATATGAAGAAGATTAAAATGAAATAAGACTAGAAAGATAGACTGAAACCAGATGCAAAGGGATTTATATGCCAAACTGTGGAGTTTATGTTTTGTCCTGAGGGCAAGAGGGAAGCACTGAAAAGTTTTGAACAGGGGACTGACATTTTCTAACTTGAACTATAGGAAGAAAATTTTAGCAGCTGTGTGGAGGATGAATTAGAGAGGGGATAGCCTTGCAACAGTCCAGGTAAGAAGTGGGGGCCACTCACATGAGAGGTAGAGGAGATAGATGCAATAATTGTTATGGAGGAAGAGTTGTGACTGAATACGATTGATGATTGAGAGGAAAGATTTGCAGATTACTCTGAGATTTTGACCTGAAGTGACTGGAAAGATTATGGTACCTCTAGTTTAGAGGAGAGGTGGTTTTAGTGGAGAAAATGTTGAGACCCATAATGAACACACAGAGTCTGTGATGCTCATAGGAAATCTGGATGGAAATGTCTAGCAGGCAGCTTATGATGCTGGATTGGAGATACAGTATAATTGCACCTTATATTGATGTAGAGTTAGTTTCTAAAGCAAGAGCATAAGGTGAGAATTAAAAGAAGATATTGAAAAGCAGATGAATCTTGCTATGGAAACAATTGAATATAAATTTTATTTTTCACAAAACCCAGCTAAAGCTAATGACTAAGAGACAGGTAGGAACCAGGGCTTCTATTCAAATAGAAGATTTAGTCATATCAAATAAGAGGAAAAAAAATTCTCTTATCAGGGCTTCACATGTATAAATTACAGGTTGTCCCCAAAGTCTCAGTGCAGTTTTAAATTTTAATAATTTCAGAAGTATAAATGTTACAATTTACAAAAATAAGTTTAATATTCAATTAACTAAATTTCACTTGTACTTATTTAGTTTTTTTGAATTTTGAATAATAAAATTTTAATTTTAATAACATTTTCTGAATGGTGCTTTTTCAGAGTAGTGGATCTCAAAAGAAGAGCTTGCTTGGTCTCTTTGGTCACTCGATCTATCTCCATTTGAATTTTTCCTTGTGCAGTCTTGTCCAAATTGTCACATATACATCAAAACATCATCCTTTGAATGATCCTTAGACCAGGATTATAAATGCAATCCTTATAGTCATTAAACAGTATCTGATGAAAATTTTTACAAAGTTCAAAAATTGACTAGGGAAATCTATCGCATAAGACAGTAAAAATTTAAATAACTAAACTCAGCTTTTAAAAAATAAGTATAGCATTTATATTTCTGAAGTTATTAAAGCTTAATGTCACATAATTAATGTTAGACCTTAGTACTGACTTTTGGGATAGTCTCTGTTAGTGATTGATTACGGTACAGCATAGCAGATTTTTTTTCTTCTTCCTGATGAAACAAGAGAGGACACAAGGAAGTCAGAGGGAATCTAGCAGGGATCTTCTTATTGAGCAGCAATACTCAGGAAGCCATTGGGTTGCTGCTTTCATTAGCCTAAAAAGAAAGGATAGACTATCCTTGATCATGTTGCAGAGAAGATTCTGGAATCACTCAGATAACTGAGATGCTCACACTATGAGAAATATGAGAAATTGATACTTACTGAGGAAATTCTATATTCATGTTTCTCTTTCTACTTTAGATCATGTAGTCATCCAGTAAAATGACAGTCCCTTTTCCTTTTCTCTCTTCATTTCCCTTTTCCCTTCTCACTCAAGGTATGTAGTTGGATTGCAATCTGCGTAAGTTAAATGTGTATTTGATACAACTTAAGCCTGGAGATCATCTGAATAGAGATTATAGTTGAATTCATGGGAGTTAATGAGATCACTAAGAGAGAATATAAAGAAAATCAGGAGGCGCAGGGTAGAGACTTGGAGGATATCTGAAATAAAAGTTAGCATTTATATAATCAACTTATATAATAAGTATATATAATGTTTGCCGAGCTCTTTATTAATACCATATCATTTTATCTTCACAACTCTGGAAGATTAGTGCTACTATTATCTTCACTTTCCAGATGAGGAAACTGAGGCAGGCAAGTTAAGTGACTTGCCCAGGATCACATAGGTAGCAAGTATCAGAGGCTGGATTTGCATTCAAGTCTTTCTGACTGTAGATACAGCCCTCCACTGTAACACTTGGCTACTCATATTCAGAAGGTGGGACCTCAGAAAAAAGAATGGGTGGGAAGATCAGGAAGATCATGAAAGCTGCAGAATAAAGTAACCAGGAAAAGGTATGATTTATATCAGCAGAACTCAAACTTTTTGGTCTCAGTACCCCTTTTATACTCTTCAAGGAGTCTGCCTATCAAGAATTTTTATTTATGTGGTTACATCTGTTGATAGTTTCTGTATTATAAATTTTAATGTCTTAATATTGTAAAAAATCATTTTGACTTTGTGGATCCCCTGAAAGGATCTCAGGGACCCCCAAGCATCCCTGGATCACACTGTGAGAGCTTCTTTTGAAGAACATGGTGCTTGAATTGAGTCTTGAATGAAGACAAGCATTCTATGTGGCTGAAATGAGGAGGAAGCACATTGCAGATGTGGGAGAACAGCCAGTGCAGTCACCAAGATGGGAAATGGAGTGTCATTGTGTGAGGAACAGAGAGAAAGCCAGTTTGGCTGGATTAGAGTGTGGGAGAGGGAGTAATAAAGATTGAGACTGGAAAGATAGCTGGGGCTAGGAGGAGAAAGGCTTAAAAAACTAAATAGAGTAGAATATATTTTACCCTAGAGTCACTCAAGTTGAGTAGGGGTTAGAGCTATGCTGGAAGAAAATCACTTTGGAAGCGGTGTGTAGGATGGACTGGAATGGGGAGAAACTTGATATAGTAGAATAACTACGAGGCTGTTGTAGTAATCTAGGCAAGGGTTGATGAGGTCCAGAAACTAGGATAAATAGAGAGAAGGAGTTGGATATGAAACATGTGGAAGAAGCAGAAAGAGCAAGGTTTAGCAACTGATTAGATATGTGGGGTGAGGGTAATGCTGACAGTAAATGAAGAAGGGTGACAGATTTGACAGAAACAGGAAAGCTTAGGAGAGGAGAATCTTGGAAGAGGGAGTTTGGAGGGAAAGATAAAACCATGCTGGCTCTTTGTGATGTCTGATCCTTTCCTAGATCTTCACTAGCCATTTCTTAAGAATTAGTTCCAGAATTTTTCCAGCAAGTGAAGTTAAGCTCTATAACCTGTAATAAGCAGACTCTTCTCACTTAAAAAATATCAGAATATTTGTCCTTCTCCAGTCCTGTCGAACCTTTTCCATTCTTTAGGATCTTTTGAAAATGTCTGGTGATGGTCTAATAATCGTAGCTGTCAATTATTTCAGTACCCGAGGTTATATAGCTCATCTGAGTCCTCTTAGTGCTGTTTTGCTATCTCTCTACTTATTTTTTGGTTTCAAGTGCCTACTAGTTATACTTATGCTTTCCTTTCAAGTCCAAAGAACACAAGCAAAATAAGCATTAACTGCCCCCTCCTGTTATCATTGTCCCATCTGTCCCAAGCAGTAGTCTTTGATATACTTTTCCCCAATATAAATAACTCTTCCTCCTTCAAATGCCCATTTTGTTATTAGACCACTTTCCAGTTTTCCAGTAGTTGTTAAATAATTAGTTCCTATAACTGAGATCTTTGGATTTATCAAACACTAGGTTACCGTGTTCATTTGCTTCTGTATGTTGTGTGTTAATCTATTCTGTTGGTCAACCACCATTTCTTATCTAGTACCAAATTGTTTTGATGATTATCACCTTGTAGCATAGTTTGAGATCTTTTACTGCCATGCTCCCTTCCCTCACATTTTTATTCATTTATTCCCTTGATATTCTTGACCCTTTTTTCCTCCAGATGAATTATTTTTAGCTCTATGAAGTAATTCTTTGGTAGTTAACTGGTATGGGACCAAATAAGTAAAATAAGTTAAGGTAGAATTGTCATTTTTATTATATTCTCCATTTATTTAGATCTATTTTCATTTGTATGAAGAGTGTTTTGTAATTGCAATCATATAATTCCTGTGTATACCTTGGCAGATTAGATTCTCAAATATTTTGCATTGTCTGAAGTTACTTTAGATGAAGTTTCTTCTATCTTTTTTTTACGGGGTTTTGTTATAGAAATACTGATGATTTGCATGGGTTTATTTTGTATCCTCCAGCTTTGCAAAAGGCATTAATTGTTTTGACTAACTTGTTGGTTCTCTAAGGTTCACTAAATAAACCATCATATCATTGGCAAAGAGAGATAGCTTTGTCTCCTTGTTGCCTATATTCTTTCAATTTCTTGTCTTATTGCTGTAGCTTGTTTTTCTAGTACAATCTTAAATAATAACAGTGATTATAAGCATCCATAATTTACTTTATATTATTGAAAGGACTTCTAGTTTAGCTCCATTAAAGATAATGCTTGCTCTTAGTTTTAGATAAATACTACCTATTTTAAGAAAAGCTCCATTTATTCCTATGCTTTCTAATGTTTTTAAATAGGAAACGTTTTCCAAATGTTTATCCAAAACGTTTTTTGCATCTGTTGATATAGTCACATGATTTTTGCTGGTTTTGTTATTGATATGATCAATTATATTTATAGTTTTACTGATATTGAACCAGCCCTGGTATACCAGGAATCTAACCTAGTCATAGTGTATTTTTTTTTTTTATAAATTGCTGTAATCTTCTTGCTAGTTTTTTATTTAAAAATTTTACATTAATATTCATTAGGGAAATTGGACTAAGTTTTTCTGTTTTTGTTCTCCTTCATTTGTATATCAAAATCATATTTGTGTCATTGAAGGAATTTGTTAAGACTCTTTACCTATTTTTCCAACAGTGCAGATAGTATTGAAATTAATTGTTCTTTAAATGGTTAGTAGAATCCATCTGATCCCAAGGTGCCTTACCTGGAGCTCATGTATACTTGTTCAATTTCTTTTTCTTAAATAGTTATTTAAGTATTCTATTTCCTTTTCCATTAATCTATTTTAATGATATTTTTATTTTATTTTTTATATTTATATTTTATTCAATTTATATTTTTTCAATTATTCAGTCATTTAGATTGTAAAGATTTTTCTTTTGTGGTATATAGTTGGCCAAAATATCCTGGTAATTACTTTAATTTAATCTTCATTGGTTGTGCACTTGACCTTTCCATTTTTGCTGCTGGTAATTTGATGTTCTTTTAAAAGTCAAATCAGCTATAACATATCTATTTTATTGCTTTTTCCATAAAATCAGCTCCTAGTTTCAGTTAATAACTCAATGTTTAAAATTTAATTTTATTAATCTCTTCTTTGATATTCAGGATTTTATTTTGGTATTTAATTGGGGATTTTAAATTTGTTGTTTTGCTTCTAGGTTGTTGTTGTTGTTTCATGTCCAATTGGTTGATATGCTCTTTCTCTTTTTTATTGACATAAATTTTTCCCTGAATATTGCTTTGGCTGTGCTCCACAAATTTTAGTATGTTGTCTTGTTATTGTTATTATATTTAATTAAATTAGTGATTGTTTCTATGATTTGTATTTTGGCTTGTTATTAGGATTGACTATTTAATTTCCAATAATATTTTAATCTGTGTTTCCAAGGTCCTTTATTGAATGTAATTTTTATGGCATTATGGTCTGAAAGGGATACATTTAATATGTATCTGCTTTTCTGCATTTGTTTGTGAGACTTTTATGCCCTACAATTCTTGAAATGATCTCTTTTCTATTTATTTTCTAGGTAAGTTGTTTTTTCTGAGATATTTCACATTTTATTCTATTTTTTTCAGTCATTTGACTCTCTTTTATTATTTCTTGATTCTCATGGAGTCATTGGCTTCCACTTAAACAAATTCTAATTTTTAAGGAGTTGTCTTCTTTGCTAAGGTTTTGTATCTCTTTTTACCATTTGGCCAATTCTGCTTTTTAAGGGAGTTATTTTCTTCAATATTTTCTGTGCTTCTTTTGCCAAGTTGTTAATTATCTTTTTTGTAATTTTCTTACAGAAGTCTAATTTCTTTTCTTTTTTAAACAAATTTTTCTCTACTATTCTTATTTTATTTTTAAAATAATTTTTGTGATCTTAGTAAAATACAAACTCTTCCTGTAGTTCTAGGAATTTTTGTTGAGCTTGTGTCCAATCTGCATTTTTCTTTCAAGCTTGGCTTGCAGGTATTTTCAAGTTATTTGCTTCTTCTGAGTTTATGTCTTGAGCTTCCAAGTTGCTACAGTAAATTTTTATGGTTAGTTTCTTTTTTGCTGTTGTTTGCTCTTTTTTTTCACTCCATTTCTTTGTACTGTATATTAGGTTTGGGGTCTGCTTACACTGGGGGAGATGACTGACCTGAGCTTTAGACCTTTAGCTGCAACTACTTTCCCCTGAGCTGGGTCTGTGACCTTGGATGGGGTAATGGGTGACAGAACCTCCAAATGTTGGCTGAATCTGCACTCAGCACTAACACAGGATCACTTGAGACCTCTTTCTAACCAGGTGTTCAGTCCCCTCACTGTCTTCCAGTACCATCCCTACTGTAGTTGCCACCACCTCCAAGGTCCATATAGCTGGTGCCTTTTTCACCCCACCAGATGCCTGGGTAGCCTTTACCACAGTGTCTATAGACCTTTCTTTCTGTCTTCCTAAGCTGCTGCGGGATGGAAAAATGATTGACTGTCATTTTCTGTTGGCTTTTCCTCACAGATTTTGGTTAGAGTTTGAGTTAGAGTTTCCTCACAGAGTTTGGTTAAAGTTGTTTTAAAGAGGTGTTTTGAGAGAGCTTGGAAAGAATTCTGTTTTCAATCTGCCATCTTGACTCACTCTCAATATGTGTTTTTGTTGATTTACTTTTTTTTTTTGCTTTGACTCTCAATTAATTTTAGATTCAATAGTCATACCAGATTCAACAGTTGACTTTTAAGAGTGAATGGATGCCTGTGATGGGTTTTTATTGGTGTCCCAATCCATTGCAGTGCTTTGTAGTCTCTGGGTTTATAGCAAGAGGAACAAGAAGATTTAATAATGGTCCTGAAGAGAGGCTGCTAGTCTACCTTTGGCACTCTCAGCTTCCAGTCTGTGGTGATTCCTTTCATTTGCATGGGAGATGGCTTGAACCTCACTTCCTCTGCTATGGAAGCATGCCAAACCCTTAATCTGCGACTAGGAGGTGACAACTCCCAAATTAGGTAGCACAGTTACCCGAAACACTGGCTCTGCATGGATGTAAAGCTCATCTACTCATGAAGATACCCTAGGGCAAACCAGAGCAGTCAACCTCTGGGTCTCTGTGGAACCCGGGAGGGTTTTACCGGGAGGGGCAGTGTTTCAGGCTGATTGCTTTCCTGTCTCTTATGATAGTGGTCAAATTTTGCTGGGGAGTGGTCTGAAAATGGCACTTGATTAGCAATCATGGAGGACTGAAGGAAGATTTCGGAAAAGTAGTGCAGTTTGACTTTAGCAGAGACAGCCTGGTGCAAGCAAATCTTGTACTCTCCTATTCCAAAACAGAGATTTTTTTTTTTCAAAGCATTTCAGCCATCGGCTCTCTTTACCAGTGGCCTGAGCCATCATAGGCTTATAGATATAGAAATGGAAGGGACCTCAGAACGCATCTAGTTCAGTGTCCTTATTTTTACAGATGAGGCAATAGAGGTCTATGAGAATTAAATGACTTATTCTAACCCATGAGGTAGTATCACAGGGGGGATTGACCCTAGCTTCTCTGATTCTAGAGTCAGTAATGAAATAGGTAATCTATGTCTATAATAGCTCAAAACTAAAATAAATGTCTTTATATTATCATTTCATAGAATTTTAGTTTGGAATGTGACCTTAGAGATCATCTCAGGTATTGTAATGTGATTAGTGTTGAGACTATTGGATTTGTAATCAGAGGAATTGCTGACTTTTATTCCCATTTCTACTACTTAACTGCTTGTGTATGGCCTTGGGCAATTTTCCTTCCCTTTATGGGCCCCATTTCCTCATTTGTAAAATGAAGGTGTTGGATTAGATAAGGTCCAAAACTCCTTCCAGCACTGAATCGTTATCCTAATGTACTTCCCTTTTCAGAGATGAGGAAATAGGTAGAGTCACTTGCAGTCAGTGAGTAAATTGTCTGGAGAAAGAAATCCATCATAATCTCTTAAATATTGTGGTTTTATTTTAAAGATAAAGAACTAGACTATTTTATGTTAGTTAACTCAAGTTAATTCAAGGTGATAAACTGGTGGGGGAGGCTTCTTATACAATTTGACAGATCTTTAGTTTATTTCTGGTAGTTGGGGCATACGCAAAAAATAAAGGAGAAAGTAATTATGTGGAAATTCTTTGAAAAGCATAAATTGCTATGTACATATGTATGTACAAACAGATACATATATGTTTATGTATACTACATCTCAACCAATTAATCATTAAAACTTATTAGGTACTTACTATCTGTAAGTACCTGTATGTAGCTTGAGTGTACAGTGGATAGAGCACTGGGCTTGGAATCAGGAACATTCATCTTCACAAGTTCAAATATGGCCTTGGACATTTATTAGCTGAGTGACCTTGGGCAAGTCACTTAACCTGGTTTGCCTCAGTTCCTCATCTATAAAATGAGCTGGAGAAGGAAATGACAAACTACTGCAGTATCTTTGCCATGGAAACCCCAAATGGTGTAAGAAAGAGTCAGACATGTCTAACTCTTGTGTTCAGCACTTATGTGCCCAGCACTTATGAATGCAAGCTATAATTAAATAATTATTTAATTAATTATTAATTTAATTAATTAATTACTTTATTTATTAAATATTATTATTTATGATGATTGTTAAATGTATTCAACACAAGTTAGCCTGATTTCCTAATTTAAAATTTTCTCCTCAGTTAAGAGAGGAAGTTTGAACCCATGAATGAGGATTTGACATGATATTTAAGAGAAAGTAGAAATTATTTTAAATAATATAGTTTTTTAATCTGAATAGTGTCTAGAGGGTTGGTCTTGGAAGTCAGAAAGCTACATTGAATTCCTGTCTCTGATAGATACTGGGTGTGACTCTGTGGCAGTCATTGTCTCAGGTAATGTTCTAATATATAAACTGCAGAGCAGTTGCAGATTTGTATTGATAGAGGAAATGTTCATACTAGTAATTCCATATACCAATAATGGGTCAGAAATGAAACCAAAAATTATACTGTGCTAACACAAGTGTAGACCAGGGAGTTGTATGCAGGAAGAAAAGAAGGTTGCTAGGGAGTATGATTTCAAGAACTCTGGGATGCCTTCTTCCCTGATAGCTTGTAAGCACCCTGAAACTTTCTTTGGGACACGTATGGAGCTGTGCACAGCTGAAAGTCATTAAATCAGCTGTATGAAAACACAAGCACTTTTTTTTGTTAATTATTTCTTTTTTCTCCTGCCTACCTCTCCCTACAACTGAAAAAAATTCAAAAAGGAAAACAAAGCCCTTGCAACAAATATGCATAGCCAAACAAAACATTTCCCATTGTCCATATCCTAAAATGCATGTCTCTTACTTTCTCTTGGATCCATCACATTTATGTCAGAGGGGGAGTAGCATAGTTGGTCATTGCATTGACCAAAGTCCTTAAGTCTGTCAAAGCTGTTTGTTTTTATAATGTTGTTGTAGTATAAATTGTTCCACTGGTTCTGCTTACTTTACTCTCTATTAGTTCGTACCACTCTTCGCAGATTTTCTGAAAACTTCAGTTTCATCATGTCTTATGGCAAACATTATTCCATTTCCCAATTGATGGACACTCCCCTAGTTTCCACTTTTTGGTAGCCACAAAAAAACGTAGCTATAAATATTATTGTGCATATGGATGCTTTTCTTTTTATATCTTTTGGGTATAGTCCTGATCCTGGTATAGCTAGGTCAAGGAGTATGCACAGTTTAGTGATAGTTCCAGTTTGCTTTCCAGAATGGCTAAATCAATTTACAGTTCTGCTTACAATACAGAATTTGCTTGCTTTCTGATAGTTCCTCCAACATTTATGACTCTTTTTTTCAAAATCATTTTTCCTAATCTGATGGTGTGTGGTGGAACCTTGGAGTTGTTTTAATTTGCATTTCTCTAATTATTAGTGATTTTTATATGGCTATTGATAGTTTGGATTTCTTCCCTTGAGAACTTAAGCAGCCCTTTCCTTCCTTCCTTCTTTCTTTTATTCCTTCATTTGTTCATTTGTTTGTTCTTCTTTCCCTCCCTCATTCTCTCTCTCCTTCCTTCCTTCCTCTCTTCTCTTCTTTGCTTTCATCATAGCCAAAACAAAACAAATCTACACATTTGCCATATCCAAAATTGTGTCTCATTCTGCTCTTAGGAAGATCACCCTTGTGTCAGGATGTGGATAGCGTGCTTTATCATTGGTCCTCTGGAGCTGTGGCTGGTCACTGCATTGGTCAGAGTTCTTCAGTCATTCCAAGTTGATTTTCTTTACAATGCTGTTGTTATGGTCTAAGTTATTCTCCTGTTTCTGTTTTCTTCACTCACCATTAATAAATGCAAAGCTTTCCAGTTTCCTTTAAAAGAATTATTTTCATTCTTTCTTACAACATAACAAGTATTCCATTTACATTCACATACCATTTCTTCAGCCATTCCCCAACTGATGGGCACCCCGTTGGTTTCAGGTTCTTTACTACAATAAAAAGAACTACTATAAATATTTGTGTAGACATGGTTCTTTCTCCTTTCTTTTGGATCTTCTTTGGGTATAGGCCAGTGGTGGTATTACTAGGTCAAATGATATGCACAGTTGAATGACTTTTTGACCATAGTTCCAAATTGCTTTCTAGAATATTGGGACCAATTTATAGTTCTACCAACAAAAAAATATGCCTTTCTTTCCACAACTTCTCTAACATTTATTATTTTCCCTTTTTGTTATCTTTGCCAATCTGACAGGCATGAGGTGGAAACATGGACTTATTTTAATTCAGTCAATTTCTTCTTTATCAGTTACAACTTGTTCATGGAGGCTGGCATCCTCCAGCCATGGCAGGCATAGCACAGTTTATATAGGGTTATCTCTTGTTGTCTCCAGGTTGATACTTCAGGCTGAACTTTTATTATTTTATCAGGCAGCTCCAGAGGGAAAGCACAGTTCCGACCATCTTGTTGGTAAGGAGGGACTACAAAGAGGGAAATAGAGTTGAGATATAAAGAAGGTGACACAGAAGAAGCACCATAATAATGTCAAGATCTAAAGGGTACTTAGAGTCTGAATCTGAACGAATAGGGAAGAGAGAAATACCAAAGAAGGAATATGGTGGTGTAATAGATAAGAGTGTTAGTTAGATGGAATCAGGAAGACCTGAACTTAAATCGTGTCTTGGACCCTTTCTAGCTCTGTGACTCTAGACTAGTCACCATATCAAATGATATATCAATATATCAAATCTATACCTTCTAAGGGCCCTTCTGGTTCTAAAATGACTGTATGATCCAAGGCAGAAAGTATTTACCAAATCTCAGTCATGTTCTTTGATCAGGGACTAGTCCATTCAGTGGAGTATGGAACACCAGGAACAAAGTACTGAGAGAGCATTAGAGCAGGAGCTGTAACCAGTTAGTCAAGCATGGGACCAGGAAATAATGAGTAAGCAAAGAATACAGGCATAGATTCCATAGAGCTCCCAAGTAGCGAAGTGATGCTTTGTTTGCACAAGGACTACATGAAGCCATTTGTTCTTTAAGCCTTCCTCACCCACAGAGTTGCTGAACATCAGCTGTTACTGGCAGGGTGGGAAGGTTGCAATGAGCATCATGAAGAGAGGGACAGCTAGCAAAAGGGGTGTGTGTGTGTGTGTGTGTGTGTGTGTGTATGTGTGATAGAAATGGAGAACTTAGGAAAGATACACATTGAAGACAAACCCAACCTTTACCTTCTTAATACAGGTAACAATAAAAGTAAAAGTTCCCAATTACCAAGTGCTTTTATATACATTATCTCATTGATTTTCAAAACAATATTATCCCCATCTTAAAGACAAAGAAACTGAGGCTAAAGGAGGCTTCTTGACTTCCCTGAAGCCATATTACTGTAATTATTTATTTATACAGTGCCTAAAACCTTTCTGCCCTTAGGGTATCATCTCACTGAGCTTCACAATAACTATGTGAAATAGATGATATTATCCCTACTTTAGGAAATTGGGGGCCCATGTCCACACAGCTGGTAAGTGTAGGAGGCAGAATTTAAAACCAGGACTCTTGATCCAAGCCTAGCACATTAGCCACTATCTCATTCAATCTCTCTTGTTTTTCAGTGAGGGTATGGGTGGGGAGGGGCACAAGAAGAGGGGTGTGATCCGCATCAGTGGATGGAATATGCACACGGATGAAATCAGGGTTCTTGAACACAGCGAGCACTATTATGCCTAATGTTCACTTTTGTAAACTAAAGATCAGGAAGTACCCAAATGAAGAATAAAGTTTGCTATGTTGCTTTATATACAGTCTCAGGAAAGATGCAATAGAAAAATCTAGTCATACCTCAAGTAGGTGTGTTCTTTTATTTGGAACATTTCATAATAGAACTCTGAACATTAGCTCATCAGGCTAAGGGAAATCATAACACTTTTTAATTTTTAACATGTGTCTCATATATATTCAGTGTATTAATATTTTTTAATTAAAATATAACCTGTTGAGTTTATCTCTTGCATATGCCTCCTTCTCTCCTCTGACACTGCCACCACCCTGGTACAGGTCCTCATCACCTCATGCCTGGATTATTGCAATAGCCTGCTAGTTGGATTCTCTGCTTTAATTCTCTCTCCATTCCAGTTTATCCTCCATTCAGCTGTCAAAGCAATTGTCCTTAAGAGAAAATACGATCATGTCACTTTGCTGCTCAATAAACTCCAGGGGCTCCATATCACCTCCAGGATAAAACAGAAAATTCCCTGTTTGGCATTCAAAACTCTGCAAACATTGGCCCCCTCCTGTCTTCCCCAAGTCTTCTCATATCTTATGCCACCCTCCCACATACTCTTCAGACTCAAGTAGACTGGCTTCCTGGTTTTTCCATCTCTCAGCCCCAGGTATTCTGTCCGGCTGTCCCCTATGACTAGAATTTTTGCCCTCCTAATTGCCACTTCTTGGCTTCCCTGGCTTCCTTCAAGTTCCAGATTAAATCCTACTTTCTATGGAAATCCTTTCCTGATCTCCCTTTATTTTAGTGCCTTCTGTCAGTTGATTATCTCCAATATATCTTATTTGTACCTAGTTGTTTGTATGTGGTCTCCTCCCTTAGACTGTGAGATCCTTGAGGGCAAGGACTGTTTTTTGCCTTTCTTTGCGTCGCTTGAACTTAAAGTACGTGGCAAACAGTAGATTCTTAGTCAACACTTACTGACAGACCCTGATTTGACTAAGGGAAGTCTTTATGTTGCAATTCAATCAATAAACAAAGTGATAAGGTAGTTAACTATATATTTGGAGTTTAATTTTAGATTGCAATAAACAAACCACAGTGGCTAGAATTAGGAAGGTAATGATATCAATGTATTCTCCCCTATTCAGACCATATCTGGAGTATGTGTTCAGCTCTGGGAACCATATTTTAGGAAGAATGTTTACAAGCTAGAAACTGTCCAGAGGAGTGTGATCAAGATGGTAAAAGTCCTTGAGATAATAGGGTCATTGATTTAGAGTTTGGAACAAAATGTGGAGATTATTTAGTTCAACCCTTTTCTTTTATTGATGAGGAAATTGAGGCCCTGAGAGTTCAGCCACTTGCCTAATAACACAGGAAGTAAGTGTCATAGCCAAAAGATGAACCCAAGGCCTCTACCTTTTCTGTTGCACCATTTTGCAATATGAGGATTGGTTGAATGAAACAGAGATATTTAAACTGGACAACAGAAGATTTAGTGGAGATGTGACTACTTTCTTCCTGTAGATGAAGGGATCTCATATGTGAAAAGGAATAGACATATCCTCCTTGGCCCTAGAGAGCAGAGCTAGGAGCAATGAATGCAAAGAGATAAATTTAGATTTAATACAAGGATAAATTAGCTGACAGTTAGACCTGCTTACCAATGGAGTGGGCCACCTCTTGGGAGATAGAAGGTTCCCTGTTACTGGAGGTCTTTGAGGAGAGGCCAAATGATCTCTCTTAGGTTGAACTGTAGACTCATGTTCAAGAACAGATTAGGCCAACTGACCTCACAAGTGTTTTTCAACTCTGAGATGCTCTGATTTATTTATTGCTGTGTTAGCAGGATGGAATATTGTGAAGTAAAGATAGCACCACTTCTTGGACTAACTCTACCAGCCCCCTAGCTTATTTGGATCATGGAGCCATGGAACCAAATGAGGAAAAAGGCAACATCTGTAGTCCTTCATGAACAGATCTTACCATCTTGAAATTTAATGGATATTGGAAGGACTGTCTAGCATATACTTATAAAATGAGCAATCTTCTCTTGTTTGGGTCTTCTTCATATCCTATCCTACAAGGGAGGGATATTGAGACATTTTTTATGAAACCTTGATTAGTATATCATAGTTTGGATCCAGTAAACCCACCCATAGACAGTTCTTGCTTTAAATATTCCATAGACATCTGTGTAAAGTGATTTTTTACATAATACAAATTTGCCTCTACTTACCCACTTCACTTAGCCTCTATGACAATGGCACACACAAACTAATACCTGTATGAAAGTCATAAAATGTACTAAAATGCAGATATATTACATATTGTACCATGATAATAAGCAGATATGAAATGAGAAGTAAAGTTAATGATAAAGTATGCACAGTACTGTACAGGAAAGTTAACATAGGTGTACAGTATGCTGCCCCTTCCCTACCCAGTGTGCTTTATCAGACTGCATATTTCCTTTTTTTTTTAACAAAGCTATCAAAAGAGATGTTTGAACAGTGTCTCTCTATTTTCCCCTTTGTATATCTGATGGCAATGAATAATATCATTCTCATTAAGCCTTTGAACTTTTAAAAATCTGGAAGCATTTGGATCTGTCCATTCTTTCTGAATTCTTTTTTCCCCCAATTCATTCATTCATTCATTTATTTATTTATTTTTAATGTTCTACGATCACTACCATAAAACTTAGATTTTTTACCTCCCCCACCAACCCCCCACCAAGATGGCATACAATTCTATAGAGGCTCTACATACACTTTCCTATTGAATACGTTTTCACTATAGTCATGCTGTATAGGTGAACTAAAATAAATGGAAGAAATCATATAACAAATCAAAACATAATACACACACACACTCACAAACATGATCTGCTACATTCTGAGAATGAATTCCATAGTTCTTTCTCTGAGTGTGGAAGGCATTTTGCCTTAGAAAACCATTGGGAATTTTTTTTTTTAAGTTCTTATGTTATTATGAAGGGTAATAGTCTATCAGAAAAAACTCTCGCACAGTGTGGTTGTTGCTGTGCACAAAGTTCTCCTGGTTCTGCTCCTTTCGCTCAGCATCAGATCATATAAGTTCTTCCAGGCCTCTGTGAAGTCTTCTTGTTTATCATTTCTTATGGTGCAATAGTACTCCATTACATTCATATACCATAACTTATTCAGCCATTCCCCAATTGATGGGCTCAGAATTCTTTAAAGTCAAATTTGTATAATGCAAATTTACATAAAATGAGAACTGTCTGTATCTATATCTTTATGTGCCTGAGTAAGAATGTGTCCCTTAACTTTATAATAACAGTACTAAGAGAAATGTTCTGATATAGGCCAATCTATTTTTAATTCACCTGAATAATGAAGTATGGTAAGTGGATTCAAAGTCTATTCATGGAGGAAAGAATTAGATTGAGAAAATGTATTAGATAACTGTACTACTAACTCTAACCACCACTTGGCATTCACATTTTGCTGCAAAGAGCTTGCAACTAACTTCCAAAGGACTTTCTTCAGTCTCATATTTGGGATAATAATAACTATTATGAGTGGCAAAGAAAGAGATTATTTAGTCAGTTTTTACAAGGTATAAATATCTTTTGCTAACCATGACATACACTGTGATGTCAGATATTTTTCGAATTCACTTTTCTTTGATGATTCAATATCAATGAACATTCATAAATACCTATTCAAGAGCCCTTGATTAGAATGCTCTGAGTAACCAAAAGTACCTCTTTTTATTATTGCAGATTTGTCCATTTATGCCAAAAAATTGAGATTCTTTTTGATTACATTCTTCTTTCTTTGTCTAATTCCACATATACCACAGTTTTGAGACACTACCTTTTTATAAGCTAACTAGTACTTTGAGAGGAAAATACCTTTTTCAGGGAGAGGAGGGGGAGAAGTTAATTTTGAATATCAAAAATATCTTTAATTATGAGTAAAGGGAAGATTTAGTGGGGATGTGACAGCTTTCTTTCTGTAGATGAAGGAGGAATAGATATATTGTCCTTGGTCCCAGGAGGGCAGAATTAGGAACAACAGAGCCAAAGAGATAAATTTAGATTTAATATAAAATTAATACAAATTTAATAAAAGTAATTTATTAAATAATAATTACAAATAATAATACATCATTATTATTCAAATAATCATATAATTAATTGAATAATGACTAATTGAATGAACAATTGAATAATACATGAATTAAAAACAAATAATTAATTTAATTAAATATGAAATTCATATAAAATAATATAAAATTTACTGACAATTAGAACTGCCTAACTGTGGAATGGGCCATCTCTTGGGAGATAGAAGGTTCCCTGTCACAAAAAGTCTTTGAGGAAAAGCTAGATAATCCCTTATAGAGTCTGTCAGTGGGATTCATGTTCAAGAACAGGTTAACCTAACTGACCGAGTTGGCCTATTATATTATATATAATGCATTAATGGGAAAACAATTAAAAATGAAAGTATTATGTCTTATTTGGCCTCTTTATGGGCTTTTAATCTGTTTTGTTTCTTAGGCTAACAATATATAAATATAAAATATATGTCTGATGAATGCTATTGAAATTTATATTGAAGTCTCCTATAGTAGCTTAATAAAATTATGCAATACTTTTTTTTTGTATTTTGTATTTTGCATGTATCTGATTCAGATTTTTACCAAGATGAACAAGAATTGGGGGTGGGGAAGTATGAAGGAGTCATGAAAGCAATATGATGAAGAACATGAGAAATGAGGAAATACTGGATGTCCCAAAATCTTAGTGTAATTAAATTATCCTATATTTTACCCTACAAAAATTACATTCTGCTTTTTTAAGAGACACTTCCCATACAATTACATAGAATGACGGCTTGAATGAGGGTCATTTATAGCTCCAAGTTCTACGACATGGGGTTTTTCTCAGAATAATTTTGAGAAATTTGAGAAAGTATTTTTATCCTCATTTTACAGATATGGAAACTACAGTGGGTGAAATAATTTCTTCATACTAATACACTTAGCTCATGTCAGAAATGGGACTCAAACCCAGGAATGTCTGATTTCAAATCTAGTACTTTTTTTTTTCAGGATGCTTCATAGTTTATAAATCATAGCTGTCACTTTATCATTATTTACTGGCCACTGACTCACCATGCTATTGAAACTGCTTTTAATCATCTCTTAATGGCTATTATGATGGCCTCAGTCTTCTTGACCAACATATTACTGTGTTGTCTACTTCTGGACACTCACCCTCCTCTTGGTTTCTGTCAGATTGTTCTGTCCTAGGCCTTATCCTACCTGTTGACACTTCTCCCCTGCTAACATTGCTGATTTATCATTCTCTTTCCACTCTCTAAATACAAGGATTTTATTTATTTATTCATTCATTCATTCATTTACTTATTCTAATGTAAATTTATTTATTTAACTTTTTACATTCATTTTCACAAAATTTTGGGTTCCAAATTTCCTCCCCATTTATTCCCTCCCCCCACCCCAATATACCGAGCATTCTAATTTTCCCTATCACCAACCTGCCCTCTCTTCTATCATCCCTCCCTTCTCTTGTCCCCATCTTCTCTTTTGTCCTGTAGGGCCAGATGACTTTCTATTCCCTATTAACTGTATTTCTTATTTCCTAGTAGCAAGAACAATACTCAACAGTTGTTCCTAAAACTTTGAGTTCCAACTTCCCCCTATCCCTCCCTCCCCACCCATTCCCTTTGGGAAGACAGGCAATTCAATATAGGCCATATCTGTGTAGTTTTGCAAATGACTTCCATAATAGTCATGTTGTGTAAGACTGACTATATTTCCCTCCATCCTATCCTGCCCCTCATTGCTTCTGTTGTCTCCTTTGATCCTGTCCCTCCCAAAGAATGTTGACTTCAAATTGCTCCCTCCTCCCATTGCCCTTCCTTCCATCATCCCTCCCTCCCTGCTTATCTCCTTCTCCCCCACTTTCCTGTATTGTAAGATAGGTTTTCATACCAAAATGAGTGTGCATTTTACTCCTTCCTTTAGTCGAATGTAATGAGGGTAAACTTCATGTTTTTTTCTCAGCTCTCCTCTTTTTCCCTCCACTAAAAAGTCTCCTGCATGCCTCTTCTATGAGAGATAATTTACCCCATTTCATTTCACCCTCTCTCCTCCCACTACATTTCTCTCTCACCATTTACCTTAATTTCTTTTAAGATATGGTCCCATCCTATTCAATTCACTCTGTGCTCTCTGTCTCTGTATGTGCGTGCATGTGTGTATGTGTGTGTGCACGTATGGGTGTACATATGTGTGTGTGCGTGTGTGTATGTGTATGTGTGGTCCCAGATACTGAAAAATTTTAAGAGTTACAAATATTGTCTTTCCATGTAGGAGTGTAAACAGTTCACCTTTGGGAAGTCCCTTACGACTTCTCTTTGCTGTTTACATTTTCATGCTTCTTCTCATTCTTGTATTTGAAAGTCAAATTTTCTTTTCAGCTCTGGTCTTTTCATCAAGAATGCTTGAAAGTCCTCTGTTTCATTGAAAGACCACATATTCTCCTGAAGTATTATACTCAGTTTTGCTGGGTAGGTGATTCTTGGTTTGAGTCCTAGTTCCTTTAACTTCTGGAATATCCTACTCCACGCCCTTCGATCCCTTAATGTAGAAGCTGCTAGATCTTGTGTTATCCTGATTGTATTTCCACAATACTGGAATTGTTTCTTTCTAGCTGCTTGCAAGATTTTCTCCTTGACCTGGGAACTCTGGAATTTGGCCACAATGTTCCTAGGAGTTTTTATTTTTGGATCTGTTTCAGGCGGTGATTGATGGATTCCTTCAATACTTATTTTGCCCTCTGGTTCTAGAATATCAGGGCAGTTTTCCTTGATAATTTCATGGAAGATGATGTCTAGGCTCTTTTTTTGATCATGGCTTTCAGGCAGTCCCATAATGTTTAAATTGTCTCTCCTGGATCTATTTTCCAGGTCAGTTGTTTTTCCAATGAAATATTTCACATTCCCTTCCATTTTTTCATTCTTTTGGTTTTCTTTTATGATTTCTTGGTTTCTCAGAAAGTCATTAGCCTCCATCTGTTCCATTCTAATCTTGAGAGAACTATTTTCTTCAGTGAGCTTTTGAACCTCTTTTTCCATTTGGCTAATTTTGCTTTTGAAAGCATTCTTCTCCTCATTGGCTTTTTGAACCTCTTTTGCCAATTGAGTGAGCCTATTTTTCAAGGTGTTATTTTCTTCAGCATTTTTTTGGGTCTCCTTTAGCAGGGTATTGACCCGTTTTTCATGCTTTTCTTGCATCTCTCTCATTTCTCTTCCCAGTTTTTCCTCCACCTGTCTAACTTGCTTTTCAAAATCCTTTTTGAGCTCTTCCATGGCCTGAGCCCACCGCACATCCACCTTGGATGTCTGGCATACAGAGGCCCCGACCTCCACATCTTTCCCTGAAGGTAAGAATAGTTCCTCGTCATCAGAATTGAAAGGCAGGAACATCTGTTCCCCACAAAGTAGCTTTGTATGGTCTTATTTTTCTTCCCTTTTCTGGGCATTTTCCCAGCCAGTTACTTGACTTCTGAGATTCTTCTCCACCCTTGCCTAGATCTGCTCAGCTAGTGCTTGGGGTCTGAGATTCAAATGCTGCTCCCCAGCCTCATGGCCTTCCATGGTAGGTGGGGCTGCTATTCAATGTGAGCTTAAGTTCTGGTGCTCAGGTGAGGGCAGGGCCGCCTCCCAGGCTCAATTCCCTCAGGGCATTTATGCGGAAACCTTCAGTAATGGCCCTGAGATCCTGCCTGCTCTGGGAGTCCCAGGCTGCCTCTGCTGCTGCCTCTGCCTCCCGAGGGGGTCCGAGAGACACCCCGCTCCTGTCTTGGCCAGCCCAGGAGTCTCTCTCACTGACCTGGAGTGCCTGTGGGCGGAGGGACCTTCGCAGCTGCCAGAGGTTCCGTCCCTGAAGCCTGCTAGGATCTGCTCCTGTGGGGCCGCGTGGCCAGGGCAGCGCAGGGGTGGGCTCCGCTCTCCGGAGCACGATGGACCTTTGGGGTTGGTTTTTCAGGGCTCTCTGGAACTGAAATCTCCTCCACTGCATTGGTGGGTGGCTTGCTCTGCTCCAGAATTTGTGGGGAGTTCTTTTTACAGAAAATTTATGGGCTGTGGGTTTGGAGCTAATATACATGAGTCTTTCTACTCCGCCATCTTTCTAGCAATTCCAAGGATTTTATTTTCCTCCTACTCCTGTTGTTTCTTTCTGGACTTGAAAACCATGAGCCTTCTAATGCAGACTGATCCTGGGACCTCCTTTCCCTGGACCAAACTACAACTTCACCCTGGAATATTTATCCCCCACTGTAAAACCTGACCCATCTCTCCATTTCCCCTTTTCTCCCTTTGATGAGTTCTTTCTGGAGTCTCCCATTTTGTGGAAGGGCCTAGGCCCAACTGCGTTCATTCCCCTCCCAGGCTTGCTCCTGACTTTCTGGTCTTCAAAATCATACCCTGCCCATGGTACTTTCATTTCCCTTCTATCTGATTTGTAAACTATTTGGTACAATGTCTGGCATACAGTTGGAGCTTAATAAATGCTTGTTCCTTCCCTCCTTCTTTTGTATGTTGCCTTCTGCTCATTAAAATGTAGTTCTTTGAAGGTGTAGACTAACTTTCTTTTTGCTATTGTATCCTCAGTGATTAGCCCAGTTCTTGGCACGTGATAAGTACTTAATAAATGCTTTTTTTGTCCCTTCCTCCCTCTAACCCCCTCTACTCTTCTTCCTTCCTTCCCCCCTTCCTTTCTCCCTTCTTTTCTTCCTTCCTTTCTCTCATTCTTCTTTTCTTCTTTCCTTCCTGCTTCTTTCCTTCTTTTTCTAAACATAAAGATTCCATATGACTTGGACCTTATCTCTATATAAAGGTTCTTAACCTGGGGTCCATGAACTTTTAAAAAAAATATATATTTCACTTACTATTTCAGTATAATAAGTTTTTATTATAATCCTATTCATTTTATTGTATGTGAATGTGATCCAGCTCCCAAAGCCCGTTAATAAGGGAAGATCAGTGCTCTGTACCTATATGAAGGGTGGGGTGGAAGTAGGAATTGGCATTGTCCATCTTCTCTCTTGAAGCTGGAAGCTTGAAGTTCTGGAAGCAACTAACAAGCCCAAAGAGAATCAAGATACCCCAATTAACTGAAGAGACTCACTCTACTCTCTCCCACTCTTATCACCTCTACCTCCACCTTTACTTTCACACAGGTCCTTGGGCACTGAACTCCATCAGTGAGCAGAGAATCCCAAACCAACAGACTTTGAGGACTTGGATTACTCATTTAAAACATTATTCTCAATTCCACCATGTTCATCCACTAAGACTTAGAGAACTCAGTTCTTCCCATGAATAAAGGATAGACAGCAAATGAGGACAAAACTCAAATGTTATTAAGATAAATTAGTTAAAAGTCTTAAAAATCCAACATTATTCTGAGAAGGGGTCCAGATACTTCACCAGACTGCCAAAGGGATGGATCCACAACCCAAAAAAGTTTCAGGACCCCTGCTTTCTATAGTCTCATTTTTCTCTCTGCCTTTCTATACCTGTCTCCTTGTCTGTCTCTCTCTCTGTCTGCTCATCTCTTTCTTTCTGCTTCTCTCTCCCTTGTTAATCTCATCATCTCCTAAGACTCCAAAGACTACTTCTATGAAGATGGTTCCCATCCAGCCTCAATCTTTCTCATTCCAATCCAGTAAACATTTACTGAGTGCCTACTATTTAGATACTGTGTTGCTCAGTGGGGACACAAAGTCAAATAGAAAAAATCTGTCACTTCCCTCTAGGAATTTATTAATCTGAATTTCCACATGGCTGCTGGGCAGTTCTACCAGTATGATCTTCTGGTATCTCAAGTTTAGTAGGTCTAAAATTGAACTGATCATTTCCCCCTCCCCCTAACCTGTTCATCCAGGATCAAAACTTTTAACTATTCTTTTCCACCTTCCCTGCTAAAATGAGATATTTGTAAAGTGCTTAACACAGTGCCTGACACATACAAGGTGCTATAAAAATGCTTATTCCATTGCCTTTCCCTTCATCTTGTCAGTAGCTGAATCCTGTTGATTCTGTTTTCACATCTTTCACATCTTTCCTCTTCTTTTTTATTCAGACCACCATCTCCTTAGTGTAGGCTCTCATCACCTCTGACCTTGACTATTGTACTAGACATTCTGGCCATGCCATGTCCCATACCCCCCCAAAACAAAAACAAAAATAAAAAATACAACTGATATTTCTAGGATCAACCTTTCTTTCCAGGCTTTATTCCAAATTATTCTTTCCTTTAATCACTGTACAGCCAGCTTCTACTGGTCTCTTCCTCATTGAGTCCCCCTTTTTCCCTCCATGCATTCCTGCAGACTGTCTCTAATGGCATTCTACCTCTTCACTGTCAGGTACTGAAATTTTTTTCTTCTTTTAACTATTGCCCAGTTCGGGTGCCATATTCTTTTTTTTTTTTTTAGAAATTTATACAGGATATGTATATTTTATATATTTTATAATATAAATTTATAAATACAACATAAATTTATTTATATAAGTATAATATAAATTCATTTATTTATATAAAAATAATATAAATTTATAAAGGATATATAATATCCTTTATTAACATCAATGCAACAATTAATATGTTAAATAAAAACAATTGGGCATTAAGTAACTTCATCCTAAAGCACTGGTGTGTCAAAGGACAATAGATAATTTCTTTGAAGTTAATAATAACAAGGAGGCAACTTTGTATGAAACCAGATAAAATATGAATAAATTGGTCATCCAACTGAAAAAGTGTAGCAAGTGAATTGCAACACCCCAATTAACACTAAAATAAAACAAAATTAAAATACGAAATAAGAGATTAAAATTCAAAGTTAACATTAAATGTTAAAAAATTGAAAGTTAAAAACTCATTGTATTAGTACATAAAACTAGAATTTGTTTCTTTAAAAGTACACTTAACATTAGTAAATTTGTTGAAAAAGAAAGGGAAAATTCATCACCCGTATCAAAGACACAAAAAGAATTCACAACAAATTAAGAAGAAATTCATGATATTCTTAGAAAAAAAAATTTTGCCCAACTTCTTGTTTGTCCTTCATTCTCAAAGAGGATCATGGCATCAGGAAGGTGATATCATATGAATTGGATTTAAACAGGGGAAGTATAAAGTCACCAGCCTCACTTTCTCCTCTGGAGTCATCTTTTTACCTAGTCAAATGAAAAAATCAATCTGGGAGGGGAAGACCCTCAGGGTTTCTGGTGAAAACAGAAGCAATTGCTATTTACATTCACTTTGAGCCAACCTGGGCCCAAACAATGACCACTAACTGAGGCTTGGACTGGGACCCATTGTTGGCCAACAGATTAGAGCCAGAGTGAATTAGGTTTAAGGCATAGTCCTTAAGGAAGAAATCTATCTCATAAACCCCAAAATATATTTTGAGGTTTCAAGGATCAAAATTTACATTCCTTTGGGCAGAGCATCCACAGATAAGGGTATATGGACAGAGGGAGAGAAAAGGGAAAGGAAGGATTAGGTTACGTTAATAAAAAGGAAATGACAATACTATCTAAATTAATTAACTTATTCAATGTTCTAACAACCAAATTGTCAAAAGATTACTATTTAAAAATGATATTCATCTGGAGTCAAAAAAGTCAAGAAGCTAAAGGGAAATAATAGGGGCAGGGGGGAGTTGGCAGGAAAGAAGCCTGGCTGTGTCCAAATTCAAACTATACTACAAAGTAAAGTCATCAAAACACTTTGATACTAATTAAAAGAAAATAAGAGGACAATCAGAAAAAAAATTTGATAAAAAATATATTAAAATAAAGGAAGCTAAAAGCCTAGTGTTTGATAAGCCAAAAGGTCCCAATTACTGGGCTGAGAATTCATTCTTTGACAAAAACTGTGGGGAAAACTGGATAGCAGGGTTGTTTTTTTTTTGTTTAGTCTTTATTTATTTATTTAACTTTTCAACATTCATTTCCACAAAATTTTGGGTTCCAAATTTTCTCCCCATTTCTCCCCTCCCCCACCCCAAAACACCAAGCATTCTAATTGCCCCTATCATCAATCTGCCCTCCCTTCTAACATCCCTCCCTTCCCTTATCCCCATCTTCTCTTTTGTCCTGTAGTGCAAGGTAAATTTCTATACCCCACTATCTGTATTTCTATTTCCTAGTTGCGAGAACAATACTCAACAGTTGTTACTAAAACTTTGAGTTCCATCTTCTCCCCATCCCTCCTTTTCCCTTTGGGAAGGCAAGCAATTCAATATAGACCATATCTGTGTAGTTTTGCAAATGACTTCCAAAATAGTAGTGTTGTGTAAGACTAACTATATTTCCCTCCATCCTATCCTGCCCCCCATTGTTTCTATTCTGTCTTTTGATCCTGTCCCTCCCCAAGAGTGTTAACATCAAATTGCTCCCTCCTCCCACTGCCCTCCCTTCCATCATCCCCACCACCCTGCTTATCCCCTTCTCCCCCACTTTCCTGTATTGTAAGATAGGTTTTCATACCAAAATGAGTGTGCATTTTATTCCTTCCTTTAGTTGAATGTGATGAGAGTAAGCTTCATGTTTTTTCTCTAATCTCCCCTCTTTTTCCCTCCACTGAAAAGTCTTTTATTTGCCTCTTTTATGAAAGATAACCTGCCCCATTCCATTTCTCCCTTTCTCCTCCCAATATATTTCTCTCTCACTTTTTAATTTTGTTTTTTAAGATATGATCCCATCCTATTCAACTCACCCTGTGCTGTCTCTGCGCGTGTGTGTCTGTGTGTGTAATCCCGCCAACTACCCAGACACTGAAAAAAGTTTCAAGAGTTACAAATATTGTCTTTCCATGTAGGAATGTAAACAGTTCAACTTTAGTAAGTCCCTTATGATTTCTCTTTGCTGTTTACCCTTTCATGCTTCTCTTGACTCTTGATTCTTCTGTCTGAAGAATTTTCTTTTCAGCACTGGTCTTTTCATCAAGAATGCTTGAAAGTCCTCTATTTCACTGAAAGACCATTTTTTTCCTGAGGTATTATACTCAGTTTTGCTGGGTAGGTGATCCTTAGTTTTAGTACTAGTTCCTTTGACTTCTGGAATATCATATTCCATGCCCTTTGATCCCTTAATGTAGAAGCTGCTAAATCTTGTATTATCCTGACTGTATTTCCACAATACTGGAATTGTTTCTTTCTAGCTGCTTGCAATAATTTCTCCTTGACCTGTGAGCTCTGGAATTTGGCCACAATGTTCCTAGGAGTTTTTCTTTTTGGATCTCTTTCAGGGGGTGATCAGCGGATTCTTTCAATATTTATTTTGCCCCCTGGTTCTAGAATATCAGGGCAGTTTTCTTTGATAATTTCATGAAAGATAATGCCTAGGCTCTTTTTTTGATCATGACTTTCAGGTAGTCCTATAATTTTTAAGTTGTCTCTCCTGGATCTGTTTTCCAGATCAGTTCTTTTTCCAGTGAGATATTTCACATTATCTTCTATTTTTTCATTCTTTTGGTTTTGTTTTGTGATTTCATGGTTTGTCCTAAAGTCATTAGCCTCCATCTGTTCTATTCTAATTTTGAAAGAACTATTTCCTTCAGTGAGCTTTTGAACCTCCTTTTCCATTTGGCTAATTCTGCTTTTGAAAGCATTCTTCTCCTCATTGGCTTTTTGAACCTCTTTTGCCAATTGAATGAGCCTATTTTTCAAGATGTTATTTTCTTCAGCATTTTTTTGGGTCTTCTTTAGCAAGTTATTGACCCGTTTTTCATGCTTTTCTTGCATCTCTCTCATTTCTCTTCCCAGTTTTTCCTCCACCTCTCTAACTTGATTTTCAAAATCATTTTTGAGCTCTTCCATGGCCTGAGCCCAATGAATATTTATTTTGGATGTTTGGGATACAGCAGCCTTGACTTTTATGTCTTTCTCTGATGGTAAGCATTGTTCTACCTCATCAGAAAGGATAGCAGAAGATATCTGTTCACCAAGAAAGTAACCTTCTATGGTCTTATTTTTTTCCCTTTTTAAGGCATTTTTCCCAACCAGATACTTGACT
This sequence comes from Bettongia penicillata ogilbyi, assembly GCA_023548195.1. Classification (NCBI taxonomy): domain Eukaryota; kingdom Metazoa; phylum Chordata; class Mammalia; order Diprotodontia; family Potoroidae; genus Bettongia; species Bettongia penicillata. The sequence goes on along the minus strand of JAJHZJ010000020.1, from coordinate 2,995,455 downwards.
TTTGGGTCCTTTGTGAAGTGTAGGGTATACTCTGGGTACCTGTAAGATATCAGTTCCTCCAAGGTGGCACAATCTAGCATGTACTGGTCTGGGCGAAGAGAAGTATATTTGTCCCCAGAACCTTAGCAGAGTTTCCTCTCCACAGCCATCTAACGTCCAGTTCCTCCAAGCTAGCACTGGGGGTGTGGGATTCAGTCAAGCTGTGGGGGCAGGGCCACCATTCAGTGTGAGACAAAGACCAGCTCCCTCAGTGCCCCCACTGGTTTTTACAATCCAGCAATAGTCTCGGGCTGCTGTAGGGGCTGCCATGAGAACGCCTGCCACCTGCCTGATGTGACCTCTGCGGGGCCACTGCCTGAGGCTGGAGCTACGGGAAGGCTCTTCTCCCTTCCCGTAACTGAAAAAACCCCCATCACTGACCTTTGGCGCCTGTGGGTTGAGAGATCTTCGGACTGCTGCTGCTGTGATTGGGGATTCTGAGACTGGAGATTCTGCCCCTGAGGGCTGTTCACAAGCCACTTGGCCAAGGTTAGGCTGGGCTCCCCGCTCTGCTCTCGGGTCAGGTGCAACTGAAGTTTTCCCGTGGGCCTTTCAGGTCACCCTGGGCTGGAAATTTCCTCCACTCTGCTGTTCTCCACTTCTGCTGCTCCAAAATTTGTTGAGTGTCCCTCTCTACAGGTATTTTATGGGCTGTGTGGGGAGACCCTGTGTATGTGTGTCTTTCTACTCCGCCATCTTGGCTCTGCCCCCCAGGTGCTATATTCTGCATGACAGTGTTTTCTGGTCTCTACAGAACTTGTCCCTTGTCTTTGCCACACTATACTTATACTGGATGGACTTGTGTAGGTAGTCTTGGTAGGTTAATTCCTCAAAAGTAAGGACTTTGTTAAGGCCCAGCAATCAATGGAAGAAAACAAGAAGCATTTATTAAGCTCTTGCAGGGTTTCAGACTCAGGGCTGAGCATGAAGTCAAAAAACATTCCTTGCTCCCAAGAAACTCACTTTCTAATGGGAGAGTCAGCAAGTAAATAACCAGGTAAATACGAGATTTATTGAGTAGTTGGTAGATAATCTCTGTAATGAGCAAGACCCTAGTCTTGGGTGGGGGCCTGGGAAAATGAGTCCCATGGCAGGTGGTATTTGATCTGAGACTTGGAGGAAATCGCTAAAACTGAGAGGCAGAGGGGAGGGAGGAGGGACCAGCACGTTCGGAGACTGGCCAAGGGAAATGGAGTGCCCAGCGCAGGGCAGGAGCTCAGGGAGTGGCCGGGAATAGCTAAACAGCTCGGGGCTGCCAGGGGGAGGGCAGGGTCTGACTCGTGGGGCCAGCTGTTCCGTGAACTCGGCTTCCCCTCTCCCAGGGCCGCCAGGCTGCAGGAGGGAAAGTCGGGTTGGCTGGCTCTCACCCCTCTTCTGTAAACTGCCCTGCCCAGTTCCCGCTTTGGGAATTCGTGCCAAGTTCGAGGAGGGGAGCGCATTTGGAGCCTAGGGAAAAGGGACAGAAGCGTGGGGGTGGGGAGGGCGGGCGTGCTGGGCTCCCGGAGCCCGGTGGAGGTCAAAGTCAAGGTCGACTGGGAGCTGGAAACCGACCTAGTCCAGTAGGAGCCCGGCTGGGCGCGGCCCCGACGGGGCGGGCCAGGGCAGGGGAAGGGAGGGATGCGGGCGGGGGGAGCATTGCCTCATCCTGTACATTTTACTGGAAATCTGCGGTGCATCCGGAGGAGGAGCCGCGGGGCTGTCGTCCTGCCGCGGCCGCCCAATAGGCAGGCTCCTCTGCGTGAGCGGGCTGCCCCTCACCCACCTCCCGGCCCCCCGCCCGCCTATATACCGGGGAATTGTCGGCCGCGCCCAGCCGAGCCTGATTCGTCTAAGTGCGAGCGCCGGTAGCGCTTCGAGCGTGGACCCCGCCAGCAGCCGGCGCAGCCCGAGTCGTCGTCCCACTGGTGCGGGGAGCAGCGCGTGGGAGAGTGGCTAGTGGGGGGCACCGCCGGAGCGACGCGTGGTCCGCCCGCGAGCATGATCGTGGACAAGCTACAGGAGGACGGCCGCGGCGGGGAAGGCCCGCTGGGCTGCGCGGCCGGCGAGGGAGGCCTCATGACCAGCCCCCTCAACCTGGCCTATTTCTACGGGGGGTCGCCCCCGGCCGCGGGCGCCAGCGATGCCGGCTTCTTGTCTTCCGGCCACTCCACGCCGGGCTCCCCCGGCTCAGACTCCTCCGACTTCTCCTGTTCTTCGGTCTCCTCGGCCTCCTCCGTAAGCGCCCCCGGAGAGCCCCGGGCCCGAGGGGGCCCCCGCGCGGACCGTGTGCCAGGTAGCCCGTGCCCCTCGCCGTGACTTTGGGATGCAGGGCGTGCGCGGGCACGGGTGGCCCGAGAGCGGGGGGAGGCGGAGCGGGTGGTGGAGGGTGTACTTGGCATCCACTTTAGAGCTCCATAATGGTTGAACTTCAGCCGACTGCGGGGGAAGCTGCCCCGGGAAGTGACGGAGGAAGTGACCGGTCGAGCTGAGAGGTCGCGGAGTTGGGGTTTGCTTTTGGGGGAGGCTGCAGTGAGGGTAGCGCAGGGATCAGAAATTTTGCTGGAGTGATTTGTGCCCGTGAGGGTCTTTGTTCTAAACTGTCACAAAAGATCCAAGCACAACATTTGGAAAACCATGAAGAACGAAATTGTGAAGGGATATGCAGTGATTCATATACATTTATGATGTCGTTATAGCAAATTTGAGGTATTCTGGCTTGAAGAATTACGTCCTCCCCGCGTCAGCTGAGTGATATTTACCAAGTTCCTTAGCAATAGTGACTTCCAGTGGTTTAAGCAGTTGTGTTTCTTTTAATTATGAATTAGATGAAGAATGTGTTTCCCTCTATCCGGCAGACTCCTAATAATAAACCAGTTCAGCTTTCTCTTTGTTTTTTTAATTAAACTGGTTTTTTTTTGTTTTTTTTTTTTGTTTTTGAGGAGGGAGGCCAGGAGGAGGTGGCAATTATGTCTTCTAGGAGAATTAAAGATGTCATATCAGTCTTAGTGTATATAATCCTTTTAAAAAATTGCTGGTCAGTTTCTTACAAACTTGTTTGGAGCGTTTTCTCACCCCCAGCTCTCCCTCCCCTACTGGTTGGCTTTATCATTTTTATGAATGTGCCAAATTTTTCATCTGGAAGTCTTGTTTTTAAAACCATTCAGTGGACTTTTGTTATGGCTACTCAATAAATGTCAACTAGTAAGGTCATAATAGTTTTTAAGTCGTGAGAGAATCTTGGAGATTATGTAGTCCAGTGCCCTCATTGTACAGATAAGTAAACTGAGGTTCACTATGGAATGTGGAAAGGCCAGTGTCCAAATTGGGATGTCTAGTGCATAGGAGGAGTGACTGGGTTATGGAATTTAGGGTCTTTTTCTTGATTGTGTCTGGGTCAAGCCATTTGGCTAGTTTCCTTTTTCAGTTATTTTTTCTTTCAATTTTTGGCTACTGTCATGCCTTGGTGTGCCTTCGTCTAAATACATATCAGATTTTATGTGTAAAACTTTTTGTGGCATTTCAAAGCTTAACAGAGCAATTTCATGAACTTCATTTACCCACTTCCAATACTCTGTTCTTACCTTCCTTTCCCCTCTCCCTTCTTCAAATCAAGGGCCTAAAAGATTCCACTTCCTGGCTTTTTTGGCTTGTTTATTTAATGAACAACAGATTTAAGAGGTTATGACACAAGCGGTCATAAGTGGAACGCTGAACTCATCTTCTCTGTTTCTAACATTGTCAAGTTTTGGCTCAAGTTCCAAAACAACAGCTTATTTCCTTTTTACTAGGAAGACCAACAGATGATTCTGAAAATTTTTGTAAGTGGGGGAAATCCTCAAGAATAGTTTTGTGAAACAAAGTTTCTGTAAATTGAGATCACTGGAAAAAGTTGATTTTTGCCTTGTCTGGAAATACCAGACCTTTTAATCTCTGGAAGAATATAAAGCCATTGTTTGAAGAACCCATGGAGTATTAACTAATAAAATTGCTTAATTCTTATAGCAAGCTCATATGATAAGGGGATAACCAAGTTTATTCCTGTTTTATAGAGTTAACAGATAGACACAATGTGCTGTTTCTCCGACAACTTAGATCTGGTGTTGTCACCACCCTTTTTGTGAAGAAAGAACAATTTTTTAAAAATTTCCTCAAAATTTTGAGATTATGGGTGGGTTTGGGGGTGGTGTGAGGTGGTTCAGAGTCAGGGGCTAACAATGATAGCTATATTTACAGGAAGCTTTTTAAGTATGTATATGTAGATGTATGTGTGTATATATACATCCATATGCACACTGTGTGTGTGTGTGCGCGCGCGCACTCAAGTAAATGCTCATTTGATCTGTATAAGAACCTTGTGAGATAGACAGCTGTTACCTTCTCCATTTTATGGATGAGGAAACTGATTGGCTTAGGATTTCAGTGGATTTGCCCACGGTCACATAACTAGTATTTGCTGCCTGTGGAGTCCTTGGGAAATCAGGGGACATTTTCAGAGAAGGGCTTCACGGCAATGGCTTCAAGACAAATTAGTAGGTAGGCCCTGAATCAAGAGCAATGGTTTGCTGTAGCTGTTGGTTTCAAACAGGAGCCCAGAAGAATGTTTCCCAGTGGTCTGTTGCCTTTTCTAAATTCCTAATGGGGAATGACTAATTCAGTTAGAAGAGACAAATATCCTCTCGCCCCCCCCCAAAAAAAAAGAAAGAAAAGAAAAGAAATAGTGTACCAGTAGGTATTGCTCCTCATTAGACATTATTTGATAATAATCTTAGAGGTCATTTAGATTTGTGTTTTTTAAGTTGTATAAACTCAAATATAGTTTCTTTATTTCATGAACAGGTGACCACCATATGGCTGGTGGAAGGCAACCGAGAGGACCCTTTCAAGGTGTTCGTGTGAGAAATTCAGTAAAGGAACTCTTGTTGCATATAAGAAATAGTAAGCAGAAATCTTCTGCTCCAGCTGTGGATGATTTCAAGGTGATGCCTGGACTGTTGTTTTTTTTGACATAGAATCCGTGCTTATATTGTGTTCCTAACTGGTTTCACTCGGTAGAATGTTAGAAGGAATTTTCATGGAAGTGGTGGGACTGGTACTGAGATGAAAGGGATTGTGGTGAGTTAGCAAAATTTTAAATTGGAAACAAAAGTTATTGAGCCATATTCATTTCATTTTGAACTTGAGTTAAAGCTAAGATGAAGATTGGGGGTGGGAAAATGAGGAATGGGGAATTATGAAGGGGTAGAAAACAGGGGAAAGTGAATGTTAATGGAACTGATGTTTACACGCAATTGCACTGGATTAATAATTTGTATTGAGATGTGCCTGAGTGTATTTAAAAGCACTTCCATCGAAGGGTCCCCTTTTGTGTTGTGGAGATGACCCAGGCTTGTTTAGGCCAGGCTAGTGAAAAGCAAGCTCATCCTACCACGTCTTCTGTCCTCCAACAGCTGGCCTGAGCTAAGTTCAGAGAGGCTCATTACCAGATTGGCCCTAATGTGATGTATGTTTTGGTCATAGAAACTTATTAAAAAAGACCAAGTCCTAAATGAGGTTGTTATTTACATTGGTGGAGAAAAATGTTTACACTAATGTTTCTTAAAAACTTGACATAAAAAGTTAAATACAATTTTCTTTTTCCTTGTAGGCACAAAGTGTGACTACAGAGCAGTTTACAGGTAAGAGATTTTTGTAAAATGGTCCGGAAGGGTCTTAAGAGTAAAAAATTTTGACCACATCAAAGCAAAATTTTTAAAATGACTCATTCAGAATTCTTTTTCTCAGCAGAGTTGAAGAACATATTGGCACATAGTGGAAAAAGGAAGGGGGCTGATCCTATCTCTGATGGACCAGCTTGCAAAAGGCCAGCTACATCATTGCACACTCAGTTGTTGGTAAGTATTTCACATCTTCCCTTGTGAGACGTTACCTATTAGCTATATACTTTGACAAGGAACCAGTTTTAGATATGGCAATTTTCTTTTTTTCCAGACACCACCCCAAACTCCAACTCCTGTGGATAGTATGGAAGATGTTCATGTTAATGAACCCAAACAGAACAACAACTCCGTTTTGCTTCAGAACATTATGAATATTAAAAATGAATCCAATCCCATTTCCCTGAATACAGTTCAGTTTAGCTGGATGAGTCCAGTGGCTGTCAATCAGAACTCTCCGAGGGAACGGTATCAGGATTTCCACAGAGGGCAGATTCTCACTCCACCACAGAAATACCAGCCTTTCCAAGTCAGCAATTCCTCACAAATAATGGATCAATCTCAGATATATCAGTTTTCTTCTCCACAGAGCCAGGATTTGCAACAGACTTTTAGTCACATTTCAGTCCCAGAATCTAGTCCATACTCTGGAAAATCTCAGTCTCCAAACTTATTTGACGGGCAAGACCTGCTCTTCTGCCCAACTCAGAGCTTTGCATCTCTCCTGAGTGGTCCTGGAGAAGCAGAGAATATTGTTCTCCCCGTTCAGACTTCACCCAGTGCTCAGCAGCAGCAGCAGTCACCAAATGAGATCAACATTCAGAACTTTACCCTGGGGCCAAACAATGCCTGTGATGTCCTGAGTAGACAGGATGTAGGCTTAGCCCCTTTAAATGTTTCCCTGCCACTCCATAATGTGACTGGAAATTCAGTGAACACCACGCAATTAGGAAAGTCCTTTTTCCAGTGGCAGGTAGAACAGGAAGAAAACAAACTAGCCAACCTGTCCCAGGACCACTTTCTGTCCAAAGATGCAGATGGTGATACGTGAGTACAGCTTTTTATTTTGTAGTTTGGGCAGTGATACTGTGTGTAATGGGGGCACTCAGAACTCTTTGAATGTACTTACTTCAGTAGTTGGCTAATTATGCCAAGATGCTTAGTTTAAAGGAAAACTGCCACCATAGAGATGACTGTCCCTGTAGATCACATGACCTGCTGTAAAATAATTAAACTATAGGTTGGGTTCTGTGAATTATTATATATTTAGAAGGCCCGGCACAGGCTTTGTGTAAAGAGCAAAAAGCAAGCAGACTGTGGGGTGTGTGTGTGTGTGAGAGTGTGATAGCCTCATGTGTTGTTTGCTTGACCTTAGTCTAGGTGTCCCAGCCCATTATTTTAATGGAGGTATTAATAAAATATCTGAAGGGAGCATCTACTTATACTACACTTTAGGTGAGTTGAGTAGGTCTGTCCATTGCAAAGTAAAGGGTCAGATGAGAAACCTAAAGTAATTTTTTCTCCATTTTTTTTTCTCCTCCTGTTCTCTAGATTGCTTCACATTGCAGTTGCCCAGGGACGCAGGGCCCTGTCTTATGTTCTTGCAAGGAAGATGAGCGCTCTTCGGATGTTGGATGTTAAAGAACACAATGGTCAGGTGAGATTCTTGCCAGGTGACTGAAACAGATGCTGAAAACCTTGGGCTTCTGGGTGGGCAAGAAGATCCTTAGGTTTAAATGCAGAACACATTCTCTGAGCAATTACCCTTTATGAGCCCAACACCGAGTAAGGACATAAGCTGAGGTATTGATTTATTTCTAAGAGTTATCCTTAAGTTAACTGGGCCAAAGAGTAGCTGTGGAGGAGGAAAACTAGCACTCCTTACTCCTTAAACAGATAGCTTCTTAATCATCAAACATCTGTTGAACACCTACTATGTGAAAGACAAAAATGCAATCATTCTTGCCCCTAGGAACTTTGTAGGGTTTTTTTGGGGTTGGGGGATGGGGAGAGGCCTCTTATTTCAAGCCCTATTTCCTGTTAAAGTAATTGCGTGAGGAAGACAAACAATGACTCTTTCCCCTCTCTGAATGACCACAGAGTGCCTTTCAGGTAGCAGTGGCTGCCAATCAGCATCTCATTGTGCAAGACTTGGTGAACCTGGGAGCCCAGGTGAACACCACGGACTGCTGGGGAAGAACACCACTGCATGTCTGTGCTGAAAAGGGCCACTCACAAGTCCTTCTGGTAAGGAAACTCTTATCTGAACTAAGCACTGTTCCCTGAGCTGTCAGCACCTTCTCTCCCATCTAAGGACCCTCTTTTTGACTTGACCAGACTCTATCATTTGGTTGACCTGAAGAGTTAACTTGAGCTGTTCCGCACACACTTATTTGTACATTTTCCTCCATCTTTCAAAGCCCATTATTAATGTTTGCTTCTATTTAAAAAAATTTTTTTGCAGGCAATTCAGAAGGGTGCCATCTCTAGCAATCAGTTTATAGATCTGGAAGTTACCAACTATGATGGTGAGTGGGTAATGGCAAACTTTCTTGTTAAAAGCTGACCAGGGCTTATGGAACTAGTCTTAGGCAAGCCTTAACACTTATTAAATATCTTTATATGTGGAAAGTGGAAAGGTAGACTATCCTTTTTTTCATGGCATGGCATGCATAACCATGACTGCAGTTTGCTAGGGTTTAAGTAGAATGGTTGGAGCAGCTAGGTGGCACAGTGGATAAAGTGCTGGGTTTGGAGTCAGAAAGATTCATCTTCATGAGTTCAAATCTAATCCCAGACATTAACAGTGGTGTGACTCTGGCAAAATTACTTACCCCCATTTGCTTTAGTTCCTCATCTGTAAAAATAAGCTGGAGAAGGAAATGACAAACCACTCCAGTGTCTTTGACAAGAAAACCCCCCCAAATGGGGTCATAGAGAGTTGGACACAACGGAACCATAACAACAGAATGATTGCCTTTTGTTTTTAACCAGAGACTTATTAGGAGGCATCATATACAGAGCTAGAAGGGAATTCATAGCCCATCTAGTAAATCTTTCTTATTTTCCAGATGGAAATTTAATTTTATAAACAATTTATAGGACTATCTCAATTCTGAGTCTGGAAAATGACAGGGATGGACTGTATGACATTTAAATATCACTTCTAGCTTCAACTCATCATTCTCTGAGTCTAGTTATACTTTATATTCCTTTAAAACCAGGCTTATCATTAATTTACGCTAGTGAGATTAAAAAACAAACCCTGAATACCTGTAGAGATTCCAGACTCTTGAGCACCAGAAATGTTTTCCCAATAGTCATACTCATTTTGGATGAAATTGGATGAATAACTGCTTTATGATTTTGTGATTTCTTCCTTTAGGTCTCACTGCTCTCCACTGTGCAGTGGTGGCTCACAATGCTGTGGTTCATGAGCTCCAGAGGAACCAGCAGCATCACTCCCCTGAGGTCCAAGACCTTCTCTTAAAGAATAAAAGTCTGGTTGACACAATCAAATGCCTAATCCAGATGGGAGCCACTGTGGAAGCTAAAGTAAGTATAGAAGGTACCTGGGACTAGAGGCAGGCAGCCTGGTGAAGTAGACAGGGACTGGGCAAGTTGATTGACCTCTCTCTGCTTTAGTTACCTCATTTATAAAATTAGGGGTAGGAAGTTTGACTCGGTTGCCTCATTATGTTCTCTTCCCACTATAAAAACCATAATCCTTTGGCTTCTGACTTAGAGAAAAAAAGGTGGCTAATTATAACACTCAAAACTTTATTTGTGACTTTTCCTTATGAGATGTTCCATTTCATAGGTGTGTAATAATTGGATATCTTTAATTATAGACAAATATCTTACAAAATTTTTTAATTAGTTTTTAACCTGACATTACTTTTCCCCTTCCCCTCCCAAATTGCTTAGTTCTGAGTTAAATAATTTTTAATCAAAAGGAAGGGGGAAAAAAAATCCCATTTTCCCTTTCAGTCGAGATGGAAATTTAGTTTTTGTCATTTACTAGGGAAGGTTGTATTTTTTTCATGGAAGAGATTCTTCTGAATGGTTAGCATTGGATTGTTGTTTAATGTTTGCTTTTTTAAATTGACTCACAGGATGAATGTGTTGATGGTTTTCCGTTCTTCCCTTGACTAGGATCGTAAAAGTGGCCGAACTGCTCTTCATTTGGCTGCTGAAGAAGCCAACCTAGAACTGATTCGCCTCTTTTTGGAGCTACCCAGTTGCCTGTCTTTTGTGAACGCTAAGGTAACTTGCTAAAGCTTCCTCAGCAGGGCGGGCAAGTAGGAACAAGCTTGACATCAAAGTCTTAAAGCTTTTTGGCTATGAGGAAAAGTACCTATCACTGATGGATGGGTATTAATTTCATTTCTCCTTCCTCAGGCTTATAATGGTAACACTGCCCTCCATGTGGCTGCCAGCCTGCAGTATCGAGTGACCCAGTTAGATGCAGTCCGCCTGCTGATGAGGAAGGGAGCTGATCCAAGTACTAGGAACCTAGAGAATGAACAGCCAGTTCATTTGGTTCCAGATGGCCCTGTTGGAGAACAGGTAACAACAAAATGGGGAGGAAATAGATTTAGAACCTTCCTTCACTCATTTAGTAAACATGTTTAAGTATCTACTGTGTGTCAGGCAATGTGCTAATCGTGGGGTGTACCAAAAAAAAAAAAAAAAGCAAAAGACAGTCCCTGCCCTTAGAGAGCTTATAATCTATGGGAGAGACAACCTGCAAGCATATATACAATGCAAACTATATGTGGAATAAATAGGAAATAATTAAAAGAATACTGAAATTAAGAAGGGTTGAGAAAGGCTTCCTGTAAAAGGTGGGATTTTAGTTGAAACTTAAAGGAAACCAAGAGAGGTCAGTATTTGGAGTGGACTAGGGAGAGCATTCGAGACATGGGGGACAACCAGAGAAAATGCCCTGTTATACAAAGGTTGAGAGAAGGGCTGTGTAGGACCCTTATGATTTATAGATTAACTTCTTCATATCTCAGACAAGGTATATGAGGGAGGAATGCCTATTGTTTAGTTACCTTGCCCTCTCAAAGAGAGAAATCTGATGATGCTTATTTTTTTTTTTCCAGATAAGACGGATCCTGAAGGGGAAGTCTGTTCAGCAGAGAGCACCACCGTATTAGCTTCCATGTGATCTGAAAGTCTTTAGTTAACACTCACTGTCAGTTAGGCAGTCCTGATGTATCTGTAAATAGACCATTTGCCTTGTAAATGGCAAATGTAAGTTGTTTCTGTGAAACAAAGGCATTTAGTTCACTATTATATAGTGGGTTATGTTAAAAGAGAAAAATTTTAAAACATTTAATTCCTCTTAACATATTGGAATTTTACCTTCCCAGGTACCTGGGATCTAAACACTTGGATTTATATTTTTTAGTGGTTGAATTGACTAGGTAGGGGAAGATTTTTTTTGATTTATTGTATGAGGCATTTATTAGATTGTTGGTGCCAGTTTAAAAGTGGACAGTTCACACATAATTTTTTGGGAGGGGAGGAATCAAAGCATTTAGAAGAAACAATGAATCTGAAAGTAATTGTGACTGCATTTTGCTTAATGTGGTACCATGTAATTAAGCATGTAACATTTGTATAAGTGTTTAGCATTATGACTGATCAAACACAAAGATGGTTGAAATTTACAGTGTATATACTTGCTCTTTTTCTATTTCAAAACTTGATCTGATATACATATGCTGCTGAATAAATGGCTACCCCAAATTTTAAAAGATTTTTAAAAGTAATGATTTATTAATTATTACTGATAGGTTTCTAAAGAAGCTTCTGTTTTTGAATCACCCAGCAAATTTCTGTGGAGAAACTGAGTGAAGCAATTGAGGCACTTTGTTGAAAGACAAAGCTTCATTTAGAATATGATGATGTTTTCTTCTTATTCAGTGATCTTCTGATAATTCTGCTTGTAAGAATTGCATATTCTTGAGGATAACATTTCTTTCTCCAGGATTTTTGTCTTATCTCATAAGAATTGCAAAAAGTCAGCATCAAAACAGTTACCCAGATTTTTTTCTCTCTATAATAAGTATACTAATGATAATATGTAGTCATGTTTTGTATTTATTGTATAGTGAAAAATGTTCTATTTTATTTTTTAGTTCTCAATTCATAATTTAGTTAATACTCTATTAACACTGCCTGATCTCCAGGGTGCCCAATTTAACTTGTACAGCTATGATTGCACACTAATTCCTTCTACTGGATTTGATTCCTTAAAAAAAAAAAAAAAAAAGATAAAAAAACTTTTTAAATGACGGGAAGCATCACATGTGACTGATCTTTGTGACTAACTTAAAACCCTTTTAAAAAGATAGCTTTTGGACTGATCACATTGTTTGACCAAGTATGTCTTGTGGACAAAAAATAATTGTAAACGTTTGGTGTCAATGAATGTAGTTGTGGTGCATACAGTTAAGTATACTTTGAATAACTTTGTATGAATTTAAATAAAGTTAATTCAGTTATTCCATTGTCTTTAAAGTGTTTTCTTCTTCCCTTGATTAAATCTTGGAAGGATAGCAAAACTTGCTACTAGATTTGTTATTTAAAATAGATCATTGACTTTGTGGGAGAAAATAAACATTAAGTTGTTGTCACATCCACCTCCTCAGGACTGTCAGATGCTAAATACCATGTGTGGCAAAAAGTTGTCCTTTAGAAGTTTATATATTAAAGCATCTTAAATGCAACAATATCAGATCTTGATGGACCCTGTACCTTTTTAGATTTTTGGATCCCATAATATTTTTGTTGCAGTTGGGTTAGTAGGAGCATGCTGAAAATTGGTGGTTGGGATAATAGAGAAAAATAGGAAGAATTGATATACATCCATCAGACCTAGGGTAAAGTGATAGTTGAGCCAATGACAGACACCATGCATAATGGCTAGAGAGCTGGTTTTGAAATCAAGTAGACTGGTACGTAAGTCCTGCCTCTGATATAACAACTGACCCTGCGCATGTTGCAACCTAGAAGACTAAACCTTGCCTAGTAAGGCAACCCTAGAAGACTTAAGTACAGAAATGCTGTCCTTCATTGACAGTGGGAATTTTCTTACTCATGAGATCCTTATAACATAGAAATCACATAGGTCCAGGTCCTATTCCTTATTAAGACAGTGCATTACCACAAGTTAGTGAGAATCCATTATAGCATTGCCAATGTTCAGGCAGCCTAGGTGGCAGAGTGGGTAGAGTGCTGGGCTTGGAGTCAGGATGACATTTTCATGAGCTCAAATCTGGCCACAGATGCACTAACTGTTTGACTCTTTGCCTCAGTTTCCTTATCTATAAAATGAGTTGGAGATGGAAATGGCAAACTACTCAAGTATCTTGCCAAGAAAACCCCAAATGGGGTCATAAAGAATCAAACACGACTGAAAACGATAGAACAATGTTTGCCAATGTTAATTTCTCTTACTTCAACTTGGAAATCCATTTATATATTTATAAATTGATATGTTTAATATATATTTGTATATTATATATTATATGCATATATATTATATGTATTTTATATTAAAGACAAGCATGTATAATGAGTCAAAGTGATGCAGATGCTTTACAAACATGCTTGTATCACCACTGTGGTTGAAAAATAATGGGGTCACAGGCAGCTTGGGGTAATGGGAATAACATTGGTCTTAAGACTCAGAGGGTCTGAGTTCAGTGTGAGCCTGCGTAACTTCAGTTTCTTCATCTGTAAAATGGAGTTAATAAATACTTGAACTCCCTCAAAAACTATCTTTTGTAATTGCTTCTATCCCTTGTTTGACTTAACAATTCACTCATAGCCTTAGCTACCGTATCAACTACTCTTCTAATTTTTTTAATGATATGTTCTTTAATATTCAGGTTGCAGGTTGAGGAAAGTTCTTTGCATACCATAAATCCCATGAACATGTGTTGGATTTTAGGGCCAATGACCGAGTCACCAGTCCTTTCTCATCTCACTATGACCTGACAATGAGCTAATGAATAGAAATAAAACTGTACTTGACCCATGTGATTTACACAATCATTGCAGACTTTAGGTAAAACAATCGGAAATGTGCAGAATCAAATCCATAACATACAATTTCTATTTCAAAAGAAACAAACTACCCTTAGGAATCACTACTGCTAATCCTGTTTTTAACTTAATACTTTCGCCACATTCAGTGTGGTGTGCTTCATGGAAGTGGTGGTGAGTGTAAGGAATATACTTCATCCTTGAGGTGGCCAGTATCCCAGCTCCTTAGTTCATGTTCTCTCTGGTCCTATTCTGCCTTCTCCCATCTATATTTTTGCTTAGATCATGCCTGGAATATGCTACCACATTGTCTACATGTTTAAATTCTTTTTTTCAAAGTTTAACTCAAGTGAGTCCTCCTGCATGTGGAAGATCTCTCAAACTGATGAGGTTCAGGGTGATGGGGACCCCAAAATGCCGACAATCCAGGTCGTGCTCGAATGAATTCGACTCAAGCCTTCTTAAAGCCAAAGAAAACAAAAGTTTATTAAAGATTCGCCATCTTTGGTTGCCTCTTAAGGAACCTAAGCATTTGTGACGCTTGTATTCTACAAGCGGGCCAGATAGAATTTCAGCTAGACAGAGTCTGAGCTGGATTGAATCTGAGCACCTTCATGGAGGCAAGATGGAACTAAATACAGAAAAGACTATGGGAGGGATCTGGGGGGATGGTCTGGTAGTCCAGGGTAATGGGAGGAGGGGTTTAGGGAGGTCTTGAGGAGAAGTCCAAGGAGGGAATCCAAGGAGGGTGGGAGGCAGGTAGGGCAATCAAGAGGTAACAAACCATTGTCACCATCTGCCACCGATCTGAGTATGAAAAGCCAGGTTACAAGTGGGGAGATTCAAGGAGAATTCAAGAAAGTTCCCAAAGTCTGAACCCCATCAAAACCTTTAAGCTAAAAGAGATCTCTAATCTCTTAGGCCACTTGGATCCCTCCTGGACACTATCCTTAAATTCATATTTTTTGGTATGAACATAAATATATTCACTCTCTCATTAGATTAAAAGCTTCTTGGAGGTAGGGACTGTGTTATCTTTCATCTTGATATATCTCCAGTGCTAAGCAGAGATCCCAATATACAGTAGGCCTTTAGTAAGTGTTGAATCAGTTCCTTGAACTCAAGAACACAGTCTTCAGAACCAGAGAGGCAAAATATTTCTCTTGCAAATAGCCCAGAATGAGGGGAGGTGATAGTGCTTCTGTCCTTCCCTGGTATATTGAGAGGGCAGTTTGTATTTTCAGAAGAACATTGGCAAGTTACAGTGGGTCTGGTGAAGAGTGACCATGTGGTGAGTAGACTGGAAACAATGCTAATTTCTCTAACATTGACTATTGGCATCTTTTCCAATTTGCTGTGTGAAGTGAAACTTTAGAGTTATTTTGGTTTGCCATTATCTTAGGGCAGTTAGGTGGTACAGTGGTTAGCATGCAGGACTTGGAGTCAGGAGGACCTGAGTTCAAATGTGAACTCAGAAACTTATTATCTGTGTGTCCCTGGGCAAATCACTTAATCCTATTCCCCTCATTTCCTCATGTACAAAAATGAGCTAGAGAAGGAAATGTCAAACTAGTCTAATATCTTTGTTAAGAAAACCCCAAATGGGATCACAAAGAGTCAAACATGACTGAACAATGACGTCTACCAATGATTTGGAATATTTTTCATACCACTGTTAATCGTTTACAATTCTTTTGAAAACTTTGTCCATACACTTTGACAACTTACCAACTGGATTGTAGTCTTATATAATTCTGTTACTTGTATGTCTGACTTTATTTAGAAATGTTTATATAAAGTTGTGTTATTTTGTCTTTCCTAGTCAGCTGCTACCTTTTATTAATTACTTATGCTTTTCTGTAACAGGACATTGGCAATCAATGTATAAAGTTCCCATCACCAGTCTAATAGATTTCCTAAGAACTCCGTGACTGTGACTTTTCTTCTCTCCATTTTAGAAGGAAGGGGAGAGCTAAAATTTTGCAACAGGTGAGAAATGTGGACAATGCATTATAAATCTGTAGGCATTTTGCTTGTTAAAGGGCAGTTGATTGAGTGTGCTACGCACATGCACACACGCAAACACACAGAGAAGGAAACTAAATCCCTGGGGTTTCCCCAGACCGGGGCTTGAAACCAACCAAAAAAGATTTTATTGCTAAATTTTATTGTAATTCCCCCAAATAAGGCAGAAAAAAAAGTAAGCCAGGTGAATCTGGACTCTCATGGGTTCCCCAGAGTACAAATGAGCTAGCAATAGGATTGGAGGAAGGAGAGTTGGTAAGGTGATACTTTTTATTCAAAGAAGCTCCAAAGCATCCTCAGGCAATTTTTCTTTCCATTTCTATGGCAGGTTCGTGGAAACCCCTTCCCCATAGGGTGAGTCTAGGGCCCAAATAGAATTTCTGGGTTTATGGCAGCAGTGAGGTAGAGGGAGTTCTCCTTTTTAGAAAGAAATCTACAACTCTCATTCACTGTTATTACATATACAAAAGCTTTTCAATTTCAGTTCAAAATTATTTATTTTACCTTTTGTAATTGCTTCTACGCCTTGTTTGGCTTAACAATTCACTCATAGTCATAGCTACCTTATCTAGTTCTTTTCTAATTCTTTTAATGGTATAATCTTTAATATGGTATATTAAATGGCATATTAATATGATATATTTTAATGGTATAATCTTTAGGTTACATGTCCATTTTAAGTATTCAATATACTATTTGTTTGAATACTGTGGTTAAGTTCACTTATTTTGGCAGTGTACTTTCCAGGGATATATACATAGATGATGGGATTGACACATACATTGCCATAGCTCAGTGTTTGAGAGGCTCTGAAGGAAAATGTGTGAGAGAAGAGGTATCAGGCTGCCTATCAAGACTGAAGGTCTAAAAAAGCCTTTGTGCTAACTTCATTGTTGTAGGCCTGTGAAACTTGGACAGTATACCAGCACCATGACAGGAAACTGAATCTCTTCCATTTGAATTGTCTTAGGAAAATTCTGTAGATCACCTGGCTAGATAAGGTAAAAAAACAAAACAACAAAGTTCTTTCTCTAGCTGAACTGCCAAGCGTTCAAATTCTACTGTAGAGAGTGTAACTGATTGCCTGGCCTTGTTCAAATGCCAAAAGTATGTTTGTCTAAGAGACTAAAAAGAGAACTCACATAAGGCAAAAACTCACATGGAGCTCAAAAGAAGCAGTACAAGGACACTTTCAAGCTCTCTCTGAAGAACTTTGGAATTGATTATGAGATATGGGAGATGTTAGCACAGGACCACCCAGCATGGCATGCCTGTATCAAAGGAGACGCTGCACTTTATGAGCAAAGCAGAATTGCTTTGTAGCTCAAAGTAGCTCAAAAGGAACATGAGATGTAAATTTGAGCCATCTTCTCAACTATTCATATGAACTATTGGTACCTGACCTG
Organism: Bettongia penicillata ogilbyi; assembly: GCA_023548195.1. Classification (NCBI taxonomy): domain Eukaryota; kingdom Metazoa; phylum Chordata; class Mammalia; order Diprotodontia; family Potoroidae; genus Bettongia; species Bettongia penicillata. The sequence goes on along the minus strand of JAJHZJ010000020.1, from coordinate 2,978,228 downwards.
TGGTAGAGCCTTCTGACCTTGTATTGATCTGATTAGTCACAGTTGGACACACTGTACCTTGACCTGAACAGAGTGATGTTATTTTGATCTTCTTTGAGAATGGACAACCATTCTGAGTTTATTGTGGCATATGGTATAAAATGTTGCTAAAGATATAATTGTTTAAATGTGAAGTTATCTCTAGACTTTATATTTCCAAGTTCAAGTATTTTTTACTCTTCTTTCTCTAGTCTATTGTATTGCTCTACCTTCCTATTTTTTTTAAAACAGTCCCTGATAGTTTTGATGATTCCTGCTTTACAGTACCAGTTAAGTTTTATAAACTGCCCCCCTCAATGCTGCTGATTTTTGTGGGTTCATTTTGTACTTTACTAAAGATATTGTATCTTTGATGATTCCTAAGGATTTTCTAAGCAAACCATCACATCACTAGCAAATACAGTTTGTCCCCTCTGCCTGTATTTATGCTTTTAATTTCTTTCTCTTCTTACTATTGCTAGCATTTCTAAACTGTAATAAATATTATGTGCAGCCTAGTTCTTATTAAAATATGACAGGTACAGTATAAAACTTCTCACAATGATACACTCTGAGGTTCTTTTTACTCTTCTTCTGAGACATTAAAATTCCAAACACATGTAAACTTTTACATGCTATTAGGTGATTTAACTTGATTTTTATGAGTGACTGTATGAGTTGAGAGTTCCTTAAGTTTAATATGTGGGTTTCCTAACATGGTATCTGATGCTCTGGCAAATGTAGGCATTTATACATGTGACAAAGTCATTATTTTGATATGGCAGCTTTACCTTTGTACCTCACAAAATATCTGATAGTGAAGTAGTGGATGGACCAGTTCATGATTCCAAGATGGAATGCTAAAAGTGTTCAAGGGAAGGCAGCAGATTTCCTGTCACTATTGGTCTTTGAATAGAGCTGGAATGATCACTTGTCTGGTATCTTATTCAAGAATATGGGATAGATTAAATGACCTCTTGATGCCCATCTAACTTTGAGAATTGTTATTGCTGTGGTTCCTGTCTGTAGTATGATAAGGGAGATGGAGAGAAATGAAGAGAACTAGTTTCCTCTGGATTTTGCCCTCAATGGTCCCCTTTAAAAAGTGCAAGTATGGCTTCATTTCTTTATAGCATTTAACCAGATTGCCAAAAAAGTCCCTCCTTTTTGAAACTCTCCTCCTTTGGTTTCTATGACATTTCACATTCTTAGTTTTCTTATGGCCTACCAGTTCCTCCTTGGTACTCTGTATTTATTCTCTCAGTGATTTCATCTACTTCTGAGGTTCCAGTGATCAATTCTATACTGATTACTCAGATCTCAATGTCTAGGACTCTTCAGTGTTTCAGTCCTATATTTCCAATAGCCTGTAGGACATTTTATCTCAAATCCAACATTTTCAGAGTAGAAATTATATTTTTCCTCCAAATATGGCTTCTTTCCCCAACTTTCCCATTGTTAGTCTTTAAGACTAGAAGTCTTGGAGCCATCTTTGATCAACTCTTCTCTTTTATTCATCCATTATATCCAATCTATTACCAAGTCCTTTGGTTTCTTCCACTAAAATATTTGTTGAATTTACTCTTTTCCCTCTAGATTTCATGATTACTACTTTCATCCAGGAGAATTAATTGACTATAATTTCCTTCTAGCTGGTCTCCTTGGTTCAATCTTACCCTCTCCAATTTATGTATGGCTAATCTTCCTAAAATATGACTTTCATCATGTCATTCTGTTGAAGCTTTTTATTTCCTACCAAATCAAGTTTATTGTCCCTCCCTGACTTTCTTCAAAAATTTTAAAATACCACTTTTTGTTTTTAAATGGCCTAAATTTCACATCATATTTCCTTCCCATCTCCTCCCTTCCCCAAAAGTCATTTCTTAAAATAAAGAATTTACCAACTTGACTTTCAAGGTCCTCTATTATCTTGTCCAATTTAATATCTTCCACTATTTCCCCAGCATACATTCTCCACTACACTCAGGCAGACCTCCTCACTTTCTTCCAGACAAGTCAGTCTTTTACTTATGTTCTCCCTCTTTCTATCATCTTGGCTAATCTTTCAGAGCCCAGCTTAAATCTCACCCCCTTTACCTTTAGAATTCCAGATCATGATATTTCCCTTTTCTGAACCAAGGTACTCTTGCAAGTAGGTACTTAATTATCTCTTTATTTTATATAGGTCAGGGGCATCTTGGTGTGGGGGGAAAGTCCGTTGGAGTTGGGAGGCTCTGGGTTTGGATCCTGGAACCTATACTTACTATTTTTAACTCTAGTCTCTCTGAGTCTGAGTTAAGTCATCTGTAAAATAGGGAGAATAGCATTCATATCAAAGTCAGTGATTGTATAAATAGAATCTTAGGGCAGGAGGGAGGAAGATTTTGCTGTTGTTGGGTTGTTTCAGTCTTGTATGACTCTTTGTGACCCTATTTGGGGTTTTCTTGGCAAAGGTACTGGAGCGGGTTTGCCATTTCCTTCTTTAGCTCATTTTACAGATGAGGAACTGAGACAAATGACACCAGCCATATGACCCTGTGCAAGTCCCTTAACCTCTATATACTTCAAACAACTGCTAAGGGCTTATTTATTAAGTCACAGGCAGGTTGACATGTGTGTTGGTGGAGGAATTTCCCTTTGCTGATTGAAGTCACTGATTCTTTTTGTATTATTGCCTATAATACTCCCATGTGAGAAAAGTGTTACTCGAATACTACCAAAGAGAAGGGTGGATGACAGTAATATGGTCCTATTTCCTCATCTTTCTTTAAAATTCACTGAATCACAATTGTTTGTTAAACATCTACTTTAGAACTTCCCTGACCCTCCTCTTTGACTATGTACCATAGCTTAAATCTGATAGCACACAGCAAATGTGGTGAACAGAATCATACCACTTGATCCCTAAATTGTTATTTTGAATATACCCAGAAAGTATTAACAGATGAGAAAAAGAAAAGCTACCCATAAAAAAGGTTTTCATAGTAGCATCATATATAATTGCAAAAAAACTCAAAATGTCCAGTGGGGGTGGGGGACATTGGTTAAATGAACTGTAGAACAATAATATAATGAAACTTTCGTACAATCAAGGTAGACAGGAAAAAAGTATGCAAAGAAAGAACTAAATGAAATAAAGTCAAGCAGAAAATGCAGCAGCAGAAGAATGGAATTCATACTGCTTTCCACAACAAGAATAAAAATGAACAAGAGTAAAATGGACAAAGAAGCTGGTAAGGAAGTGAAGGAAGTGATTGAACAATGATTATGACACTTCATGCCTTGAGATCAATTAATATAAATGTAAAGTAGTATAAGCAAATTTGGTTGGCTGTATTTATATTTGATGCTAATCTTTTAATAAAACATTATTTTAAAAAAAATTGTTGAATTTCCTACTCCTCCATGAAGATGTCCATACTAAATGCAATCCATCCTACAAGTCAGATCATGTCTTTTACTCTATGTAATCATTGACTTAAAAGTCTGTATAAAAAAAATACTGTAGTGATTGATAAAGTGATTTTGTATTTCTGAGTTCATACATTACTCTATTATTTATCAAAAGTTCTCACAACTGGAAGGGACAAACTCCTTTAGGACAAAGATTATCTGTCCTTTACAAGTATTCCAAGTGATAAAGTGCGGTACAGTTTGTTGGTTATCTTCTCTGGACAGTACATTTAGCAAACAATTGTTTCTTCTGCATCCTTAAGAGACTCAGGTATTTTTAACTATTCTACATATTAAGTGCAGTTGCTAAAGAGGGGTATTCCCTACCTCTCAAGCTCAATTATTGTAACTAACAATATGCTCTATATTCTGATGGTAGAGTGGTAAATTATTTATTAAGCAGTGAATATATATATATATATATATATATATATATATATATGTATGTATATAAAGAGAGAGAGAAGCATTCTGTGAAGTACGGGAATATGAATAAATACAAAAAAAAAGATGTCTATCCTGAAGGAACTGTGTTCTAATGGGAGAAAGAAAACACTTAAAACAGTGGGAAATTGGGGGAAAGTCAGGAATGGATCCAGGAGTGACATGAAAATGGAGGGTCTGGATTCTTTGTGATATGATAGTCTGTCATAGGAACTCACCAATCAGAGAAGTATACCACAGGGTAGAGGTATTTTCAAAGTGAGAAGGATGTCAGCAAGGAGGCAGAAAAATCTGGAGAGTCAGAAAGCAGCTAAGAATACTTCTTTGAGTTATGGAATCTGATCAGTCAATTAAAGATATAAACTAATTGCTAAGAACCCCTTACTATGGGTGGCACGAAACGCTTTGAGACACGGGGTGAAATCACAAGGTGCATATATTGAGATTGTTTGAAAGAAATTCCTGCAGTGAAGTAATTCAGCTACGAGAGGGCTTTGGGGAAGCATACTCCCCTTGTACCTATACCAAAGGGCAGTGAGGCAGGGATGTGAAAGGGGGAGGGAGGCCAGAATGAGTGTCACAGTGCCCCTTTCACCACTTTTAGACATGTCATCAGAGTGACTGCGCTAGCAATAAACAATTTATCCATCTGGGAGTTAGACAAACTGGATATACTGAGGAAAGGTTGCGTCAGAGAGCTTAACACTGTCATGACTTTTTTAGGGTGGAAAAAAGTGCAGCTGTGAATAATACAAAAGTATTGATTCCCAGAGACTGGCAGAGGTTGCTGTACCTGAGGGGTTACTTCATGAGGACTTCATAAAAGGGAGAAAAGGATGTCTAGTGATTAGGCATTGTGACTTACCCCTTTGCCACATGTTTCTTCTCAGGTTGAGCCCAGTTTCCCCTAATAGATGCTGTGTGTAATTGTGGGAAAATTGTGGGGGGTGGGTGTGTGTTTTGTACCAACAATTTAGTAAATATCTCTGACTAAAAGCTAAGTCACTCTGACTAGCTCATTGATAATCAGTTGGGAGCACAGAGAATGGGACTTAGGAGCAACAGTACTGGAAATCCTCTATCTTCCCCCACCTCCTCAGAATTATCTTAGATTGTTGTTTTTATTGTTCACCTTTTGTTCTCCAAGAGGACCAATGATGTCATGAGGGTGATGTCTTGACCTGTGCGTGAAATGGATTTAAGTGATACAGGGCTGTGCAAAGTCATCAGTCTCACTCTCTTCTCCAGTCATTGAGTCCAGTGACAATACAAAAGTCAAGATGACTGGCAATGACCCAAATAATCCTAAACCCTTGGGGAGAGAAGTAGTCAATCACCCTCTTGAGATGTGACCCACCAAAGTCTGCAGAGTACCCCCAGAGTTGATGCTATATTAACAAATGGAAAGCAGCGAGGTGACTAACAATATATGGAAATAGCCTCAATGAATTTCTCTAAGGTATTGAGTTGTCCAGCGCTGACATTTTCCACATGGAAGTGATGTGACCTGTTCAGGTTCAAGGTAGATTGCATGACCTCTGTAGTTCCTTCCATCTGTGAGATTCTATGATTCAATCAAGGGGATGTAGGTATTGATCTTCTGTAGTCTCCTTGGAAATGTGATCTAGAATGCAACACACAGCCTTCAGCAAACATGTAAACTAAGTTTCAGACACTGAGCTGAATGCTGAGCATGAGACAAAAATAAATAAGAGCTAATCTTTGCCTTCAGATGGATAGTCTAGCAAGGGAGACAAGACATACAAATAGCTGTAACACAATACAGACTATGATAAAGATGTAAGAACAATTCTAGCCAGAGATTCTAGCAGAGTTTATAGTTTACCTGTCTTTGAGGAGTTCCATAGTATAGGTCATATGAAGGTGAGCCATGAGAGAAGGCTGGAAAGGTAGGTTGGAGAAAAATTGTGGAGGGCTTACACCATACTTGTTCAGTGTGTCTTTACACATGGACCATCCATTGCATAAGAAAATAGAGGTTTAGAGGGTGGGATTGAAGAAGAGAGTATTACGATTAAAGCCTTAAGTTTTGCATCATGACACCCTGGCCCCACTCTCTTAGGACCAAACAGGGTATATCTGTCCCTCTTGGTTCCAGGGGACAACCTTGTGGTGATTAGAATGTCTCTTCACTACTGCCATCAGCTTGAGCCCCCATCATCTGTGTTTACCTTAGTTAGGGGCCTATAACTAACCCACCAGTTCTGCTTAACCACTTAACAATGATGATCTTTTATGAAGTGATAAGTATTTCAAAGATATAGGAAGAACAGAAGTATACACATTTTCCCCCAACACCTTGGGAGCATACCCTTCCCTATAACACTTTGGTCTCTGGGAGAACCAAATAGGCTCAAATCTTAGCTCAGTTACCATATAGCATGTGTTCTATCAAGTTCATATTCAAAGGCAACATTTCTTCTGGATAAATTATCATCTCAGCTATCCCTGGCATGGACATAGAAGATTATTCCTTGCTTCTTGGAACATTGATGCCTGGAATGCAGGGGTGCTGAGTTAATATGGGATTTTCCATTGCCTTCTTCAGCTCATTTTACAGATGAGGAAACTGAGGCAAACAGGGTTAAGTGACTTGCTTAGGATCACATAGCTAATAAGTGTTTGAGGCCAGATTTGAACTCAGGAAGACGAGTCTTTCTGACTTCAGATGTGGGACTCTAGCCACTAAGTCATCTAGCTGCCCTGAAACACATATGCTATGTGATCCCTTGGCAAGTCAATGCCAACTCTGCAATCAGGCTTTTATAATCTAGTATTGTTTTATCTAAATATCTATTTAGTTATTACTAGATACCAGGGTAACAACCATTTTAGATGTCATTTTATCTAAACATTTATTTAGATATTGTTAAATATTATAGTATTAGAGATTTTAGGTATTAAATATTGTTTTATTTATTATTTTGTTGAAAATATTTTATCTAAATATTTGTTTGGATACTATAGTATTAGACATTTTAGATATTAGATAATATTTTATATGTTATTATTATTACTATGGCATTATACACTTTAGAATTGAATATTTTTTATTATTTTATCAAAATATTTTGATATAAGTATGGTATTTAAGATATTTAAGATATTATATATTTAGGAGCTAATATTTGAGAACTAAAACAGAGACAAGGCTTCAGATAGCTTATTTATATAACAAAATGTAGACTCATCCCTATTTCAGGAATTACTCTTCAAATGTTAACTGGGTGTCTAGATAGGTCAGAGCATTGGGCTTAGAGATTGGAACTAAAATCCCTAATGCAAAATTAGGCAAAAAAAAAAAAAGAAGATGATGGGACATGTCTTTACTAGTTTAATGGGCATCCTTTTTTTTTCCTTTTACCAAATTTACTTGCTAAAATTTTTTAAATCATTAGACATATACCAGTGGCTATATCTGTGATTCACAGAGAACACTCATTTTACATGACTAAATACCTCTTTGTAAGATGGGGATGAAAAATGACCTTTTTCATATAGAGAATATGACAAGAAATATTTATGAGAGACTAAATTGGGTAACTAGGAATGAATTTAGCTTTTTCCTCTAAAAGCCATTCTAATGACCATGACAACTGCCATCTCTGTATACACTAAAAACCTGCACTAGAAACCTTAGAAAATTCAATGAAGTTCTTTTTCTGGCACGATGAATTTTCCATTTGTTTCTACTTTTTTGTTTTGTTATCCAATGGACTTACTTATAGGAGGCAGTGTGATACCATGATAAAGTACCAGATCAAGAATTCCACTTTTGGATTGGACACTGCACAAGAAGGCAGTTCTAGATGAATGATCCTATGGTTTAAGTTCAAATCTTGGTTCTGCAAGTTATTAGGCAAATGAACTTGAGAAAGTCACTTAATTCCATGCATCTCAGTTTCCTCATATATAAAATGAAGTTTAAAAAGAAACAAATAATTTTATTTTTTCCCAATTACATGTAAAAGCAATGTTTGGCATTCTTTTTAAAAAAAAATTTAGTTCCAAATTCTCTCTCCCTTCCACCCTTCTCTCCTCCCTAAGAAGGCAGGTAATTTGATATGGCTTATATATGAGCAATCATGCAACACATTTTTCCATATTAGTCATATTGTGAAAGAAAACGCAAATGAAAACAAACAAGCCATGAAAAATATAGTATACTTCAATATGCTTTCAGATTCCATCAGTTCTTTCTCTGAATATGGATAACATTTTTCATCATGAATCCTTTGAAATTGTCTTGGACTATGGTATTGCTGAGAACAGCTAAGTGAGAATTTTTTTCAAATGCTTTGTTCACCTCTAAATTTACTCTGTTTGGAGAATTCTTCTGGCCTACTTCCTACTGACTTGAGTATTTCATAATTTCCTCTATGTGGATACTTTGTTCAATAGCACAGGTTGCAACCCATCTATGTCTTCTTTTCATTCTTTCCAACTCTTGTCCTTTCATATATTCTCCATATATATTTCATATATTCTCCACATTGGGGGTTCACCCAAAGTGCTGGAGACCTTTTCCCTAGGTGTTCTAACATTTATAGTGCTTCATACACATTCATTACTCATAGGATCTCAGAATTTGAGAGCTGAAAGAGACTTCAAGAGTCACTGAGTCCAACTCAATCTCCACTATCACAGATCCAACAACTGGATCATCCAGCTCTGCTTGATGGCCTCCAAAGAGAGAGAGCTTACCATCTGCAGAGACAGCCCATTCCACTTTTGGATGGCTCTAGCTATTGGGAAGGTTTTGCTTTCTTCTCAGTTTCTACCCATTGTTTCTAGCTCTATGCTCTGGGCCACAAAAGAACACATTTGATCTCTCTTCTCTGTCAGAGCACTTCAGATACTTGAAAATAACTATTATGACCATCCTCATGCTTCTTTTCTGTAGGCATAAACATTCTCAGATCCTTCATCAATTCTCACATGAGGTAGAATCAAGGCAGCATTTGATATGTTTTTGCGTAATCATTTTTTAGTCACATCCAAATTTTTGTGACCTCATTTGGGGTTTTCTTGGCAAAGATGAAATGGTTTGCCATTTCTTATTCCAGCTCATTTTACAGATTGAGGAACTGAGGCAAACAGTGACTTGCCTAGGGTCACATAGCTAGCAAGTGTCTAAAGCTAGACTTGAACTCAGGAAGAGGAGTATTCCTGACTTCAGGCCCAGAGCTGCTTCTACTGCACCACTTTACTGCTCCATGGTATGTAGTGAGCATATGATGAACGCTTGTTTGCGGATGTGCTGTTTGACTGACCACGACATCTTGTCATTTTGTTATATGTTGGCCTTTTTCTGTGGGCCCTTTCAGTTCTGTGATTTTGTGATTCTGTGTTCTTCAGGTTCTATTCGGGGTAAACCAACTCAAAGGACTGTTCAATCAACTACATATTATTCCATTGGCTATGTATAGTGGTGTATACTATAATACAGTGGTGTGTACTCATCATTTACTCACTTATCTTTAGTTTAAAGTCCCCATTAACTACTTTTGCATTTCCTTTCTAGTCCAAAGGTCACTATAATACTCTTTAGAAAACTGAGGCAAAAAAAAAATCATAGTAACTCCACAAAACAACTACAGAATATTAGAATTCCAAGGAGATATTACTAAATAAGTGCTTAGTTCTTTCAAGTCTCTATTGGCTCACTTTAAGAAATAGAACTTTTTTTTTTCTTTCTGGTTCAGACAAGGGATCAGGAAATATGCTTTTACTAAGGACCTACTATGCTAAGCATTTTTACAAATATTTTTTCATTTGATCCTTACAATAAACCTGTGAGTTAGAAGATATTATTATTCCAGTTTTACAGTTTAGGAAACCAAAGGGGGAAAGGAAAGGGAATAAGTATGTACATAATACCTACTATGTGACACCTGGCCTTACTAAGTGTCTTACAAATATTATCTCATTTAATCTGAACCAAGGGAGACAGAAGTTAAGTAACTTGCCCAGGGTCACACAGATAGTGTGACTGAACTCAGGTCTTCCCATAACCACGCCTAATACTCTATCCGCTATGCCATCTAGCTGCCTTTAGATCTGTGATTTTATTGATGCAGGGAACTCCCAATGAAGAAACTCTTCTAATGTAGGTTCATATACCTGTTCTATAACTTAAAGTCTTAGAGGGTTTCTGGGGGGAGACATTGAAAGGATCAGTGACTTGGTGTTGTCCATGTCTATTATTAGACAGCACAATTGGTTTACTTCATTTGATACTCTGGATGGGATCTAAATTTTGGGTCCAATTATTGTCCCTTCTCTGGGTTTGAAAGGAGGAAGCCACAGAAGGCCTCTCCTAGTTTCTTTCACTGCTGTGATGCTACCCTGTATATAGAGTCTTAGAGAGAAGCAAATTATGTCTAAATGCATATGTGTATGTGATTGTATATACTCAACCATTTTCTTGATTACTTGACTGTTGGCCATACGGAAATATTTGGATGTTACAAGTGTGGTTTTGTGTGAGTTAATCAGCTAGTTAGTATTAATTCAATTGGTCAGTAGCAGACTAGAAAGGGTATCAGATCTAGATTTTCACCTCTCATTGATCAAGTCAATTCACCTCCTTGGATATCAATTTCTTCATACATAAAATAAAGAGATTGCACCAGGGTAGATGATTGGCAATGTCTCTTCTAGTTCTATATCCTATGATCTGTGAAACGTGGCTTACTCACAACAATTTGTTTGTTTACAGAAATTCCATGGCAACTATTAGAAATAAAGGAGGGGAAAACAGGAAATGGCTAATAGAAAATCTGAACTTCCCATTAGTAGCTAGTTTGTACCAAACTTCCTTTTCATTGATGGTGAAGAGAAAGGACTATCTGCAAAGCACTGGGTTCAGTAAGGATAAGGGTGTGCTGGAACTAGCTCAAGAAAGTGGATTGTTAAATTTTTGGTGTTAGCATTTATACCTTGGAAATTAGTAAATGCTAGAAATTGGAGCTTGATTTATTGTTTCATTGATTGTTTAGACTTAAGAAAGTGATGGAGAAAATGTTAATAATGCAAATTAAATTTAAAAGTGTGTCATGCACATATTTTTTTCTGGAGTGCTGGTTGTTAAATATTTGCTAGCATACTATTACATAAGGGTCTGAGAACTGTTCATGCTTTACATTTATTACAGGGTTATCTCAGTGCACTTTCAACCTAAGGTCCTTGGCACTTCCTAATGAAAACAGAGTTTTTATTTTAGAGACTTTGTTGCTCATGAGAATGTTCATGTTATACAACTATGGTTCTGGGATGAACCAACAGTTCAGTCAATTCTGGATGGGTTGGGGGAGAGAAAGTAAGAATTGGATTCAACATTTATTAATTCAAATTAATTCACTGGTTCACTACATGTAAGGTACTATACTAGGTAATGGAGGATGAGATGATAAAAATGAAACAATTCTATCCCTCCAGGAAGTCTTTCTCCTGGAATAGTAAGGTTGTTTTTCTACTTCTCTATAGCTGGAGCAATGACTTTTGAGAAAGATGTTTTTCTCTTTGTTGTCTACAACCAAGCTAGAGTAAAGGGGAGATGCATCAGAGAGAATTTCTGCTGAGGGAATTCCTTGAAAATTAATATCTTTTGGAGTTAGAGGGTTTTGGACAGGAAGGGGCCATGAAAAAAGTTTTATTTTCTTATTTTTCTACTGCTATTTCCTAATTTTTTCCTAATATTTCCTTAATGATTCCTACCTCTCTCTCAACCCTCCTGTGAAACAGACATATAGATAAGAAAAAAATTAATCAATACATTGACCCTAGTTAACAAGGTCTGTCCCATTTCACACATACAGTGTGGATAGAATATTAGACTTGGAGTCAGGAGACCTGAGTTCAAATTCAACCTCAGCCATCTATGAACCTGAGTGAGTCACTTGTCTGTCTCAATTTTCTTAACTGTAAAATGGCATAAAAATAGCACCTACCTTCCAGGGTTGTTGTGAGGATAAAATGAGCTAATGTTTGTAAAACATTTTGCAAACCATAAAGTTCTACATAGATATTAGATTTATTATTGCCACTGTTACTGTAACTATATTTGACATAGTATTCTCCATTCTACAACCATATTTTATCACCTCCCTACTGGGAAGCTAGAAGCATTGCTATTTCACTATTGAAATCATAAGTAGTCACTACACCAATCACATTCAGAAATCTGAAATTGTTCAGTGTTGTTTCTTTTTATATTTTTGTGTCACTGTGTAAATTCTTGTAACTGGGGTCTGTTTACTCTACTCTGTAACAGTTCATACAGTTTCTCCCAAATTTCTTAAATTCTTCATATTTGTTGTTTTTATGGCACTAAAATATCCTATTATGCTTACAAACCACAATTTATTTAGCTCTTTCCCAGCTGATGTTCTTTTTTTGCTATTTTTTAAAAAGTGCTGTTATTGATATTTGTGAACATATGGAATCTTTCCTTCTGTCTTCAAATGCCAAAGGATATATATAGATATTTTGGATTGGTATTGCTTGGTGAAAGAGTTTGACTTTGCTAGCATAATTCCAATTTCATTTTCAAAATGGTGGGATGAATTCTCATCTCTGCGAGTGGTGCATTAATTCTTCTGTTCCCCGGTGTTTCTGTTTTCCCATAGTTCTTCCAGTGTTGACTATTTTTGTTTTCTGTCATCATTACCAATCTTATAGGTATAAGGGGAAACCTCAGGATTTTGAAAATTTGCATTTCTCTTGTTGTTAGTGATATGTTGTTTTTTTTTTTTCCCATATGGTTGTGGATAGTTTTCATTTTTTCTTTAGCAAAGTATTGGTTCTCTGATCACTTATCTACTGGGGAATGGTTCATATTGCCTTTCTAGTTTAGATAACATCATTTACAAAGCCACTCCCAGATTATCATAGACTGTTGATGACTCTCTGCAGCTCTCCCATGGATATTTGCTGATCCTATATGAGTAGATTTTAAAAACTAAGTTTTCTCAGATTAAAGAATATAATAACAATAACATGGCTAGAATTTACACAGCACTTCAAGGTTTGCAAAGTGTTTACTTTGTGTTAACTTATCACAGAGAAGTTAATTGATTTGCCCAAAGTCACATAGCTAATGTCTGAGGCAGGCTGTGAACTCAGATTTTCCGGACTTCAAGCCTCACACTCTATCCACTACTCTACCTAGATGTCTTTTATCAGTTAATAGATTTTGAACCTTACATATTACTAGATTTTTGGAAGTAAATCACATAGAAAATGTATAAATGGGAAAGAAACTCCCAGGAAAGGCCAAACTTTTACAAAGTGGAATACTCATTCAATTAGAATTTATGGGTGGATTCTTTTCCTCAACTTACTTCCTCATGCTTCTACTAGGGTTATTTAAATGTTCAGTGAGCTGTGTGTTCATCACTAAGTCCTCTTGCTCAGAGTATAATAATGGTAATGTTAGCAGTACTAGCCTACTTTGAGTGTGTTTGACTTACACCATGGTTTAACTCCTCCTCCTTCTGCCAATAAACACACACAGGACATATCCACAGTTAATGCACTTGGCTTTTACCTCCATTTCAGTGGAAGCTCTTTAAGGTTTGACTCATTCAACTTTGTATCTCCAAAGGTCTTTGAAAACCCAATTCTGTTAAAGTGAAGCAGTGAAGGGATTTCTTCTGTACACACCTTGATGATACCATGGGGACATTCGTTATTCTGTCATGGAGTCAGGACATCTTGGTTTGAATCATAGCTCTGATAGTTGCTAATTGTGTGGTTGTGGCTAAGTATTCTGAGAAGGCTCCGTAGATTCACCAGACTGCCAATGGGATCTATGACACAAAAAAAGAGTAAAAACCTCAATTTTTTCATCTACAAAGTAGAAATGATAATACTTCTATTCTCTACCTTTGGATATTGTACAGAAATTTGTCTCCTACAAGTAATAAAGCACTTTAGAGATGTGAAATCTTAGTTCAAGACTTGGATCACCTTTTCACCTTTTTCCTACTTGAGACCTTTCCTAATCTCCCCACTTGTTAGTGTCTTCCCCCATAACGTCATTACTTTGTATGTATTCTGTGTTGATTTACTTGGGTACATATTGGTTCCCCCCACAGTCCAGTATAATATAAGTTCCTCGAATGAAAGTAGTATTTCATTTTGATCTTTTTTAGCCTCAGTGCCCAGTAGAGTGCCTGGAATATAGTAGGCACTTAATGCTTGTGAAACAAATGAATGAATGAATGAAATGTTCTAAAAGACTTTGTGTGCAGCTATTTCCCAGTACTCTGTAGATCATAGGGAACATAAAAAATTGGAATACTCTCTAGAATTTCTTAGTCACGCTGTTGTTACATATTGCCAAAGTTTGAGTATATTTCTGAACATTTCAGTGTCTTTATTTTTGAACAGATATTTTTTAGTACAGTGCATGGTATATAGTAGGGGCTTAAGAAGTGCTTATAGACTTGATAGAACTGCAATCTAGAGTTGGGAACTGAAAGAGACCTTTAAGATCATTTAGTTCAAATCCTTCATTTTACAAATGAAGAAACTGAGTCTTGGAGAGGTAAGTGATTTCTCTAAGATCACATAGGTAGTAAATAGCATAACCTGACTTCAAACATGAGTCTTCTGATGCCAAATTCAGGGCTATGTCGATGACACTGGAAACACTGCCTTTGATCGTTTGCATACTAATTTTCTGAGACTGCTGCAGCTGATAGTATGTTATATAGCACTGAAGTAAAGGTTAGGAGTTCTGGGTTTTAGTACCAGTTCTGTCATTAACTATGACCTCTCACTTCCCACATCTTTCAATGAGGAGTTTGAACTAGAAAGTCTTTGAGATTTGTTACAATGTGAAGTACACTGACATTTAACACCTTTAAGCAAATAAGTTCCCACTGAACATGTACTGACTATGTAAGGTGCTTATGGACAGAGAGACAGATAGAGAGACAGAGATCTCACTCTTTGGAGGAGTGATTGATGCACAAAGAGAAAGATCAGTAAATTGGATTCTCTCTGGAATCAATGAATACACCCTCTGTTTTCATCTGGGAACTTCTTTGGGGGAGGGGGGAGGGTAAAATATCTTTTTGTCTACATGTCTTATTTGTTTTTGTTCTCCCTACTTCCTTACTTCTAGTTATGTGCTGTCCTGGTGAATGGACTGCCAGTGACACATACTGACTGTGGGAACCCAGACAGGTCACTCCCTCTCCACTCTCAAAGATACTCTACTGAAATGCTTAGCATTGGTAGAGTTTCCTCATCAGGGAATTCCCTGTACCAGTGAAATAAGAGGGCTAGTCCCAATCCCTATCTATGTTGTGACTATACTTAAAACATGGTGTGTGAGTGTGTGTGTGTGTGTGTACTCAACTTTGCAGTAGACATACAGTAGTGTATGTCCCTTTAAAAGGCCTCATATGCACATATTTCAGTTTGATCTATTTTGGAGCAACCTCCAGTTATCTGGAGCATCTTTG
Source organism: Bettongia penicillata ogilbyi (assembly GCA_023548195.1). Taxonomy (NCBI): domain Eukaryota; kingdom Metazoa; phylum Chordata; class Mammalia; order Diprotodontia; family Potoroidae; genus Bettongia; species Bettongia penicillata. Next base: position 2,962,815 of record JAJHZJ010000020.1, on the reverse strand, counting down.
AGAAACACCAATAGTTTCTACACCAGGAATCCTTAAGCATAAATATGGTCTAATTTTTTATTAACTATATTTCAATATATTGGTTTTCTTTGAAATCCAACACATTTTATTTTATGTATTTACAAATGTCATTCTGAGAAATGGTCTATAGATTCACCAGATTGCCAAATGGGACCATGACATTAAAAAAAAAAAAGGTTAACAATACTTATCCACACTTTGGGAAAGATTCTTTTAGAGGAGTTATATATGTTGCTGTTTTTTTCTTTTTTTAAGACCAAAAAAAGGCCACTAAGACTGAGATGTTTGTAGGCCTGATCTCTGAGTAAAGTGAGGACCAAGAAAGATCTTGAGGCAGCAAGAGAGTGTAATAGATTCTCTGCAATAGATTCAGTGATGCCTACGGACATTCAAATTGTAATCCTGGGAACAAGAGTGTCCTTTAAAAACAAAAAAAGTGAACAAAGGAAACTTTGAGATTAGACCACTTACTTTATGAAACAGGAATGAGAGGCCCTATGTAAAGCTAACCACAAAGCCTGTTTAGAGGCATGGCTACAGACGAGCCTGTTAGTATCCAAACAGACCCAATAGTTTGCAGAAACCATACTGTTTGTCTCCACTTTGGCAGGTGTTAGTATGATTAAACAAATATTTTATTGGATGTCACCTTTAAACAGTTCAAACTCTGCTCTCCAAAGAAAATGTTTGCTTCTCTGGCAAATGTTTTCTAAAGGACAGTCTATTCCAAACTACAGAAACTTGTTCAGTTTCATTTTTTACTATGTTTTAGTTAAGTCCTTCTATACCAGAGAGAGGTAGAATAATATTATTATTAACCCCCTCTTCCTTCCTTTCCTTTCTCTTTTGTAATTTCCTCTGACCCTTTCCAGATCTCTACTCTCTTCCCTCTCCTCCAAACCCATGTAAACTTTGAGGATTTTGATACTTGTCTTCTCCCTCTTTCTGGTTGGAAGTACTGAGGCTACTTGTCCGATTTCATTGCTGATTGTCATAGAAGTTTTGATAAGTTCCATTTATACTCTGGTCCAGCCTGGTGGTCCCTCGTTCCTGACTTAGGTCAGCTAGTGGATCAACTTTAGCCCTATTGCAGCTCAGAACTTTGTAGCTGAAAGAATCCACCAGCCTCAGGAGCACAGGAGCAGGGATTACAGGCATGGACCACCATACCTGGGGTCTTTTCTCTTGAATTAGGTTTTAATCTCCTTTAAGCAAAGGCCTGTATGTTATTTTAATAATAATTTGCATCTAGATGATAAATTTCTTGAGGGCAGGGACTATCTTTTGCCTTTTTTTTATCCCGAGCATTTACTATAGTGCCTGGAACACATTAGGTATTTAATAAATGTTTATTGATTAATTATTGATCGATTGATGTTACACTTTAAGGTCTACAAAGCACTTTCCTCATAACAAGTAAGATAGAACAAAACGTAAGTAGTGCAAGCAATATTGTCCCCATTTTGCATATGAGGAAACAGGGGCTCAGAAAAGTTAAGTGACTTGTCCATTGTCCATTGTCCATTGTCCATAATAACTAGTATTAGGCAGAGTGAGGGCTTGAACTCAGATCAGAGTCCAAAACCCATGTTCCTTTCACTGAATCCTAGGGCTACACATTGTAGTCCCAAAGGCAACACAGCACATTAGATGTGTTGGGGCCCAGTATATGTTTAATTGAATTGGATAGAAAAAAGAAAATGGGGAACAGAATTGACCGCTTTCACAAAGGGAGGAGGAGAATTGGGTATACAGTCCTTGAAACATTGCAAGCGCTTATAAGTAGTTTTTGAGCAATTGATTGATTGATTGATAAGGCTTTTATGGTTTAACTTACTATTATTACTATGATATTCTTTATGATATCATGTTGTCTCCTGAAAACAAATCCTGTATTTTCCAATGATTTCTTTAAATTGCACATAAAAATAAATGTATTCCTTTCAAGTGTCACTCACCTTTTTTTAGCTAGGAAAAGTCTTCATAGGCTCTGTGAGGACTTAAGTACAGGATAGTTAGAATCAGGAAACTGAGGTTAAGAAAGTGCTGAGTATTATTTAATATAAAAGAGGATACTTGAATTACTACAATTAATCATGATTTGAATAATAATGAATTCATAATACACAATCTTAGGAAATCATTCAAGTGAAGTCCCTGAAGGCTGTTCTGGTACTTTGCTCATCTATTGGCTAAAAATTAAAAAAAAAAAAAGACAACAAATGTTGAAAAAAATAAATGGAACTTCTAGTTCCCTATTGTGGTTGTGGGGAAAACTGAAATATGTTAACTCCATCTTTAGTAAATAAACTGCTGTTGGAAAGGAGATTAAATGCTTTATGAGGATCAAGGAACGTCTTAATTTTTTTGTCTGAGAATTTCCAAGGACTTTAGATATACTAATTATTGGAGCAGTGACAGAAGCACTAGGTTTGGTATCAGAAGACAATGTGTAATGCAAGCAAGTCACTTAACCTCTTGGGACCTCAGTTTTCTCATCTGTAAAATGAAAGCATGGACTAGATGATCTCTAAGTAATCCTTAGAAAAAAGGGAACTTAATCTAATTCTTTTATTTTAATACATGGAAAATGAGGCAGAATCTCACAAGTAGTAAACAGCAAGGAGAGGATTTGAATTCAAACCCGCCAACTCTAGACCTCTTTCCACTATACTCCAATATCCAATATTTTAATATTCAAGTTATAAATGAAGCCCAGAGAACTATGAGAGTCAAGGTCTCATAGCAACTCAATGATAGAATTGAGACCTAAGTCTTGGTCAGCTGACCCTGGGTTCATATTCTCTGGAGCAGCTTAAGAGATTCAAAAGCCCTTTGTGAAGATAAACACTGTGAGGCAGAAAACACACAGTTCATTAGACTGATTTCACAAACAAGGGAACTGTGTTTCAAAGAGGTCAAGTGACTGGCCTATAGACACACATTTAGTAAATGGCAGGGCTAGGATTCTAATCCAGGTCTTTTCAGTCTAAGTCCAGTGTTCACTGATGAAGAAACTGAAATACACTGAAGACTACCATGATACATTTTGTGTGTGAGAGTAGGAAAATGGACATTGGCATATAGCCTGTAAAGAGCAGGCCTTCAAATAAGTAGCCAATTTCTGCCAGACTGTTTGTTTTCACAGCTGTTTTGTCCTTCTCCTATCTAACTAAAGTAATATGTCTTGTCACTATGAATCATGTGTATGTGTGTGTGTGTGTGTGTGTGTACGTGTGTAGGTGAGACAGTTCTTCATTACAAATGTAAATTGTAACATAGGTGACAATGTCGTAGATACAAAACTGGAAGGAACCTTGGAAGTCTTGTTGTCCACCTCACCCTGCCTCAATTTTGAGACCCAGGGTAGTTAAGAAACTGCCCCCAAATCATAGAGGTGAAAGAGGTAGGCTTCAAAATCATTTCCTTCAACTCAAATGTAACATTATTTCCATAAGCACAACAAGATCAAGTTCTGGGGAGACTGAAGGAAGCAGAAGAGGAGTGACTCATAAAATAAAGTGAATCTTCATGTTAAGAGTATACTAGATTTCAATAGTTTAATCTTTTTTCAAATCAATACATGATTCAGTTAACTTATTGAGTATCTGGGATTCTCCATAAGGTGAAGGAATATCAGTCACAGAGGAATCATAATTCTTGACTTTTCGGGAGTTATATAGTATACAAATCTAGAATTTGCATCTCTCTTCCAATGCATAAGGGATTGTGCTTTCTTCACATTTTAGCTAAAAATATAGATTTTATTCATTATTATTTATCATTCATTCATTTATTAATTATTTTTTTAGGGGTAGCTATGTGGTAACTGGTGTCAGGAAGAGTTATCTCTGAAGGAAAGAAGACAAGAAGAAACTGAAGGGAAAATAATATCCTTTTTTATTAATGAGCTTCTGTATCCTAGTGTTAAAGAAAAAAACATTGTTTTTATCTAGATTTAAGGAGTGGTGAGGTGTGTGTGTTAAATGCTTTTAGAATTTTTATTAATGGAAGGATAATGAATGGGACAGAATTTTTCATCTCGAGTTGAGAGAAGCTGAGAGTTGCAACAGAAAAGGTAATGACAGTTCTAGGTTTCAGCTTCTGGTTTTCTGACAAGCTGAATTATACTCTTTTATCCCTATTTTTTATATATATGTATATATATACATATATATGTATATATATATATATACACACACACACACATACATACCCTTCCATCCAGCAGACATGCAGACCCATGTAAATGGAGCATCTGTTTACAAGTAGGTGGTACTTCACCTCTGGTCACAATTTTCTCATCTGTATAATGGGAATAATATTAGCACCTACCTCCAAGGGCTATTGTGAGGATCAAATGAAGCAATATTTGTAAAGCGCTTAGCATCATGCCTGGGACATACTAGGCACTATACAAACGTTAGCTATTATTATTGGTAGCAGTTGGGTAGCTCAGTGGATAGAACTCTGGGCCTGGAGTCAGGAAGACCTGAGTTCAAATCCAGCCTCAGACACTGATTAGCTGTATGACCCTGGGCAAGTTACTTAACGTCACATATCATATGGAGTGTTAGGGTGAGTAAGAATAATACGGGCCCACTCCCTTATCATAGATGAGAAAACTGAGCATCAGAAAATTAAATGCCTTGGCCAAAGAGATGCAGCTAGTTTAACATACCCACTTCATGATCGTTACTGGTATTTATAATCCTAAACACATGATGTGTGACTTCCTAGTAAAACTTGGGGGAAAAAAAGCTTTAACTACAGGTGATCTATTTTCAAGAGATATGCCAAAAAACCTTTTGTGATTTTAATGGAAAAATAAACAAAAGAAGTGAAAACGAGGGCCACTTCAAATTTTCCCCTACCTCATTTTTAGTGCTGGCTCGGTTGGTTTGGAGCGTTCAGTGGAAGCAGAGTTAGAGAATTCAAGACCAGGATTCCCATTCCATCTGTTTCTACCCAGAGTCTTCTGCAGAGTATTATTCAGTTTTACCCAGCATCTGCTGTTGTTTTCCTTTCCTTCCTTCTCTCTCCTCTTTTCCTCACTTCATCATTAACTATGTACCCTACTTGGCATTGTCCCAGGGGGAGTTTCATTTCTGTCTTTTTATCACCAGCATCTAGAACATCACCTGGCACCAAGCAGGTATTAATTGATGATTGGCTGATAAGGGAAAAGAAACTCCCTTAAATCTATAGTAGTCTCTTGCTAGGGAAACAGGCAACTGCTTTAGTAGATAGAACCTGGTTTGAGAGGGGTATCAGCAGGGGTGTGCTGAGGCTAGCTTGTCTTGGGAGAATCGATTGTTAAATTTCTAGCATGAGCATTTACACCTTGGAAATTGCCACAAATCAGGGCTTGCTCGAATTTTTTTTTTATTGTCTAGACTTAAGAAAGTGATGTGAAAAATGTTAATGTTAATAATTCAATATTATGTTAATAATATGTTAATTATGTTAATGTTAATGATTCAAATTAAACTTGTAAGTGTGTTGTACCTTTTTGGAAAGCTGGTCGTTAAATATTTACCAGACTACCACTGGTATCGGTATATTTGCTTGTCATAAGGTGAGGTTGGTTGCATCAGGGAGTTGAAGTCAGCACTGCCTGTGTATCCATGTCCTCTCCAAGGCTAAAACCCTTCCAGAGGCACATTTCAGAAAACACAGAAGAATAATATTGCCCTCAAACATAACAGAACACAAGGGAAAGATGGTAACACAGGTATTAGAATAGATAGATTTGCCAAAGGGAAGAGAAGAGAGAAAGAGGAAAAGAATGCTGGGCACAGCACATGCACAAATAGGGATTGAAACGAGGCAAAGAAGATTAAGTGTATAGAAAAGTATGGAGGCAATCAGTTGAGAGCAGTATCATTGAATTACACTGCAGTGACTTCTTTTTCCTGGTAGTAAAAGCTCAAGAGAATAATTAGCTCATCCCTATGTACTCCACTTCAATGATGTTCTGGTAAACTGATGAAATTAGTAATCTAGATAAGCCATTGCTATTCCATTAATTAGTCATCTTTCATATAAACCATCTTCATCCTTACCTCTTATCCCTAGTCTGAAAACCATCATTTCTTGTACCATGTGTGGAGGAAGAGAGGGAACAGGAGGTTTCTGTAGAGCTGGACTGGGTTAATTTTAAGGATGAGGTCCCTACTCATCAAACACATGAAGAGGCTAAAGCCCAGCACCTGGCTGTGATTTATCCCTCCCTACCCTTGGGTAAGGATGAGTCAAGGATGGGAGGATCCAGGCAGAAAACTCCCAGGGAGGAAGGCCAGAGTAGTCAATAGTCCATAGTAAGTCAGGCTGTTCCTAGACTTGGGGACTCCCCTCAGTCCTCTCTTGCTAGGTCCTATCTGCTCTTCTCTTTGGCTTGGTCAACATTTTGCCCTCTGGTTCTTCCCTTCCTCTAGCCGCATCTTATTCTCTATCCCCTTAACGTCCCCAGCACAGATTTCCTCATAGTCATTCTTATCTTCTGATTTATTTTGAGAAGATGAAATAGGGGAAAAGGGCAAGGTTGTGCTAAAGCTAGCTGAGAGTGATTATTTGAACATGCATGAGCATGTTCACCTTGGAAATCAGCAATCCCTGCAAATTAGGGCTTGATTGATCATTTTGTTGATATTATAGATTGAGTACTTTTGTTAATAATGTGGATTAAAATAAAAAGTGCATATACATTTTTCCCCTCAGAGCCCAGTTATTAAACAGTTATCAACATGTTCCTGAATGAGGTAGCTCAGTGGATTGAGTGCCTGGCATAGATTCAGGAAGACCTGAGTTCAAATCCTGCCTCAGACACTAGTTCTGTGACTCTGGGAGAGGTACTTCACCTCTGGCTGCAGGTTTCTCATCTGTATAATGGGAATAATATTAGCACCTACCTCCAAGGGCTGTTGTGAGGTTCAAATGAAACAACATTTGTAAAGTGCACAATGCCTGAGACATACTAGGCACTATACAAATGTTAGCTATTGTTATTATTGGAGGCAGCTGAGTGACTCAGTAGATAGCTGGACCTGGAGTCAGGAAGACCTGAGTTCAAATCTAGCCTCAGATCTGATTAACTGTATGACCTTGGACAAGTCACTTAATCTCTGATTTCCTGCATCCACTGGAGAAAGAAATGTCACCTTTCTACAGTATCTCTGAAAAGAAAATGCTATGGAACTCACTATTGATGTGCTGTGGTTCACAGGGTCATGAAGAGTCAGACACAACTGAACAACAATTTTTATTATTATTAGACAACAGGTTTCTAGAGTAGTGGAGATACTGGCTGGTTGAGAATTAAAGACAGTGCCAGTAATATATACTGGAGGAAGAAGGAATGAGAAATATACCAGCCAAGGCATAAGCAGAACTCCCTTTGACATAGTCAACACACCAGAATTGGTAGCAAATTTTGTAATGAATTCTTGTTGATGATTTTTGCCAATCTGTGCCATTGTTGACTCTGGTATTTCCTTCCCCACATTACCCTCTTCCTTCTCTTATGCTGCTTTCCAGTGTTACAAAGATTTTAGAACACTTCTTAATAATAGCTTACATTTAGATGTTACCTTACAAGTGGTTTCCTTACAGTATTTATGAGGTGGGTAGTGCTAGGCAGAACAGATAGAGCAAATGAATTTGTAGTTAAGAGCACCAGAATTAGAATCCTGCCAAAGTCATTCAGTGGGCAAGGATCCCTTAACTTTTCAGCCTCAATTTTTCCTCATCTATAAAATGGAGATAATTCTACCAAACTCACAGGGTCATCATGAAGATCAGAAAAGATAACAGAAGCAAAGCATGGTTTGTGAAATTGATATAGGTTAGCAGTTTTCATTCCCATTTTGACAGACAAACTGAGACCCAGTGAGATGAAATGACTTGCCCACATCTCAAGGTTTTTCTCAAAGTCCATTAGGACACAAGCTTTAGCAGATCTTTCCAAAGTGAAAAAGTTTTGTGTAGGAGTCCCAAATGGAATTATTTGTTTGTTGTCCGAGGACCAGTTTAGCAGAGTTTGAAGGAGTTCATCAACAGTAGGTCGGCCTCCTGTTGATGAAGTTTTGGGGTACATAACTCTAAAGAGGGCCTGCTAATTTTTAGCAGCATCTACGTCAATAGAGGGAGCACCCACACAGGTGCAGTAATAGCTTTTCTGAAACCCAGGTAAATGCCATGACTAGTTATAGAATTAAGGTGGCATGTAGACCACTCTGCAGGGCTCTTGGCAGTGTCCACCTGCTGATCTGAGATACTCTCTGCTGAGGAAGGTTAGGAGAGGAGTACAGCCTGGGGATCCTCTCTGGACCTGTCATTCCCCTTCAAATCCCGCTCCAGTTGTTATTACCAAAATTGTTATTACTTATTTGTATGTCTTTCCACTTTGCTGACAAAAAAGGAAAAATGCCTTTTGAGTCATGACCCTTTGGTGGTCCCTTCTCCAGCTCTGATCCCACGATATTCTTCTTTCTCAATCTAGAAGGAATCAGAGGAAAAACAGTGAGATAAGTAGTGAATAATGGATGATATCATCATATCTTGGTGTCCCTCGAATTCAACAATTTTTACATTGATTTTGTTCTCTCCTTCACTCCCTTTACTCCCTGTGGGGGAAAAAAAACAACCCCTGTCTTGTAGGATTCCACTGACTTACTGTATGATAGGTCGAACTAGCACGATGTGAGAAGTGTATCTCCCAGGCAAAGAATGGCAGATGAGATTGCCTCAGTGTGTATTCGTCCTTCGCTGCTGAAGAAGACCATGATGCCATCCGAGAAATAATGACATGACTTGCACATTACTTTGTTTTGAGTAAGGGAGGGTTGTGCAGGTCACCAGCCTCTCTTGTCCTTCAGAGTCATCTGAATGCAGTGACCAGATATTCATCAGGATGACTGGAGATGAACCAGCATGAGGAGACTTGCCCAAGGTCACACAGCTAGTGAGTGTCAGTGTCTGAGGTGAGATTTGAATTCAGGTCCTCCTGACTCCTGCACTGGTACTCTATCCACTGTATCACCCAGCTGTCCTCAGTGTAGCTGGTACCACAGCAGACACTGCATGAGTGGGTGGGGCAGAGTCTTCAGAAAGAGTTTGGGCCTGTTTGTTCTTGGAAGGCAGGGTGTTGGGGGAAACGCCCAAGAATCCTGGCAGATTCAGAAGGGAAAAGAATATAAATCTCCCCACCTCCACATTGTCAGGGTCACCTATGAGATGGAAATGAATTTTTCACAGGGGAGAGAAACTACTAGGACTTGATTGTTCTATTGGACTCCTGGTGTGGCTCACAGCATATGGTAACTCTCAGGATTTCATTTTGGGCTGTATCCCACTGAAACCATTTGAAGTAGCTGATCAAATAAACAAGTTAAGAGAATGACATTCCTTAATTTTAAGATCGTCTTTTAACTCTTCAATTTAATTTGGAATAAAGAGATTTGGGTTTAAATCTAAGTGCAGGTTACTTTTGGAGGCTGTTTCTTTACACATGTATACACACACACGCACACACACACACACACATATATATATATACACATATACATATATGTATACACACACACACACAAAACAATTGAAGAGAGTGATGCTTGTACTACCTGCCTCATAGGGTTGCTGAAGAAAGAACTTTTTAAATTTCAGCAAGCTCTATTAATTGTGAATTATTGTCACAATTCAGTTGAACAAATATTTGTGTTTGAAGCACTATACTTGATTCTGGGGGCAGTGATTAAAAAAAGTGACCTAATTCCTACTCTCAAGTGGAGAGATAAGAAATGTATACAAATAGGTGGTACAGTGGCTACCAGTACCAGACAGGAGGACCTGAGCTCAAATCTCACCTCGGACACTTGACACTCACTAATTGTGTGACTTCGGTCAAGTCACTTAACCCCAACTGCCTCATCCTGGGTCATCTCTAGTCATCCTGATAGTCACTGGATTCAGATGGCTCTAGAGGACAAGAGAGGCTGGTGACCTGCACAGTCCTCTCTCACTCAAAACAAAGTCATGTCATTATTTCTCTGATGGCATGGTCTTCTTCATCAAGGAAGGATGAACACAAAACAAATAACTATAATGCAAGTTGGAAATGAAAAATGCAAATTAATACAACTCTGAGGTACTATCTCACATCCATCAGATAGACTAATATGATAGAAAAGGATGTTAATACGACAAATGATGGAGGGGATGTAGAAAAAACTGCAACACTAAGGCACTTGGAGGAATTCTGAACTGATCCAACCATTCTGTAGAACAAATTGGAACTATGCCCAAAGGGCTACAAATCTGCATATACCCTTTGATCTAGCAATACTACTAATAGGTCTGTAACCCAAAGAAATTTTTAAAAAAGGAAAAGGTCCTATATGTACCAAAATATTTATAGTAGTTCTTTTTGTGGTGGTAAAGAATTAGAAATTGAGGAGATGGCTATCATTTGGGGAATGTTTGAACAAGCTATGGTGTATGATTGTGATGGAATACTATTGTGCTATAAGAAATGACAAGCAGGATGCTCTCAGAAAAATGTGGAAAGACTTACATTAAGTGATGCAAATTGGAATAAGCAGAGCCAGGGTATCATTGTACACAGTAAAAAACAATATTGTTCAATGATTAACTGAAAACAACTTAGCTATTCTCAGCAATACAATGATCCAAGACAATTCCAAAGAACTTATGGTGAAAAAATTCTGTCTACCTCCAGAGGTAGATGGAGTCTGAATGCAGATTGAAGAACACATTTAAAACTTTTTTTGCGGGGGCAGGGAAGTATCCTGTGTTCTTTTTTGCAACATTGCTAATATGAGAATACGGTTTGCATAACTTCATGTGCATGATCTATACCAAATTGCTTGCCTTTTCAAGGTGAGGGAAAGAGGAATGAAAAATGGAGGGAATTTGGAGCTCAAAATTTTAAAAAATGAATGTAAAATTTGTTTTTACATGTAATTGAGAAAAATAAAATAAAACTGTTAAAAAAAATAAAATGATGACACACATAGAACAGGTCAAATAGTGTGGTTGTAGAGAATTAAGGCAGAAGGGATTAAATCTATCTGGAAGAATAAGAGGCAGATGATGTGGGAACATTAAAATAGGAGATGGCAACAAAGCAGGACCCTGCAGGAAGGAGAAAGTTGTTAATAGGCCAAGAAAGAATCGAAAGAAATCTATTCCTATTATGAGGGGAAGCATAAATAAAATCATAGAGCTAGAAGCACTAAGGATAAAATAGAGCAGGATGGGGAACCTGTGGTGTCGAGGCTACTTGTGGCTTTCTAAGTCCTCAAGTGTGACCTGCACTGGAGGACATAGAGGGCCACATGTGTTCTCAAGGAAGCAAGTTCCCCACTCCTGAAATAAAGAAATAATTTGATAATCATTAATAATAATAATTAGAGAATAATTTGGTTGGATTATAAAGTAGGCAAAAAGAGGTACTGTGAAAGAAGACTGTAATAAATTGGAATCAATTCATGCGGCCCTTGTAGGCCAGACTAAGGAACTTGCATTTTCTTTGTTAGACAAAGTCTGGAAGTTATTTCTTTTGTTTTGTTTGGATATTTCCTTTTTAAAGTGGTGTGCATTTGGAATGTGACTTCACCAACTGTGCATAACATAGTTGGGATAGTAGAGAGACTAGAGTCTTATAGAACAGTTAGACATATATTACAACAGTTCAGAGGAGAATGTATGAAAGTGAAAGGGGACCAGATAAGAGAGAATATTTTGAAGACAGAATCAACAGGACTTGGCAATTTTTACATGAGTCTCTAAACTGGTTTTCTTGAATTTCCCATTTCTCTACTTCCCCATCCATTTTCTACAGTTGCCAAAGTAATTATCCAAATATAAGCTGTTAACAAAACAAAACGATGCTCAGAGACTTTGCTTAAAAAACAAAATACAAACTCTTTAGCTTGGAATGTAAGTTCCCCACAAACTGTCTCCAAGGCATGGGAGTTGAGGAAGAAAGAAATGTCAAAGAATAACTGCAAAGTTTCAAATATTGGTGACTAGGAGAATGATAGCAATGGCATCAGAAGAAGGTAAGTTTTTCAGGGAAAGGTGACTTATTTTTTCAGGGAAGATGAGTCCAGTTTTGGACATACTGAATTTGAGTCAACAATGAGATCTCTAGGTCTCACAGGCAGCTAGAAATTTAGGACTTCAGTTCAGGACTGGAGATAGAGATTTAGCAGACATTTGCCTAGAGATGATAATTTAAGTCCAGTTGAATAGATGGGATGGCCAAAGGAGAAAGAAAGGAGAGAAGATGGCTGAAGGCACAGCTTTAGAGAACACCTACAGGGGAGTATTAGAAGGAGGAAAAAAAGCCAGAAATGAAAGCTAAGGAATTGTCAGAGAAGTTTGAGCAGAATCAGTAAAGAGCAGTGTTCAGAATTACAGAATTTAAAAGTTGTAGAAAACTTCAGGGATTACTAAATCCAGTGGTACCTGATCTGACCAAGAATGCTTTCTACACAATTTCCTACAAATAAATGCCCAGCTTTTGTTTACAACTTCCAGTGAAAAGGAGCCAATTACCTCCTGGGGGGCAACTCTTTCTGCTTTGGATAGTTCTAATTGTTAGGAAGTTTTTCTTTACATCAGATCTAAGTCTATTATACCAGCTGTTCTGAGTTCTACCCTCTGGGGAAAGAAAAGACAAAACAAACATCTATTAACTATCAGGCACCAGGCATTGTGCTAAATGCTTTACAAATATTACCTCTTTTGATTCTTACCACAACTCTGGGAGGTAAGTGCTATTTTTACCCTTTTTTTTCCAGTTAAGAAAATTAAGGCAGGCAGATGAGTTAAATGACTTGCTCATGGTCACACAGCTAGTAAGTGATGAGCCAGATGTGAATTCAGGACTTTTTGATTTCGGGTCTAGAGTTCTATCCTCTATGTCACCTAACTTTCTCTCTAGGGCCATGAAATCTAATTTCCACAAAGCAACCCTTCAAATATCTGAAGACAGTTATGTTGTCTCCCCCTCATCCTTCCACCCCTCCCAGCCCTCCTGGCCAGACTTCCTTTATCCAGGTTAAATTTCACCATATCTTTCAACCTACCCCAGCATCACTTATCTTGAGACTCTTACCATAAATGTTTACCTTCCTTAAAGCAACTTGGAGAATACTCTCTAGTGAAGTACTTGCCTTAGAAAGTTCCCCTTAGCCCTATTCTGTTGGATACTTTTTATCAGTGATTTAGATGAGAGAATGGACTGCATGCTTAACAAATTTGAAGATAATACTAAGCTAGGAGGAATAGCTAACAGGTTGGATATGAGAATCAGGATATTGGGAGACTAGAACAATGGCCCAAGTCAAAAAGAAAAATTTTAATAGAGACAAACATGAAGCTGCGCACTTGTACAATTTTGTAAGTAGAAGTTGGGGGAAGTATTTATGCTTAGATAATAGTTTGTTTGGATAAAAGATCTCCAAATTTTAGTATGTTGCAAGTTCAATATGAGTCAAGAGCATGACATGGCAGAAAAGAAAAAGTTAACTCAATCTTAATCAGCATTAGTAGGGGGATATCCTTCAGCACAGCAGAGGTGATAAACTCGTTGAATAGCATGCTGGTCAGATCACAGCTGAAGAATTATATATTAGTCCTAAATGTCACATTTCAGGAAGAATACTAACATGCTAGAAAACCTTGAGAGCTTTAAGGAAGACAATCATTACAATCAAAAGTTGCATTCTGGGATTTTGATCATTCAATCAGTTGCAAAGTCACCTAGTTGTACTATTATCTACTCTACTTCTGTCTTTTTTGTCTACCGGGAGGGAAATATCCTGGATGCTCTTTTAATTAATGCTAGACTACCCTCATTTTATCCATGAACATAAGTGTCTTATTTATGACTGCTCATGGTTTTGGGGGCTACCAATGTATTAATTTTTACCTGTAGAAGTAAGCCTAATTAATAATCCAAGTTTCCTGGAGGAATTAGATCCATTTAACACTTATTGTATACTGAAACGACTAGTTTCAGTGGTACCTCTAGTTTTCGAGATTTAATTTTTTAAGTAGAAGAAATATTTCTATTAAGTATGATTTATTGTAATTATTGTAATTTATTGTAATTATTGTTTGCATGTTTAGAGTTAATAATTTTCTTTTAAAGTGAGTTGTATGTTTAGAGTTAATAATTTTCTTTAAAGTGAGTTGCTTGTAACCTCATACTTTGCATTCTGTTAAGCTCAATGACATTTCCTCCTACCCTCTTAGTAGTTTTTGCCGCAAGTCTGCCTAGGCTTTTCTTCTCGGCTCTAAGGTCAGTCACAGGATAATTAATAGCATCTGCACTGGGCATATTACCCATTCAGATAACTATTGCCTCCCAAGACTCTTGAATGTATGTTATGTTTAAGCTAATTACTTGAAACTGTCTAGTATAAGTCCTTTCCCTTCAGGTAAAAGCAACCTGCATTGCTGATGGTGTTGAATATATTCCAAAGCTGAATTACCCAAAAGTCCCTGGGCCATCTTCAGTCATCCTGATGAATATCTGGCCACTGAACCCAAATGACTCTGGAGGAGAAAGTGAGATTGGTGACCTTGCACGGTCCTTCCTCACTCAAATCAAAGTCAGCTGCAAGTTATGTCATCATCTCCCTGATGTCATGGTCTTTTGAGAATGGTTATTTGAGAACGAAGGACAAACACAACCTGTGAGTTGTCTGAGATGCCTGAATGAGGACTCAGTCAGTTGGGTAATTCAGCTGGCCCTCTCTCTCTCCTTCTCCAAAAGAAGAAAAATTTTGATGGCTGAAGGCTGCCTTAAACCCATTTCATTCTGGAGCTCATAGATTGGACAACAATAGATCCCTGGCCAATAACCACTTAAAAGCAATTTTGGGGGGCCCTCTTGGCTCAGAGTGCGCGTCAATAGTAGCTGCTTCTCTTTTGGTCAGAAACCCTGAGGATTTTCCCCTCTCAGTTTGATTATTATTATTTTTTAGTATTAAAGGGACCCTCCCTTGACTCACTTCTGTAAGAGGCCCATTCCCTGAATGGGCATTATTCTACTCAAATTGAGAACCTGAAAAGATCTTAGCCTAAAAGGGCCAGGGTCTCCCATCGCAACCTGGGCCATCTCCAGTTGTTCTGATGACTGGACCCAGAAAGCTCTGGAGGAGAAAGTAAAACTGGTGATCTTACACAACCCTCCCTCACTCAAATCAAAGTCAACTGCAAGTCATGTCATCATCTCCCTGATGTCATGGTCCTCTTTGAGAACAAAGGACAAACACACACACACACACACACACACACACACACACACACACACACACACACACAAAACCCAAAAGTCCAATCATAAATCCAGGAAAGACAGTTCAAGAGCTCTGTCATATGTACCTTGGCCTGGATGTTAGTATTTATATTGGCATGTTAATGGCTAGAAAAGAACCAGGAACTCCTCCAAGGCTCCAAGAAGCAAACCATATTTGGTCCAATCATTTCTTATTTGATGAGTATCCTGTCAGTATCCAGTTCTTTTCCAAAACAAAAAAGAGTTGCTGTAAATATTTTTGTGCATATGGATTCTTTTCCTTTTTTTGCTCTCTTTGGGAGCGTAGGCTCCTCAAATATGATATGATATGATATGACATGATACAATATAGCATAATATAATATAATTATTACTGGATCAAATGCACAATTTAATAACTTTTGAGGTGTAGTTCCAAATTGTTTTCCAGGAATGGCTGGACCAATTCACAGCTGTTCCAGCAGAGTACATTTATGTGCATATTTTTGTATACCCCCTCCAGTAGTTGTCATTTTCATTTTGTCAACTTAGTCGATCTGATAGATGTGAGGTGGAACCTCAGAATTGCTTTAATTTGAATTTCTCTATTAATAATTAGGAGAACTTTTCTTATGGCTATTGATAGCTTGGATTTTATTGTTTGAAAACTGCCTATTTATGTCTTTTGATCACTAAAGAGTTGCTTTTATCCTTATAAATTTGATTTAGTTCCTTATATATCTTGGAAATAAGACTCTTATCCGTGAAACTTGCTGAAAAGATTTCTTCCCTCCCACCTCCCACAGTTACTTGCTCTCTTCTAATATCAGCTATATTAGTTTTTATTTGTGCAAAATATTTTTCTTCTGTCATTCTGTCTTTCAAAAATTACTTATTTATTTAGTTTTAGTTTTCAACATTCACATTTATAAGATTTTGAATTTTGAATTTTCTCCTTCCTCTCTCCTCTTCTCCCTCCCCAAGATGGTGTGTAATCTGATATAGGCTATGCAAGCACAATAATATGAAACATATTTCCACATTAGTTATGTTGTAAAGAAGAATTAGAACCAAAGGGAAACACCACTAGAGAAATAGTAAAAAAAGAAAAAGAAAAAAATAGTATGCTTTGATCTGTATTCAGACTCCATAGTTCTTTCTCTGGATATGGATAGCAATTTCTGTCATGAGTCTTGTAGAACTGTCTTAGTTCATTGCATCGCTGAGAAGAGCTAAGTGTATCAAAGCTGGTAATCACACAATGTTGCTTTTTCTGTGGACAATGTTTCCCTCGTTCTGCTCATTTCACTCAGCATGTGATCCTCTCTATCTCTTGTTTGACCATGAACAATTCCTCTACACAGTTTCTTCTTTGCTTCACTAATATGTTTATGATGTTACCCTTTATGTCCAAGTTCCACATCCATCTGGAACTCACCTGAGTGTATAGTATGGGATGTTGGCTTATATCTAGTTTCTGCCAGACTATTCCAGGTTTCCCAAAAGTTTTTATTAAATAGTGAGTTCTTATTCACTATCAGTAGCTGGAATCTTTGGGTTTAACAAACAATAGGGTGTTGTGGTTGTTTGCTTCTGTATATCGTGTGCTTAATGTAATGTACTGACTGATCTCCCTATTTATTAACCAGTATTGTTTTGGTGATTACTGCTTTGAAATATAGTTTGAGATGGTAGCATTAGCCTCCTTCTGTAGGATTGGTCTCCTTCCGTCTCACTTTTTTTTCATAATTTTCCTTAAACATTCTTGACCTTTTTTGTTTTTTGATGAATTTTGTTACTATTTTTTTCCTATCTCTCTAAAGTTATCCTATTGTGGTTTGATTGGTATGGCACAGGATAATTAAATTGAGTTAAGTAGTATTGTCATTTTTATTATATTGGCTTGGTCTGTGCATGAGCAATGAGTATTTCTCCAGTTATTTTAGTATGCCTTTATTTCTGTAAAAAGCATGTTGTAGGTATATTCATATAATTGTTATGAATATCTTGGTAGGGAAATGTCCAAGTATTTTATATACTTTGTAGTTATTTTAAATGGAATTTTTCTTTCAATCCCTTTCTACTGGGTCTTGTTCATTATAAGCATAAATGCTAATGATTATGAGGATTTATCTTATATCTAGCAAATTTGCTAATATTGTTTTGAAGAAAAATTTAGTTGACTCTCTAGGGTTCTCTTAGTAAATCATTGATTTTATTTGCAAAAGGTGATAATTTTATTTCTTCTTTGTCTGTGTCTTTTTTTCTCATCTCATTATTATAACTAGCACTTCCAGCATTTTATCCAACAATAGTGGTGATGACGGACATCCTTGCTTTACCCCGATCTTATTAAAAAGGCCTCTAGTTTATCTCCATTACATATAATACTGTCTCTTGGTTTCATATATATATATATATATATTATATATATATATTATATATATATACTACTTATTACATTAAGGAAAGATCCATTTATTTCTATGTTTTGTAGTTTGTTTTTTTTTAAAGAAGAATAGTTGGTATATGATATCAAAAACTTTTTCCCTCTAAGTGTTCTTTGGCTATTTTCTTAATTATCCTGAGTTTCAAATACCCTTTCTGTTGTGAAGTTCATTCTCTTTGGCAAAGAAAACAGAAGGAAAATAGGAGTTAAACAGCTTTGACTTCTCTCCTTCAGTGAGTATCATTCCACTATTTCAAGTAAAGGTCCTATTCATTGTTTGAGCTTTCTCTTTTCCACAGTATAGCTGCAAAAGACATTCTCCTTCCCCCTTTCTAATCCTTAGCATTCCTCTCTAGCCTAAAATAATTCTGAATTTTAGCATAGTGGATATTATTCTTACCAGGCTATGGCATTATTTTACATTCATTCTCATTTATCTTCACATGATTCAATCTTCAGTACATGTCCTTTAAAAATATAAGTTAGTAGATAAATTCCACATTCATCTACATTGGTATCTTCAGATAATTTTCCTTTTCCTCCTCACTGGAATTTTCTCCCTGGTTTTTATCTTTCTGATAAAAATAACACAATTCCTATACTTTAAACTTTGGCACAGGAAACAAAATTTCATTCTCAGACACACAACTTTTCAAGTCTCCAATTTTTTTTTTTTTTTTATCTTCTGAATCCTTTGCCTTCCATCAGTGGCACTGATTATTGTCTGAGCCCCTTTTATCTTTAGTTTTATTTTTTCTAGGGTTTTGTAATCTAGAACCAGGTAGATGGATCAGTTGATAGATTGCTAGGTCTGGGGTCAGAAGGAGTCCAGTTCAAAATATCCCTCAGATAAAGTATAATCTTGGGCAAATAACTTAACCTCCTTTGACCTCAGTTTCCTCAACTGTGACCTGGGAATAACAATAGCACCTACCCTGCAACCTTGTTTATTTATTTATTTGTTGTTTATTATATTATATATTATATTATTGTGAGGATCAAATGAGATATTTGTAAAAGCTCTTAGTCCAGTGCCTAGCACAGATAGCACAGAGTAGATGCTATACAAATGTTTATTCTCTTCCTTTCCCCCTCAGCAAGACTTTTTAACTTCCTTTTGGCTTTATCATCTGCTGTCACATGAATCATTAGAAATGGGTAGTGATCCTCAGTTTTGACAAATCTTTTGAAATTCTTCATTACATTTCAGATATATGTCTCAGGAATATATTTGTGTCTGGTTGACAAATTACAACTTTGATATACTTAAGCAGAGATTCACATTCTTTGTCTTTTTTTGACCCTTACTAGATGTTCTGACATCTGTTAATATCCACATTATCTTTCCTAGAAGCACAAAAAATGATTTTCTCTTCAGAGGGTCTAGTTGATGTGTAATACAGTAGAAAAATAACTGGTTTTGAATTCTAATTCCACCTCTAATGTTTACTACCCGAATGATCTTGAGCAAGTTGCTTAATCTTCTGGAGTCTTAGGTTCCTTATTTGTAAAAATTAAGGGATCCAATTAGATGATTTCTGAGGTCTCTTCTAATTTTATATCTATGATCTTCTCAACAGAAAGAGCCTCATTACTCAGCTCCAGGTTTTGAGTGGTCCTTCTTTTTCCCTTTCTCCTCTGTGTAACATTCTTATATCCATCAGTCCCCCTGAGACAGGTTGGAATTCCTTTCTGCCTCTTAAGATTCTTTTTCTTCTTTCTTTTTTCATTGAATCCTTTCTTCCATTTTGGCAAGGAATACTTCATTTCCTCTAATAATTTGGAAAGTGGAAAGATCTTCCTTAAATTTCTTTATCTTTTAGAATCCAGATATAACTACACTTAAATACAGTTAACAGATGCATGGATGCAAAAGAAACGTAAATAGTGTGCACTTCCTTGACCTCCATATTTGCTGAAAATAAAAATTGCAACCCTTATTTCTTGGTTTTCATAGACAAAAGGAGTGAATAATATTAAGAAGGTTTGGGATAATCAATAACATCAAATGAGAGGTAGCATCGTGTAGTGGATAGGACCCTGGACCTCCTCTCAGGAAGATCTGAGTTATAATCCTACCCTTCAACACATACTGGACAAATTACTTAATTTCTTTGTGTGTCAATTTCCTTATATGTAAAATGAGATAGTCTATAATATCCCACTGAGCGCTAAATCTATGAACTTAAAATGAAAGATCAACATGGATGATATATGAGAAGAGGCCATTGGGTTTATTAATTAAAAAGATATTGATGACTTTAAAGAGAGCTATTTCAATGGAGTTGTAAGGAATTAAGTCGTTTTGGAGAGAACTGAAAGAATGGAGAGAGCCAATGTAGAATATGTACTCTCGAGAAGTTCAATAGTTAAGTAGAGAGCAGGGGAATTTGATATCAAAGGCTGATCTACAAATTGGTCTCGATGCTCTGTTAAGATAATGCTGAATTTCTTGTTAAATGCAATCATGGAGACTACTGTTCAATGACCCTATGATAATCATCATTAATCAAGGCATAAAATAGAGTGATGTACATTTGTCAAAAGTATTCATCAATGAAACACAGGATGTCTTGTACACAGAAAGGGAATTCTTTATAGATGGTGAGGTCCTTCACATTCTCTTCTTTGTGATTATTCTGATTTATATTCTGATTGCACTAAATCTTGGAGCATGATGAGGATCCCTCAAAGAGATACATAGTTATTCAAAAAGAGAAGTAGAGGAATTCATATAGGACAAACTAAATGAATAAAAATTTCCTGTTGTCCAGTTTGTGAAAAGGAGTTGTATGGCCTATGGATTATTTAATATACTATTTAGGATAAGTATTATAGATGAACAATGAATTGACTAGAAGAGAAAGAGGGATTGGGTTATATTTGGGAAATTTCACAGTAGTTTTAATGATCCTTGTGTAAACACTCGTCTTTTCAATATAAATGATTTCCAAATATTATTCTGCCGTTGAAACTCTTGGAATAATTTCTAGGATATTCACTTTGCAGATGCCCCAAATAGCATGGTTTTTGAGGCACACTGATGGTGCTGAAGAAGTGGTATAAAGGTTATCACTAAAGAAGTGAATGACTGGAAAAGAAGGTGGACTAGTCATGTGGCATACGTGAGGGATAACAGATAACCCAACTGCTTCACTGATAACCTTACAATGCAAAAATGCTTTCCTTTTCCAGAGGAAAGCTTCCAGATTACTGGTTGAGTCTATAGAAGACCATGGATAAGAATCATAGGATGAAAAGGCACAGATGACTCGCATGTATACCATACTGATGAGATCACAGATCTAAAGTAAGATAGAGGAGACTTGAACATAATCATTGGCAGAGAAGAAGGAATCACTAGAGAGGAAAAAGTTGAAGATGTTTGAAAGAAAGGAAATGATTGGTGGAATACAGTCCAAGAAGAGACAAGAAATGATAAAATCAATGGCACAGGTGAAAATTAGGCTACCTTGTTGTGTGAGATTAAAAGGAGGGAAGAAAGTGTAGATTTTGAGAGGCAGAAGAGAGGAATTAAGGGAGATGCTATCTAATGGTCTCTATCTCCTCAATACAGGAGCAAGACCATCTTCAGAGAATGTGGGGTGGTGGAATGGGATAAGGCTGAGGGTTTAAAGAAAGCAGAAAAGTTTGTAATGGTATTTTGGAGAATATGATAGGGAGTCAAATAGAATTGAATAAAGGCTTACTGAACAGTAGATGAGTTTAGGTAGTAGACATTCCAGAATAGTGGTGGTGAAGTATTTTTATGCGGCTGATTTTGGTAACCAAACAGCTTAGGAAAGCAGGTTAGGACTTATACAATAGGGAGTGGTTGAAAGAGCAGAAATTATGATGAGGATAAAGATCAGTGAATAAGAATGAGGGATGGGGAAGTAGACTGACTGGAGATGTGGTCAGGAAGGAGAACTTCAGAGTTCAAGATCATGGAGGCTGAACAGTTTTGAGTGATATTAAAATTGAAGGATTTGACCACTCCAAATGAGTGGAAGAAATAGAATAGAATTGAAGGGCACAAGAGTTTAGGAAATCAAGAGACCAGTGAGTTGGAAGGGTCATGAACATGAAAATTGAAGTCACTAGGTATGACGGGAAGGTAAAGGGAGAAGTCAAGTGAGGAGAGTTTGAGAGCAACTTGGAGGCAGGTAATGGAATAAATGGTAGAAGAACTGATTGATTTATTCAAGTATTGATTTATAAATGAATTTAATTTTTTGTTTTAAATATCACTTATGTTTCCCAAGGTTTTCCCCTGTCCTTTTTCCTTTCCTCCCAGAGGAAAACTCATAACAAAGAATAGAAAAGAAAAAAAAAAGAATTTCAGCAAATTCACCTAAACTGAATTTAGCAAAACTATCTAATATATTACAAAAAACCCCAGTCATATTCTATGCAGTGTTTTGTCTGCAAAGAAACAGGTTGAGGGGCCTTTTCACATCTTTTCTTTATCAACAAGCTTGGTCATTATGATTTCAAAATATTCAGTATTTCAATTGTTTTGTTGTTGCTGCTTAGACTGTTGGAAGTCATTGTATATGTTGTTTTCCTGGTTCTGTTTACTTTGTATCAGTTCGCATCAAGTCCTTCCATGCTAATCTGTGTTCATCTGATTCATAGTTTCTTAGAGCATAGTAATATTCCATTTCATTCAAGTACCACAACTTGTTTAACTATCTTCTAATTGATGGACATTTATTTTATGGCCAGTTATTTGTAACTACAAAAAAAAATATATTGCTCTAAATATTTTCGAGCATACGAGCCCTTTCTTTTTTGTAATAGACCTAAAATACAATGGTATTGTGGCATGGATAAGAAATATTTATAACACAAGATAGCATGACAAATTCTGGCACTGAAAGTCCTTTGTAGAATTTTCATGACTTTCCCCAGTGGTGTAGCTCTCTGCGAGGCTCTAAGGATCCATATTTTTCTAGAATTCAAAGCTGGAACTTTTCTTCATTCATTTATACATTCATTTTAAGAAGTCTAAGATTGGTCCTTCGAAGTCTGTTTGAAGAATCCAATGAGGAATGGTCTTATTTATTTAATGGCCAAATAATTCAAAAATTTTCTTAATATAATGCCTCAATTTGCCTTTTTGCAAGTTTTTGTTGCTAGAAATGGTGGTGTATGTATCATCTATAAAACTCTCACACTTCAAAAACATGGAAACAGAATGTTTTAGTTTTCTAAATGAAGAATTTCAGGGGGATTTGGACTCATGTGTAAAATATATAAAAATGTAGCACCTTCCAACTAATTTGCAGAATGGCTGATGGATATCAGAAAGATAGACATTTGCTAGCTGAATTTTAACAAAAATTTTTGCAAAATTGACTTATGGGACTGAAAAATGAATATTATGATTTAACAAACTAAGCTAAAGATGTAGTCCTTCCCTATATGTGAATCATAAATTAAATCATTGATAAGGTAATGAAAATGTTCTATACATGTGTTAATGGCATCCTTCATGAAAATTTTAGAAGCAAACAAGCAGTGTTTTTACAAATGATAGTCTGTATGTGACCATATCTATAGAGTCACACAATTGACTAAAAGGTGAAGAAAATGGAAAAAAAAATTTGATAGAGAAAAATACATCCTCAAAGACTCTGCTCCAGAAACATGTTTTCTATGCAAATGTTAGGACCATAAAATAAATTCCTTGTTGGAAGCAGTAATAAAGAATGTATGCTCACCAAAGGTATTTACCACTGTCATGCAGATGTGTGAGGCTGTGAATGGATCACAACAGCCATGGTTGTTATGAGAATGAAATGATGTAAGAAACGTACAATGCTTTGCAAAACTTGAAACACTATAAGGCCAGCTACGATGATGATGATGCCACATACAAAGGACTGTGAAATACAGGCAGAAACTTGAATATTAATGGGTTACAAAATGGAGATGTCTCATGGGAGGAGGAAAGGAGCAATAGGGGAAGGAAAAAAGATGTCTCCCCCCACCAAGGGCGCAAAAAAGCAGAGAAAGGGAGGGGGAGCAAGAATAAGTAAGATGGCAAAAGAAACATTCTTTTCCCTTGGGAAACACTGGGCCATGAAGCTATGATGGTCTGCTAATCTAGAAGGGTTCCAGTTACATAAGCAGAATATCAGTCAGAAGTCAAATAAATGGAGTGTCTCTTGTACCTGGCTCAACTCTCAAGGACACACAAAGAGTCCAGTTTGGGATACAAACCACAAATTATGTCTTTGACGTAGTCAGGGCCTCCTGCTTATCCCACGTCCGATATTTCTGGAAAACATGGCAACTTGAGAAAAGTAGTTCAGGGCACCTTTTCATCGTCATGATGGTGGATGACCAGCACAGAATAGAAATAGAAAAGATCATTCCTACAAATGATGAGCCTTTTCATGTGATCTTGTTTAAAAAAGACATTTTGCTGTTTGCATCATGCCCTAGAATATTATAATGACTTTTAAGGGAGAATCACAAATATTCAAAGGAGATTGGCCTAACCTTTCACACAAGAATCAGAATAGCAGAATTGCAACATCTCAGAATTAGAAGGGACAATAAATGTCATGTAATCTAAAGGCTATCTGAATAAGAACCTCTTCTATAACACAACTGACAAGTAGTTAGCCATACTTTGCTTTATTGTTCTGGATGTGATAAGGAGTTGAGCTGGTCTTCCATTAATGTAGCTTTCCTGGACAGATAACACAGATGGACATTGATCTAGGCCATGAATTCAATAGGAGAAAGACAGAGGGGTAGACTGCATTTGAGAAATTGAGCTGTGCTTTAAATAACACCAAGCTTCTCCTTTAAATAAAAACCTATCTCCTGAACACAATCATCCTTCTGGTGATGTTATGTGGCTATAAATCATGGGACACCACAGTCTCTCAGTAGCAAAAATTAAGGGTCCCCACAACAGGAAGGGAGAGATGTATGGTGGAGGTAAAAAGACTGTTGTATCTTAACAATTATGAACTGTGTTTAAGTAGAGGTGTAAAAGATATCATGAAAGAGGTGTATGAAGGAAAAAGGATGTGGATTGGTTAAGGAGCTAGAGTTAGGGAAAATGGATTGACAGCCCAGATACAATTCTGGTACCCTTATAAATGTTAAGAGGCATAGAGGAAACTCCACTCCACACTCTCTCTCCTCACCCTCCAAACAATGTTGAAGGATTTATAAAGACATATGGGCAAGAGTCAAGCAGGATAGGAAATCATAAATGGATCACTATAGGCACCATTGGAGGGAGTATCCCTCCAGAAAAGATGGCAGATCTGTAGAGGCATATACAAGTCTTGTGTAATGTGCCTGACAGTTATTTTCTTATTCAGAGCTATTCTAACAACCTGAGGGATACTGGAAAATCGGACTGCCAATAGCTAGAGTTTTGTGGTATTATTTTATACTATTTTAATTTCACCACAGTACTGTGAAAGAGCTAGGATGGAGCACCGTGGGGGACGACATGACTTTCCCAAAGTCACATGACTGGGGGAGAGAAAAAATGACTACCAAGGGAGTCCAGCAATGTTTCCTATTTCAGTAGGCTGGCTACCACGTCACTAGAAAAATAAACTTGGGAAGGACATTTGTTGATGAAGCCCTAACCATCAATGCATCTCTCCTAAGAGACAGAGAGGGAGAGTTGTTCCTATTTCCTTGAACATCTGTTTCTACTTCTCTCCTAGGAGAGGAAGTGAAAGATTCAGGTCATGCACAAACATCAGCTAAGTTTACTGCACAGTTTCCTTTTCAGAAAAGCTGGACAAGTTTAGAATGCTAATTGTACTAGTTGTATGGAGAGTTAGGAAGTTAGGCACCCCACCCTATAAGCTGTACCATATGGTTTTTATCCAAAAATACTTTGTTCAATCACTTTGTTTTTTAATTAAGTTTTCTCGCCAATTGTCAGTCTTTTTCCAAACATATTGAAACAGAGGTCAAAATAAATTATCCTTTCAGTGCCCACAGGACTTTTTCTTAATAGCTTCTCGGTTTTTGAATTTCTAAAACTATATCAGCAAAAATTTTCCCAATAAAATATGCTATTTGTCAGAACTAAATATCTCCATGTGAAAGTCTAGAATATGTCCATGATTCCAAGCACTAGATGGAATTTCCTTGGGACTGTCAGTCCACTACTGGTCCTTTTTTAAGTAAAATATAGAAAATATAAGTCTTTGAAAAAAATTCACTAAATGCCTCCTACTGCCAGCAAAATTAATGCCAATCATAAATCAAACCATTAATCAACAAACATTTATTACATGTCTGCAACATGGCAGGCGCTGTACCAGGCACTGTATACAGAGATAACAACCAAAATCTTCTCTTTACTTAAGGGATTTCCATTCTATCAGAATGTGAAGTATTGCTTGGAAACTCCTGGGAAATGAAGTCACAGGAAAGTGTGTTATTGATGGCAACACCTTGGACTACAGAATAGTAGAAGAGAATTATCTCTCATGAAAATGCCCAGGTTTCCTTAAGTGTTCATGCAACTATTCTATGCAGACCAAACTTGATTTACCCTGTGACTTCTGCTCCTTCCACATATAAGTTAATACCAAGGTGAGGGTATATGAGGACTGCCCTAAGTGAGGAAAGATAAATATATGAAATATATGTGTATGCATATATAATAATGAGTTAACATTTGTGCTCTTAGGTTTATAAAGGGCTAATGTATTATTTCACAGTAACCAAGGGGATAGGTACTAGTATCCCCATTTTATAGATGGGAAACTGAGTCAGATAATGGTGAAGTATCTTGTACAGAGCCACATAGCTACTAATTAGTATCTGAGGCAGGATTCTAACTCAGCCTATCATGATTTCAAGTCCAAAGTTCCCTCCCACTGCACCAGTTACCTGACCTGGATTATGGCCATTTCACTTTCTCAAAACGACTTTGAGGGGTTTCAATTCACTTCATACCAATTCAACAAACATTTCTTCAGTGCTTGCTATGTGCATACTTAATTGCTAATAATACTGTACTAGGAAGTAGAGAATATAGAGATTAAAAATGACAGCTTGTGCCTTCAAGGAACTTTTAATGAGAGTAAGCCCTAGAGTGAAAATTTTGGGATGTAGTTACTTAACTCCATGTTACCCTATTCAGAATTTCTTGTTGACAGGGCCCATCCTTAGTTCAAGTCTCTTTTAGTAGAACAGAAGCTTCTTCAGGGCAAGGATTACTTTGTTTTTGCTTTTGCGTTCCTAATGGTTGAACCTGTGCTATATTTCACCATCTAGAGGAGTGCTCTCTGTGTCCTCCCAACTAGTCAGACTGGGCCTCCAGTGGTGATTCAGGATTCTTCCCACACTTTCTCAATTCTCCTGTAGTGGCTGGCTGTGACTTGGAATTTAACCAGAATTTGCTCCCTTTGACTTAAAAGTCTGATCTTTTTTAAAAATGCAAGTTCTTTGGAGTAGTGACACTTAATAGTTATTATTCATCTGTCCTACCACTGCTGCAATTCCACTATAGACCCTCTTGTCCAGAGGTGTCAAGTAGGAGTCCTGTGTGCCTTCATTGTAGGTACACAACACTGCTGAATGGGATGGAAACCTAATTAAGATTTAATTAGGAAATATTTAATAAGATAAATGTACATCAGAACAAAAATAATGTTAATAGGTAGGGCAGGTGGCTATAACAAATTCATCTTCCTGAGTTCAGATCTGGCCTTAGATACTTACTAGTTATGTTACCCTGGGAAAATCACTTAACCCTGTTTGCCTCAGTTTCTTCATCTGTAAAACAAGGTAAAGAAGAAGAAAATGGCAAACCACTCCAGTATCTCTGCCAAGAAAACCCCAAATGAGGTCATGAAGAATTGGATATGACTGAATAACAAAAAATGTTAACAGGTGGTTTTCTAAGTCAATATTTAGCCTACAGGGATCCTCATATACAGTTTAGTGGCCACATTTCTATTTGAATTTGACAGAATTGCTCTTTGTCATATGATTTGACAATTACAATAACCTCCTGACATATCTTCCCATCTCTACTTTCCCTTCTCTAGTCCATTATTCATATAACTTTCAGGATTATTCAACTGCTTAATAAATATTCAGTGACTCCATTGCCTCCAAAGGACAGTTCAAATTCCACTGGTTGTGGAAAGACTTGCATGAACTGAAGTGAGCAGAACCAGGAGAACATTGTATACAGTAACGGCAACGCTGTGAGATGACCACGTTTGATAGACTTAGCTCTTTTCAGAAATCCTGAGAATCTAAGACAATACCAAAGACTTACGTTGGATTCACATCCAGAGGAAGAACTGCAGAGTCTGAATGCAGATTGAAGCATAATATTTTCTCTTTTTTGTTTTTGTGTTTTCTTTCTTTTGGTTTTTCCTTTTTGTTCTGATTCTTCTTTCCCAAAATAACTAATGTGGAAATATGGTTAATATGATTATACATGCATAGTCTACAGCAGATTGCATACTGTCTTGGAGAGGGGAGAGTAGAGAGGGGCACATTTAGAACTTAAAATCTTATAAAAGTAAATATAGAAAACTAAAAATAAATAAATAAATAAAATTTTAAAATTATTTTAAAAAAAAGGAACACCATAGGGAAAAAACCCCACCATTGGTTGGCATTTAACCCTGTCTACATCTATACCCTACCTTCCCTTTCCAGCCTGATCTCACATTGCTACCCTCCATGCACACTACTTTGCAACCAAGCTGAATGACTCTCTGATCACAATATATAGTTTATTTATCTTTTCTTCTAGTGTGCTAGGCCTTGAGTCAGGAAGAGCAAACTTCAAATCTAGCTCATATGCTTAACTAGCTGTGTAACCCTCATCAAGCCATTTAATTGCTTCCTCAGTTTTCCCAATTGTGAAATGGGGATAATAATAATACCTACACCTCAGTTATTATGAGATGTCTGGCACATAGTAGATTCTTAATAAGTCTTTCCTTCTTTCTTTTCTCCTTTCCTTCCTGCTGTTCACTATCACTTCTCTGCATATATAACAACCCTCTTTACTACACCCAGCTTCCATGTACTCTTTGTGAGGTTTAAATACTTATCACCCCCTCCGTGGGGCTAATAAGTTTTTAAACTTTACCTGAATCCTTAACTGATGGCTTATTTTATTGTGAGGCATGATAGATGTATAAATTGAATAGGAAAAGCATTTAATTAAAACATAAGGCAATGTGATGGAATACTATTGTGTTGTAAGAAATAATGAGCAGGTTGATTTAAAAAAAAACATGTGAAGACTTGCATGAAATAATGAAAAGTGAAATAAGTAGAACCAAGAGAACATTGTAAACAGTGTCAGCAATATTGTTTGAAAAAGAACCATGAACAGCTAAGTTATTGTAAGCATTATAAATGCTCAGATCAACTACAAAGAACCTATGAAGGAAGATACTATCCACCTCTAGGAAAAAACTGATGAATAAATAAATATATATATATATATATACATACATACATATCTATATCTGTGTTATACCTATATATCTGTGTCAAATGGTAGCCTTCTCTTGTGTGGGATGGGAAGAGATGGAGGGAGACAGGAATTTATAATCTAACAAAAACAATAAATAAAAAAAGAAACAAGGCAAACAAAAAACCAACCCATCAACACATATCACAAGGAAGTAAATCAAGTAGCAAAATGTTTTCTTCACCTCTTTACAAAGGAGTACAGTGGAATTATAATCTAAATTTCCTTTGGTCCTTCCAACTTTCCAGTAAATGAAGGGCCTTTAGATTCACAGGCTGATGCTTAACTTGAAGTCTTTGCCTGAGGTCAAGCTAAAGAATGACTATGACCTTTGTTGGGGTTATCTGACCACAATAACAACTAGCCTTTATATAGTGCTTTGCTTACGTGGTCTGATTTGTATTCAGGGCTTCCTATCTTCTTTTCCCCTAGTATGGATAGGATATTAGGGTTCCAGACCCCACAGTTTTTGGTTTCATGGTTATTCTCTCTGGCAACATTTCTGTCTCTTCTTGATTCTGCTCTGTGGCTCTTCTGTCTCTCACAGCCTCACTTTTGTACTTCCTGGACTCTAGCTCCTATTCACCAAAGCTCCTTAGCTAAGGATGATACCATAATGTGGTCTTACCTATAGCCTCCTGGGAAATGTAGTCCAGATAATTTCCTCCACTAAGTAAAACTCTTTTGTCTCCAACTACAATGAAAAATGGAGTTCCTAAACATAATAGTAGCTAATAATTATATGGCAGTGCTTTACATGTGCTATTTCTTTTCATTCTTACAAGAACACTGTGAAGTATATATCATTTTGTCCAGTTCTTTTACAGTTGTGTCAACCCATTTGGGGTTTTTGCTTGGCAAAGATACTGGAGTAGTTTGTCATTTCTTTTTTTAGTTCATTTTAAAGATGAGGAAACCAACGCACAGGGTTAAATGACTTTCCTTGGGTCACACAGCTAGGAAGTGTCTGAGGCCAGATTTGAATTCAGGAAGATGAGTCTTTCTGACTCCAGGCCTGGCACTCTATCCACTGTACCACCTAGCTGCTCTATGTATTGTTATTCACATTTTACAGATGAAAGTGATTTCCTCAACTGTTTCACATAGCTCTTAAGTGACTGAAGGAGAGTGCAAACTCAGTTCTTCCTGATTTCAAGTCTCACACATTATCCAGTAGGGTACTTATCTGTTTAAGTAAAGAAAAGCTTCAGTTTTTTTTCTAAGACATTCAACCTAATTTACAAGGATAGGAAAGATGGTGGGGAGGCAGGATAGACTCTCTGTATGGGAAAGAAGATGATGAATTTGTCTGGGACAAAGTGAGCAATCCTCAAAAGTTCAGGACACTTAAATTCCAAATCTACAAAACTAAACATACTCTAGTGTAGTTGTGTTTGAATTTAATAAAAATTTTTAAGTGCTGGGTTCAAATCCTGCTTCTGATGTTTACCTGTAAGACCATGAGCAGATACTTAATCTCTCTGGATAGATGACCATCTATCTGGTCCCTTTAAGAGTCAGATCAATCATTCAATGATTTTGAATCTCTAAATAAACATACGTACAGTGAATCAGAAACCCAGATGAAGGCTGATGCTCGTTAGCCTGTCCTATATTGTAGCAGGCAGAGTTTGGGCAGTACTGGATTTACTGTGAAGACATCAGGACATTTGCCTGCTGGTCTATATTTTTTCTGATGGAGATGAGATGCTGCAGAAAGTACTGATGTCCATGTTTTATTTAAGACCTTCACAAAGGATTTTGCTATTCTCTAGAAACTTTCCACCTTCCCCACCTCCATTGCCTCTCTCTTCCATTTCAGATCTCTTCTTTGTGACTTAGAATTGTGGGAACTCACCCAGTGTATTGGAAGAAGAGAGTCGGATTTCAAGCTGATTGTAGCGAATAACTTCTAGGGTTCTACATTAGCATGTCAGCTGACCCCACTGTAATCCTATTTATTCACTCTTAACAGAAAAGGTGCCTCTTCACCTGACTCAGGCACAGAACATGCATTTTCCCTGTGGTGATCCTCCATTACTGTCTCTGAGCCCATGCCAAAGGTGAGAAGAATTCCAACAATGCACTATGATATTATAAACACATACCTGATGACACTACAAGATGTAACAAGAAGAGGACTATCAGGATTATTTGTCAAACAATTCAAGGCTATTACTTTGCTCCAATGAGCTCTTACTGAGACCATTGCATGTGCTGACTGATGCAGTTAATTCCCTTCATGTACTGGGTGCAGTGAAGAATCCCAGAGATTTTTCTGAGGAGCTACCACTATGCTAGGGAAAGAATGGAAAGTGACACAGGAGCATAGTGGAAAGAATGCTGGATTTGGAGTCAAAGTTCCCAGGTTCCCAGGTTCATATTCTGTCTCTGACCTGTGTGATCTCAGGCCAACTCACTTGACTTCTCTGGGATTCAGTTTCCTGATTTGTAAAATAAAGGCACCAGACTAGGTAGCCTCAAGGGTCATTTCCAGCTCAAAATTCTATGAATTTATGAAGTCTATGATTCTATGAAAGTGAAAAAAATCCATAAATCGTACAGTGGTGTAGGAGCTAATTAGTCACAACACAGTACCTTTCCCATATAGGATTATTTTTTTAAATAAATTTATTTATTTAACTTTTTACATTCATTTTCACAAAATTTTGGGTTCCAAATTTTCTCCCCATTTATCCCCTCCCCCCACCCCAATACACCAAGCATTCTGATTTTCCCTATCACCAATCTGCCCTCTCTTCTATCATCCCTCCCTTCTCTTGTCCCCATCTTCTCTTTTGTTCTGTAGGGCCAGATGACTTTCTATTCCCCATTAACTGTATTTCTTATTTCCTAGTAGCAAGAACAATACTCAACAGTTATTCCTAAAACTTTGAGTTCCAAATTCTCCCCATCCCTCCCTCCACACCCATTCCCTTTGGGAAGGCAGGCAATTCAATATAGGCCATATCTGTATAGTTTTGCAAATGACTTCGATAACAGTCGTGTTGTATAAGACTAACTGTATTTCCCTCCATCCTATTCTGCCCCCCATTGTTTCTATTCTGTCTTTTGATCCTGTCCCTCCCCAAGAGTGTTGACTTCAAATTGCTCCCTTCTTCCATTGCCCTCCCTCCCATTATCCCTCCCTCCCTACTTATCTCCTTCTTCCCCATTTTTCTGTACTGTAAGATAGGTTTTCATACCAAAATGAGTGTGCATTTTACTCCTTCCTTTAGTCAAATGTGATGAGGGTAAACTTCATGTTTTTTTCCTCAGCTCTCCTCTTTTTCCCTCTACTAAAAAGTCTCCTGCTTGCCTCTTGAATGAGATATAATTTACCCCATTCCATTTCACCCTCTCTCCTCCCACTACATTTCTCTCTCACCATTTACCTTAATTTCTTTTAAGATATGGTCCCATCCTATTCAATTCACTCTGCTCTCTGTCTCTGTGTGTGCATGCTTGTGTGTATGTGTGTGTGCATGCACGTGTGTATGTGTGTGTGTGTGTGTGTGTGTGTACATCTGTGTGTGGTCCCACCAACTACCCAGATATTGAAACGTTTTAAGAGTTACAAGTACTGTCTTTCCACGTAGGAATGTAAACAGTTCACTTTTGGTAAGTCTCTTATGACTTCCCTTTACTGTTTACTTTTTCATGCTTCTTCTCATTCTTGTGTTTGAAAGTCAAATTTTCTTTTCAGCTCTGGTCTTTTCATCAAGAATGCTTGAAAGTCCTCTGTTTCATTGAAAGACCATAACTTCCCCTGAAGTATTATACTCAGTTTTGCTGGGTAGGTGATTCTTGGTTTGAGTCCTTGTTCCTTTGACTTCTGGAATATCCTATTCCACGCCCCTCAATCCCTTAATGTAGAAGCTGCTAGATCTTGTGTTATCCTGATTGTATTTCCACAATACTGGAATTGTTTCTTTCTAGCTGCTTGCAATATTTTCTCCTTGACCTGGGAATTCTGGAATTCGGCCACAATGTTCCTAGGAGTTTCTGTTTTTGGATCTCTTTTAGACGGTGATTGATGGATTCCTTCAATACTTATCTTGCCCTCTGGTTCTAGAATATCAGGGCAGTTTTCCTTGATAATTTCATGGAAGATGATGTCTAGGCTCTTTTTTTGATCATGACTTTCAGGCAGTCCCATAATTTTTAAATTGTCTCTCCTGGATCTATTTTCCAGGTCAGTTGTTTTTCCAATGAGATATTTCATATTGTCTTCCATTTTTTCATTCTTTTGGTTTTGTTTTATGATTTCTTGGTTTCTCAGAAAGTCATTAGCCTCCATCTGTTCCATTCTAATTTTGAAAGAACTATTTTCTTCAGTGAGCTTTTGAACCTCTTTTTCCATTTGGCTAATTTTGCTTTTGAAAGCATTCTTCTCCTCATTGGCTTTTTGAACCTCTTTTGCCAATTGAGTGAGCCTATTTTTCAAGGTGTTATTTTCTTCAGCATTTTTTTGGGTCTTCTTTACCAAGGTATTGACCCGTTTTTCATGCTTTTCTTGCATCTCTTTCATTTCTCTTCCCAGTTTTTCCTCCACCTGTCTAACTGGATTTTCACAATCCTTTTTGAGCTCTTCCATGGCCTGAGCCTACTGGATATCCATCTCGGATGTCTGGGATAGAGAGGCCCCAACCTCCATGTCTTTCCCTGATGGCAAGCATTGTACTTCGCCATCAGAAATGAAAAGAGGAAGGAACATCTCTTCCCCAATAAAATAGCTCTCTGTGGTTTTATTTTGCTTCCTTTTTCTGGGCATTTGACTTCTGAGATTCCTGTCCACCCCTGCCTAGATCTGCTCAGCTAGTGCTTACGGTCTGAGATTCAAATGCTGCTTCCCAGTCTCAGGGTTATCCGTGGTGGGAGTGGCTGCTATTCAATGTGAGCTTAAGTTCTGGTGCGGGGGTGGGGGCAGGGACATCTCCTAGGCTCAGCTCCCTCAGGGGGTTTATGCAGAGACCTTAGGTAATGGAGCTCCTGCCTGCTCGGGGAGTCCTGGGCCGCTGCTGCTGCCTCCCAAGGGGGGCCTGAGTCAGGGAGACACCCTGCTCCCCTCTCGGCCATCCCAGAAGTCTCTCTCACTGACCTGTAGCTCCTGTGGGCAGAGGGACCTTCCTGGCCACCGGAGTTTCCGTCCCTGAAGCCTGCTCGGATCTGGTCCTCTGGGGCCGCGCGGCCAGGGCAGCTCAGGGATGGGCTCTGCTTTCTGGGGTGCGACGGACCCCTGGGGACCGCTCTCCAGGGCTCTCTGGAACGGAAATCTCTTCCACTGTGTTTCTGTGCGCCTTGCAGTGATCCAGAATTTGTGGGGAGTTCTTTTTACAGGAAATTTATGGGCTGTGGATTCGGAGCTAGCATACGTGAGTCTTTCTACTCCGCCATCTTGGCTCTTCCCCCCCCATATAGGATTTTTTTAATGAAAATTCATGGAGGACTGATTTTTCTAGGTTAACAAGAACCTGGTCTGTGACTAAAGGAAAGAGGCTGTATGTAGTTAAAACTTTTCTTATGCTGTATTAGAAGATGAGCAAGGTCAATATCTTTTATGCTTATAATTTTAAAATAAAATTTGCTATAATATATTTGAAAGGTAACTTAACCACTGAATAACAGGGTTCTACAAACTATGGTTACATGCTGCCTTACTTTCCCTTGGTGTACATTGTTTTCACTTTTATGTATACTTATTGTTTCTACTAATAGAACATAAGCCCTTTGAGGGTAGGAAATGGATGATCTTGCAAATAAGACTGAAAAACAGTGATGAAATAGGTAGGACAAGATGGAAATGGAAGAGAGACTATTCAGGAAAAGGGCAAGCATGTGGGGAAGAGGATTGATTAACATGGTCAAAAGTTCTTAGGGATGAGCACTAAGAAAAGTCAATTGGATTTGGCTGCTAAGCATTTGTTGATACACCTGAAACAAAAATATCAGCAGTAGGATCAGAAACCAGATTTCAAGGAGTTGAGAAGTGAATAGGAGATGAAGAAATGGAAGAAGGCTATTTTTTGTAGACATTTGGAAGGGAAAGGGTGGAATGAACAGTAGCTTGAGAGGATGACCAAGTCATAAGATTTTTAAGGGTGTAGTTGACTTAGCATGGTTGTAGGTAAGAAAAGAGATAGTAGATAGTGAGATATTGAAAATTAAAGGATGAATTGGGAGGGGTATTGATTGAGCAGATTCCTGGAGAAGAAAGAGACTGAAGGACAGAGATGAGAAGACAACACACTCCAGGCCTCAGGAACAATCGGAACAAGTGCATGTCATCACAAATTCCTTAACTTGGCATTTAAGATCCTGTACATTCTTGCTCTGACCTGTATCTCGAGTCTGATTTCATGCTACTCCCTTTTGTAAACTCAAGTTTGAGTCAAACTGGAATAATAGCTTGACATACATTCACAAAGATCATCCCCATATCTGGAATACACTGCCTCCTAATCTTTGCCTCCCAGAATTCTCATCTTTCTTTGAGATTCAGTTCAATCCTCCATTGTCACCATAATGGTGAAGGTTCCTGTCATAATCATCCCAGTGTTCTGTCCTTTCTTAAGTTACTTTGTATTACAATTATTTCTGTTTATGTGGCATACCCCATGACCATTCCAAGTAGAATATAAGTGCTTGAGGTTCTGTGGTCTGGAATAGTGGTTAGTGAGTAAGATATGATCCTCTTTTCTTTTTTCTAAATTTGTGGGAAAATCTAAGAAGCATAGGATGAGTAAGCATGGATAGGCCATGATCTTCATTGCAGACATCAGCACATTATTTTTCCTCCATTTTGCTCCCCTCTTCCTTTCTCTGTTACCCTCTTTTGTCAGTCTTTCAGGTTCTCAACCTTCTCCTTATTTTTGACTCCACTCAATTGAAGCTGCGCTTTTCAAAGTTACCAGCTGATCTTAGTTGTCAGATCTGATGGTCTATTTGATTTGATACTGCTGATCAACCTCTTTCTTTTTTTAAAATTCATTTATTTTTAATTTTCAACATTCGCTTTTATAAGATTTTGAGTTCTGAATTTTTTCCTTCCCTCCATTCCCCCTCCCCAAGATGGCTTGCAATCTGATATAGGCTATACATGTATAATCATATTAAACATATTTCTACATTACTCATGTTATGTAAGAAGAATCAAAACAAAAGGGAAAAACCAAGAGAAAACAAAACAAAACAAAAAGAGAAAAGAGCATGCTTCAATCTGCATTCAAACTCCATAGTTCTTTTCTCTGGACGTGGATGGCATTTTCTACCATGAGTCTTTTGAGATTGTCTTAGATCATTGTGTTGTTGAGAAGAGCTGTCTATCAAGGTTGATCATCTCACAATGTTGCTGTTACTGTGTACAATGTTCTCCTAGTTCTGCTCACTTCACTCAGCATCAGTTCATGTAAATCCAGGTTTTTCTGAAATCTGCCTGCTCATTATTTCTTATAGCACAATAGTATTCCATTACATTCATATATCATAACTTGTTCAGAAATTCCTCAACTAATGGTCATCCTCTCAATTTCTAATTCTTTGCCAACACAAAAAGAGTCACTATAAATATTTTTGTACATGTGCTGACCAACATTTTCCCCTGGACACTCTCGGGGAAGCCTCTTTGTGTTGCTTAAAACAATGTAAATGAGGCACCTCTTTAAAAAAGCTCAAACAACCTTCATATTTGCAAACATAAAAAGCAACTTGGCAATAGACATTTATTGATGTTTTCTTTTTCAAAATAAAGTTTTAATGATATACTATATCTTCCATTCCCTCCTCCTAGGAAGCTATCCAATATAATAAAGCATATTTAAAAAAAAAAAAAGAAGAAAAAAGAGTAAGAGAGGTAACCCCTATAAAATTGATCAATATATAGAAAAATCTGATAATATATGATTCAAACCCATGGACCTTCAACCTCTGCAAAGGAGCTGGGGGAGATATCCTTTCATACTTTTTTGGGCGCCATGCTTGTTCTTTGTAGAATTCTCTTGCACTTGTGTTGCTTGTTTTTTCCATTTGCATCGTTGTAATTACTGCATATGTTATTTTCTTGGCTTATTTGTTTACTTTGCTCTTCATCAGTTTGTGCAAAATTTCCCATGCTCCTCTGTATTTATCGTATTTGTCATTGCTAACTCTGGAAACCAAATTTTCTAACCTGTTTAAAAATTTTTGAAATGAAGAACTTCAGTGGATTTTGTTAGTAAATTTAAAAATTCAATTCTTTTGGTGCTTTTTTGTAACAACCATTGATTGACATCAAGCAAGTCAAAAATTTACTAGCTGAATTTCAGTGGAAGCCTTTGCATCCTTGGTGAACAAAACTGAAATATGACTAACATGATTCAGCAAGCTCTGCCAGTGATGTCCTTCCATGTGTATCTATGCGTCTTTGAATCTTTGTGAGGTGTCTTTTTTGACTATCATAACCATTAAAACCAGTTATAGAAATAAACTGAATTTAGAACCAGAAAAATTGCTTTATTTATGTTGGTGTTAAATCAACATTTAAAAAAAATAATGACATTCAATTATATTATTCTCACTGAAATAGTATAGATTCAATTTAATGATTAACACTAACAATATATTATTACTAATAATAATTAATAATATTTTAGTAAGACCAAACACCTTTATTGTACCATTAATAGATAAAATATAATTCTATCTTTGTTTTATCTTTATAAAAGATCTATTTTATCTTTAAAAAAAATTTTTATTATGAATTTTAAAAATGCCAACACACATGAACTTAAAGTATTATTTTCATGTAAGTTTTAAAATATACATAATTATTAGTATAGTATATATATAATATATATACTATATAAAAATAAGTAAAAATACACATATTGGAGATGAATGCTTAAACTTTTTCTTTTTACTGATGGGAGTGTGCAATCAAAAAATGTTTGGACCATTTAGATGATATTTACATATCATCTTCCCTTCCAGAATTGAGGGTTTATGGTTCTTATTTGTGTTCAGTAGGAGAAAGGTGCATTTTTCTCTATGATATGAACCAGAATGGGGAGAAAATTAAATGGAGAGGTGAAGAAATCTGACTAGGATGATACTATCCATCTTATAAGAGTGAAGACTAGGTGTTGGCAACTGGAGATCTAGAAGATGAAGGCTTTGAAAACTCTTCATTATCTGGGTTGAGTTCCTCCTGCCCCAACCTCAATGCTTTTCCCTTTTCCCCAGAGCCCAGATGCTACTATTACTTCTGCTACTTGTACCACTGTTCCCTGTCCCATCCTGTATTAACAAGCACTCTAGCATACCCAGGATGACCTGCTAGCACAGGTTCTTTGATCTGCTTTATAAAGGAAAGACAGCTTAAAAGGGCTTAACAATCCTTCTTTAATTAAACATATATAAATCATTCATTGGTTCAGGGGAAGGTTAACACCCTGGCTGTGAAAAAAATGTAAACAGAGAAAATACAAGCAGAGAAATTAGCACAGAGATTCAACAGACAGGGCTGTTACTGCCTGAATAAAGTAATACAAACACCTACATATACTACTGGATGGAAGAGCACAAACCTCTGAGGAGTGGGGAGGGGGGCTCTCAACAAATAGTTTTGTCAGAGTCCCACCTAGGGAATCCAAAGGTCCTTTTCATAAGCAAAACCCCCAAAACAAAATATCAACCTTCCAGTATATATAACAAAGACTCAATTCCTGATTGGCCCAGAACCAGAAGGTATGAAACCTCTGTGACTCAGTACAGCTGTGAACATCAGGGTTCAAAGGAGATCAGTCCTGCAGAAGTTTTCAGTGAGCTTGGCAAACTGAATGCCAAAAACAACAAAAAACCCCACTTTGCTTGTTCTTATTTGCCTCCTATGAAGAAGACAGGAATGATCCAGAAGGAGAAATTGATAGAGGCCAAGTGCTGTGATGATGTCACCACATCATGTAACTTAGTAGGGGGTTAAGCTCTCTAACAAAGAACCCAAATTGCTTTCTGAGACTATCAAGGACAAAATGGAGTTGGAGTGAGGGGATAAGCGAAATTAGGATGAAGGGTTGTTTCCATCAATGAGCACCACCAAGAAGATGCAAGTGACTGAAGAATATCAAGAGAAAATGGAGTATGACCTGTTTGTGCTACTCCTCTGGACTTTTTGTATAAGTTTTTAATAGCCAATGCAAATGATCCATAGAGCAGAGTCTTCTTTCTGAAAATGAAGGGAGAATACTTCTGGTACCCTGAAGAAATAATCTGTAGTGATGACAAAACAAACAATAGGTAATTTCCAAGAGACTCATCAAGAAACATTTGGCATCAACAAGAAAAGAGATGCAATTTATACATCAGTTCACATGGGGTTAGCTCTTGCCTTTTCTTAATTTTACTGTGAAGTCCTTAATAACCCAGAGCTTGCATGTACATGAGTTTAAAATACCTTTGATGAAGCTGTAGCAGAACTTGATGCATAGAATGAAGGTCCATACATGAGAATACTTTTAACATGAAGTTATTTAGAGATATTTTAACATCAGATACACCAGACAGCGTAGGAAAAGGAAGACAGAAAAAAAAAATAATTTATGTAGTGACAACTGTGTGCCAGGGACTAAGTCCTTTTTTACAAATATCATTTAATTTCATTTCATTCTTATGACAATCCTGGGAGGTAGGATCTATTCTGATCTTCATTTTACATTTAAGGAAACTGAGACAAACAGAAATTAAGTGACTTGCCCCAGGTCCCACAGATAGCAAATTCCTGGATTTGAAAATATAATAGTAATATATAAGTAAAACAATAGCAATAAATATAAAACATAATAGTAATAAACAATTGTAAATATAATAGAAAGAAAATAAAATAGTAATAGATGTAATATGATGGTAATAAATAAGGAGATGAAATAGTAAGTATAAATAGATTTGATTTCAGGTCTTCCTGACTCCAGGCCCAGCACTCTATTTATTGTTCTGCCAGCTGTGCCAAGAATATAAGAAGAATATGATATTATAGAAGGTACAGAAAAAACTAAACGAAAACTAAAAAGCTAAAACTAAACTTCCAAAAGGATATTATCTTTCTGTCCCTCAAGAAGCTAATTTATACATTTTCATTCTTTATACTCTACTTGGGTTTCCTAGAGAACCCATTCACGTTTATAAAAATGTACTACTTAATGGTCTTTTCATGAGAAAACTACTTTTTGATTTTGTATTTGTCCTGGCTTTCCTACTGTATAACTACTACTGCAGAAAAAGTATTAATAGCTTAATTTTATATAAACAGCCATAACTTCCCTACCCTTATGCATCCTATTTGGTATTTTAAAAATCTGAATTTCTTCTAAAGTGACCACTTTGTAGTATAGTGAAGGTATAAAAATACAGTTAATTTCAACTAGGAAAAGGTGAAGGCAACAGCAGCAGTCTCTTCTGGCAAGAAGGTATGCGAGTTGAGAGAGTAGGTTGAGAGAAATAAAAGGAAGAGAACACAGAAAAATACCTACAAACTTGCTTAAGTTTACCACATCCTGAAAACAGCTTCTCTTGTCCCTGCCAACTCCTAAGGCAACTAACTGTCCTATATAATCCAATTCTTTCACTGTCAAACTTCTATAAAATCTACATTTCCTGATTCTACTTCTTCACCTCCCACTCCCTTCTTGAGGCAGGAACTTAGATCGAATGATCTCTTGAAGTCCTTTCCATCGCCAAGAATTGTGGGTCTCTGAATCCATATTGCAAAGACCAGTTGTGCATTTTTCTTGTGGACTTTGGGAGTAAATTGCTTCACTAACAACACTGAACAAACATAAATTTTGATATGTCCTTCATGTAACAGAACTTCAATTTCCATATCACTTTTCTAGACTGAGGGGAAGATGCAACAGTGATCCGTCACTCCAAGTAACTTTTTAGTGTGTTGGTATCATGGAATAATAATAACATTAATAACAAATATTTACATAGTGCTTACTCTGTGTCTTACACTGTGTTAAGTACTTTACAAATACTGTCTCATTTGATTCTCACAACAACCTTTCCAGATATCCCAAATGGAGATATCATTACCTCTATTTTACAGGAGAAGAAATGGAAGTAAACAGAGGTTAATTGACTTGGCCAGGGTCATGGATCTGAGGCTGGATTTGAACTCCAGTTTTTTCTGACTCCAGACCTGGTGCTCTATCCACTGTGATACCTAGCTACTGAAATATTGGTAGTAGAAATAGCACTAGTTCTGGGGTCAGAGAACCTTACAATCGGCTTGTTGATGCCACCACTGATATTTCTGTCTCAGAAGGTATCCACAAACTCTTACTTGCCAAATCCATAGCTGTTTCTCAGACTTCATCCTTCTTGACCTTTTGATACTATTGCCTAACCCTTTTCTTCTTTCCCCTCATCTCTTTCCTGGAATCTCTCTTTCCTTGACTTCTCATCTTACCTGTTTGGCTACTTCTTAGTCTCCTTTGCAGGATCATCACCTATTTCCCAACTACTTAGTGTGTGTGTCTCTTAAAAATCTATCCTAGTAGCTCTTCTCTTGTCTCTTCACTCTCTTCCTCAATGATATACTCCTAAGGGTTCAGCTGACATCTCTATGCAGATGATTCCCAATGACTTTTGGTCAGTAAAAAAAAAAAAATGCTTCCTAAAGAAACTTAGGAAAAAAAATAGACCTACCTCCTACCTCCAAAGCTACTATGGGATAAGTCTGGATCAATACTATAAGGAAGGTATCTGGGGTTATAATTGAAAAGTACTATACCCACTTGGGCGGCTAGGTGGTATAGTGGTTGGAGCACCAGTCCCGAGTCAGGAAGACTCATCTTCATGAATTCAGACACTTACTAGCTGTATGACCCTGGGCAAGTCATTTAACCCTGTTTGCCTTAGTTTCTTCATCTGTAAAGTTAGTTGGAGAAGAGTACCTTTGCAAAGAAAACCCCAAATGGGGTCACAAAGACACGGACACAATTGAAAAATGACTGAACAGCAACATAGCTACCTGGAGAGTGATTTCCCCCTAAACAAGCCTGTGTGTAGGGAGTTT
Organism: Bettongia penicillata ogilbyi; assembly: GCA_023548195.1. NCBI lineage: Eukaryota > Metazoa > Chordata > Mammalia > Diprotodontia > Potoroidae > Bettongia > Bettongia penicillata. The sequence goes on along the minus strand of JAJHZJ010000020.1, from coordinate 2,920,478 downwards.
ACCATAACTGCTAGAAAGGAGTTCCACAGGAAGATCGTTGAATATGTCCTTTATCTGTTGAAAAAGACACAGAGAAGTATCAAACTTCATGAAGGAGAAAGAAAAAAGAGGGACACCTATCTCTGAGGTCATTGACACATTGACTGGATTTGAACAGTTTGTTGAATCTGCAGTTTACTCAGCTCACGGTTGAGATGAACTTCAAAACATCAAGAATTGCTGCTTCATATATACTATTTTTAATAACCCTAGGAATACCCAGGAAAAATAAAGCGAGGAGGAAATATTTGGATTGGCTCCTCTAGGGAGCTGGAATTGGTAGAACCAGTTGAAGAGGATGCTGTTGGAGAAAGGGCTCAGTGTCTCATAGATACCTTCAACTGATGAAATCTTACAGAGGTGGAACTTTTCTCCTTTTTTTTCTTTAGCTAAAGTTACAATAAGAGTTGAGAAACCAAGACAATTTTGAATTCCCTATGCCACCTCTTTATTCCAGACAATAACTTTGTATGAATTAATGGATAATTTCCTTCCTTCTCAAACAGTTGATGATTCATCAGGATTTTCTCTGGAGTGTAACAGGTATGAAACCTCTTGTTCCTGATACATACAAGAGCCCTTGGAAACTTTTATATGCTTCACATCTGATCTATAGCCCTGCTGTTACTGGCTTTCTGCTAGGTGATATTTTCATTTTCCACTTTAAATTCAGTACACATTAAGCACCCATTGTGTTCTAAGCACTGTGCGTTGCTGGGGTTACAAAGACAAAAGTGAAAGAGCAATATGGGGCTGAAAGCAAGGCAAAACCATGTGTATAAGTAATGGATTTGACTTAGAAATTCACACAAAATCAAACAAAACCACTTTTTACCTGAATTATCTGAACTATTAAGGAAAACAGTATTGTTAAATCCATAGGAGTTAAAGGGATCTGTGAAGAAACTGAGGTGAAGGGAAATTAAATGACTTATAAATGGTTGAAGAGATGGAATCCAAAGATTTAGAACTAGAAGAGACCCTTGAAATGTCACATCTAATCTCTTTATTTTACAAAAGAGTAAACCAAGACTCATAGAGGGTATTTGCTTTTGTCAAAGTCAGACAGGAAATAAGAAGTGGAGCTGAGATTTGAACCCAGATCCTCAAACCCCAAATATAGTCCTTAAGTGATCTAGACTCTTATCCAATTTTCCTCTTCCGTTGTGTTATGGGGATTTGCCTCAAGGTAGGGTTGTGCTGAATGCTTACCTAGCTCCCAAAGATATTGTAAGCCCTTACACATGGGAAATCTGCACACACTGCAAAATCAAGGCATGATTTATTATTTGATTCATTGTATGATTTAGGAAAGTAATAGAGAAAATTTTAATAACATGGATTAAATTTAAAAGTGTGTCACAAGTACAATTATTAAATAGTTACCAGCACACCCCTGCTGAAGAGTAATAAATCTACAGGATCAATTTTATGAAGTCAAATTATTGGTTTACATTATTCCACCTCTGGAAATAACCAGGATCCAATGTTAGGAGATGGGAAAGAATATGACATGTGGCCTAGAGATTGGAACCCCAGGCCTGGAGTCAGGAAGATTCATCTTCACGTGTTCAAATTTGGCCCCAGACACTTACTAGATGTGTGACCCTGAGCAAGTCATTTTACCCTGTTTGCCTGTTTCCTCATCTGTAAAATGAGCTGGAGAAGAAAATTACAAACCACTCTAGTATCTTTATCAAGAAACTCACAAATGAAGTCACAGAATCAGGTATGACTGAAAAATGACTGAAGAGGAATATGACAACTGAATGGGAGTCAACCCTTGTGGAATCCAGAAGAATCCTGGCATGAGAAATCTATTGACACCTAAAGGGTTGAAAGTGGAAAATAAGGAATATGTTCTAAGAGAGATATGACACATAGTGTTTATTTCCTAAGTATGCCCAAGGAGTCACATCTCTACAATTCAAAGGAAATACTAAAGCAAATTATACTGTTAAATTGAAGCAAAATCCTATTGTATCTACAGACTTTCTAAAATGGTATGAATTATGGTATAGATTATTTTGTTAATTTATGAAAGCTCTATAAAGAGTAGAATGAAATGAAGGGATAATAAAAAATTATATGGTTTGGAGTATGAAACATCTCTGTTCAGAAAAATCAGACTCAATTCCCCTTTATCTGGATCATTTAGGAAAAATAGTGGGTCTTACCTTCTTATAGAGAGGGAATGGACTCAGGGACAGACCAAGACATATATTTTTTGGTTGTAGCTAATATGGGATTAATTTTATTCAAATATGTTTATTTGTTCCAGAGGTTTTTCTTTTCTCTTTGTCTTTTTTCCCAATGGTGGGTAAAGGTTGGAGGGAGGAAAATAGGTTCTGTTCATTTTGAAAAAAAATTAAATTTCATTAAAGGATAAAGAAAAATGGTGACTCTTTGTCCCCCACCCCTTCTCTCAATGACTCATTTGGTGGTGCTGTAGAGAACTGGTTTTAGTTGAGTATATAGCATAAAAAGAAGTGGGCATTTGAGAACAATCAGTCAAATAAGAGTATATAATTCGTATACTTCAGGACCAGAAATATAACTTTGGGTCATTATGCAGTGGATCTCGTCAGTTCTTAAACCACTGAGACTGAAATCCCATGGCAGTTGAAACTTACTCATTGCTTAATTGTGTCATAAGTTTCATTATGAATAGAAACACACTATGTGGTTTCATTTGAGGCTTTAGACTGATGCAAGAAGGAAATAACACCATATTGGGAAGTTTGGTTGAAATATAGACGCTAAATGGTGGTGAAAGTATTGGAAAAATTTTCTTTTAAGTAGTCTGCCCACCTTTAGTTTAAAATCCATTCTCAGTCAGTGAAGGTCATAAATTATCATAGATTTAGAACTGAAATGGATCTTAGGAGCCATGACCTTCATTTTACACAGAAGGAAACTGAGTCTCAGAGAGGTTGGGTGACTTATCTAGGGTTATACAACTAATAAGTATCTAAGACTGGATTTGAACGTAAGTCTTCCTGACTCCCAGTTTCTCCCCTCCCCTCTTCTCCCCTCTCCTCTCCTTTCCTCCTTTCTACCTCTCCTCTCCTCTCTTCGTCCCCCCCTCACTCTCCCTCCCCCAAACATTTGTGAAAATGCCTATTATGTCTTAGACACTAGGGATGTAAAGTAAAAAAAAAAGGATCAGTCCCTATTCTCCAGCTTACATTTCACTGGTGCGTACTACAAGGTTCTCTTGAATTTCTTTTTAATTAGAAAATTCTATAATTAGCTTCACAGGGTTCACATATATCTTTTATTTTTTAAAAAGAAATAAATGTCTTATTGGCACTTTTTACATTGCTCTATTTCCCAGTAAGTCTCTCCTCATCACAATTCAGAATTGTTCCAGTGTTATTTTCTGTTATATTATTATAACGGCCTTCATATAAATCAGTAATTCTCAACTTTTTGGTTTCATGACCTTTTTATGCACTAAAAACTTATTGAGGATTCTCCCCTCTCCAAAAAAAAGAGTTTTTGTTTATCTGGGTTGTATTTGTTAATATTTTCCATATTAGAAATGAAAATACCTTGTATTATTGTGACCCTGGGTATAGGGTGTGGGGAATCACTGCACCACACTTTGAGAACCACTGGTTTAAATTGTTCTGCTCTCTTTGCTCCATATAAATCCATACAAGTCCTTCAAACTTCCCTGAATTCTTCATATTCATTGTTTATTGTGGTCTAACAATATAATAACTGAATCCATATTCTACAATTTGTTTAGCCTTTTCCCAAGGGATGAAGGTCTCACTCTGATGTTTCTAGTTCTTTGCCACCTCAAAAAAGGATTGCTTCTGCCTTAAACTATTCTGTCTCTTTTAATATGTGCACTTTGTTTCTGTGTTGATATTCTTGTTCCCACACACACCTTTTGCATTAAAAAAATGGAATGACTGTGTATGTGATGGACACAAAATATTAGTAGTGAAAACTAAGTTTCTTTTTTTTTTACTTCCTTGCCAATCCTAATTCAAGTATTTATTGACATCCTCCTATGTATCCAGGCTCCTGCTATGTGGTATTTGCCTTGAAGGACTTTACAATCTCATTGGGAGACCAAACTGCCATACAGGAGTCAATGGAAAAATAATATAAGAAAGCAGACAATAAAGAAAACCTGAAAATAATTAATGTCCATAAGAGGGGTTCAAAGATGCATCAGAAAAAAAATGATAGCTAAAGTAACTGGATGGATTTTTAAATTTGTTTCCGTATTGAGAGAGTAAGAGCATTTGTCATTGAGAGGATAGCTACTTTCCCTACAGACTGACCAGTCACTGTGTGTAATTGACAAGGCTCTCCATTACATAAGACATTAAACAAAAGACTTGTCAGTCTTATTTTTTAAATGAATTAGAAGGGATCTTAGGGACTATCTTGTCTAACACATTACTTTTCCAGGTGAAGAAATTACATCTGAGAGAATTTAAATGTTTTGGTTATGACCACACAGTAAGTTAGTGTAAAGCTAGGTCTTATGACTCATAGTCTAGTACTCAGGATCTGGGTTCAAATTCTACCACTGGTATAAGGGAGAGTCCAGCAGAAAGTGCAGGGGAATTGGAATCAGAAGTCCTGAGTTCAAAATCTGGCTCAAGCAGGTACTGGAGCTGCATGGCTTTGGACAAGCCAGTTTATCTCTCTTGGTCTCAGTTTCCTCTTCCCTACATTGAGGATTTTGGATCAGTTAATCATTAAAGTCTCTTCCTGGCATTGACAACCATAAAACTCTGTGGTAGAAATCCTAGGATACTGTGCTGTCTCCTGTCAAGACAGATTCCTCCAAAGTAAATTCTTTGAAAATTCTTTACAAATGGACAAGTATGAGCACACACATAAGGTTATCTTAGTCCCCAAGAATGAAATTGACTGTGCTGACATAATAAAAATCATATGGTCTGAAGGGACTAGGTTCCCTCAGTCTTTAATATACTTCTGGAATCTGTATGGATTGCTTTAGATTCTTGAGAAAGAGGTTGGACAAGTGGTGCTCCAGGAAGTGATTTAAGAACTAGGAGAATATCTCACAGTTGATTTTCTCTTAGCCCTGAACTAGCAACCATTGCAAAGGACCCCAAGGATTATCTTCTTGAACCCTTTATTTGTCAGCTTGTCCAAAGTCATACAGGTGGTAAAGAAAAGTAAGATTTGAACACAGATCCTCTGACTGCAAGTTCAGTATTCTTTTCATTATTACCATACTGACTTCCTCATTGATGCATTCTAAAATGTGGGTTGTAACCTGAAACAAGACTATTCACTTTCCCTAGCCTCCAGAAACCAACTTTCCTTTCCCGTTTTTTGAACACGAGGATCTCCAACATGGGTGGGGTAAGAATTGGGGAGGTAGTAAAGCACCAGCTCCAGCACATTCCTACAAGCTAGAGAGGGCTTTGAGTACACACCTGGTGATAAAGTGCATATCTGCCAGCCTAGCTCAGTTTGGGCAGGCTTATCACCAGAAACTTGACTACCAGATTAGGAAATTATTTGACTCCAGAAACTCATATTGAGTGTTTCCTTATGTGATGGGGGTTGCTATCTGCATCAGTGGAGGGAACTGTTGACAGATAGGATCAGAGCTCTTTTGAAGTGAGGAATATGAATTCAGCAGTTCAATTTAGCAAACATCTATTAAGCATTTAATATGGGTGAGGGGTTATATTGTATTGTTACTGCATTATTTAAAGTCTTTTGCGTCTTAATGTGGTAATGAAAAGATGCTAAAAGCCTCCTTGAGGGGAATGATAGATGAGTTATCAAAGGGAAAGGGAATGGGGAAAATACATAAATTTGGTCTGTCAGGCATCTCTGCCTTGGAAATAAGCTAAAACCTGGAGACATCTCTCAGACATGAGATAGGAGCTCCATGGAAAGCCCCCAAAGGAGGTATGAGCTTTGAAAGAGGAAGACAGAAAGTTGGTTTAATGTAGGTAGGCTCCAGGGAAAAGAAGGGAACTGCCAGTGAAAGCTATTAAGAAGACTGAACCAAGATACCTCACCTGTTGGGCAAAGAAGCAAAGGTTAGAGCCAGCCATAACAATTGACAAAAAATCAACTGCATAAGGACAGGTGTGGCTGGGCAGCAATTTTTATTAAAAAAAAATCTGGGGCTTTTGTTGTACTATAAGCTTGGGATGAGTCAACAATGCAGTATGGTAACCAAAAAGCTAACATGACTTTGGGTTACATTAATGGAGGCAAAGTTTCCAAAAAGAGGGAGGTGACAGTCCTGTTCTATTCTACCTGCCCTGATGATACTACAAGTAGAGTGAATATTGAGCTCAATCATAAAATATAGTATTTTAGGAAAGACATTAATAGATAAGTCCATGCAGAAGAACCACAATATAGGATCTGAGATTTCGAATTGTAAAGGACCTTTGAGTTCAAATCCTGATTTTTAGAGATGGAGAAGTCAAGTGACTTGACCAAGTTCATATAGGTTCCCCCAAACCAAATCCAGTTCTCATTCCTCATCACTTCAACATCATGCTAACTGAGGAAGCCTAGAGGAGAGAAGACATAGAAAAGGTAATGCATATCTGTAAATAAAGGATTACAATTGTTATGTCTGATACTGGCAGATTAGAACTAGGAATATTGGCTAGATTTAAAGAGAAGTTGATCTTGGCTTAATAGAAGGAAAAACTTCTGAAGCTATTTGTGCCTGGAGTAAGAGTGAGATAAGTCTTCTACATGACACTACCTTTCTCTTTAATGCTTAGCTTATAGTAAGCATGATCTATACAGAGATTCCTTCTTGTTCTTCCTCATAGTGTGGTCCATTCATTTGTAGCAAACATTCATCCAGAATGAAATAAAACAAGCTGTCTTTATCTGAAGACAAAACTCATTATAAAAGTACAGACAGCAAATAAATTTAAAGATAAGCATATCAGTTTGCCAGGCAGTGTTGAGGAAGATGAAAGAATGGAGAGGGAGGCAAAAAAACCCAAGCATTTATTAAGTGCCTACTATGTGCCAGGTACCATGATAAGAATTTTACAAATGGTATCTCATTTGATCCTCATAACAACTCTGTGAAGTAGATGCTATTACAGATGAGGAAAATGAGGCAGACAGGGTGAGTGATTTGCCCAGGATTACACAGTGAGTGTCTGAGGCTGGATTTGTGCCCGTTTTCCTGAATTCAGTCTTAGCTAACTAGCCACCATACCATCTAGCTTCCTAAGTGCCACATGGGACATAAGTACACAGTCCTGGGTAGTTAGGTGGCACAGTAAATAGAACACTAACCCTGGAGTTAGGAAGACCTGAGTTCAAATCTGGCCTCAGACTTCCTGTGTGACCCTGAGCAAGTCATTTAACCTTGCTTTCCTCAGTTCCTTACCTGTAAAATGATCTGGCGAAGAAAATGGCAAATCACTCCAGAATCTTTGTCAAGGAAACCTCAAATGGGGTCAGGAAGAGTCAGACATGACTGAAAATGACTGGGCAATAACAATGGCAACAACAGCATGGATTGCTGTTTAGGTACAAGCTGGACGACATGGCTTCTGAGCTGCAGTACTATAATTTTGTGACTACTGAAAATGCTTTGTGAAAACTGAAGAGTTCAGAGAGAAATATGCCATGGTCAAGGATAGTACTTTTAGGGTCCTGTAGTCCTAGAAACCTCCTTGACTGGTGAAAAGAACTTGCAAAGTCAGTGTAAGATTAAAGCTCAGGGACCAGGATCAGAATCAGACACAACAGTGCACCCTGGGACTGGAAAAGATCATTTTGTAGTGGGAGGAAGTAGAACATACATGGTAAGATAGTATAAAGATGCAGGTTCTGGAAAGGACTTATTTTGTAAGTACTGCCAAGTCAACAAACCTACCTTGGGCTAGAAATTTATTCTTTTATGTCCAGTCATGTAAAACATTTTCATATTAGTCATTTTGTACAAGATGACTTGAATAAAAGAAAAGGGATGAAAGGAAGAAAGTGAAAAATAGCATGATTCAGTCTGTATTCAAACAATATCAGTTCTTTCTTTGGAAGTGGATAGTATGCTTCATCATTTATCCTTTGGGATTGTCTTAGATCATTGTATTACTGAGAATAGCTGTCATTCACAATTTTTCATTGAACAATATTGGTAGTTCTGTTCACTTCACTCTACATCAGTGACAATCATCCTGCTTGTCATTTCTAATAGCACTATAGTATTCCATTAAAATCATATATTATAGCTTGTTTAGCTATTCCCCAATTGATAGGTATCCCTTCATTTTTCAATTCTTAGCCACCACAAAAAGAGCTGCTCTAAATATTTCTGCACAAGTAGGCCATTTTCCCTTTTTTGGATGTCCTTGGGATACAGCCTTAGCAGTGATATTGATGGATCAAAGTGTTTGTGTGCATAGTTTTATAGTTCTTTGGGCATAGTTCCCAATTGCTCTCCAGAATGGTTGGATAAGTTCACAATTCCACTAACAGTGCATTATTTCTCACATGCCTTCCAACAAACATTTTCCTTTTTTGTCAAATTAGTTAACCTGATAGGTGTGAGGTGGTACCTTAGAGTTGTTTAATCTGCATTTCTCTAATTGATAGTGATTTGGAGTATCTTTTTTTCCATATCACTTTAGAGAGCTTTGATTCCTTTGAAAATTGCCAGTTTGGCCAAGATGGTGGAGTAGAAAGACACACATATGCAGGGTTTCCCCACACAGCCCATAAAATACCTGGAGAGAGCAACTCTCAACAAATTCTGGAGCAGCAGAAGCGGAAAACAACAGAGTGGAGATTTCCAGCCCAGGGTGACCTTGAAAGGCCCACGGGAAACATCTGTTGCACCAGACACAGAGCAGAGTGCAGAGCCCAGCCCAGCCTTGGCCACGTGGCTCACAAATAGCCCTCGGGGGCAGAATCCCCAGTCCCAGCAGCAGCAGTTTTGCAGATCCCTCAACCACAGGTGCCAAAGGTCAGTGATGGGGTTTTTCAGCTGGCCAGGAAGGGAGAAGGGCCTTCCATAGATCCAGCCTTAGGCAGCCACTGCGGAGGTGGCATGGGCAGGCCCAGTAGCCGAATCCATTATTGCAGTGTAAAAACCCCTGGGGGCACTGAGGTGCTGAGTCTTGACTCGGCCCTGTGTGGAGGCCCTGGGGGAGCTGGTCTTTGCCTCACACTGCATGGTGGCCCTGCCCATTCAGCTTATCTGAAAATCAGCTTCCAGTGCTGACTTGGAGGAACTGGAGGCCAAGTAGCTGTGGAGAGGTAACTGCTAAGATTCTGGGCACAAAAATTCCTCTCTGCATCCAGACCAGTACATGTTTGATTGTGCCAACTTGGAGGAACTGAGATCTTATAGATTCCCAGACCCTACTCTTAACAAAGAGTCAAGTAACTGGTTGGGAAAAATGCCCAAAAAAGGGAAAAAAATAAGACTACAGAAGGTTACTTTCTTGGTGAACAGATATCTTCTCCCATTCTTTCAGATGAGGAAGAACAATTCTTACCATCAGGGAAAGACATAAAAGTCAAGGCTTCTGTAGCCCAAACATCCAAAATAAATATTCAATGGGCTCAGGCTATGGAAGAGCTCAAAAAGGATTTTGAAAATCAAGTTAGAGAGGTGGAGGAAAAATTGGGAAGAGAAATGAAAGAGATGCAAGAAAAGTATGAAAAGCAGGTCAATACCTTGCTAAAGGAGACCCAAAAAAATGCTGAAGAAAATAACACCTTGAAAAATAGGCTCACTCAATTGACAAAAGAGGTTCAAAAAGCCAATGAGGAGAAGAATGCTTTCAAAAGCAAAATTAGCCAAATGGAAAAGGAGGTTCAAAAGCTCACTGAAGAAAATAGTTCTTTCAAAGTTGGAATGGAACAGATGGAGGCTAATGACTTTAGGACAAACCAAGAAATCATAAAACAAAACCAAAAGAATGAAAAAATGGAAAAGAATGTGAAATATCTCATTGGAAAAACAACTGACCTGGAAAATAGATCCAGGAGAGACAATTTAAAAATTATGGGACTACCTGAAAGCCTTGATCAAAAAAAGAGACTAGACATCGTCTTTCATGAAATGATCAAGGAAAACTGCCCTGATATTCTAGAACCAGGGGGCAAAATAAATATTGAAAGAATCCACACATCACCTCCTGAAAGAGATCCAAAAAGAGAAACTCCTAGAAACATTGTGACCAAATTCCAGAGTTCCCTGGTCAAGGAGAAGATATTGCAAGCAGCTAGAAAGAAACAATTCCAGTATTGTGGAAATACAATCAGGATAACTCAAGATCTAACAGCTTCTACATTAAGGGATCGAAGGGCATGGAATAGGATATTCCAGAAGTCAAAGGAACTAGGACTCAAACCAAGTATCACCTACCCAGCAAAACTGAGTATAATACTTCGGGAGAAAAAATGGTCTTTCAATGAAATAGAGAAGTTTCAAGCATTCTTGATGAAAAGACCAGAGCTGAAAAGAAAATTTGACTTTCAAACACAAGAATAAAGAGAAGCATGAAAAGGTAAACAGCAAAGAGAAGTCATAAGGGACTTACTAAAGTTGGACTATTTACATTCCTACATGGAAAGACAGTATTTGTAACTCTTGAAACTTTTTTCAGTAACGGGGTAGTTGGTGGGATTACACACATACACATACAAACACACACACACACACACAGACAGCGCAGGGTGAATTGAATAGGATGGGATCATATCTTTAAAAAATGAAATTAAGCAATGAGAGAGAAATATATTGGGAGGAGAAAGGGAGAAATGGAATGGGGCAGGTTATCTCTCATAAAAGAGGCAAGTAAAAGACTTTTCAGTGGAGGGAAATGGGGGGAGATGAGAAAAAAAACATGAAGCTTACTCTCAATCACATTCGACTAGAGGAAGGAATAAAGTGCACACTCATTTTGGTATGAAAACCTATCTTACAATACAGAATAGTGGGGGAGAAGGGGATAAGAAGGGTAGGGGGGATAATGGAAGGGAGGGCAGTGGGAGGAGGGAGCACTCTTGGGGAGGGATAAGATCAAAAGGGGGAATAGAAGAAATAGGGGGCAGGATAGGATGGAGGGAAATATAGTTAGTCTTACACAACACAACTATTATGGAAGTCATTTGCAAAACTACACAGATATAGCCTATATTGAATTGCTTGCCTTCCCAAAGGGTGGGGAGGGAGGGATGAAGAGAAGCTGGAACTCAAAGTTTTAGGAACAACTATTGAGTATTGTTCTTGCAACTAGAAATTAAGAAATATGGGTAATGGGGTATAGAAATTTATCTTGCCCTTCAGGACAAAAGAGAATATGGGGATAAGGGAAGGGAGGGATGTTAGAAGGGAGGACAAAATGGTGATAGGGGTAATTGGAATGCTCTGCTTGGTGTTTCGGGGTTGGGGGATGGGAGAAATGAGAAAATTTGCAACCCAATATTTTGTGGAAATGAATGTTGAAAACTTAAATAAATAAATTTAAATACAAAAAAAAAAAAAAAAGAAAGAAAACTGCCAGTTCATATCCTATGACCATTTCCCAATTAGGGAATGACTTGTATTTTTATAAATTTCACCCAATTCTCTATATATTTGAGAAATGAAGTATTTATCAGAATTACTTATTATAAATTTCCCCCCGGTTTTCTGCTTTCCTTATAATTTTGGTTACATTGGTTTTGTTTCTGCAAACCTTTTTTAATTTTGTATAATCAAAATTGTCTATTTTACATTTTGTAATACTCTTCATATTTTCTTTGATCCTAAATTCTTCCCTTATCTATAGATCTTACAGATAGATTATTCCATGCTCTCCTAATTTGCTTATGGTATCACCCTTTGTGTGTAAATCATGTATGCATTTTAACCTTATCATGGTATTCAGTGTGAGATGTTGGTCTGTTCCTAATTTTTGCCATACTATTTTCCAGTTTTCCCAGCACTTTCTGTAAAATAATGTTTTCCCCCCGAAACTTGGATCTTTGGGTTTATCATATATTAGATTACTATGGTCATCTAAAAATGTAATTTGTACCTAATTTATTCCACTGATCTGCCACTCTGTTTCTTAGCCAGAACCAGATTGTTTTTGATAATTGCTGCTTTATTTATCAAACTTTATACCAGTTTGAGATCTGGTATGGCTAGACCACCTCCCTTCATTTTTTTTCATTGATTCCCTTGATATTCTTGACCTTTTATTCTTCTAGATGAATTTTGTTATTATTTTTCTAGCCCTATAAAATAATTTTTTGATCGTTCAAATGGATGAATTTAGGTAGAACTGTCACTTTTATTATATATTGACTCAGTCTACCCATGAACAATTAATATTTTTCCAATTGTTTAGATCTGACATTTTGTGAAAAGAGTTTTGTAGTTGTGTTCATATAGTTCCTGGTTTTTCTTGGCAGGTAGACTCCCAAGTATTTTATATTATCTACAGTTATTTCAAATGGAATTTCTTTTGCTATCTGTTGCTACCAGACTTGGTTGGTAATTTAGAGAAATGCTAATGATTTATGTGGGTTTATTTTGTATCCTACAACTTTGCTAAAATTGTTAATAACTTCAAGTAGTTTTTTAATTGATTCTCCATAACATCATATCATCTGCAAAGAGTGATAGTTTTGTTTCCTCATGGTCTATTCTAACTCCTTCAATTTCTTTTTCTTCTCTCATTGATATAGCTAACATTTCTAGTATGTCATTGAATGATAAAGGTGATAATGGGCATTATCACCTCTGATTATACTAGGAAGACTTGTGACTTTTCCCCATCACAGATAATGCTTGCTGATGTTTTCAGATAGTGTTACTTATCATTTTAAGGTAAATTCCATTTATTCCTATGCTCTCCAGTGTTTTTTAACAGGAAAGGGGTTTGTGTTTTGTCAAAGGTTTTTTCTGCATCTACTGAGACTTTTATTGGTTTTCTTATCAATATGGTCAATTATACTGATAGTTTCCCTAATATTGAACCAACCCTGCATTCCTGGTATAAATCCCACCTGGTCATAGTGTATATTCCTTGTGATATACTTCTGTAATCTCTTTGCTATTTCTTCTTCTGTTAATCTGGGTAATTTATAATCATTGCAGATATTCATCCATTTCATTTAGATTGTCAAATTTATTGACATATAATTGGGCAAAATAGCTCCTAACAATTGTCTTAATTTCTTCTTCATTGGTAGTGAATTCACCTTTTCATTTTTTATACCAGTAATTTGGTTTTCTTCCTTCCTTTTTAAAAATGAAATTCACAATAGTTTATCCATTTTATTTTTTTCTAGTTTTACTTGTTACTTCAATGAGTTTTTTACTTTGGATTTTATTAATATCTCCTTTGATTTTCAGGATTTCCAATTTAGTGTTTAATGAGGGATTTTAAATTTGTTCTTTTTCTAGTTTTTTTTTTAGTTGTATGCCCAATTCATTGATATGCTCTTTATTTATTGATGTAAAAATTAGAGATAGATTTTTTCCTGTTAGTACTGCTTTAGTTGCATCCCACAAATTTTGGTATGTTGTCTCATTATTGTCATTTTCTTAATGAAATTATTGATTGTTTCTATGATTTGGTCTTTGTTCCATTTATTTTTTAAGATTAGATTATTTAGTTTCCAGTTAATTTTTAATCTCTCTTTCCATTACCTGGTATTGAATGTAATTTTTATTGCATCATGACTGGAAAAGGATGCATTTGTTATTTCTGCTTTTCTGGAACTGGTTGTGAGGTTTTTACATCTTAATATATGGTCAATTTTTGTGTAGGTGCCATGTACTGAGAAAAAAAAGATGCATTCTTTTTAATCCAATTCAGTTTTCTCCAGAAACCTATCACACTTAACTTTTGCAGAATTTTATTTACCTCCTTAACTTTTTCCTTGTGTATTTTTTGGTTAGATTTATCTAGTTCTGAGAGGGGAAAGTTAAGGTCCCCCACTGATAGAGTTTCATCATCTATCCTCCTGTAACACATTCAGCTTCTTCAAAAATTTAGATGCTATTCCATTTGGTACACATTTGTTTAGTAATGATATTAATTCATTATCTACGGTACTTTTCAGCAAGATATAGTTTCCTTCCTTATCTAATTAGATGTATTTTTGCTTTTGCTTTGTCTGAGATCATGATTCCTGCTTTCTTTGCTTCAGCTGAAACATAATAGATTCCAATCCAGCCTTTTACCTTTCCCTGTGTGTTCTCTGTTTCAAATGTGTTTCATGTAAACAATATATTGTAGGATTCTGTTTTTTTAATCCATCCTGCTATCCACTTCCATTTTATGGGTGAGTTCATTCCTTTCATACTTATAGTTATGATAATAACTGCATATTTCCCTCCATGCTATTTTCCCCTTGTTTATCCCTTGTTCTCTCTTACTCCCACCCTTTCCCTCCTCACAAGTGTTTTACTTCTGATCATTGCCTCCCCCAATACACTTTACCTTTTATTGGCACCATCCCACCCCTTCTATGATCCTGGTCCCCTTTTACTTCCTTATGGATAAAAGAGATTTCTGTATCCAACTGAATGTGCATGTTATTCCCTTGCTGAACCAATTTTGATGAGCTAAGATTTATCCCTGCCCCCATCTTCTCCTCCATTATAATAGCACTTTCATCCCTCTTTTATGTGGGATAACTTACCCCATCCAATCTCCCCTCTCTTTCTTCCAGTGCAGTATTGTTTCTCACCCCTATATTGTTACTTTTTGGTATCATCTCATCAAAGTCACCTTATATCTTCACCCTCTGTCTATGTATACCTCTTCTAGTTGCCATTGTAGTAATGAAGTTCTTAAGGGTTACAAATATTATCTTGCCATATAGAAGCATTTTAACCTAATTGAATCTCTTATGTTTTTTCTTTCTTGTTTCTTTTTTTACCTTTTTTGTGTTTCCCTATAGATTAGGAAACTGAGACAAACAGAGGTTAAGTGACTAGTCCAGAGTCACGCAGCTAGTAAATGTCTAAGGCTTTAAATTTAGGTATTCTTGGCTCCAGGCCCAGCCCTCTTATCCACTCTCTCACCTAACTGCCCTTCCTACCTATGCTATCTTCTCTTCTAGGCATATTAATAGCAGAGAAAAGTTACCATTAATAGCCTCAAAGAGAGAGAGAAGGCAAAGCAACTTTAAAAAGCATATGTAAGACCCCAGACATCTAAAAGCTACCTATAAACATGTCCATGTCTCTTCTATCCTGAAAAAACCCTCACTTGATCCTTCCATTTCCAATAAATATTATTCTATGTCTCTTCTGTATTTTTTAACTAATCTCCTTGAAAGATGGTATGCAACAGGTACCTGTACTTTCTCCCTTTTACTGTCTTCTTAATCTCTTTTAAATTAGCTTGTGACTTTTTCATTCTGCTGAAACTGTTCACTCCACCAATGATCTCTTAGTTGCCAAATCCAATGGCCTTTTCTTAATTTTCATTCTCCTTGACCTCTTTGCAGCCACTGATACTGTTGATCACTCTCTTCTCCTTGATGCTCTCTTCTTGTGAGTTTTCAGGACACCATTCTCTCTACCTCTATCTCCTACCTATCTGACTACTCCTTCTTGGTCTTCTTTCCTGGATCTTCATCCATACAACTCCCCCTAACTGTGGTTTTCTTCACGATTCTGTCTTGGGCACTCTTCTCTCTATATTATTGTTTCATTTGGTGATCTCATTAGGCCTCATGGATTTAATTGCCATTTCTATGCTGATGATTCTCAAATCTACCTATCCTGCTGACCTCCAATCTCAAATCTCCAATTGTACTTCAGACATTTCAAACTGGATAGCCAGTGGTCATCTTAAACTCAATATATCCAAAACAGAACTCATTATTTTTCCCCACAGCTGTAGGGGGTAGAAGGTAACACCATCCTCCCAGTCTTTCAGGCTCACAACCTGGGAGTCATCCCAAATTCCTCATTATCTCTAGGGTACCCCCTACAGCCCCCATATCTCACTCCCCATATCCAATCTGTTGCCAAGGCCTGTTGATTTCACCTTTGCAACATCTCTTGACTACATTCCCTTCTGTCTTCTGACACTCCTACCACTCTCAGGCTCTTATCACCTCCTATCTGGATGATTGCAATAGCCTGCTGATGGGTCTACATGCCTCAAGTCTCTCCGCACTCTAATTCATCTTCTCTTCAGTCACTAAAGTGATTATCCTAAAACATAGGTCTGACTCTCACCTCAATAAACTCCAAATGCTCCCTATCAACTCCAGGAGCAAATAAAAAATAAAACATCCTCTGGTCCCCTCCTACATTTCCAGTTTTCTTTTACTTTACCCCTTGTCTTTTACTCTTCTATCCAGCAACACTGGCACAACAAGACCCTCCATCTCTTGGCTCTGGGCATTTTCTCTGTCTGCCCTCCACACCTGAAATGCTCTCCCTCCTCACCTCCACTTACTTCTCTGGCTTCCTTTAAGGCTCAAATAAAAATCCCATCTTTTACAGGAAACCTTCCCTAATCTCTCTTAATTTTAGTACCTTCCTTCTCTTTGTTATTTCTTACTGATTCTTTATATAACTTTGTTTTACATATTTATCTGCTTGTTGTTTTCTTCATTAGACTGTTAGGGCTTTCGAGGTCAAGGACTGTCTTTTGCCTCTTTTTGTATCCTCAGTGCTTAGTGTAATGCCTGACATATAGGGCACAAAATAGCAGTGTAAGAAATGTTTATTGATTGATTGATAAAGCACAGCTATTTGGCTCTATATATTTAAATTAACCTGAGGTCAAGCATATTACAATAAATGATAGTAATGATAATGCTGAGTCTCAAGAAAAGATTATATTATAGTCATTATCAATTCAATGTAAAAAATAGTTGTTAAGCACCTACATCTTGAGTTATTTTCCCAATAATATTGCGTAGATTTGTGCTGATAAATCCACATTTTTCTTCTAGGTCCTTCTTGTGACCAACAGCAAATATTCTAGAAATGTCTGGCATCCCAAAAGTGGAATTCCAGTTTGGAAAGCTAATGAGCTCCCACATGAAGGCTGGAGAATTCTTTGGATATATGCTGCAGGGATTTCTTACTTAGGTACAAGGAAATCTCAAAAAACTCTGAGAATCTGTGATTCAATGGATGCAAAAAAGGTTCGCTTGAAATTTGAGGGTTGATACTAATCCAAGTAACAAGTGTTCCAAGAACAGTAAGAATAGGAAGAAGTCTCAATTCTTCTTATGAATGGCAGTCATGACAGAGGCCAAATATGTTTTTGATTCTAAAGGAGAGAAGGATAGATGTAAGTTGCTGACCCTTGTTTTACCCCACTCCATCATTCTCAGGCCCTAAGTCCATCATTTTTCTATCTTCTCATCCTCCCACAAACAGGATGGAGGTAAGGGCTTGTTGCTTTTTTCTTTTTTTAACAGCACCAGCTGTTTCCTTATTTGTCCAAAGTTGCCCCTCTCTTCCAAGTGTCTTTTTTCCCCCTACAGCCTTTCATTCAGTTTTGGTACATAAAATTTTCCCATTTCTGCTTCAGGGACAGAAAGGATAGGGAATGAGAGCTTAATCATTTCCCAACATCAAAGAAGAGAAAGAATGGAAAAATGTGTGTATAACTTTAGTTGGAGCGGTACCTTTAAAATTGTTTTAACAGGAGTCTTGATATAAGGCATGATTGTCCTGAAAGACTCGGGAAACTTAGTGGTTATAGAACTGTTGAAAGTAAAAGGATAGTTTTCCTTTTCCATCCGATAACTAGTGTTCCTATTTGTAGAGGAAATATTGACTGAACCTGAAAGTAAACTGGTTGCTATTAGATAGGAGACAATGAAGGAAGGCTCCCAAGAGCTGGTAGGGGATGGTATGAATTAATTCCATTGAGCCATTATTTCATGACTAAACTAAAATTTTCGATTATTGTTATTAATATTATATATGGTTAGTGATGATAATGATGATTAGCATTTATATGGCTTTTTAAAGTTTACAGTCTTTGGACTAGAAAAAGTAAGGTGACCCTCACAAAAAAAGTCTAATTGTGAGTTGAAATGTAAGATAAGTAGGAACATAATTAGAGAACATCTAGCTGCCAATGGTGAATTCAAATCTTACCAGTTCCAGTGAACTGTGACCTAGACAGTAAGATTATATGAAATGAGAATTTTTTTTGCACAAACAAAGCCAATACATCCAGAATGAGAAGAAAAGCAGGGAACCGGGAAACAATTTTACAGTAAGTATCTCTGATAAAGGCCTCATTTTTTTTCAAATATATAGGAAACAGCCAAGTTTATAAAAATACAAGCCATTCCCCAATTGATAAGTTTGAAAGATATGAACTGCAGTTTTCAGAAGAAGTCAAAGCTATCAATAGTCACATAAAAATGCTCTAAATCACCACTGATTAAAGATATACAAATTAAAACAACTTTGACATGCCACCTTATATCTATCAGATTGGCTAACATTGACAAAAAAGGAAAACTACAGATAGGGCACCAATCACTGTTGGTGGAATTGTGAGCTGATCCATCCATTCTGGAGAACTATTTGGAACTGTGCCCAAATGGCTACAAAAATGTATATACCCTTTGACCTTGCAATGCCACTACTAGATCTATATCCCAAAGGGATCAAAGAAAAAGGAAAAGACCAATTTGTACAAAAATATTTATGGAAGCTCTTTTTGTAGTGGCAAAGAACTGAAAATTGAAGGGATATCCATCAATTAGGAATGACTGAACAAGTTATGGTATGTGATTGTAATGGATTACTATAAAAATGATGAGTAGGAGGATTCCAGAAAAACCTGAGAAATTTTATATGAACTGCTACCGAGTTAACTGAGCAGAACCAGAGAACACCGTACACAGTAACAGAAATATTGTAATGATGATCAACAGTTGAAAGACTTAGCTACTCTGATCAATAAAATGATCCAAGAGGATTTCAAAGGACCCATGATGAGAAATACTATTTCCCTCCAGAGAGAAAAGATCAACTCTGAATGCAAATTGAAACATACTTTTTAATTTTTCTTGGGACTTTTTTGCTTGTTTTCTTTTGCAACATGGCTAATATGGAAATATTTTGTATGATTTCACATGTAGAGTTGATATCATGTTGTTTGCTTTCTTAAAGGGGTAGGGAGGGGCAGGAGGGAGAGAGAATTTGGAAATCAAAATAGAATGTTAAAATTTTTTTTAATGTAATTGGAAAATATTTGATGAAAAAATTTTAAAATAATTAGTGATACACTAATCTCATTTCCCTTTTCAAAAGAACTTCTCTTTTGAAAAGATTAAAACTACTCTTTTGAAAGATGAGTAAATCTTAATGTAATTAATCATAATGTTACAGGATTTCAGCAAAGCATTTAGGAAAATCTCTCATGCTGTCCTTGTAGGCCTTTTCTGACTCTTCCTGAGCCCTCACTATTGGTACTTCTTCCAAAACCCAAATCAACCACAACATTTTTTGACTAAGAGTCTCCTAACTGGTGGAGACAATAATAACTTATCTCTGAGCTGCATTTAGGCAACCTATTTGGATGCATGGCTTACATGGACAACACATACTTTATGTTTATATATCCTTATATATGTACATGTTATTTCTCCCAAGAGAGAATAAGCTTCTTGAGGGAAAGGATCATCCTGCTGGATTTCAACTTGGAAAAGGTCTCCAGTGTAGTGTCTCAGAAATCTGTCCTTGGTCCTGTCCTTGTCAGTTTATTCACCTGCAGAATGGGGGCTCTTTGTAAGCAGAAATTTTAAAATTTTTGTTTTTATATCTCCAGAGGTTACCACAGTGACTAGTACTAAGTAGCTACTTAATAAATGCATGTGGGTCGATTGATAGTGTTCTCAGTAAATTTGCGGCTGACAAAAAACTGAGAGATAGTTAACATGTTGGATGAGAGAGCTGTGATCCCAAGTAACTGATAGACTAGAATGATAGAATTATTTCAATCAGATGAAATTTTAAAGGAGGTGAATGCCTATCTTTTGAATTAAAAAAATACGTTTTATAAGTGTAAGATGGGTGAGAGATGTCTACATAGCTGTACATGTAAGAAGGATCTGGAGTTTTAATGTGTCTGTCCTCTCTGTCTTACAATGGGAATTCTTGACGGGCATATCCTTGGCACAATTCTTTCTTATTTAGCAGTCTTCTGAACTTGAGGGATCCTTGATAAACATTAGTGATATACTGGGACAAATGTAGGGTGGACAAATGGGACTTTGAGGAGATAGGCTAGACATATTCGGTATTTAAATGACTATCACATGAAAGAGCGAGTCAATTTGTTCTGCAAGGATCCAGATGGAGAATCAGTAGCTAGGGCTGAAAGTTGCAAAGGTAGATTTAAACTAAGTAAAAGAAAAAAATATCGATTGAGCTGTTCTAAGTGTAATGGGATGTTTCTGGAGGTAAGGAGCTACTTCTTCACTTGTTCTTCAAAAGCTTATTTATTGAGGTAATCGTGGTTTGAGAGTTTTTTGTTTCTATTATGATGTATTATTGTGCTTGCTTTCCCCATGTTAAACTATCCTTGAATCCCAGGCATAAATCCAACTTGGTCATAATGAATTATTTCTTGGGTGAATCTCTGATAGTCTGACAGGATTTTATTTAAAATCAATATTCACAGATATTATTCTACATATTTTTTGTGCTTTATCCTTTCATGGTTTAGGCATTAGGATTATTTTTATCTTTATAGAGCCAAATGAAGACTTAACAGCGAAATCCAAAATAACGAGTGAGTCAAAGAATAGTCATAGAAACAATGAATAACTATGTGAAAGAAAATGATAATGATGAGATAATGAAGAATTTCAATTTGTCAGACATCTGCTCTCTCTCTCTGTCTCTCTCCCTTTGTCAAAATGATTTCAAACTTCAGAAAGTGGAGGCAGCTATAAGGGGGGACTTTTATTCTGGACCAGATTTTGACGTACAAAGAGAATTGAGTGCTTTATTATAAACGATGATATTCTTGGAGGAAAGGGACTATTCTGTCTCAGAATTCATGACTAAAGAGAGAAAATTTGAATATATTCTGACATGTACCCTAGATTTGGGAAAAGTAAATTTCAAAAAGTCCAGAGAAAGGATGGATAGAAACCCATAACCTAAAATTTTATAGGATAAGTCATCTTAACAGGAATGGGAAGACTTAAGGGATGAAATTTTGAAAAGGCAAATAAATAATTCCAATGACGAAGAAAAGTGGTTTTACACAGAGATGGGTATCTATAAGAAATTCACAAACCAAGCTTTTTTTTTTAGTTTGTATTGTAAATGAAATTGAAAATAAGAGCAATAAGCTGATGAATTAAAATGAAACAAAATATGAAATATTAATTATTTATGAAATTGTGAAATAAAATATGAAAAATATGATTCAGGAAGAATAGTGTAAGAAATGTTAAAGGTCAGTAAGATTAATGAGGAATGAATGCTAAGGACAATAAAAGGATAATCAGATCTGGTTCATGCACTACCCTTTTCAGGATGCAGTACCTCTCAGTTTAACCCAATATCATAACATGAGTGGAGGGAGTGTAATGAATAACAAGACCAGAAAGACAGGAAGGAAATAATTTGCTTTAAATTATTTAATTTAATTATTTAATACAATATTTAATTGATTTAATTTATATTATAAATAAATAATACAACCATGATTCCTAAATGTATATTTAAATATTACATTTTTAAAATTTTTAGATATTATACATCATAAATATATTTATAAGTATATAAAATATATTATAAATAATAAATTTGATGAATTAACAAATTAATCTGATTAATATAATATTTAATGAAGTTATTTAAACTGTAAATGCCAATCCTGGAGGTAACAGGGTATCATTGGAATTTGTTGAGTTGGAGTTGTTAGAAGTTGTGAGGACATGTAATATGGTTGAACCCTTGCTTTGGGAAAGAGAATCACCTTAGCAACCATATGGAGGATGGAGTTTTCTGTCCAAGTGATTTATAATATATTTTTCTAACAATACAACTTCTGTTCATCCATCTGTTGATATTCAACAGTTCTACCATACTTTCTCCTCTCTCACTCTTCTGGATTCTGAATTTCTTTTGAAAACACGTAATACTCTCCTTTAACTATTCCATTGCAATGAATAAAGTGTACCCTTCTAGACCCATATTCTAGCTATAGGATCCATCCCAGCAAGCCTCAGTGACATGTATGATGTCATATCTGCCTCTTTGCCTCAGGACTATAGTTTTATGTTTCTTATTTGTATGTAAAGAAATGAAACAAAACTCGGCAAAATAGGCTCCCCATTCCAGCTGACTGGTATTTCACCTGATCTCTATGTTATTCTACCATCTTGCCGTGGGAGAAATTCCAGGAGCAATTTTACTAATACTTATCATGGTGCCTTGGCCCACTCATGAAATTTGTATTAATCTGCCACATTAGCACATCCACCTAGATCAATTTTGCTTTGTGGTTCACCAACTCTTATCCCAGAAGCTTTAATTTCATGCTTTTTAAACTACTCTTTTCTTGCTGCAACCATGTGTGTGGGATTCATTTTGGAGAGGAGATTGTGAAGGCTCTTCTATATCAACATTCTAATTAGATCCTTGGGGTTTATTTATTCTTCAGATATCTTTGTTCTTCCTACTCCCTTAGTTTTAAGGTTTGTAAGCCCCTACCTTCTTGCTCCCCTAAACCCTGTCAATCAAAACCATCACCTGCCTGGACAAAAATACCTATCTCTTGCCGACTCTTCTTTTCTGACATATTTTCCCAACATAACATTTCTCCTGTTAAGTTCCTAATACCCCTTTTCTATGCCTTCTGTTGTGTCCTGTGCTACCTTTGCACGATTACTGAGCAAATTCACCTTCATCTTTGAATATCCTTGTACATTCCTGCCTCTGGGCAACAGTTAAAACCTGACTCTCCCCTGAAAATGCCACAGTTCTCACTACCCTTGCTAATTTGACTTTTCATAGCACCAGAAGTATGAGGTGGCACTCACTGCCACTCCCAGGCCCTCCTCCAGGCTCTGGCACTGGCACCATCTCTCAACAGTCTCTCCTCCTTTGAAGTTTATGCCATCCAATTATGTTAACTTTCTTTAGTGTCTTTAGCACCTGCCTTACAATCTTTCTCTTCATTCTGACCCTTGCCACCTCCCTTGTTGACTCTAATATTTGCATTAATTACCCTTTGAACATCTTTTACTCTAACTTGATTACCTCCTTCAACTATCACAACCCCTGCTGTCCTAATCTCAGCTACCGGAAATGACTCTGCTGGAAATCCCATCTGAACACAATCAAGCAGAGCTCCTTATGCTTTCCCACTTCCTGAGTCCTGGCTGCCTACTCTTCATCCTCATTATAACTTTTGCCCCTTCAAAATCTTTCCCCACTCTGATTTTACTTTCCTTCCTTCATAGACAAGGCACTCATCTTTGACCCTGTAATACCTTCCCTCTTTGTCCTTCTCCAATTCCTGTGCTGCTAATGCATGCTTCTGGGCTACCCCCGTTATTCCCCTGGAGAGCTGCAAGAGAAGTAAGTTTTTAAGAAATATCCTATGAGTCTACTTCAAACATGCCACCTATCCAAAATTAACCACTCACTACTACACAGCATTCCTTTAATTTGCTTATGATGATGTCTATGACATTCTACACTGGGGTTTTCCCATGAAGATACTACATTTCTCACCACCCTTACAATCTGCCTTCATACAGTACTACAATTATGAGTTGGCATACACCTTGCTCCTCACTGGCATATGTTAGGAAACTAGGGGGTTCAGTGAATACTGAATGCTGGACCTAAAGTCAGGAAGACTTGAATTCAAATCAAGTATCCAATACTTACTACCACTGTGACCCTGGTCAAGTCATTTAACCTCTGTGTGCCTCAACTTTCTCTCTGTAAAACAGGGATAATAATAGTACCTACGTCTCAGGACTGTTGTGAGGATTAAAAGAGCTAATATTTGTAAAGTGCTTTGCAAACCTTAAGGTGCTATGGAAATGCTATTATTATCATTATTACTATCACACATAACACGATCTCATCACTCTTTACAAAGGTAAAGAGGGCCGTGGCTGGCCCTCATATCTGGAACATACTCCCATCTCACCTCTGCCTCTTAAAATTCCTTGCTCCCTTCAAAATACTGTTAAAGTGACGCCTTCTGCACGATGTCCTTCTTGAACTTTCCCCCTTTCCAGGGCCTTCTCTCCATTCTATGTGTTTACCTTCTCTATTTTTGATACACTTATTTATGTACATATCTTCCTTATAGAATACATATTCCTTGAGAGAAGGGGCTAGTACATTTTTGCTTCTGTATCTCTATCACCTAGTATAGCGCTTAGCATATAGTAGGCATATAATAAATACATATTGATTGATCTGGCTGTTCCATATCTTGTCCTCTTTCTTCAGGTGTCCTCCTTCCTTGCTCCCTTTATTTACAGCAGGTTACTTAACCATTTACTTGCCTGAGAAGTTTGATGTCATCAATTTTATATTCTCTCATTTTCCTTCCTTCATATCTCAAAATATCTCTAAATCTTCATTTTTACTCTTGCTCCAATTTTAAAAGCAGTTCTTTTCCTTCTTAAGGTTGACCCTTTCACTTGTGCTCTTGATCCCAACTCTTCCAGGACCTCATATTATTGGAGGCATTTCTCTTAGGCTCATCCTTTCTTTGGTACCTTCTCTTTTGCCTAAAAATATGATTTTGTTCCTCCTATCCTTTTAAAAAAAATCCATACCCATCTTCCCTTGACATTGCTTCTACCTCGTCATATTTTTCTCCTTCCCTCTTAGAAAACTTCTTAAAAACTCAGCTTCTAGAAAACATTATACTCTACTTTTTCATCACTTACTATTTATTCCTCATTTGTTGCCATCTGGAGGTTGAAGAATAATCCCTACCACTCTACTGAAACTATTCTCTTCTAGGTCAGCAGTGACCTTTCAATTTCTAAATCTAAGGATCTTTTCTCTATTCTTACCCTTTTTCAGCTTCCTGCAATATTTTATACTGTTTACCTCATCTCTTTTTCCTCTATACTATTTCACTTGATGATCTCATCAGCTCCTATGAATTCAGTCATCATCTTAATGCACATGATTCTCAGATCTATTTATCCATGCCTAACCTCTCTCTTGACTTCCAGTCTTGCATCTCCAACTGCCCATTCTCTTCAAACACTCCCCATTTTTCTATCAGCCACCTTGTTGCTGAACAGTTCTGGAACTATAATCCAATCAGTGTCTCTATTACTCCTGGAAGGAATATTTCAGCCTACTCCCCCTTAGCACCACTCATCATCCCTTTAATTTTGCAAATTAAAATTCCCCTCCTTGGTGAGCACTGCCTCTGCCCAATATGTATTGTCTCTTCCTATTTGAATGAAAATCTCTCTGAGGGAAGTGATTGTTCTTAAAATTCATATTTATGCCCTATTTCTTAGCAGAGTGCTTGGCACTAAGCAATAAATGAATGCTTTTTTATTTACTCATTCCATTCACCTTCTTCCTGTGTCCCAATTCAGTTTTACTTTCCCCTTTCATTGTGCCTTCTGAAATTCTTGCTCTTTTGTCTGCAAACTCTCCTCTATTTTGGAGACCTCTCCCTCTCAAACTCCTTTCCATCTTCTGGCAGTCACAGAGACCTGGCTCCTCCCCTCACATCTTTGCCCCAAACAAAACATTCTTGGGTATCTTTTCAAGGACTATGTACACTTCTCAGGCTTCCTTCCCCTCCTTGGCTTAGAGGGGAAATTGGCATACCTCTCACTCATTGCCTTTACAGACCCTCCTTATGCTCTCATCACTCAGTAATCTTTCCTCCTTTGAGGTTCACTCTATCCAAATCTATCACCCAAACGAGAAACTAATGGTTGTTATCTACTGGCTCCTAGATCACACTCTCCTTCTAAAATAATTTGGTCTCTGGATTATAGTCTTCCTTTTCACACCAACCCCTGCTCTCACACTCAGGAATTTCAATCTATATATTGATGTTCCCTCATATAAACTGGTCCACTACTTCCTCAATCTCCTCGACTCCAATGATCTACTTCTCTTCAGTAATAGGCAGAGATAGTCACACATTAGATCTCTTCATCTCTTCATCTCTTCAGAGGGCTCTACTTACTGATCAAGAATTCTGAAATTCCATTATCCACCCTATCCTCCATTTCATCTCTCCCTATGCTTCATTCCTAGATGTATTCTTTATTTTTATCTTTCTATCACGTCCAGGCACTCCAGCCCTTAGCATTTTCCCAGTCCTGGCTTCACTTTCCTCCCTCCCTAATCTCGATTCTATAGTTAAACAGTCTTTATGCTGTCCTCTACTTTCAGATCACAAATTTCAACACCGTATTACTACTCTTTTGCATATTGCAGAAAGACTGTGGAGGAAAACCCTGGATTTTGGAGGAAGTACTAACTGGGTCCCCTACAAATTTATTTTATCTTACCTCCACTGTGTCCTCATTGCAGCAAGGCAATTATTTCACTCCTCTCTAACCACTCCATGGTCATCTATCCCATGATGACTATTCCAAAACTTTCTTCTCACTTATCAATCTTTTGCAATGTGGTCTGCTACTCCTACCCTCAAATTTTACAAAAGTGCCAGTGAACTCAAAAATCGCTAAACCCAATGGTCTTTTCCTTCCTGATCTTTCTGCATTGACACTGTTGAACACCCTCTCTAGGTTTCTACTGCACTACTCTCTCTTACTTCTCTTCCTAGTTATTTAACCTCCTCTTCTCAGTCTTGTAGGCTAGATCATCATCCATGTCCCCTACCCTAACTGATGGGGTTAAGACTCTGGGAACTTCCTGGAGCTCCCCTGGAATCTCCTCACTTAACCTGGCTTTTCATACTTAAATCTATGGCCATTGTCTGTTACCTCTTGATTGCCCCACCTGCTTCCCACCTAGGCGCCTAGTCTGATGTCTGTTGATTGCCTCCAGCTGTTTCCAGTCTTTCATTCTCCTGGGATTCCCTTTCTGAACTTCTTCTCCCATCACTCTAGACTACCAGACTTCTCCCCTACCCCCCATCCCTCCTATAGTCTTTTCTGTATTTAAGTTCCATCTTGCCTCCATGAAGGTGCTCAGATGCAATCCAGCTCAGACTCTGTCTAGATGAGATTCTATCTGGCCCACTTGTGAATACAAGCATCACAAATGCTTAGGTTTGTTAAGAAGCAACCCAAGATGGCGAATCTTTAATAAACTTTGTTTTCTTTGGCTTTAAGAAGGTTTGAGTCAAATTCATTTGAGCACGACCTGGACTGTCAGTATTTTGGGGTCCCCATCACCCCTGAACCTTGTCATTTATGGTTCCCAGATCCAGAAAAGCTTATAATCTTAAGTTCTTCTGCTAAAACTGGAAGGTATGTAAGCCTCCCCCTCTCCCTATCCCCTTCTCACTCTCCAGACACCTTGGAGGCAGATTTTTGGACCTGGCTTCAGGTCCCAGTATCAGGCAAAGTCTCTGAACTTCCTGGGCGCAAGGGAGTTAGAGACTCAGGTCATAGGTCCAGTGGTTGTGTTTGAGGCAGTGGACCTGGGGATACCCTCCAAAAGTGGGTGCCCAATTCTCTGGATTTCCTGGGCACAAAGAAATCAGGGAAAACTTGGTTACTTTTTTAGTATGTGCCTAAGTCTCTGAACTTTCTAGGCACTAGAGAGTTAAAGACTCAGGTTGTTGGTCCAGTAGCTGTGTTTGAGGCTGTGGACCTGGGCATACCCTCCAAAGCACAATTCTCTGAACTTTCTGGGCACTAGGAGGTTAGAGAAACATCAGTTAAGTGGGTGCCCAATTCTCTGGATTTCCTGGATGTAAGGAAATCAGGGAAAACTAGGTTATTTTTGTCCTCTTTTTTTTTTTTTCTCAAGGCTTACTTCCATGTCCTTCTTTAAGGAGTGGGGGACTTCCAGCCCCATGCCAAGAAATGGGTCAAAATTCATCAATTCCAAGGAATTCGCCTTTGGGCTGTCTTTTAGAAAATTGGAAAAAATTTAGCTTAAAAAGAAAATGTTGGTGTTCTTTTGCAACACACTTTGGCCTCAGTATCACCTGGAGGACAACGAAGTGTGGCCCATGTTTGGGACCTTACAATGTAATATCCTTTTACAGTTACAATTACATGGTCTCCAAAATGAAAAATGGATAGAAATACCTTACATAAGGGCCTTTGTCAAACTCTCTCAGGACCCCATTCTCAGAAAAGATTCTAAGATGCTTGTAGCTACAGCTGCCCCATAAAAGGGAAATGGGGGTGAATTGGATGTTTTGGATGACCCCCTGTTTATAGCTCTTAGGGTCTCAACCTCACATCCTTCTCTACTTCCCTTAGTGCCATCCCAACCCCCCCTCCCCAATCCTTCCTGAGCCCTTCTCCAACTCCCCAGCCTCCTACTGCTCCCCTACCTCCCCTGAGTCCTTCCACCTCCCCTTTGGCTGCCTTTACCCCAACCTTTCCTTTACCACAACCCCCCTCAATTCCTGTCTCATTCGCCTATCCTGTATCTCCTCCTGTGCCCCTCCCCTCCTCAGTAACTCCTACTCAGTTCCCAGCCACTGGGCTTGCTGTGGTGTCTCCCTCTGCAGCCCCTCTTGCTAGGGCAACACTCATTCAGGTCTCAGCCCCCCCCCCCCCCCCCCCCCCCCCACGGCAGCCTCTACAGTATCACTGCCCATAACCCACCCCTCCTTGGGTACTTTACCTCAGACCCCAACTACGGGCCTTGCTGGGGTGCCTCCCTCTGCAGCCCCTCTTGCTAGGGCAACACTCATTCAGGTCTCAGGCCCCCCCCCCCCCCCCCACGGCAGTCTCTACAGTATCACTGCCCATAACCCACCCCTCCTTGGGGACTTTACCTCAGACCCCAACTATGGGCCTTGCTGGGGTGCCTCCCTCTGCAGCCCCTCTTGCTGGGGCAACATTCACTCAGGCCTTGGGACCTGCTCCAGAAAGGTGCTCAGATGCAACCCAGCTCAGACTCTGGCACTCTCTGGGGCATCTCCCCCTTTGATCCCTACTCTTCCTCAGGCGCCAGCAGATCTTTCCCCTTGCCAGCCAGATCCAGTTCAGCAGGCATTCCCCAGCCCCTCCCTCACAAGAAGTGGGACTTCCCATGTTCCTCCACAAGCCCCTGTCCTCACTGGGCCATCAGGGCTGTTTCCCTTGAGAGAAGTGCCTACCCCACCCAGTAGGACAACCAGGGTGCAGGTCTGTTCTCTCTCTCGGATCTCACCCAGGTTAAAGAGAAACTGGGGAGATACTCGACAGACCCCACTAGGTTCGCTGAGGGTTTTAGGGACATAACCCTACAATTTGAACTTTCTTGGAATGATCTGCATAGTCTTTTTTCTACCTGCTGTACAGTTGAAGAAAAGAGGAGAATCTGGGGACAAGCTCAGAAGTATGGAGATTGTTTGGTGAGTAATGACCCCACAAAATACCCACCTGGAACAGTGGCTCTTCCCTTTACTGATCCAGGATGGGATTATCAGAAGAGCAAGGATAGGGGAAAAAAGAGATCATATGGTATGTTGTTTGCTAGGGGGCCTAAAAACCACATTTAAAAAGCAGGTAAATTTTCAAAAGATTAAAGAGATCACTCAGGGAGAACAGGAAAACTCTGCCCCTTTCCAGCACAGGCTGATAGAGGCTATAAAAAATACACGAATTTAGATCCTGACTCTATGGAAGGGGCAACAATCCTTAGTTGTATTTCATTAATTAGTCTACCCCAGATATTAGGAGAAAACTATAGAAATTGGCAATTGGACCCCAAACGCCTCAGGCCCAGTTTATGGAGACAGCTTTTGGAGCCTTCAACAACAGAGACTTGGTCAAAGCAGAGGAAAAAGAATGGAAAGCCAGAGTTAGGGACAAAGAACATGCTCAGTTCTTGGCTGCTGCCATAGCCAGGAAAAGACCTGAGGGTATTCCTGGTAACTCGGGTAATGGTGGATCCTGCTTTCAATGCCACAAGGAGGGCCACTGGTCCAAGGAATGCCTCTTTAGGGCACTCCCCTGGAAAAAGCTTCCAGGACTGACTCCTCCTGGATGGTGCCCAATATGTGACCAAAAGGGACATTGGAGGAAAAACTATCCTCGAGGTTGGAAGAGTGGTGGAGCCACCCCCCAGTACCCTGTTCCCCAGTCCTCTCAGGACTCAGAATGACCAGACAACCCGGGGCTTGGCAGTGCTCCCTTCCTGAGCCCTGGGTGGACATCGAGGTCTAAGGTATGATTACCCGATTTATGATTGACACAGGGGCAATGTTCTCTATTCTGACTAATTATTCTGGCCCTACTTGCCCCTCTACCTGTCGGGTTGTGGGGATAGAAGGGAAAACTAAGGGATGTCGAGAGACATACCCTGTCCCCTGATCGTTTGAGGATCTGTTGTTTGAACACTCTTTTCTTATAATCTCCTTTTGTCCCACCCCTTTGCTGGGAAGGGACCTGATGGTGAAATTGGGAAGCCAGTTTTCTCTAGTCAAGCCTCCAATTTCCCTGTTTCCTCTGGTTACCAGACCTTCCCATATTCCCTTGAGTGTGTGGGAGACAGTTGAGCCAATTGTTTGGGACCAGGGAATTCCAGGGAAAGCTACTCATGTCACCCCAGCTATTGTTTGCCTTAAGAATCCTAATGTATTTCCCCATAGCCATCAATATCACATTAAGCCTGAGGCCAGGGAAGGACTACAATCTTTAATTGAAAAATTCCTTAAGTACAAAATTCTTGTCCCCTGTCAATCTCCATGCAATACTCCTATCCTTCCTGTAAAAAAGCCCAATGGAGAATAAATACCAGATGGTCCAAGATCTCAGAACTGTTAATGAAGCTGTTATTCCAATGCACCCCATAGTCCATATACTATACTCACTCAAATCCCTGGGGATACCCAATGTTTCTCCACTCTGGACCTCAAAGATGCCATTTTTTGTATACTTCTCCATGTAGATTCACATTTCATTTTTCCTTTGAATGGACCCTTCCTGGGAAATTAAGTCCATGTCAGCTAACATGGACGGTCTTGCCCCAAAGATTTCAAGATAGCCCTCATCTATTTGGCCAGGTTCTGGGAAGGGATTTAAGAGACCTGGAACTAACAGATAGTAGCCTCATTCAGTACGTGGATGATATTCTAATCTGTAGCCCCACCCTCGAGACTTCTCTGGCTGCTGCCATAGAGACTCTTAATTTCTTAGGCACTTGAGGTTATAGGGTCTCTTTGAACAAAGTCCAGGTAGCATGCCAGTCGGTAAAGTATTTGGGCCACGAATTCACACTTACTTTTCATTCCTTAACCTCTGAGAGGAAAAGGACAGTTCTGTCTATCCCTGTCCCAGTCACTAAGAAACAACTTCGAGCGTTTCTAGGGATGGCTGGATTTTGTAGACTCTGGATTCCTAATTTTGGCCTTATTGCTAAACCCCTATGTGATTCTACTCAAGGCCCAGACTTACTCCCTCTAGAATGGGGCCCGGATCAGGCTAAAGCTTTTGAGCCTCTCAAAACTAAATTAACCACCAACTGCATTAGTCCTACCCAATTTAGAAAAACCTTTCACTCTGTATGTAGATGAGAGGAGGGGACAGGCTTTGGGAGTTTTAACTCAGTCTTAGAACCTGACCCCAGACCAACAGCCTATTTTTCAAAGCAATTAGACTCAGTGGCTGCTAGATGACCTGCATGCCTGCGGGCAGTGGCTGCTACAGTTATTCTAATTGAGGAAGCTTCTAAACTTACTTTTGGCCAGCCCTTAGAAGTTCTCACTCCCCACCGAGTTCAGAGCATCCTGGAAGCAAAAGGTCACCAGTGACTGACTAGCGGCAGGCTCACTAAATATTAAGCTCTGCTCTTAGACACCCCTGACCTAATCCTTCGAGTATGCCGCACACTTAACCCAGCAACCCTCCTACCAGATAGTGTCCACTCAGAAACCTTGGTTCACGATTGTGAGGAAACCTTGGACTGCATCTATGCTAATCGATCTGATCTAAAAGATTCTCGTCTCTTGAACCCTGAAGCAGAGTGGTACGCAGATGGTTCCAGCTTTATTGAACAAGGGGTTAGGAGACCAGGGTATGCAGTAGTCAGCCTTTATTAAACCATAGAGGCCTCTGCCACCTGGGACCTCAGCCCAGATGGCAGAGTAAGTAGCACTCATCAGAGTCCTAGAACTAGGTGAAAATAAAAGAATAAATATCTTTACTGACTCAATATATGCTTTCCATATTCTACATGCCCATGGAGCAGTTTGGAAAGAAAGGGGATATCTAACAGCAAAAAATTCCCCTATCAAACATGTTCAGGAGATTTCAAATCTCCTGCAAGCTGTTGAAAAGCTGTCTCAGATAGCTGTTGTCTTTGCAAAGGTCACCAAAAGGGGGAAACAGATCAGGCTATGGGAAATCGCCTGGCGGACGCCGCAGCTGAGAACGCTGTTTGGCAGTTGTCTATGCTGGCTCCTCTACTCCCACAACTCCCTGATTTCTTTACATTTTCCTAGAGCCCCCAGGAGCAGGCTTTGGCTATGGAGAGGGGATATTCTCTCTCCTCCTCTGGGTGGTTTCAGACACCCTCAGGCCAACTATTTATTGCCAGTGGAAACTTCTTTTTGGTCTTCATCAGGCCACACACCTGGGGAAGGATGCCCTTCAGTCTCTAAGAAAGCCTATTTTTACTGGCAGCAAGCTGGGAGAAACAATCCTACAAGTCTGTTGGGCTTGTCCAACTTATGCCCAGGTAAATCCTGAAGGGGCAGTCAGACCTCCCCCTCTTTTAAAACCTGTCCAGAGGAGGGGTACCTATCCAGGTGAAGACTGGCAGATAGACTTTACCCATATGCCTCCATGTAGGGGTTTCAAATTGCTTTGGGTTTTTGTTGATACCTTTACTAATTGGGTAGAAGCTTCTCCCTGCAAAACTGAAAAGCCTCAGGAGGTGTCAAAATTCCTATTAAAGGATGTTATACCTCGATTTGGCTTGCCTAGCTCCTTGCAGAGTGATAGTGGTTCGGCTTTTATATCACAGATAACCCAGTGCGTGGCAAAGACTCTTAAAATCACTTACCACCTTCATTCAGCCTGGAACCCAAAATCATTGGGTAAAGTTGAAAAAATGAATCATACTCTCAAACAGGCCCTTACTAAACTGTGCATAGAAACCTGGGAAGATTGGATCAAGAATCTCCCCATTGGACTGCTTAGGGTCGGAATCACACATAGAGAAAGAATTAAGCTTAGCCCCTTTGAACTTCTATATGGGAGGCCTTTTCTAACCTTAGACATCCTTGTAGATTCTGAACAGCATCTAATCACCCAATATGCAGCTCAGTTAGGTGCTGTCAGAAGTGCTCTAACTAAATATGCCAATGAGCGTCTTCCAAAACCTCTAGACAGTGAAAAGCAGTGTCCTGCTACAGTACAACCTGGAGACTGGGTCTATTTAAAGTCATGGAAAATCCAGAAGGGAGAACAATTAGATGTCAACTGGAGGGGACCCTACCCAGTCATGCTCACCACTCCAACTGCAGTAAAACTCGAGGGCCTCCCCAGCTGGACTCATTGCTCTAGAATTAAACCAGTATCATCTTTTGTTTTCCCCCCAGAAACTTGGGAATATGCCTGTGAACCCTTGGAGGATCTCAAGCTACTGTTTAGAAAGGCCCCGCCCTCCTCCAGCAAACAGGTGGATAAAGAGAAGTGAATCTGTACTCGTCCTTTTCATTTTCACTTTAATCCCCCTCAGGGAAATAATTTTTCCCCTATTTCTCTCTCTTGTGAAACTGTTTCCTTTTAAACCTACATGATAGTGTTAATCCTTTTCCTCCTGCTCCCCAATACTTCAAATTCACTTGGCCTCTGGAAATGGGAAGATAACTCCTTGGGCAAACTGGGAAACTCATTAGGTGGGGGGGAGTTGAAGATTGTTGGATGTGTCACTCACACCCACAAGGCAACACTCACCTCCCACTATGGGCTATTTTTGCGAAAGCTCCCCTCCCCAATACGACTTCTTCAGAGGTCTATGCCACCTCTTTTATGTTGGCCACCCCGCTATGGGCTACCCTTTCCATCTCAACACCTTGCTTCTTCATGGGGGAATATTCCCATATAAATTCCATGGCCACTGAACAAGTTAAGATTCCTGTTAAGAGGGCTTGTAGAAGTCTAAGCTGGTCATTTAACCTGCACCACCTGCATAGGTACAAAGATAATGTCTCTGGAACTTTACATCTGTTAGTTGTACCAATTGCTCCGAGTGAGCATTTCATACTTGCACCTATGATTGTATCCCCGCCTCTACTCTTCTAGTAGGTCACCCTTTTTTCTAAGTCTCACCCTGAGTTAAGCCACAGTGCCACAGCTTCTAGCTACAAAACCCTTATGGATCTCTTAAAGACACCCCTCTCAACTGGGGGTTTAATGTGCAACCATTCTGATCTCTGGGGCATCCAAACTCAGAACCTTTTAAAGACTCACCTCATCTGCACCCCCAAGGGTTATACCTTCCTTTGTGGGGTTGGGGAACCAAGTAAAAAAAATTATGGGGAAGAAGTGAAATGGAGCGCCACCACATGGCAAGACCCCAGAACCACCATCCTGACCACTCAATGCCTAACTCCTTACAAGGATTTTGGGATGCATATCGACGTCTCTACTGAACGTATCTTGGAAAAGGCAAAATGGATGCGAGAAATTCATAATAACTTCAGTGCCCCCAAGTCATCCTCTTCATGGGAATCCTGGCTTCTAGCCTTACTTCCTCCTATTCTTATTCCTCTACTGGCTATAATCCTTTTGTGCCTACTTGGTCCTTGTCTGCTTAACATGTTGGCCAGATTTGTCTCCTCCAGGGTCCGAGCCATCAAATTCCAGATGACAGCCCAGGCTATATACCAACTTCCATCTGAATCCAAAGTCTCCAGCCCACTAGACCTGGCACCACTCAGGTTCTTTAGTCTGGCCCCTTGAACAGGACCCATCAAGGCAGGGACAGCTCTATGCCCCTTGCCAGCAGGAAGAAGTTTCAGAAGCTGAGACCTTCGCCCTTTACCCCCAAAGAATTTGGGTTCAATCTGTTTGAGGGGGGAATGATGGGGTTCAGACTCTGGGAACTTCCTTGAGCTCCCCTGGAATCTCTTCACTTAAGCTGGCTTTTCATACTCAAATTGAGCTCCCCTTGTATCTCCCCACAGAACCTGGCTTTTCATACTCAAATCTGTAGCCATTGTCTGTTACCTCTTGATTGCTCCACCTGCTTCCCACCTAGGCATTTCCTAGTCTGACGTCTCTAGATTGCCTCCAGCTGTTTCCAGCCTTTGATCCTCCTGGGATTCCCTTTTTGAACTTCTCAGGACCCTCCCTAGACCCCTTCTCCCAGCACTCTAGACTACACCCCCCACCCCCTCCATCCCTCCTATAATCTTTTCTGTATTTAAGTTCCATTTTGCCTCCATGAAGGTGCTCAGAGGCAATCTAGCTCAGACTGTCTAGCTGGGATTCTGTCTGGCCTGTTTGTGAATACAAGTGTTACAAATGCTTAGGCTCCTTAAGAGGCAACCCAATTTGGCGAATCTTTAATGAACTTTGTTTTCTTTGGCTTTAAGAAGGCTTGAGACAAATTCATTTGAGCACGACCTGGACTGTCGGTGTTTTGGAGTCCCCATCACCCTGAACCTCCTCATAACTGTGGGTACAATACTCCGAGACTCTTCTCTGCACCTTTTCTTTTCTCTTCATACTCCTTCTCTTATGGCCTCATTAGCTCTTATGGGTTTAATTACCATCTTTATGTAAATGGCTACCAGAGTCTCTCAAGTTCTAGTCTAACATCACCAATTGTCTCTTGAACATTTGAATCCATATTATGGACATATCATAAACTCAACATGTCTAAAGGAGAATTTATTATCTTTTCCCCACAGTCCACTATTCTTCTTACATTTTCTATATTCTATTTCAAATAGGCCATTTTTAACACTACCAAATGTGGCTGAATAAATTAAAATTTAATTGGGAAATACTTAGCAACATAAATAAAAAAATACAATGGAAGATAAAAATGCTAATATGTGGTTTTTCTTAGTCAACATGTGGCCTGAAGGTATCCTTATGTATGTTTAGCAATTCCTTTTCTATTTGAATTTGACCCCATTGATCTAGAGTAGCACTTACCCCTTTAGACACCCAGTTTTTCATACTAGAGGTCTTCTTCGATTCATGATTCTCTCTCATCCCACATATCTAACCTATTACCAGTGATAATTCTACTTGATATTGGAGTAGAAATTGCCAATATGATTTACTTTTAGAAATTACTTTGGCCTTTTGAACAGTATGGTAACATAAACTTCACAAAAAAAAAACAACCCAAACTATAGCAGTCAAAAGAACACACAAGGACTTTTTAACTCATTGTGGTAATATTAGATTCTGATTATACCAAAAGTTAAAAACAAAGAGTTCCTTTCAAGAGGTGTGTTTTCAAGATAATCTGGAGCCAAAGGATATGGGCATTTTATTTACTTTCTTAGAATAATTCTAAATTCCTTTTCACTAAGGTTGGAAAAATTCATAGTTCTCCAATAGAGCATTAGTATTTTTTTGTCTTTCTATAATCCCTCCAGTGTTAACTATTGCTGCCCCTGTGCACCTTCATCCACCTTCATGGATGTTGGAAGAAATTGTTCCCATCTTCCAATTCCCTCCTGGAGGAGTCCTCCCATGCTTGAGGCAAACATCCCCCTAACTCCCTGACAGGTTTGAAATCTGTCAGTTTTCTCTCATCCTGGGTGAGCGCATTTGCCAACATGATTTACCGGGATGTGGCCACTTCACATGCTACAGCTTCTTGGAACCACAGGTGAGAGTTGAGTGCCAGGTAGACACCAAAGGTGGATAAATAACCCTGAAAAAGGGCTTGGCAAGTCCTCACACCAGAGGTGTTAGTCCTTACTGAACACTTCATACACCCCAGGTTGCTGAGATAAAGAACTCCAGAGTCCATTCAGAGTTATATCTCATCTAGTACCAGGCACAGTGCTCTGTGTATAGTAACCAGTGAATAAATATTTGTTGAATTTATTTGCATGCCTGCTACAGATAGGAGAGGAAGGAACAGTGTATAAATGCAGTCAGCTGGTGAAAACTGGCTGAGCACTCCACCCAGGAGCATGATAATTATGCACAGAGTATTTAGTAAAGGCCTCCGCAGTGGAGAGGTTGCTATTGATTTGAAACCAACCCACAGTCATTTTGCAGAGGCAAAGGATGTATCAGACCCATGTGGTCATTAGAGAAAATTGGATCTTCAACTTGGTGTACTCAGGGACAGAATGGTAACAAGAAATAAAAATTCCTCTTCCTGGGTATGGATGTTGCATACTAAGTATATTCAGTAAACTCAAGTGCCTCCCTTTTGTGTTCCCCTGGGAGAAAAGCAGGACTTGAGAGTCCTACTAATTGTATCTGTCTAAGGTGGGGGCAGTAGTAAAACAAAGCCATCAGTGTGGAAAATAACAGCAAAATGAATTGTCCCTAAGCCAGGCAGTATGCTAAGGTACACTTAAAATACTTTCTAGGACACATGCATTTCCCCCTCCATACTGGTACCAGTAATAGATAATATAAAATGAAAAGCACTGTTTGATGATAA
Organism: Bettongia penicillata ogilbyi; assembly: GCA_023548195.1. Taxonomy (NCBI): domain Eukaryota; kingdom Metazoa; phylum Chordata; class Mammalia; order Diprotodontia; family Potoroidae; genus Bettongia; species Bettongia penicillata. The sequence goes on along the minus strand of JAJHZJ010000020.1, from coordinate 2,882,728 downwards.
TAAAATAATAATAGGAGAGAGATAGTGGCAATAATTTTGTCTGCATAATGCTGATAATAACTAACATTTATATTTTACTTTAAGTTTTGCAAACACCTTTATATACAAGATCTCATTTAATCTCTGCTCCTAAGGATCTTACAGTCTAACAGGGGTGGGATGGGTGGGATGATCAGCTAGACAACTCAGGAACAACCAGGTCTTTTGCCAGCATATGATCTTTCAGCTTGTCACGTCTTCCTCACTTACAGGCAGTGTGTCATAGTAGAGAGAGAATTAGCCAAGAAATTCAGTTGTTGTTGACTAGTTTTTCAGCTGTGTCCAACTCTTCATGACCCTATTGGGGCTTTTTTTTGGCAAAGATCCTGGAGTGGTTTGCCATTTCCTTCTCCAGCTCACTTTACAGATGAGGAAATTGAGGCAAATAAGGTTAAGTGACTTGCCCAGGCTGGTTCCCTCGGTCTCTCTCTGTCTCTGTCTCTCTCTGTCTCTCTCTCTCTCTCTCTCTCTCTCTCTCTCACACACACACACACACACACACACACACACACCTAGTGTCTGAGGCCAAGTTTGAACTCCTGCCTTCTGACTCCAGACCTGGCCACTCTATCCACTGCATCACCTAGCTGCCTCTGATCCATGGATGACTCTTGGCAAACAATTTAACCTCTTAGTTCTAGGCCAGTGGTGTAAAATACTCAGTCCATTGGCTGCATGTGGCCCACAATACTCCAAACCAGATTGATATGGAAAAATTAGGAAATATTTAGCAAAATAAATATAATAAAATGAAACCAAAAGTCTAATCCTTCTCCCTTCTTTCTCAATATTATCTAAAGACTGACTTTCTTGGCTAAATATTAATGCTGTTAGAATCTTGTATATTATCAGCTAACATCAAGGTTTGGCTTATTTGCTTTGTGACTTAGCCACAGCAGATTTTAAATTGCAAATCAATGTTTTTATACTTCTGAGATACCTCCCTTTCTGTTGATATGTCCTCAAGGAATACAAACTAATTTTTAATATCAGTCAAATCAAAAGATAACTTAGCAGGCAAATTGCATAATACTGGAGTCATTTTTAATTCTTCCCACACCTTCACACTACCTCACATCCTTATCCAACAGGTTGCCAAGTCCCTGTTGATTCTGTCTTTTGCATCTTTCTCCACTTCTCCACTCCCACAGCCACCTCCCTAGTACAGGTACTCATCACCTTTCACCTGTTCTATTACATGTAAGCAGCCTCCTAATTTATCTTCCAACGTCTGCTATCTCCCCTTTCCAGTCATTCTTCATTACTCTCCAGATACTGTTCCTAAGATATTCCTCTGGATCATATTATTTCTTCATTAAAGAAAAAAACAAAAACAAAACCTATGGGGATGCCTCTTATCTGCCAATAAAACAATGGGGTGATGCCTAAATATATTCAATGAATATATTGAATTGATATATTTCAGATCTCTGCCATTAAGATCATGAAAGCAAGAGAAAATTTGACAAGGCCTTTGATGCTACTAGTTGCATTGCTGAGTCATCCTGTTGATCTCTGAGTTGCCTGCTTCTTCCTCTCTTGAGAATAGTTATCTATGTATTTTTCCAATGTGTTGTTCCACTAGAGTTGAAAGCACAAGATTTGGTGGAGGGGGAATGAAAAGAAAAGAGTGAGAGTCAGGGCAAGGATGTAAAAGGTGAAAATTTCTGTCTCCTTATATTAATTCTAAACTCTGATCTGTCTCCTTTTCAGGCAGATTTTTGGTTGCAATTCTGTTCTAATACAATATTTAGTTTAAAGGAATTCGGCAAATACTTGTTGAGCCCTTGCTTTATGAAGACACCTATTCTGGGCTCTGTGGATCATGGAAAAATATATAAGGCACAACCCTAGCCCTCAAGGAGCTTAATATCAGAGATGAATTAAGGTCATTCATGAGTCCTCTTGTGGTTATAGAAGAGGGATGGGGAAGGAACAGAGGAAGATTTTATAAGTGTATGTGCTCATGACTGGGGTCATTCCTGGTCCACATGGTATTTTAACCCTTCTTTCCTTCCTTCCTCTCCTTCCTTCCTTCCTTCCTTCCTTCCTTCCTTCCTTCCTTCCTTCCTTCCTTCCTTCCTTCCTTCCTTCCTTCCTTCCTTCCTTCCTTCCTTCCTTCCTTCCTCCCTCCCTCCCTCCCTCCCTCCCTCCCTTCCTTCCTTCCTTCCTTCCTTCCTTCCTTCCTTCCTTCCTTCCTTCCTTCCTTCCTTCCTTCCTTCCGTCCGTCTTTCCTCCCTCTGTCTCTTTCCCTTCCTCCCTCCCTTCAGATCAAGGATCTTGGAAAGTCAAGGAGAAATATCCATGATTTAAGAACATCCCTGAATTACACAATCCCTGGCATCTTGCTAGAGTCTGACTCTTAATCCTTTCCATCTTAGCCTATACAATAGGCTTAGTCAGGCTTGTTATGCTTTATTTCAGGCAATTCATCTTCCTCTGACACCATCTAATAGTCACATGGCTTTTGCACCCATGCCTGACTGAAGTCATCTCTCTGATTTTAGGAGCATAATAAGTTAAGTAAAATAAGCTTTCCCAAATAGCCAAAGCAATTAAAGTATACTTTTAAGATTAATTTATTTCTAGTTTCTGTTTTGCAGAAATCCACTTCATGGTATTTGGTCCAAGTTCCAGTGAAATGGTGATCTACAAGAGACTACTATACTGCCCCAGGGACCTATAGGAGGGGTAGTAATGTGGAAGAGTCACATTTTCACCTACAGTGTTTGTTTGTTTATTTTTTTTAAAGCAATTTAAAGTTAAAATAATCAATCAATCAACAGGCACTTATTAAATATTATTTCCAGGCACTATTTCCAGGCATTAGGGATTCAGTGGCAAAAAAGGAAACTTTCTCTGGCCTCATGGAACTTAATATCTGTTGGAGAAGACAACATTTACACTTTTAAACATCTCCCTGGGAATTTCCAGACATTCAAATTCTAATCATCTCATTAGAGTTTTAATGGATAGTCCAAGTGCCAATAACTCAAGTAATGGCTCTTGTGGAAAGTTGTACATCTGTTTAAACTTCTTGGGGTTATTTTTTAAAGGAAATAAAAACAACAACCCGCCCCCGTCCCCCCTGTCCCCGTTCCCCCCCCCTGCAACTTCACCATGACCTATAAGGAGAGATGAAAGGAATTGGGATATTTTATTGAAAAGAAGGTTTAAAAGGAAATTTAGGGAGTCTAGAGTGTCACACATATAAATGTAAAATTCAGGTAACTATTCACATGTTTCCAAAAATTATATTCACCTAGCTTCAGTATCAGCCTTGTAACTCTGTGAAAAAGTTTTTTCCATATACGTTTTTCTGGCATTTGGGCCTTTGTTGTAATCACCCTTGATAGTTATCTGTAGCCAGGTTAACCCTTGAACTGGGCCTTGGGACTCTTTGAAAAGTGGATCCTAGTATCCTCGTTTTAATGGGAGAAAGCTGAAAGAATCCTTAGTAATCATCTAGCATAATACCCTTGTTTTGCAACTGAGGCCCAGGGAGGAACCCAGGTTTATAACCCAAGTCCCTAAAGACTTGTTCAAGGTCACCCAAGTAGTAGAAGGCAGCAAGATATGAACACTGCCTGGAATCAGAAGATCTGGATTCAAATCCTACCTCTGACACTATGCATGTGACCTTGGGTGAGTAATTTAACCACCTTGGGCCTCAGTTTTCTCATCTGTAAAATGAGGCTATTGTTCTAGAGGGTCTCTTAAGTCTCTTCCAGCTCTAGCTCTAGGATCCTAAGTGGGAGAACAGAGACAGACCCAGGTCCTCTGGCAACAGATCTGACATTGTTTCCCTATCATAGATACATAGTCTCAGTCATAGGAAAACTGCACCTTGGGCACCACTGAAAAATAGTTCTCTTACCTCCGTGTGCATGCCAGTGTTCTAGGTTCTGACGAGACAATGGCACGGGACTGATTTGTATATGCAGTGCTTCTGGGGTAGTCTTACCAAACACCTTCCTGTGGAACCATTGCTGAAAATGTTGATTGTTGCTGGATAACGGGCAGACATTTATTTGCTATTGGACAGAGAAGAAGACTAGCTGGTTTTAAACAGAGGTTTAAAGTTTGCTAAAGGCTTTACACTTATTATCTCTTTTGAATCTCAAAGCAGTTCTGGATGGCTGCTGTGAGAAGTCTCATTATATTCATTTTGGCAGAAAGAGGTTGAGTGAGTTGTCCTTGGACACACAGATAGTAAATTTCAGAAGAGGGATTTCAGTCCATGTCTTTCTGACTGTGTAAACCCAGCATTCTACCCTCACTATGTCAGTTGGGAGAATAGTAATGATAGCAAGCATTTATAGGATCCTTTAAGGTTTTCAAAGCACTTTGCATATACATATTATCTCATTTGGTCCTCACACTACTCTATGAGGTAGGTGATATTATCCCCATTCTACAGATAAGGAAACTGAGGCTGAGAGAGATTGAATTGCATCTCTAGGGTTACACAGCTAGTAAGTATCAGAGGCAAAGTTCAAAGTGAGATTTTTCTTCTACCCCAGCTTTCTATACCACCTAGCTGGGATGGAAGAAATCCATGTTTATAATAAATCACCACAGATTTAAAGTTAATATATAATATATAAAGTTAATATAATCTTAGTTTTCTAAGATTGACTTTAACAACAGATGAAAAATGAGAAACTTTTTGAATTCTTGTCCCCTAGGTAGGGGATTGGGTCTATCTGACCTTTGGTGGGGACAAGAGGATCATTAACAAGGCCTGGAGGATGGAGGGCTATCAGGTAACACCCCCCCCTCCCACTTCGCCCCCACCAAAACAAACTCTCCTGGGGAGGATGACATGGACCAGGTCCCAAGCTCAGAAAAAAAAAACAACAAAAAACTAGCAAGTTTTACAACATTGAACCAGAATTCCCAGTCTAACAAAATCAAAGGACTATATAGGAAGTGGAAAAGGAGTTTGAAATAGATACAAAATGAGATGTCAGTATGCAGTCAGAGGAAGATAGTATGCTAGAATACAGTAGGCACTGGAAGTATGACGACTGCCTCTCTTTCTATGATACTGTGGCACTGAAGTATTGGCCATATCCTCTTTCTGCCTCTTTGTTTCCAGAAAGCATCAATTAATCAATGAATCAATATATTGATACTGAATAATCAACCAGTTGACATATTGAATATCTACTATATACCCTGAACTTCATATGCACAAGTGATTCGGCTCTGAGAATTAGATACACACGAATCAATTCCACGAAAGATTGATTTATGAAATAAAATACAAATGTATTCACAATGGGAGACATCTGGCAATCAAAATAGTGTCTGGTTATTAGCACAGGGCACACTGTGTTGCTGGGAGATTCATTCAGGAGAGCAAATTAGAAATCAGAAAATTACTTGATGAGCAAAGAATTAGAAAAAAGAGAGCTGGAGGAGCTTAAGGGATAGTTCTAACTAACTATGGATAGTGTGATGAATTGTTCTCCACTCCAGGGAGAGTTCTACTTATGGGTAGCAATGAAATTATAATAATTATAATAAAAAGACGTAAAAGAAGGCTTCCAGCCCTTCAGATAGATTCTCTGTGAAGGATCCATGAGGGAAAATGGGCATGAATTGTAGAGGTTAAGGCGGAGATGTGTTACAAGAGATCACAGATCCCTTAAGTAACAATATATAATTGACAGCAATCATGTAGAATCAGAGAATCTTTTCCCCAGACTGTTAATGACATACTGACAAATGTTTATCATTTGGCTTTACTTTTTAACTTTTAAAATGTTATAGATTGTCTTATCTTGTAGGATCTTGGATTCAGAGGTAGAAGAGACTGTGGAGGTCATCTATTCTAACCCTCTTAATTTTACAGGTAAGGAAACTGAGACCCAAAGAGGTTACTTACATTACTTCCATGTTAAATTAATGGCTAACTTTTTTTTTTGGTGGGGGGAATCCTACTAGGTCTCTTGTGGAGGTTCAGGAAGCAAGAATACCTTTATAATCTGTCTGTTAGGGTAGGCCATTGGGCATGTCTACTCTCACTCATTTTCTGTCTCTTATTTTGTTGTTGTTCAATTGTTTTTTCAGTCGTATCCAACCCTTCATGAACTCAGTTAGGGTTTCTTGGCACAGATAGTGGAATGGCTTGCCATTTCCTTCTTTAGACCATTTTCTAGAAGAGGAACTGAGGCAAACAGGGTTAAGTGATTTGCCTAGGATTGCACATATAGTAAATGTCTGAAATCAGACTTGAGTTCTTGAAGATGAGTGTTCCTGACTCTAGCATTCCATCCACTGTATCACTGAGCTGCCCATTCTATTGCTTATTAATAGCTTCAGTTAGAGAGGCTGTTTTTTTAATGGCTTTTCACAGTTTGCCCCTTGTTTTTTATACCCTTTCATATAATGACTTTATTTTCTATTAATTCCTTCAGTAAAAGAGAAAGTATTTTGCAGAATAGTATTATCCACACACATTCACCTCTACGTAGTTTGATCTAGAAGCAAAAATTCATTTGAGATAGCTGCACAATTTTCACCGGTTTAGAGGACATTGGCTTACTACTTCTGTACCTCACTTTCTTTCTAGATGTGCAGTCTTACTCGTCTCTATTTTATCTTCTTTCTTTGGTATCAATTTGGTCAGATGGAAGGATTCTGGAGAGACCAGTTTATACTGAATGATATGTGATACACGTTGATATTTTGTTGTGGCCCAGGAATAGGTAGCTGAAGGGTCTAGAATACTTACCATCTAATTTATTCTTGAAAGCTACTTAAAATCATATATCAAGGAATATTAGTTGGAAAGCATTTCACAGGCTGCATGATTCAGTGGAATGGGTACTAACTTTGAAATGAGAGGATCAGAGTTCAAATTCCACCTCTGATACCACTTTGGTACCAGCATAGCCTTGGGCAACTTATTTAACTTCTTCTTCTTTCCTCATCTGTAAAGTAAATGTATTGTTGTACTTGATGGCCACCGAGGTCTCCTTATACTCTATGTCTAGGATCCACCAATCACATGTGACCTTTCCCAAAGCATAAATTCCCTACAACATCCATGACAAATGAGGACTGAAGGTGACAGGAAACTCATTGTTTTCTGAGGCAATGTGTGTAACTTTTGGTAGCTCTAATTATTAGGAAATTCTTCCTTATATCAAGCAGAAATCTCATTCTTGTAATTCCTATCCATTCTTTCTAGTTTCTGCCAGTTGAAGCCAGACAGAATAAATCTAATCTTTCTTCTACAATGTGTCCTTTTAAATAGTTAAAAACCACTATCATGCCATCCTCTTCCCCATCCCAGTCATCTTTTATAACTTCTTTCAAATGATTCATATACTGTTATGATTTTGAGTCCTTTTGTTATCCTGACCCCTCTTCTCTGGATGCTCTTTTCAGTGTTAGTGTGATGTTTCCCTTTAGATTCATTGAATTTTTAAAATGGGGGAAACAGATTTAGAGTAATTTTCTAATACTCATGTCTTGGAACTGCTATTCACCACAGCTTAAAGCTCTTTGTTAAGTAGGAATTCCATTTCCTGCTTTTTTTAAAAAAATTAATTCATTTACCAGTTAAATATTTTCTTTTCCTTTTACCCCTGCCCCTAATTTAAAAGAAAAAAAAAAGAAAACCTGTGCAATGAATATTCATAGTTAAAACAAATTCCCACATTGTCCATATCCAAAAATGTATACTTCATTTTGCATCCTCAATCCATCATTTCATCTGTAGTCCTCTGAAATCATTGTTCTTCATGGCACTTGCCTTTTAGGTTGTTTATTTTTACAGTGTTATTGTTGTTGTGTAAATTATTCTCTGTGTCCTACTCAGTTCACTTTTCATTAGTCTTCCCAGGTATCTCTGAACCCATGTCTGCCATTTCTTAGGGCACAATAGCATTCCTTCTGTATATCATTGTTTGTTAATCCATTCCTCAATTGATGGGCATTCCCTCAATTTCCAGGTTTTTTGCCACTATGAGAAGAACTGGTATATTTTTTGTATTGAGTGTTATTTTTCCCTTATATTAATTAGGATTAAGATTGTTCCTTTGTATTTTCTCATGTAGGGACCAGCCGTTGTAAATTATTTAGCCATTCTCTGAAGATAAGGACAAGGAGATTGGCATAATCCCTGGGATACATGTTCTTTGATCTTGGGCAGACTTCACCCAACTAGGGAACCTTAGTTTTCTTTGTAGTGTAAATAAAATCTGATTTAGGTGCATTCCAGCCCTAATGCATTTGAGCCCATGACCTTGTCCCCCTCCATTGCAATCAAGGGGAACCCAGATCTTGAAGGAAGAAATCAACCAAGGTGGTCTAGGTAGAGATCAATTCTTTTGTCCAGGTTGCTGGATGTAGTTGAGTTTCATGATCAAGTCATAGTCGTATAAGGAGGAACTGAAGACTTTTAGCCCACATCCTCGTTAATATATCCATGCCCTCATTAATTAATCTCAGTGTTGATTCTCTGCAGTCAGAGGCACCCTCTTTTTGGAAGATGTTTAAGCATCTAGTGATCTCCATGGATTTGTCAAAAAGAGACTACTAACCATGATTTATTGATTATTTTCTAGCCTAATGAATAAATTGATTATTAATTACCCAGAAACTCTGGTTCTCAGGCTTTTCATTCATTTCAGTTTCTATTTGTTGTTTTCCTCTTTCTTTGATCTCTTTGGGAATATAGGCTAACTAGTGTTATGGCTGGGTCAAGGATATGCACAGGTTAGTGACTTTTGGGGCACAGTTCCAAAATGGGGATCCCATTACTTGTTTCAGGAAAAGAGTTTAAATCAGGAATAGGATAATTATATGGGCAGGATTGCTACTAAGGGATTATAAAGACCAAAAGAAAATCATATTCTCTGCCACTGTCTCCACTTGATCATGAAATCAATTTCAAATGAACACTGAAGGAAAAAGATGAGAGGGTTTAAGGGGAAGATGTCATAGCCTTGGGGTACTTATGGAAGTAGGGAAGAATATATAGTTGCCCCTATTGCCAGGATGACGGCATGGGTTCATTATTATGGATTCAATTTTGGATGAGTAGCACCAAATGGCATGTTCTCCTTCAATTGCAAGTCAGCAAGCATTCATTAAGTTGCTTTTAAGGTGCCAAGTACTGTGCTAACACAGGAGATATAAAGAAATGCAAAAACACCACCCCTGCCCTCAAGGAATTCACAATCTAATGATCTAAAATTCCAGTTGAATTCCAAGGATCATCAGATAAGATGTGGAGCTGCAAAGATCTTAGTGACCCTATAGTTCAATTCCCTCATTTTGTCATGATGAAACTGAGACCCCAGAAAAATGGTGACTTGTTTACACAGTAACAGAGTCAGAATTTGAACCCACATCCTTGAATTGTAAAACTTTACCAGTAGTTTTAATTGAATTCGAACCAACAAATGTTTGCTGTCAAGTATGATATACAAAGTAGTATGCAACACTTAGGGGGTGAGGTGCGGAACAGAGAGACACAGAGAGATAAAGAGAGATACACAGAAATGGAAACACTGAGACAGATAGAGACAGAGATAGACAGAGACAGAGAGATGACAGAGAAACACAGGTGGAGACAGAGAAAGAGATATGATAGACTAAGAAGACAGAGAGAGAGAGAGAGAGAGAGAAGCCTTAAAACTCAGACTGGTCTGGGTTCAATTGCCAACTCTGGAATCCCCTGGCTGTGTGAACCTGGACATTTGTCCACTTAGCCTTTCACTGCTCCAGTCCAGCAGTGTCAAGACACAGTTCATGGACTGTATGTAACCCATAACAATCCTATGTGTACAAACCAGATTAAAATGTAGATCTTCCTTGATTTTAATGTGTTGATGTATTCGTAAAAAAGAAATATATACACATGTGTGGTTTTCTAAGTCAATATGCAACCCTCAGGGATCCGTTTGTCTGGTTTTGCGGCCCCCATTTCTGTTTGAGTTTGATGCTGCTGCTCTAGGCAATCTTTGAACACTAGAAGTGGAAAAGGAATTGCTGGCTGGCATGGGCAGTGGGAATGTCCTCATCTGAAAGTTCCCTAAATGAATCAGAGTAGAGTTTCAGAACAACAGCAGCATGTACAAGGAAAGGCTCAGTCATGCAAACACATTTGGTTTCTGAGGCATGTAACAACTCCATTGGCCTAGGCCTTGTAGCAGAAATGGTCCTCTGACCATTTACAGGGCAACGCATCTGTGCAATGGCACCAGATGATGGCCAGGCATAAGAACAGTTCTGTACTAGAAACCCAAGACAATATAACCTTTCTGAGCACCGACTTTCTGAATGACTTCTTGGGGAGAAGTCCCCCACTCTTCTTTAATTATAGCTAAGATAACCTGGATGAGTTCTTAAGATAAATGAAAGATAAATTGCATCTGATGCAATTTCTTCTCAGTCTTCTAGAATTCTCATTCTTGAAACAGTGGAAATTGCAATATCTTGCTTTAATTTGCTTTTTTAAAAAAATTTAAATATTTATTTATTTAACTTTTTACATTCATTTTCACAAAATTTTGGGTTCCAAATTTTCTCCCCATTTATCCCCTCCCCCCACCCCAATACCCCAAGCAATCTAATTTTCCCTATCTCCAATCTGCCCTCTCTTCTGTCATCTCTCCCTTCTCTTGTCTCTTTTCTCCTGTAGGGCCAGATGACTTTCTATTCCTCATTAACTGTATGTCTTCTTTCCTAGTTGCAACACAATACTAAACAGTTGTTCCTAAAACTTTGAGTTCCAAATTCTCCCCATCCCTCCCTCCCCACCCATTCCCTTTGGGAAGGCAGGCAATTCAATATAGCCCATATCTGTGTAGTTTTTCAAATGACTTCCCTGATAGTCATGTTGTGTAAGACTAACTGAATTACCCTCCATCCTAACCTGCCCTTCATTGTTTCTCTTCTGTCTTTTGATCCTGTCCCTCCCCAAGTGTTGACTTCAAATTGCTCCCTCCTCCCTTTGCCCTCCCTTCCTTTATCCCCCCCTTGCTTATCTCCTTCTCCCCCACTTTCCTATACTGTAAGATAGGTTTTCATACCAAAACGAGTGTGCATTTTATTCCTTCCTTTAGTCGAATGTGATGAGGGTAAACTTCTTGTTTTTTTTCCCTCAGCTCTCCTCTTTTTCCCTCCACTAAAAAGTCTCCTACTTGCCTCTTAAATGACATATAATTACCCCATTCCATTTCACCCTCTTTCCTCCCACTACATTTCTCTCTCACCATTTACCTTAATTTCTTTTAAGATATGGTCCAATCCTATTCAATTCAATCTGTGCTCTCTGTCTCTGTATGTGTGTGCATGTGTGTATGTGTGTGTGCGTGCACGCGTGTACATGTGTTTGTATGGACCCACCAACTACCCAGATACTGAAAAGTTTTAAGAGTTACAAATATTGTCTCTCCATGTAGGAATGTAAACAGTTCACTTCTGGTAAGTCCCTTAAGACTTCTCTTTGCTGTTTACTTTTTCATGCTTCTTCTCATTCTTGTGTTTGAAAGTCAAATTTTCTTTTCAGCTCTGGTCTTTTCATCAGGAATGCTTGAAAGTCCTCTGTTTCATTGAAAGACCATATTTTCCCTGGAAGATTATGCTCAGTTTTGCTGGGTAGGTGATTCTTGGTTTGAGTCCTTGTTCCTTTGACTTCTGGAATATCCTATTCCATGCCCTTCGATCCCTTAAGGTAGAAGCTGCTAGAGATTGAGTTATCCTGATTGTATTTCCACAATACTGGAATTGTTTCTTTCTAGCTGCTTGCAAGATTTTCTCCTTGAGCTGGGAGTTTTGGAATTTGGCCACAATGTTCCTAGGAGTTTCTCTTTTTTGATCTCTTTCAGGTGGTGATGGGTGGATTCTTTCAATACTTATTTTGCCCTCTGGTTGTAAAATGTCAGGGCAGTTTTCCTTGATAATTTCATGGAAGATGATGTCTAGGCTCTTTTTTTGATCATGACTTTCAGGTAGTCCCATAATTTTTAAATTGTCTCTCCTGGATCTATTTTCCAGGTCAGTTGTTTTTCCCATGAGATATTTCACATTCTCTTCCACTTTTTCATTCTTTTGGTTTTGTTTTATGATTTCTTGGTATCTCAGAAAGTCATTAGACTCCATCTGTTCCATTCTAATTTTGAAAGAACTATTCTCTTCAGTGAGCTTTTGAACCTCTTTTTCCATTTGGCTAATTTTGCTTTTGAAAGCATTCTTCTCCTCATTGGCTTTTTGAACCTCTTTTGCCAATTGAGTGAGCCTATTTTTCTTCTTTTTTTCTTCCTTCCTTCCTTCCTTCCTTCCTTCCTTCCTTCCTTCCTTCCTTCCTTCCTTCCTTCCTTCCTTTCCTTATTCATTCATTCATTCATTCATTTTTATTTATTTATTTAGTTTTTGTATTCATTTTCACAAAATTTTGGGTTCCAAATTTTCTCCCCTTTTCTCCCCTCCCCCACCCCAATAACCCAAGCAATCTAATTTTCCCTATCTCCAATCTGTCCTCTCTTCTGTCATCCCTCCCTTCTCTTGTCTCCTGTAGGGCCAGATGACTTTCTATTCCTCATTAACTGTATGTCTTCTTTCCTAGTAGCAACAACAATACTCAACAGTTGTTCCTAAAACTTTGAGTTCCAAATTCTCCCCATCCCTCCCTCCCCACCCATTCCCTTTGGGAAGGCAGGCAATTCAGTATAGGCCATTTCTGTGTAGTTTTGCAAATGACTTCCCTGATAGTCGTGTTGTGTAAGACTAACTGAATTACCCTCCATCCTAACCTGCCCTTCATTGTTTCTCTTCTGTCTTTTGATCCTGTCCTTCCCCAAGTGTTGACTTCAAATTGCTCCCTCCTCCCTTTGCCCTCCCTTCCATCATCGCCCCCTTGAGTATCTCCTTCTCCCTTACTTTCCTATCCTGTAAGATAGGTTTTCATACCAAAACGAGTGTGCATTTTATTCCTTCCTTTCATCAAATGTGATGAGGGTAAACTTCTTGTTTTTTGTTTTTGTTTTTTTCTCAGCTCTCCTCTTTTTCCCTCCACTAAAAAGTCTCCTACTTGCCTCTTAAATGACATATAATTACCCCACTCCATTTCACCCTCTTTCCTCCCACTACATTTCTCTCTCACCATTTACCTTAATTTCTTTTAAGATATGGTCCCATCCTATTCAATTCAATCTGTGCTTTCTGTCTCTGTATGTGTGTGCACGTGTGTATGTGTGTGTATGGATCCACCAACTACCCAGATACTGAAAAGTTTTAAGAGTTACAAATATTGTCTTTCCATGTAGGAATGCAAACAGTTCACTTCTGTAAGTCCCTTAAGACTTCTCTTTGCTGTTTACTTTTTCATGCTTCTTCTCATTCTTGTGTTTGAAAGTCAAATTTTCTTTTCAGCTCTGGTCTTTTCATCAGGAATGCTTGAAAGTCCTCTGTTTCATTGAAAGACCATATTTTCCCTGGAAGATTATGCTCAGTTTTGCTGGGTAGGTGATTCTTGGTTTGAGTCCTTGTTCCTTTGACTTCTGGAATATCCTATTCCATGCCCTTCGATCCCTTAAGGTAGAAGCTGCTAGAGATTGAGTTATCCTGATTGTATTTCCACAATACTGGAATTGTTTCTTTCTAGCTGCTTGCAATATTTTCTCCTTGACCTGGGAACTCTGGAATTTGGCTGCAGTGTTCCTAGGAGTTTCTCTTTTTGGATCTCTTTCAGGAGGTGATGGGTGGATTCTTTCAATATTTTTTTTGGCCCCTGGTTCTAGAATATCAGGGTAGTTTTCCTTGATCATTTCATGAAAGATGATGTCCAGGCTCTTTTTTTTGGTCATAACTTTCAGGTAGTCCTATAATTTTTACACTGTCTCTCCTGAATCTATTTTCTAAGTCAGTTGTTTTTCCAGTGATATATTTCACATTATCTTCCATTTTTTCATTTTTCTGATTTTGTTTTGTGATTTCTTGGTGTGTCCTAAAGTCATTAGACTCCATCTGTTCCATTCTAATTTTTAAAGAACTATTTTCTTCAGTGAGCTTTTGAACCTCCTTTTCCATTTGGCTAATTCTGCTTTTGAAAGCATTCTTCTCCTCATTGACTTTTTGAACCTCTTTTGTCAATTGAGTTAGCCTATTTTTCAAGGTGTTATTTTCTTCAGCATTTTTTTGCATCTCCTTTAGCAAGGTATTGACTTGCTTGTCATGATTTTCTTGCATCTCTCTCATTTCTCTTCCCAATTTTTTCCCCTCCTCTCTCCCTTGATTTTCAAAATCCTTTTTGAGCTCTTTCATGGCCTGAGACCATTGAATATTTATTTTGGATGTTTGGGATACAGAAGGCTTGACTTTTATGTCTTTATCTGATGGTAAGCATTGTTCTTCCTCATCTGAAAGGATGAGAGAAGATATCTATTCACTAAGAAAGTAACCTTCTGTAGTCTTATTTTTTTTCCCCCTTTTTTGGGCATTTCCCCAACCAGTTACTTGACTTTTAGGTCCTTTGTTAAGAGAAGGGTATACTCTGGGTATCTGTAAGATCTCAGTTCCTCCAAGTTGGCACAATCAAGCATGTACACTGGTCTGGGAGCAACCAGAAACTTTTGTGCCCAGAATCTGTGAGTAGTAGAGTTTCCTCTCCACAGCCACCTGGCCTGCAGTTCCACCAAGCCAGCATTGGGGGCTGAGATTCAGATAAGCTGTAGGGGCAGGGCTACCATTTAGTGTGAGATAAAGATTTGCTGCTATACAGGCCTGAGCTAAGAATCAGTTGCTTAGTGCCCCCAGGGGTTTTACGATCCAACAGTAGATGCAGGCTGCTGTAGGGCTGCTGTGGGAGTTGCTGCTCCCTGCCTAATGCGACTTCTGGCACTGCTGCCTGAGGCTGGAGTTATGGGAAGGTCCTTCTCCCTTCTTGGCCAGCTGAAAAAACCCTCTCACTGACCTTTGGTGCCTGTGAGTTGAGGGATCTGGGAACCACTGCTACCTACCTACTGTGGCTAGGAATTCTACCCCTGAAGCCTGCTCATGTCCTCCTCCTGGCTGTGCCTTGAGACCAAGGCTGGGGCTCTAGTCTCTGTCTGGTGCTACAGACCTTTCCCCTCAGCCTTTCAGGTCACCCTGGGCTGGAAATCTCCATTCGGTTGTTCTGTGGCTTCTGCTGCTCTAAAATTTGTTGAGAGGCTTTCTTTACAGGTACTTTATGGGCTGTGGGGGAAGAGCTAGTATATGTGTGTCTTTCTACTTCACCATCTTGACTCTGCCCTTTAATTTGCTTTTTAAAGGTAGGGAGTAGAGTATAGGGATGGATCTGTGATTTCTTTGGAATAGGGAATGAGGAAACTGTCTCTGCTAATATAAATCTGAACTTCCTTTGTAATTACTAGTCTGAGAAACTTGCCTAGAATGCTGTGAGACATTAAGTGACTTGCCCAGAGTCAAGCAGACAATATGTGCCAATAGTGTCTATCTACTATTTAGTTAGTTAACAAACATTTATTAAACACCTACTATATGTCAGTCAGTGTGGTAAGAATTAAGGATATAAAGAAAAGCAAAAGACTGAACAAAAGACTTTTCCAGGAGCTCAAAGTCTCACAGGGAAGACAATGTGCAAACAACTATGTTCAATTTCTCTCTTTCTCTCCCTCTCTGTCTCTGTCTCTCTGTCCATATACATACATGTATGTATAAAACACCTGAGATAATTAAAAGAATAACTATGTGCAAACTATGTACATATATACACACATATATAATACGTATAATAAATAATAAATCTGAGATAATCAAGAGGCTCCTAGCGGGGTGAGGAAAAGTTTCCTATGGAAGGTAGTATTTTGGCAGGGACTTGAAAGAAGTCAGAGAATCCACGAGGCAGAGTAAATTAGAAGGAAGAGTCCAAGCATGAGATACAACAAATGAGTAGGAAGTAGGAAGATAGAGTATCTTGTTTGAGTAATAAATAGCCAGGAGGTCAGTGTCACTAGACTGAGGAGTACAAGGAGGAATGTAAGGAGGAAGAAGACGAGAAAGGTAGTGGGGCAGATTATGAAGGACTTTGAACCCCAGAGGATTTTATCCTGGAGGTGATAGGGAACCAGTAGAGTTTATTGAGGTTGGTATGGTGACACAGCATGACATGGTCAGTCCTAAGCTTTAAGAAAATGACTTTGGACTTGATGCAAAATGCCATCCACATCCAGAGCAAGAACTATGGAATTGGAACGCAGAATGAAGTAGACTATTTTCTCCTGCATTATGCTTTGTTTTGGTTTTTCTCATGGTTTGTTACATGGTTTTTCCCATTTGTTTTAATTCTTCTATGCAACATGACTAATGTGAAAATGTGTTTAATAAGAATGTATGTGTAGAACCCATTTAAGATTTCATGCCCTCTCTGGGAGAGAGGGAGAGGGAGAGAAAATTTAAAACTTACGGAAGCGATTGTTGAAAATTGAAAACAAATAAATTAATTTTTTTTTTTAAAAAGAAGATGCCTTTGACAGATGAGTGGAGGATGGAGTGGAACACTGCTTTGTACTTGGAAGATGTTTAATAAGTGTTGGATTGAATTTAAAAAAATAAGATTAAAGAGTACTGGATTGACAGAGGATGTGAGTTCAAATCCTAACTATGCTACTAAATACCAAGTATCTTCACTTGTCCTCTCTGGGACATTAGGCAAGACCCAAACCTAGGTCTTCTTGGGTCCATGATTGAATTTCTATCCATTCAGTGGCATTGATTTCCAGGTAGGGAGTATTATTATTCCTACTGTATAAAAGAGACTATGCATGGAGAGACTAGGGGACTTTCTTTGACCCCAGGCCAGTATTACAAGAAGAAGCTTGAGATCTTTTGGGGTCTGGCATACCTGAATTTATCTTTTGGTGGAAGATAATCCTGACCTAAAAGCCAGGAGGGCATTTGCTCAATAATCTGCAGTTATCTGAGCTCTAAAGTATTTTGAAGATAGAGAGTGAGCAAGGTGATCCGTACTTCTGAGAAATCAGCCTATTGGCCTGACATTATTGGAATCCATTTTGCTATACTTTCAGGAAGTTTTCTTATTGCATCTGTTGATTTTCATGGGAAATTCTTAAATGAATTAATTACTTCCTATACATTTCATTGCTTTCTTCTTCCTTTCCTTCCTCTTTGATGACCTTACATGTTTCAAAAAGAGTCGTAATCCACATGGTCAAACTCCAGTACGTAGTCACAGTTGGCATATGACCAGACACAAAATCGGAAGGAGCAGACAAATATAGATTTAGCTCATCTTTCCAGACAGGAGAGAATGTACTGGCCGAGAATACAATACATATGTGTGTTAGTGGGTCAGGGTTGGGTGAGTGGAGAAAGAAGGTTAAAAAAACACCAAAACTTCAAGAGATTTTAGAGAAGACAACCTCAGACAAGTACCTAAAAGTCAGATAGGATTCATATCGTATCAAAAAAATTGTCCATCCTCGGAACACTGAAAACCTTTACTTGCAAACTTCATGGAAAAATGGAAATTCTGTTAATAAAGTGGGAAAGGAATGGGAAGAATTGTCACCTACTAGATTTTTTGAATCAATTTGGTGACCAGGAAAACAAATTATTACTTTTAATCAAGTTGAATACACAAAGTTTATATGAACATTGTCAACTAGAATTAAGAGCTCCTGAGAAAACTATAGTATTTAGGAGACCACAAGAGTAGTTTCCATAACAAACAGGTTTCTTTTCTTGGAAAAGATTCTCATAAGGAAATAATTCTTACCTGGAAACTCAGACATAGGGCAGATAACTTTTCATCAAGAACACTGGAAGTAGAGTCTGCCTGGGAGCAGAGAGATAATTCTTTGGAAATCACTTCCAGTCCCATAGTAGTCATTTACAGGCATTTATTAAGCACTTACTGTGTGCCAGGAATTGTGCTAAGTGTAGAATACTGTGGAACAAAAAAAAAAAGGTCGCTGTCTTTGAGGAAGTTACATTCCAATGGGAGAAGACAAGATATAAAAGGAAGCCAAAAGGGGTACATGGACATGGTAGAGGACATTTCAACTAACATTTCTAAATACAAATAAATGACTCCACACACATGACTCCCACATCTATAGCTGAAGTCCTGACTTCTCACTTGAATTCTGAGATGAGCAATTTCAACTCCCTATGGCACATAGGCACATAACTGATCTGATATCCCACTCGAATTTACACTCAGCAGTGATGCAAACCTTGCTTATTTTCATTCACCCAAGAACTTTTTCTTTTTAAAAATCTGTCGCTGGTATTAATTAGTTTCAAATTCAGGATCTTGTTTGATCTTTCTTTTTTCTCTCTTTATCTCTCACTTTGAGTGACTCACTAAGTGCTGTCACTTTCATCTCCACCATTTGTATGCACCCTTCTTTTCCATTGTCAGGGCCATCACCTTATAGGCTCTCACTGCCATCCACCTTGATTATTGTAGTATAAATGCATGCATATATATATATCTATATATGCATATTTGTGCATACACAGGTACACATATACTTATTTGTATAAACATATAAGTACACACATGGGGCAACTAGGTATCCCAATGGACCTGGAGTCAGGAAGACTCATCATGAGTTCAAATCTTGCCTTAGACACTTACTTGTTGTGTGACCCTGGATAAGTCACTCAACTCTGCCTGAGTTTCCTCCCTGTAAAATGAGCTGGAGAAAGAAAAGGCAAACCACTCCAGTGTCTTTGCCAAGAAAATCCGAAATGGGGTCATGAAGAGTT
This sequence comes from Bettongia penicillata ogilbyi, assembly GCA_023548195.1. Classification (NCBI taxonomy): domain Eukaryota; kingdom Metazoa; phylum Chordata; class Mammalia; order Diprotodontia; family Potoroidae; genus Bettongia; species Bettongia penicillata. The sequence goes on along the minus strand of JAJHZJ010000020.1, from coordinate 2,863,930 downwards.
AGAAACAACTGAAGTAGCTAAACAACAACACACATAGACATATATGTATGTATACATATGCATATGTATATAGGTGTATGTAGGTATTTGCTTTGAATATCTATATCTATATATCTATATTGACATCTTTATAATCTATCATCTGTATTTACCATCTCCATCTATCAGTCTGTTTATTCATCTCTCTCTCTTTCTCACTCTCTCTCTTTCCCCATTTCTTCCCTCCAAACTCTAGAGTTCCCTTTTACAAAGAAAAACTGTTAAGCAAAAAATCAACAGTCCAATACAGTTGCATTCCTGACAATGTGTACAACATTTTGTCCCAATCATCAGTCCAAATTCTATGGAAAGGAGGATGTTATATTGAATTTTCTGTTTTCTGGGCTCATTATTGATTTTTCTACTACTCAACCTTTAATTTCTTGATTACCTTTTTGTTTTCATTGCTGTTGACACTGTATTTTGTTTTTCTGGTTCTGCTCATTTTATTTTATATCAATTTATACAAATCTTCCCATGTTTCTCTGAATTCCTTATTTTTATCACTACTGAAACACAGCATCTTATACCATTTGCATATGTATGTAGAACTATATCTCAAATGACAGGTACGTACTTTGTTTCTAATTTGTTGCTATAACAAAAAGTACTGTTATGAATATTTTTTTGTTTGGGGCCTTTCTATCTTTGAACTCCTTGGAGCATATGACCAGTAGTGGGATATTAGGTCAAAGTAAATTTTAGGTATTTAAGTGGGAGAGTATCATGATATAGGTAATACTTTAGGAAGGCTAATTTGGTTTCTATGTCTAGGGTATATGTGTGTATGTGTGTGTATATCAAGGGTAATATTGGAATTATGTTTATTAGTTAAAAGGCTATTGCACTAATTTGGGTGAGGTGTAGGTAGTATGGGCCTGGTCTTATTTAAAGGTAAGTGGAACATAGGACCTAGAATGAAGGCATAATTGGACCTGGGTTTGAATCCTGCTTTAGACAATTACTAGCCATATGATTCACAACCTACTTTCTGGTCAAGTCATTTAACCTTCTTAATTAAGTTTATTTTCCTTAGATATAAAATGAGGAGAGTGCAGTTGATGTTTTCTAATGTCCTTTTGAGCCCTATTATAATCACATGATCAATTCTTATTTTTTTGACGTATGAGGAAAGTGAAAGCCCAAGACAGGAAATGACTTGTTCAAGCTCACACAGGTAGGAAGTAGCAGAGCTAGGATTTGAATTCAGGGTTCTCTTGTTCTTTATCCAGTGTCTTCCCACTTCACCAGGTGGCTCCTTAATGGAAATGAAGAGACTAGTTCAAAGAAAGAAAAAGAACAAATAGTATTTGGCAACTGATTAGATGAACAGTATTTAGAGATAGGTTTCAGGTCTCTAAACCATAATATAACCATGTATCTTCATGTTGCTTTCATTGTCATTCCTCTATGGACTATTAGAGCTTTGGACTCTGGGTAAAATAACACATGTAATACCTCTCTGGGTAACTCCCCAACTTGCACTCACATTAGCAGTTTGTGTCCTTAGGAGGCTTATTACTTTCAGGGTCTAGGGAATCATCCTGTGAGTTCCTATTACTATACCTCTTGTGCCTCCACTGGTGTGCTTCCCCTTAACAATCTGTCAGTAGATTTAGTTAGCTTTTTGCAAAGGCATTTACTAAGATGGTATAATAAGAACAGTTGATTCAAAACATTCTTTTCCAAACTGGGGACACATTCTTTCATACATACATATACTTATATATATATGTGTGTGTGTGTGTGTGTGTGTGTGTGTGTGTGTGTGTGTGTGTGTGTGTGTATTCCCTGGGAAGAGTAGATACAAACTTAGAATACAGTGGTAGTGAGCTATATATATAGGATATATGACTGGCAAAGGATCATTCACAATTCTTGGTACTACATGGCCTCAAACTCCTTTTTCATTTGTAGAATCTTCATATAGTTTTCCTTAAGTGCAGTGTCTCTTCTGGGCAGGCCACTCAGTTGGGCTTCAGGGATCAGATCTTTTCTTTAACTTTTATTCTTCTCTGCTATGAGGGGTCATGGTCCTTAAAGGTGTTTCTTCTCTTTGGTGACGATCCCTCCCTATCTGTGTCTGTCCTCAGGTACACCCCTTTGCTCCCAGCTAGATGCATTGAGGTTCAACTAGTCAAATAGCTCAGATGACATGTTTTGGGTAATGGGACTGGGAGAGAGAAGAGAAAATGTCCCCCTCCCCATAGGAGTCTCCCCCACAAAGTCCTCCTAAGCTTGTATTCCTTAATTCTCAACTCCTGTAACTATTAAAATTCATCGGTTATTTAAAACTTGCTTACTCAGACAATTGGCCCTGCTTTCTTCTTGACTCAAAGACACAATAAAAAAAGATTATGCCCTTTAGAAAGGAATAAAAAGGCAATGACAAAGTTTGTATATAGATATATTAATCCCTCATCATGTGATTGCTTTCTGTGACTACATCAGTTGAACTGGGAGAGAATCACATCACTCCCTCCCTTGCACACAAATCATTGGCACTATCAATTTAGTCACTGTACTGTTTTCAAGTCTTTTTGTTTACACCCCATCATCTTATTAATTTTTGTAAATTAAGCTGATGCTAATTATTCCTTGTAATATAATAACGAAAATTTATATATTGCTTACTCCATGTCAGGCACGGTGCTAAGTGCTTTACTATTATTTCATCTGCTTCTTACAACAACCCTGGAAGGTAGGAGCTATTATTACCCCCATTTTATAGATGAGGAAACTGAAGAAAACAGAGATGAAGTGACTTGTCCAAAATCACTCAGCTACTAAGTGTCTGAGGCTAAATTTGAAATCTGATCTTTCCTGACTATGGGCTGGCATTCTATTCTCTATAATACCTAGCTGCCCAGTTAGAATGATAATTTCACCACTACTAAATGACAGCCACTTAGGTTAAAGAGTAGCCTTTAAGGAAGAAACCCCACTGGATCAATCTACTTTATTCTTATGTATAGTCACAGAATCAGAGGATATTAGTAATTGAAGAGGACCCCTTCATTTTACATGTGCATATATAAAATGCACCCAGGCAGCGAGGTGGTACAGTGGATATAGCACTGGCCTGGACTCAGGAAGTCTTAAACTCAAATATAGCCTCAGACACTTGCCAGCCAATTATCTTGGATAATTCACTTTACCTCTATTTGCCTCAATTTCCTCAACCGTAAAATAGGGATCATAGTAGCACTTACCTCTCAAGATTGCGAGGATCAAATGAAATAATAAGCATCTCACAGTAGTCTCTATATAAATGCTAGCAATAATAACAGTAATAGTAATTATTATTATTAATTTATGAAAACCAGAGTCATAGATAGGAAGTAATTTGCCTAAAGTTATATGCCTAGTAAGTGGCAGAGCCAAGATTTGAATCCTGACCAAAAAATGTATTGCACTATCTCTTACATTCAGTTTAGAATGAATTGAATAAATATTTGTTGAAAAATATTGCACGTATTGTTATTACACATGGATCTTTACGTGGGTCTGTGGGGTACTCACATATCTTATTGCGTCACTCAACCTCCTCTCAGTGGCTTTAGAGCAAACCAAATTTTCATGCTGTCCTCTCCTGCAACTAAAGTGATCACAAATAATTTACGCTGTCCTTACTCTTTGTCCAAGTCTCCAGAGTTAAGACAAAGTTGAGGAAATAACCTAGAGTATTTAGACAAAATCTTTCTTTCACTTGCATTTTCTGGTAATTATACTCTTTTACCTGAAGTTGAACTTCTACTAAGTGTCTGAGGCTAAATTTGAAATCTGATCTTTCCTGACTATGGGCTGGCATTCTATTCTCTATAATACCTAGCTGCCCAGTTAGAATGATAATTTTACCACTACTAAATGACAGCCACTTAGGTTAAAGGGTAGCCTTTAAATCACAGTTTCAGTTTGGTAATATAGAACTGGTTCTTTTACTAACCTTGAAACTGCCTGCCTCTCTCTCTCTCTCTCTCTCTCTCTCTCTCTCTCTCTCTCTCTCTCTCTCTCTCTGTGTTTTCCTTTCTCTCTCTTTCTCTTCCTCCCTGCCACTCCCTTCTCTGTCCCTCTGTGTCTGTATCTCTCTGTCTCTATCCCCTTGAATTAGCCTTGATATAGATGGATCAAGTACATATTTGATAAACAATTCTAACCATTGGCCAAAGGTTCTCTTTGCCAAGATGTGGCGAAAAATGCTCTCCCCTAGGGCTTATGCAGTTACTGATTGTTAAGTGGTGACGTCTATGGAGGGATTGGATTTCATTTTCTTCTAGTAATTCATATGAGGAGTTTCTTTCCCAGGGTCTTCATTTCCATTCCTCCTCCTCTAATCCTTCTGTGTAGTTAAACTAGAAGACAGATAGGTTGGGGCTAGGTTGTATAGGACTACAAAAAGCTAAATGTTAAGTTTCTATTTTATCCTCCAAGCAATAGGAAGATGAATTATTTAAGTGGGGGAGTCATATGATCAGATCCCTGCTTAAGGAAAATTATTTTGGCAGCAGAATGTAAAACCAGATTGGAGTAGTGAGAGGCTTGAGAAACCAGGGTCTTAAATAATTGTACTTTCTATTTTAAAATTTTTATACCATTTTAGTTTTTATATTAACTTTCATTTTCAAATGTATGCTCCCCCCACCCCGAGGAAACCATGCCTTCTTACAAAGAAAGAGAGGAAGAAGAAGAAGAAGAAGGAGAAGAAGAAGGAGGAGGAGGAGAATTTGTGAGAGGAAGGGAGAAAGAGGGGGAAGGGGATGGGGGGGAGAGAGAGAGAGAGAGAGAGAGAGAGAGAGAGAGAGAGAGAGAGAGAGAGAGAGAGAGAGAGAGAGAGAGAGAGAAGCAAAACTAAACAACAGTACATGAAGCATGACAGTATATGTAGTGTAGCACATCCATCGATCTTAGCAAAAAAGAGAGGGAGGTAAATGTTTTCATGTCTTCCTCAGGGCAAAGTTTGGTCATTACAAATTATGCTTTTTAAAAAAAGTGTTTCTGGTGATAGTGGTGGTGTCAGGTGGATTTGGGGAAGATATCATTGAAACAGAAAAAAACCAAACCATTTTCTGTTTTTAAGGTTACGATGCCATCAAATTTTCCTTTGGTCCTGTTTTGTTTCCTTTAGAATTTGTCACCCTCTCAGTTGCTATGTGCCACCTTCCCCTATACCCATATTTCCATTCCCTCCCTTCCTGTTCATGCCCCATCTTTATTTTCCACTGGCTCCTCCTCTCACACTTTTCAGTTGGTCTTACTCTTCTTTCCACACCAAACTCTTTTCTCCCTTTTCCCTCTTTAGTCTAGATAGTCTTTCCTGCCACTTTCCTTCCACCCTCCCTATCCTTTGCTCTCTTCTGGGCCCCCATGATGTCTCCTTTTCCCACCTCTTAATTAACAGTTTTGTAATCCTGATCTCTCTATTCTCTTACCCTTCCAGTCATCAAAAGTCACATGACTGAAAAATGAAAATGACAACAATCTCTCCTAAAGAATTCCTTTACCTTTCATATCCCATCAATTGTCAGATTCAGTTCCAATATTTTTCTCTACATATGAACTTACACACCCACTATTTTAGCACAGATCCTCATCAGCTCACTTCTATTATAACAGTCCCTAATGAGTCTCCCTACCTATTGTCTCCCCATTTTCCAATCCCTCTTCAACACAACTGCCAAATTGGAAGTACTAAAGTATAGGTTTGACTATACAGAAGACAGTGTGCTACAATAGAAAGGCATGGGATTTGAAGTCATCTGACCTAGGTTCAAATTCTAACACTGCCACTTATAGCTTCTGTGACACTGGGTAAATCTCTGAACCTCAGTTTCTCAGAGGCAGCTCCCTTTGGTGGAGAGACTACCAGAGATGGAATCAGGAAGAACTGGGTTCAACTCCTACCTCAGACAATTAAATCACTTAATTTCTTTTAGCTCCATTTTCTATCTGTAAAATAAGGGATGACTTTTAGTTACTCTAACTCTGCTTCTGTATTAATACCCAGATCAAGAATCTCCAATGGATCCCTCCTGGATACAATTCAAACTCTGTTTGGCTTTTAAGGCCTTTCCCCAGTCTACCTCCCTCTTTCTTACTGAACTTTCCATTTTCTTCCTCCATGCCTTTGTAGTGTTCTCATTGTCTGGAGTGAACTCCCTCCTCACCTCAAGCTCAGAACACCTACATTTGCTTCGAAACTTAGCTTGTGTCACCTCCTACATGAGCTTTCCTGAGTTCATACAATTTCTAGTTCCTGTACCCTAAAAATTATATATTTTGCATTTATCTATGTACATGTTCACTCTCTTTTCTCCTCCCCTTTCCCACAGAATGTAAGCCCCTCAAGAGTAAATACTATTTGGTTTTTGTCTTTGTATCCCCAGCACAATGATGACACATAATAGGCACTTATCACAGGATCATAGGGTCATAGATATGATGCTGAAAGGGACCTTGTATGTTATGTGGTCCAACCCCTTTATTTTACAGATGCAGAAACTGAGGTTCACTTTCCAAGTCTGAATGTCAATTTCCCAGATCAAATGTAAATGGCACAGCTGAAATTCAAATCAAAGTCTGATTCTGGATTCAGTACTCAATAGATGCTTTGTTGAATGAGTAGTAGTTATCCTAGGCAATTTTTGTTGAATTATTGAATGTCCTTTCCATTCATTTTTGTAGAGACTTTTTTTGAAGATATTATTTCACTTCACATATTGCTTCACTTCTAAATGTTTCTTTGGATCTTTGAAGACTGAAATTATCCTCTGCATGACTCCAGAGGGAGTTGTGGTGACCTGCTTTTGTGTTAATGCGTGCTGTAGAGCAAGCTTTCCTCCACGATTAAAATCTCCCACAAACATCAGTTGTTGAGACTTTCTCAATCCTCTTATCTGTTTTTAAAAGCAATCAATCTTCCCTCCTCCCTCTGCCTACTTGGTCATGCCCTTTCTGATTGCTTCATCTATGGCCTTGTCTACACATGCAAAACAGAAGGGAGAATGGAGATAATTAGGTACATAATTTAAGGCTCCAAAGTCATTGCTACTTAACATTTTTATCTACAAAGTTCAAGACAATAGCAAACAGTATCTGTGAATACTCAGCTGATAGATATAGGGCAATGGGTTGGACTATATGTAGACCCAAATGATGAAATATTCTTCTCTTCTTCAGACATATGTTCTTAAATCATGACCCTGCATCATTGTACTCCTCCTGGTTTTGAATGCTGCTTCTGTTGGTTGTTGAAAATTATTTCTAATTTAATTAAAAAAAAAAAAGGAAAGAAGGGAGGAAGAAAGAGGACAGTTTCTATATATGAATCACTGTGCTAGGATTGTGGAGACTTCCTGGTATAGTGCCAAGAACTCTTGGAGGAATGGGAGACCTGAGTATGAATCTTATCTCAGAAATTATGTGATCCTAGGCCTCAGGATCCATCGAGCCTCAGTTTTCTTATTTGTAAAATAGGAATAATAACACAGGTAGAATGTACCTCCCAGGACTGTCATGAGATAATGTTTGAATAGAGCTCAGTGAGATTGAAAACTATTTAGTACAGTGCCTGATGCAGAGTAGGCCCTACGCAAAGGCTTCTTCCCTTTCCATTCTGTTTTATAAAGTCTATGGGCTGAGTAAAAATCTCATCTAATAGTTATGAGGTCCCTGCCTTCATGGTGCTTTGCAATTTAATTTAGGAAAATGAGACTTGCATATAAGTAACTGCAATTCTGGGAAACAATTGATTTCAAGATAAGAAAGTGTTGTGATAAGGCAGAGTAAAAGGAATGTCCTTTATAGAGATCACCTATCAATTTTTGTTTTGAAAAAACTGGTCACTGTAGCATTCTGTGTGGAGTGCCTTAAGCGGCAAAGATAATGTGCCAAATGGAAACCTAATTCTAGGTTGCTGGTTTTTTTTTTAAACATGCTATATTTTGTTTCCTCTAGAGCAGGGGTTCTTAACTGGGGGGTCCATGGAAGGATTTCATGGGCTCCATCAATTTGAATGGGAAAAATTTTTCATCTTTATTTTCACTAAGTTCTAGTATTTTTTTTTTCAGTTATAAAGTAGTCAACAATATGTAGGGTCAATAAGCTTCAATAGACTGCCAAAGGAGTCTCTGACAGAAAAAAGGCTCTAAGAAGCCCTGTTCTATGAAGTGATATTATCTATACATATATATTAAGTATTGATTGTTAATTAGCTATTATACTTCATCAACCTATATCTAGTCCTAGTCTCCCAAGGGCCAATTCTTTATTGCCAGATACCCAATGGATGTTTCAAATTAGATGTACCATAGCTATCTTAAACTCAACAAGTCTAAAGCATATTTTTTTACCTTTATCCCCCAAACTATCTCTCCCAAATCTTCCAGTTTCTGTCAAAGGCAACATCATTCTTCCATTCTTGCATTGTTTATAAGTTTGTCATTATCCTCAGTTCCTTGCTCTCACTCATTCCACATATCCAGTTACTTGCTACATCTTGCCATTTCCCCCTTCACAACACTGTTCACATCTGACCTCTTTTCTCCATTCCTGCAGTGAAGTTAGTTCAGGTTCTCACCACCTCTCACCTGGATGATTGCAGTTACTTCTTAATTGATCTCCTTGCCTCAGATCTCTCCACACTTTATTCTGTCCTCCACACAACCACTGACGGGGTCCATCTGGAGCATTTGGTCATGTTGCTCTCTTACTCAAATGAACTCCATTTCCTCCTTATCACCTCTACAATAAAATATAAATTAAACCCCTCTGTTTGGCTTTTAAAGCCTTCCACAGCCTGATTACAATATATCTTTCTAGCCTTATTATGCATTAGCCCTCTTCTCCCTGAGGTCCAGCCAAACTGGTCTCACTCACCCATGGCACTCACTGATGGCACCTTTGTTCTCCATGCTTTCGTACTAGCTTTCCATCATGTTTGGAATGCACTTCCTAGTTACGTCTGCCTCTTAGAATCCCTCCTTTTTTTTTTTTTTTTTACAAGATGCTTTGCCAAGCACCACATTCTTTGAGAAGCCTTTCCTGGCCTCTCCAATTTGTCAGTGCCCCCCACCAATATCTTTTTTTAAAAAATGATGTGGTTACTACAAGGAAATCTGCTTAGGGGAAATGTGAAGGAATAAGCAATTTTTAAATGTCTATTTTAAGTGTCAGTTTAAGTGTCTAACATGTACCAAGCTCATTATAAATGTTATCTCATCTGATCCTTGCAACAACTCTGCGAGGTAGGTGCTATTATTGTCTCCATTTCGCAATTGAGGAAACTGAGGCATTGCATAAATAACTTGCTCAGGGTCACCCAGTAGTGTCTGAGGCTGGACTTGAACTCAAGTCTTCCTGCCTCTAGCTCAGTGCTCTATCCACTGGGCCATCTATCTTCCTCCTTGGCAAACAGAGGTTAAATAACTTACCCAAGGTCACACAGCTAAGTGTCTGACACCAAATTTTATCTGAACTCTTCCTGACTACAATCCTGGAACTGTATTCACTGTGCTACCTACCTGTCTCTTATTCACACCTGAAAAAGTGAGTGAATAGTTTATGACATCAAAATATGAGATGTATTTGGATGGCCATTGAATTAATGTTTCAGGATCCATATCTTGAATAGACTGTATAGGAATAATGGAATGAGTCCATTGAAATGAATAGGAGGAGGACACTGGGCAGAATTATGTTCAAGAAACTGAGATGCACAGATAATAAATATTAGAGCAGTGATCCTAAGTTGTCCCCTACAAATCCCAACATTTTCCCAGCAGTGCTGCTACTGCCCATGGTTATAAACCATGGAATAAAACAATCTCTGAAGAATCTGCAGCAAAGCTGATCTAGGGGGCAATGAAAGCCTTAAATAGGCTACAGAACATAACCAATGCGACTTACACTTGAGAAGTGGTATTAAAAGGTCATCAAAACATTGAAGAGCTAGAGTAAGAGGTGGACCAGAGGTGGACCAGTCAGAAGAAGAAGAAGAAGAAGAAGAAGAAGAAGGAGGAGGAGGAGAAGGAGGAGGGGGAGGGAGAGGAGGAGGAGGAGGAAGAGGAGAGAGGAGAAAGAGGAGAAGAAGAAGAAGAAAAGAAAAAGAAGAAGAAAAGGAAGAAGAAGAAGAAGAAAGAAAAAGAGGAAGGAGAAGAAGAAGGGAGGAAGGGAGGGAGAGAGGGGAGGAAAGAGGAAATGAGAAGAGAAGGGTAGAAAGAGATGGGGAGAGGAAGAGAGAGAGATGGGGGGTGAAACAAGTGGGGATAAGAGGAGAGAGAAATAGGAGGAGGTGGAGATTTATTCCATCCTACTCCTGAGGATAAGTATCATGGAAAAAGAATTGAATTTAGAGTCAGAGGACCGGAGTTAGATTCCTAAATCTGCCACTTGCTACCTGTGTGACCATGAGTGAGTTATTTCCCTTCTTTGAGTCTCAGTTTTCTCACAAGGGAACTGGACACGATAATTTCTTCCACATATAGCATTTTAATATCTTATTATATTCACTATAGTAACATTGCTTTATATATTTTTGAGCAGTTGATTACCTTTATATACCCTAGTTTTTCCATCTGTAGAATGGAAATAACATGGAATCAAGATGTTATTTTTGATTCTCCTCCTGTGGAAAGAGAGCAGAGTATCACAAATCCAGAGGGATGCTCTATATAGCATTACTTACTAGGGAAAGAATATTTTACTTTTGTCCTTGTGGCAAGTGCTGTTGAACTGTTTGGTGCCATAGTGTATGGTACAAGAGAGCATTACGTTCATATGCATACTCCTTTGTGTATGGTGCAGGTACAAGGCAGCATTATATCCATGTGCACACTCAGTAGTTTAGCTGGGGTAATAACAGCAGTGCATCAGATCAGGTGTTTCCTTTGCAAAGCTGTGACTACATATGTGGCCCGGTGGCACAAGAGATGGTACCTTATGACCACATTGCTGATGACTCAGAGTTGTCTTTGTAAGTGCCTGACCCTAAGAATTGTGTGTGAGAATACAAAGTAGATAGAGCCATCAAGAGCCTTAGAGTGTATTTAACCAACAATTACTAAGTACTTAATATGAGCAGAATGTTAGGCATCAGGCATATGGAAACAAGAACAAGATAGTCCCAGACCTCTAAGAGTTTGCAAGCTAATTAGGAAGATAAGCTATTCATAGAAAAAGTAGGTGGCCTCACATCTGCTTCCTCCTCCTGCCTAGAGCTGAAACTAAAGTGGGACACCTGGGGCTTTGCCTAGTGCACTAACATTTAGGAGGCACAGATATGTAAAATAATCATTTTTAAAGATTGTGTAATTTAAAAACTAGTTACATTTACAACTTAACAGTACTTTGGCTCCAGCAGGTAGAAACTAGTTAGCACTAATAATGAATTAAACTGGGAAATTATTAAATGAGCTTCCTTCCCCCTACACCCCATTTGCACCTCATGGCTGAGCATGCCTGCCCACCAAGTAAGCACCTCCCTAGGCAGCAACTTTTTTAGTAGTGGCCTTACAGTATCCTGAGGCCTCTCCTTCTATAACTGATTTGAGGGTGCATTTAGTATGGCTGTCTAAAAGTGCTACAATTGCTAGTTAGTGCTCTGCCCCATCTTTAATGCTCCTCCTATTTTTCTAAGTTGTCTCTCTTTCTGGTTGTTTCCCAATGTGATTTTTGAGAATTCTGATGAGCAGAAGCCCTGACAACTCTGCACTTTTATGGGTTAAATCACCAAATAGGATTGGGACTGAAGGGCTCCTAGATCACCTGGTCCTTCCTTGTTCTCACCTTCCCTACCCCTCACCACCCTAGAGATGGCTACCGTTAGACATAAATGTCTTTTTTGTTTTTTGTATTCCTTAGCATTTAGCACAGTGCCTGACACATAGTAGGTGCTTAACAAATGATAACTGACTGAAGATCTCCAGTGAGGGGTCCCCACTGTCCCACATCAGGAAATTCATTACACTTTGGGATATCAGTAAGCATTTGTTGGTGTTTTTGAGTTGCTTTGTTCAGCCATATCTAACTTTTTCTGACCCCATTTGAGGTTTTCTTGGCAAAGATATTGGAGTGGTTTCCTATTTCCTTCTCCAACTCATTTTACAGATGAGGAAACTGAGGCAAACAGGGGTTAAGTGACTTGTCTAGGGTTACACAGCTTGTAAGTACCTGAGGCCAAATTGAACTCAGGTCTTCCTGACTCAAAGCCCTGCACTCTATCCGTCTTGCCACCTAGCTACCTGAATAAATATTCAAGGAAATCTTTTCCTGATGTCGGGCTTCAATCTGACTCTTTTCAAATTATATTGTTCTTGTATTATAATATATCATGTATTCAAGATGCATTATTTTTATTTTTCCCAGGTCTGCCCTTAGGAGCTAACACGAGTCTAATCCCTTTTCCACACAAAGTCTTTCAAGTGTTTGAAGGCAGCTATCATATCACCCCTAAACCTCTCCTCCAGGTTAAATATTTCCATTGTTTTCATCTGATCCTCACATGGCTCAAGGACCTGTGACTATCCTGGTTGCCCACCTGGGCAATATTACCAATGTCCTTCCTAAAATATGGTGCCCTGGACCAAACACAATATTCCATGTGGGTTATGACCAGAGGAGCAGAGGGCAGGGGGACAATCAATCACCTTCCTAGAACTGTCTGAAGGTTAGGAATCCAGAAGGACTGGTTCTTATGCTCAGCCACTTTTCTGAGTGCTGCAGGCTTTAGGACAAGTTTATAACACCTGAGAAGGAAAAGGAAAACTCTCCGTCCCCCTGTTCTTGTTTATCTAAGAGACACTCCTTGTACTTCTCTATTCACTGAGCTAGGTTAACATACTAAAATTACCCAAGAAAATAATGAACAAAGATCACATCATCCCACCTGGTAGATAGAATGGGATTGTCTTTTTTTTTTTTAATATTACTCTGCTATATCTTTTGGCTGAATTTCATTCTCACTGTATTTTGTAAAATATTTTATAAAATTCATTGAACCCAAGTCCCTCCTCTGTTGATTTGGAGGCCAGGTTATTGTAAAATTATAGAAGGAGACCTATGTATAATGATGATGAGGAGACTCAAAGCCGGGTGAAGAGAAGAGGGGAGGTGGGGTTGGGAAGGGGAAAGGGATGCCAGTGATTCATTTCCTTTTGGAGCTAGCTTTGGGGACTATGGTGTTCTATATACCTGTTCCTCCTCTTTTCCACCAATTCATACTTATTTCAGATTTCCAAAGCCAATCTCAAAAATCACCTCATTTAGAAAGTCTCCTTTGATGATCATCTTGGCAAATAATTTACATGTAGACTTGGGAGACATAGGTATGTATTGAGTTAGACCTGGGAGATAGACTGGATGGAAGGAATCACATTATCTTCTAATTCAATTCCTTTATTTTACAAATGAGGAAACTGAGACATAGAGAAGATATTTACCTCAAGTCACTGAGTGGCAAGGCTGTAACACAACCAGTTCTTTCATGGTACAGTGCTATTTATACTACTATGGCTAAGGGTTATATCAAACAAAATTTTCATGAGCAAAGAGTTGGATTTAGAAATGCTTTCAAAATTGCTGGTAGGTTAGGCTACTTGAAACTGTTGCTATTGTTACCTTGTAATTTAATGGTCTTTTCTCAGTTCTCATCCTTGTTGAGCTCTCTGCAGCATTTGACGATGCTGGTCCTTTCTTCTCCTGTATATTTTCTCTTCTCTGGATTTTTGTGACTGCTCTCTCATCTCTTTTCCTACTTTCCCCATCTCTTTTACCTTCACACAAAATCCACTAACTGTGGGTATGCCCCAAGGTTTTGTTGAGGTGTTCTCTTTCCCTCTCTTCCTTGGTGATTTCATTAGCACCTGTGAGTTCCATTTTAATTGTATTAATTAATTAATTGAATTACAATTAATTTAATTGTATTCAGGTGATTCCTATTGAAGAGAGAGAGAGATGGGAGAGCTGGTTCAAAATGTGAATAAATTTATTTAGACCTGCTCTGTTGCCACTGAGAGCTTTATTGATGCAAAAGCAGTGGGGCCTGGGATTTAGCAAGAAGCTAAACAAAGGCAGTGATACAGGAAAAGGACCAGACTTATATAGAATGATTTTAGAGTTTCCTTATGGGGATTGCAGATCTAGGGTAAGTCTTTCAAGGTAAAGAAGTCTTGTAAGATGAGACACAAGATAAGGGAGATAAAAAATCCCATTCCCTAGGATGAAGGATGGGGACAAGGAATTTTATGGTCCAGGATAAGGGGAAGTTTTGTGGTGTAAGGGGAGACTTTAGGGGACCATCAGGTTAAAAAATAAACCAGGAACTTTGCAAAGTCAGTCCTTAATATTATTTTTTAACCCTTGGGGCACTGTTTTCTATCCACATCAATTCCTGTAGCTATATATCCAAACCTAGTCTCTTTCCAGTGCTAGAAGAAAGTTGGAAAACTAGGAAAATTCCTAGTTGCATTTATGAAATTGTGTATAGCATTGGGTATGGGGTCCTGTGCAGCTAAAGATGCTATATGTAGTGAGGTTTTGTGTATTTATCCTAAGCAGCATGGAAGTAATTGAGTCACATTTTTTATTCAGGCCACCACAAAATATGGGCAATTCCATCAGGTTTAGTGCATTTAGCCAGCTCTAGAAGGGGTGGGGAGACAGAAGGAAATTTGTATGTAATTCAGTCACACTGCACATTTAGATAATAAAGTGTTTTGTTTTTTTCTTTGCTCCATAAAAACATCTTTTGAATATGTGAATCTTTTGAATCCCTTTCCTCTACTCATATTATAGTGACTACCCAGTCACTATTATAATCCAGACTGACTGACTGGACAGTTTCCAGGATATAAGTCTTGAAAACAGAGAACCTACTATGAAAGACCCAGGAAAAACAACCTTGATAAAGAAGTGCTGAGGGGAATTCAGGGGAAGATACAACCATTAAATTAATGTTTGGGTGGTTGTGCTGAGATGGCAACGCTGACTTGTATATGAGCAAATCCATCTGTGGTCCCACCAGCAAAGATCAATTCAAAGACTCAGAGCTGAGGGAGAGAACTCAGTGACCTGTGAATGGAATATAGACTAATAGATGGAAAATATATTATTAAACCAATCAATCAAAAAAAAAATACTATGTGTCATGAACAGTGCTAGGCATGGGGCATCCAAGAACAAAGAATAAATTTATCATGACTCACAAGGAGTTTACATTCTAATACAAGGACCAACAAATACATTACAAATATACACAGAATTAATTTAAATACACACACACATATACATATACATATACACATATATATCTATATCTATATAACAATTAAAGGAAAGGTAGTTTGGGAGGCAGGGCACCAGCAATTGGGGTGAATCCAGAAAGATCTCATGGCATTTCAGGTTTGTGGGATGGTTACTGCAAAGGCTGGATAACAGAGTGTAGAAGGAGGAATAATGTCAACTGAGACTGCAAAGATTGGGACCACATTGTTTAGGACTCTAAAAACTAAACACATGAGTTCATAGTTTAACCTAGAGATGAAAAGAAATGGCTGCAGTTGATTGATTCGGGAAATTATTAGATTATAGTTAGATCTATACCTGAAGAAAATTATTTGAGTGGTGAGAGACTGGGGCAGGTAGATCAATTAGTATACTGTTACAGTAATCTAGGTGAAAGGAGATGTTTAGTCAAATCTGGTAAAAGGATATTTATAATTTTCTTGTTTAAAGTTTGCAATGTGAGACTTGCTTACATTCAATCTAAAGGGAACTGGGAATATCTAGGGTGAGGATGTGAGGTTTTCTTTGGAATTATATCCAGCAGAAAAATGGGGAGTGTCCATGCACAGGAGGTTAAAAAAACACAAAAACAAACTATGAGTATTTAGGCAGAGGAAAAGAGAAGGAAGAAGAAACACAGAGAGGCAGAAAAAGAGAAAGTAAGATAGGGAGAGAGATACAGCGACGGAGAGAGTCAGAGAGTGACAGTCAGAAAGAGACTAATATAGAGACAGGAAGACTGAGATAGGAAAGAGACAGAGAGTCAGAGAATTACACAGAGACAGAGAAAGTTGGAGACAAAGTGAGACCCAGAGACCCAGAAACACAAATACACACACAAACACACACACACAAATTTGATAGAAGGATGTTTGTCATATTGCAGCTGTGGAGCTGGCTGTGAAGACTAACTCATGGAGCCAACCATGAGAAACAGTCATGCAGAGCCAGTCATGGGCTTTCCATGATCATCTACTATATGTGCTAAAAACCCCACCATTCCCAAGAGTGCAAATGAGTTTTCCTAGTAACTATCCTTGAGTGACTCATGATATCTTCTTTTTCCAGGAACCAAGGGAAAAGAACTTAGGCGCCAAGGTTAGCATTCCTGACACATAAACACGCCTGCTTTTAGATTGCTGGCTCCTTGAGCTTCTATAACAAAGCTGTGAGCCTTCCACTGCTCTTTTGTTCCATTTGGCTGCTTGCATCTCACCCTTTGTGAAAACAATTTTATTTAAATTATTTTATTTAAAACAATTTTTTAAAACTATGAACTAGAAATCATCAGCAAATATGAATTTTATTGTCTACAAAGACACAATAAAAGAATAATATATGAAACAGTAAATCAAATGAAGGCAGATTAAAACAATATATATATTCCATTTAACATGGTAGTATCAACATTGCCCAGCTTGTCTTCACCCCTTTGTGAACTTCTTTATCCTCTCTTCTGTGTTTTAAATGTTTTGCTATTCTCTTTTTTATCTTCTTTTTAAAATTACTATCATTACCCTCCTCTCAACTTTATCCTCCACCCAAATAAAAACCCTCCTTTGTGACAAAAAAATGCAATAAAGCAAAGCAAATTTATGTCGTATTGTTTGCCTCTGAAAACATGCTTCAGTCTGTACCAGGAAGCCATCATTTCTCTATCATGAAATGGGAAGCCTACTTCATCATCAGTCTTCTTGAGTCATGACACATTATTGCATTAATCAGAGTTTCTTAAATCTTTCAAAACCGTTTTTGTTTAAAATGATGTATTCATCATATAAGTAGTTCTTTTGGTTCTACTTACATTAATCTGCATCAGATCAAGTCTTCTGAAGTTTCTCTTAATCCTTTTCATAAATTTTTATGGCACAATAATATTTTATTACATTCATATGCCTTAATTTTTTAATTCATTTCCCATCTGATGGATGTACACTTTGTTTACATTACTTTGCTACAACAAAAAAGTTCTGCTACAAATGTATTTATTCATATGGGTCAATTTCCTACGTCTTTGATCCCTTTTGGGTATATGCCTAGAGTAATGCTTTGGTGGTAGTTCCAAGCTGTTTTCCAGAATTGTCAGGCAATTTCATAGCTGCACCAATAGTACATCAATGTGGCTATTTTCCTCAGTCCCTAGTTTCCTTTGTCTGACATCTCTCCCCAGTTTGGGTTTCAAGACCACATTTGCATCTTGGAATGAGTTGGGCAGGTTACCATCTTTTCTCTTTGAGTTCATTGTTCTTAATCCACTTGGGAGCATGAGGAGCCAAGATGGCAGAGCAATTGGTTATTGCTGTCTCCCTCCCCTTGTTTACCTTGATGAGCCCTGAGAATGTCTCCCTGGGAAAAACCCTGGAACAGTGGGAGCAGCTGAAGGGGTAAACAAACCCCATGGGCTAGGAAGATCACTAAGGAGGTTCCCTCTTGCTGTGGCTGAAGGGGACCAGTGCAGGATCAGAGCTGCCCCAGACAGCCCCACCTCAACAAACCAGGAGAAGATCCTGAGCCCCAGGGTGGTGAAGCCAGGAACTGCCAATACCAGGACCCCAGGCATGCCTCAGCACCCCAGGGGAATCGGGAAGACACTAGCACAGACAGAATAATCAACCACTGAGCTTGCCTATGCTCTAGCTCAGCAGAGGAGACCTCCTGTGGTCAGACCACTCCTCCCCCACACTTAACACAGCTAGCTCCAGGATAACTTTGAGGAAGCCCAAAAAGATCTCACCTGGCCTCTGCTTTCTAACACCAGCCAGCTTAGCACCAGGTAAGCTTCAGTGTTTTAGCTTCTAGCTGAAAGAACCAGAGGCCACAACAAACAAAGCCTCAAATTTTAGGCACAAGAACTGTGGGAAAGAGCCCCTTGTGTCCCAGATGCAGAGATCTACTTCAAAAGCCAGGAAAAAGGTGACTATCATGAATAAGAAGAAAAGCAGAAAAGAAAAGATCATAGAATCTTTCTATGGGGATGAGGCCCAAAACATAAATACCAAAGAGGTCAGCATTGAGACTGTACTCCCATCTGAAACTTCAGAAGGGAATACAAACTGGTCTGAAGTACAAAGAGCTTTCTTGGAAGAGCTTAGAAAGAATTTTAAAAGCCAAATTAGAGAAATAGAAGGAAAACTGACCAATGACTTTAAAAATATGAAAAAAGAAGTCATGGAAGAATTTAAAAGGACAATTGGACAAACGGAAAAGGAAGTACAAAATCAAACTGGATAATATAACACCTTAAAAGGAAAAATTGGACAGATGGAAAAGGAGATGCAAAAGTTAACTGAAGAGAACAATTTGATAAAAATTAGCATTGGGCAAGTAGAAAGTAATGAATCTAGGAGACATCAAGAATCAGTCAAACAGAATTTAATGAATGAAAAGATAGGAGAAAATGTAAAATATCTAATTGGAAAACAACTGGACCGGGAAAATAGATCCAGGAGAGAAAAATCTAAGAATACTTGGTCTACCAGAAAATCATGATGAAAAAAAGAGCCTGAACAATGTCATGCAAGAAATCATCAAGGAAAATTACGCAGAAGTCCTAGATCCAGAGGGCAAAACTGTCATTGAAAGAATCCACTGCTCTCCTCCTGAAGGGGTCCCCAAACTAAAAACACCAAAGAATATCATTGCCAAATTCCAGAGCTATCAAGTGAAGGAGAAAATATTGAAGACAGACAGAAAGAAACAATTCAGGTATTGAGGAGCTACAGTCAGGATCACACAGGACCTTGGAGCATCTGCATTAAAAGATCAAAGGAATTGGAATATGATATGCCATAAGGCAAAGGAGTCGGGACTATAACCAAGGATTAATTACCCAGCAAAATTGAGCATAATATTTCAGGCAAGGAAACACTACACAGTCAGTTGTGTGTTGATTAATTTGCTTGAACTAATTTTTTTCCTCTTAAAACAGTAATTTGGAACTCCCCAGAAATTCTGGATCACTGCAAGGTGCGCAGAAACACAGTGGAAAAGATTTCCATTCCAGAGAGCCCTGGAGAGCCGTTCCCAGGGGTCCGATGTGCCCCAGAAAGCAGAGTCCACCCCAGCGCTGCCCTGGCCACGACCCCAGAGGAACAGATCCTAGCAGGCTTCAGGGACGGAATGTCCATCGGCCGGGAAGGTCCCTCCACCCACAGACGCTACAGGTCAGTGAGAGAAACGTCTGGGCTGGCCGAGAGGGGAGCGGGGTGTCTCCATGACTCGGGCCCCCTCGGGAGGAAGCGGTAGAGGCAGGGGCAGGAAGCAGCCGAGGCAGAGGAGCAGCAGCAGCCCCCGGGACTCCCCAAGCAGGCAGGATCTTCATTACTGAAGGTCTCTGCATAAACCACCTGAAGGAGCTGAGACTGGGAGGTGGCCCTGCCCCCACCCACTCCATTACTTAAGGTCTCTGCATAAAGCCCCTGAGGGAACTGAGCCTGGGAGGCAACCCTGCCCCCACCCCAGCACCAGAACTTAAGCTCACATTGAATATGCCACGGAAAGCCCATTTGAATCTCAGACCCCAAGCACTAGCTGGGCGGATCTAGGCAGGGGTGGACAGGAATCTCAGAAGTCAAGTAACTGGCTGGGAAAATGCCCAGAAAAGGGAAGAAAAATAAGACTATAGAGAGCTTCTTTGAGCAGGTGCAAATGTTCCTGCCTTTCAATTCTGATGATGAGGAACTATTCTTACCATCAGGGAAAGACGTGGAGGGCGGGGCCTCTGTATCCCAGACATCCCAGGGGGATGTCGGGTGGGCTCAGGCCTTGGAAGAGCTCAAAAAGGATTTTGAAAAGCAAGTTAGACAGGTGGAGGAAAAACTGGGAAGAGAAATGAGAGAGATGCAAGAAAAGTATGAAAAACGGGTCAATGCCTTGGTAAAGGAGACCCAAAAAAATGCTGAAGAAAATAACACCTTGAAAAATAGGCTAACTCAATTGGCAAAAGAGGTTCAAAAAGCCAATGAGGAGAAGAATGCTTTCAAAAACAAAATTAGCCAAATGGAAAAAGAGGTTCAAAAGCTCACTGAAGAGAATAGTTCTTTCAAAATTAGAATGGAACAGATGGAGTCTAATGACTTTCTGAGATACCAAGAAATCACAAAACAAAACCAAAAGAATGAAAAAATGGAAGAGAATGTGAAATATCTCATGGGAAAAACAACTGACCTCCTGGAAAATAGATCCAGGAGAGACAATTTAAAAATTATGGGACTACATGAAAGTCATGATCAAAAAAAGAGCCTAGACATCATCTTTCATGAAATTATCAAGGAAAACTGCCCTGACATTCTAGAACCAGAGGGCAAAATAAGTATTGAAAGAATCCATCAATCACCACCTGAAAGAGATCCAAAAAGAAGAACTCCTAGGAACATTGTGACCAAATTCCAGAACTCCCAGCTCAAGGAGAAAATCTTGCAAGCAGCTAGAAAGAAACAATTCCAGTATTGTGGGAATACAATCAGGATAACTCAAGACCTAACAGTTTCTACATTAAGGGATCAAAGGGCATGGAATAGGATATTCCAGAAGTCAAAGGAACTAGGACTCAAACCAAGAATCACCTACCCAGAAAAACTGAGTATAATACTTCAGGGGAAAATATAGTCTTTCAATGAATCAGAGTACTTTCAAGCATTCTTGATGAAAAGACCAGAGCTGAAAAGAAAATTTGACTTTCAAACACAAGAATGAGAAGAAGCATGAAAAAGTAAACAGCAAAGGGAAGTCATAAGGGACTTACCAAAAGTGAACTGTTTATATTCCTACGTGGAGAGACAATATTTGTAACTCTTAAAACTTTTCAGTATCTGGGTAGTTGGTGGGATCACACACACACACATGTATACGCGTGCACACACACACACACATACACACATGCATGCACACACAGAGACAGAGAGCACAGAGTGAATTGAGCCTCTTTGTTTTGCAGCAATGGGACCATATGTTAAAAGAAATTAAGGTAAATGGTGAGAGAGAAAGGTAGGGGGAGGAAAGAGGGTGAAATGGAATGGGGTAAATTATATGTCATTTAAGAGGCAAGTAGGAAACTTTTTAGTGGAGGGAAAAAGAGGAGAGCTGAGAAAAAGAAAACAAGAAGTTTACCCTTATCACATTTGACTAAAGGAAGGAGTAAAATGCACACTCATTTTGGTATGAAAACCTATCTTACAGTACAGGAAAGTGGGGGAGAAGGAGATAAGCAGGGAGGGAGGGATGATGGAAGGGAGGGCAATGGGAGGAGGGAGCAATTTGAAGTCAACACTTGGGGAGGGACAGGATCAAAAGACAGAATAGAAACAATGAGGGGCAGGATAGGATGGAGAGTAATTCAGTTAGTCTTACACAGCACGACTATTATGGAAGTCATTTGCAAAACTACACAGATAGGGCCTATATTGAATTGCCTGCCTTCCCAAAGGGAATGGGTGGGGAGGGAGGGATGGGGGGAATTTGGAACTCAAAGTTTTAGGAACAACTGTTTAGTATTGTTGTTGCTACTAGGAAAGAAGACATACAGTTAATGAGGAATAGAAAGTCATCTGGCCCTACAGGACAGAAGAGAAGATGGGGACAAGAGAAGGGAGGGATGATAGAAGAGAGGGCAGATTGGAGATAGGGAAAATTAGATTGCTCGGTGTATTGGGGTGGGGGGAGGGGATAAAAGGGGAGAAAATTTGGAGCCCAAAATTTTGTGAAAATGAATGTAAAAGTTAAAGAAATAAATTTTTATAAAAAAAATAAAAAATAAAAAAAAATAAAGAAAAAGAGAAGAGGAAGTTGAGTACTTAAATAACCCCATCTCAGAAAAGAGAATTGAACAAGCCATCAATGAACTCCCTAGGAAAAAATCTCCAGGGTCAGATGGATTTACGAGTGAATTCTATCAGACATTTAAGGAACAGTTAGTTCCAATACTATATTGACCATTTTTGAAAACTGGGGTAGAGGGAGTACTCCCAAATTCTTTTTATGATACAAATATGGTTCTGACACCTAAACCAGGAAGAGCCAAAACAGAGAAAGAAAATTGTAGACCAATTTCTCTAATGAATATAGATAGAGAAATTTTAAATAAGATTTTAGCAAAACGAATACAGCATCTTATCACTAGAATAATACATTATCATCAGGTAGGATTCATACCAGGAATGCAGGGCTGGTTCAGTGTTAGGAAAACTATTAGCATTATTAATCCTATCAACAACAAAACTAGCAAAATCCACATGATTATCTCAATAGATGCAGAAAATGCTTTCAACAAAATACAACACCCATTCCTATTAAAAACACTGGAGAACATAGGAATAAAGGGAACTTTCCATAAAATAATGAGCAGTATTTACCTAAAACCATCAGCAAGCATTATATGCAATGGAGGAAAGTTAGATACATTTCCAATAATATTGGGGTGAAACAAGGATGTCCATTATCACCACTATTGTTCAATATGTTACTAGAAATGTTAGCTGTAGCAATTAGGCAAGTTAAAGAAATTGAAGGAATAGGAGTAGGCAAAGAAGAAACTAAGTTATCACTCTTTGCAGATGATATGATGATATACTTAGAGAATCCCAGAGAATCAAATAAAATACTCCTTGAAATAATAAACAGCTTTGGTAAAGTTGCAAGTTACAAAATAAAACCACATAAATCATCTGCATTTCTATATATTACTACCAAAATCCAACAACAAGAGGTAGAGAAATCCCATTTAAAGCTAGGATAGACACTGTAAAATATCTGTGAGTCTACCTACCAAAACAAACCCAGGGACTATATGAACATAATTACAAAACACTTTTTGCAAAAATAAAGTCAGATCTAAGTAGGTAGAAAATCATCAGTTGCTGGTGAGTAGACTGACCAAATATAATAAAAATGACATTTCTACTTAAATTAACTTATTCAGTGCCATACCAATCAAACTACCATATAATTGTTTTCTAGATCTAGAAAAAGTATCAAAATTCATCTGAAAGAACAGAAGTTCCAGGATATCAAGGGAACTAATGAAAAGAAATGCTGGGGAAGGTGGTCTAGTCCTACAAGATCTCAAATTGCATTATAAAGCAGGAATCATGAAAACAACTTGGTACTGACTAAGAAACAGAGGGATAGACAAGTGGAATAGGTTAGGTACACAAGACACAGTAGTGAATGAATATAGCAATCTACTGTTTGATAAACACAAAGACCTCAGTTTCTGGGATAAGAACTCACTGTTTGACAAAAATTGCTGGGAAAACCGGATAACAGTGTGGCAGAAACTGGACATAGACCAATGCCTGACACTGTACACAAGGATAAAGTCCAAATTGGATACATGATCTAGGGATAAATGTTGATACTATAAACAAATTAGGGGATCAACAAATAGTGTATTTCCTAGATTTATGGAGAATGGAGAAATTTGTGACCCAACAAGAGAGAACATTATGAAGTACGAAATGGACAATTTTGATTAAATTAAATTGAAAAGTTTTTGCACAAACAAACCCAATGCAACCAAGATTAAGAGGGAAGCAGAAAACTGGGAAAGAATTTTTACAACTAGTGTCTGTGATAAAGGCCTCATTTCTAAAATATATAGAGAACTGAGTCAAGTGTACAAGAATATAAGTCATTCCCCAATTGATAAATGGTCAAAGAATATGAACAGGCAATTTTCAGAGGAAGAAATTAAACGTATCTATAATCATATGAAAAAATGCTCCAAATCACTATTGATTAGAGAGATACAAATCAAAACAACTCTGAGGTACCACATCACACCTATCAGATTGGCTAACATGACAAAATAGGAAGATGATAAATGTTGGAGAAGATGTGGGAGAGTTGGAACACTCATTCATTGTTGGTGGAGCTGTGCTCATCTGTTCTGGACAGCAATTTTGAACTATGCCCAAAGGGCTACAAAAGTGTACATACCCTTTGACTCAGCAATATGGCTTCTTGGACTCTATCCCAAAGAGAGCATAGAAATGGGAAAGGGTCTCATATGTACAAAAATATCTATAGCAGCTCTCTTTGTGGTGGCCAAAAACTGAAAATCAAGATGATGCCTATCAATGGAGAATGGCTGAACAAGTTGTGGTGTATGAATGTAATGGAATACTATTGTGCTATGAGAAACAAAGAACAGGTAGACTTCAGAGAAGCCTGGAAAGACTTATATGAACTGATGCTGAGTGAAAGGAGCAGAATCAGAAGAATTTTGTACACAACAACAACCACAGTGGGTGAGGAATTTTTCTGGTAGACTTAGTACTTCATTGAAATGAATGCACTTGAAAAATTTCCAATGGACTTGAGACAAAATGCCTTTCACATCCAGAGAAAGACCTATGGAATTGGATCACAGATAAAATAGACCATTTTCTTTTGTATTATGTTCTACTTTGTTGTGTTTTATGGTTTCTCCCATTCATTTTAATTCTTCTATGCAACATGCATTTGATAGGAATGCACATGTAGAACTTATATAAGATTATATGCCATCTCAGGGAGGCAGTGGAGAGGGAGGGGGGAGTGAAGGGGAGGGCATGGAAAAAATCTAAAATATATGGAAGTGATTGTGGAACATTGAAAACAAATAAAATAATTCAATTAAACAAACAAATAAAACAAACAAAATCCACTTGGACCTTGATTTATTTGAATTGTCTATTTTTAACAATTACCTGGATAGGCAATATTTTTATAAATATTTGCCCTTTGACAATATTAGCCTATTTTCATTCCATATAAACTTTGTTGGCTTCAGTTTGTAGGATTCTTCCACAACAGTTCCAATCTAGTTATTAGAAATCTAAATAATAACTAAATTGTCATTTTAGGAATTTTAAAGATAAATCAGATCAACTACGATATTATCTAATTAATCATACTGAGGTTTTCTTTTACTTCATGAAAAAGTCAAACTAGTTTCAAAAATGATCACATAGATGTGACATTGGTCTGCAGCAAGAAGGGCACAGTGAAGAGATGAGTTGCACAGTTCAAATAACTTATCTGAATCATTTTGGCAAAAAAAAAGGGTTCTTTAGTATTTTTTTGCTTTTCCTTAATCTAGTTAAATCAGTTCATCAATCAATTATGTGCCAGGCACTATTCTAAGAGCTGATCATACAAAGAGGCACAATACAGTTCTTGCCCTCAAAGAGCTTATGATCAAATGTGGGAAACAGTATGCAAACAAATAGCAAATTATTTACAGGATAAATAGGACATAATTAACATTGGGAAAATACTAGCATTAAGAGGAGTTAGGGAAGGCTTCCTGTACAAGGTGGAATTTTGTTGTTGCTGTATGTCCATTCTTGAAGAGGACCAATGACATGATGAAGTTGATGTCTTGATTTAGGAATGAATTGGATTTAAATGAGCAGAGCTCTGCAAAGTCAGCAGCCTCACTTTTTCCTCTAGAGTCATTGTAGTTCCGTGGCAAGACAAAAGTCTACACAAACAGGTGATGGCCCCAGGTGGATTTTTAGTTGGGACTTAAAGAAAGCCAGAGAGGTCAGTAATTGGATTAGAGGAAGGAGAGTGTTTCATGTATGGCAGACCCCTAGAGGAAATACCCAGAGAACTGAGCGATAGAATGCTTTGCTCATAGAACAGTCAGGAAGTCAATGTCACTGCATCAAAGAGTATATGCCATGGAGTAAAGTGTAAGAAGACTTGGAAAGGTAAGAAGGGGTTAGGTTATAAAGGGCTTTGGATGCCAAACAGAGCATCTCATATCTGATCTTGGAGGCCACTGGAGGTTTATTTTAAGTAAGTGGGGGAGGGAAGGAGGAGTTGACTTGTTCAGATGTGGAAAAGAGTGGATTAGAGTGGAAAGACACTTGAGGCATATAGACCCATCAGCAGCCTATTGTAATAATGTGATGGGGCATTGTCAGAGAAGAGAAGGGAGCATATTCAAGAGATGTTGCAAAGGTGAAATTGACAGGCCTTGGCTACAGATTGGAAAAGTGGTGTGAGAGATAATGCGGAATCCAGGATGACTCCTAGGTTTCGAGCCGAGAGACCAGGAGGATAATGTTGTTCTCTACAGTCACAGGGAAGGTAGGTAGATGGAAGGATTTAGGGGGAAGGAAAAAGAGTTCTGTTCTGGACACATTGAGTTTATGATGTTTACTGGACATCCAGTTTGAGATATCTGAAAAACAGTTGGAGATGTAAGATTGGAAGGCAGCTGATGGTTTGGGGCAGGATAGATAGATTTGAAAATCCTCAACATAGAGATGGTAATTAAATCCATGTGAGCTGATGAGATCATCAAGTGAAGTTTATAGAGGGAAAGGAGAAAAGAGTCCAAGGACTGAACCCTGAGGCATACTTATGGTTAGAAAGCATGATCCAGCAAAGGAGACAGAGAAGAAGTGGTTAGATAGGACAAGAACCAGGAGAGAGTATCATCCTGAAAACCTAGAGAGAGGAGAATATGAAGGAGGAGTGATCAACAGTGTCAAAGGCTAAAGAGAGGTCAAGGAGAATGGGGACTGAGAAAAAGCCATTGAACTTGGCAAGTTAACTTGCCAAAGTTAATAACTTTGAAGAAAGCAATTTTGGTGAAATAATAAGATTGGAAGATGGATTGTAAGGGCTTAAGAAAAGAATGAGAGAAGATGGAATGGAGACATCTATTATAGGTAGCCTTTTCGAGTAGTTTAACTACAAAGGGCAGAAGAGATATAAAATGATAGTGTGTATGAAAAGATGAAGTAAAGTTTTTTTCAGGATAGGAGAGATATGGGCATGATGGCCTTGTTCTGATATTAGGCAAATTTTCCCAGAAGAGTGAGACTGTTTACCTTGTACATGGTTGATACTCAAAAGCTATAAGCCTGGAAAGGAAATAGATCCTTTCTTGAGCAGAATCTGATTGGAGAGTTTCCAGAAAATTATCAGGGAAAAGAAAAGAAAAAAAATTGATATAGGGACAGGTAAAGAGGAGATTTCTTTGGTTTGTATTTTCCTTTAGTTTCTAGGGACTCAAAGTGTGATCAGATGGTGACTAAGGTAACCTTTGTCTTGATAAGAGAAATGACTTTAGTGTTGATGTGGGTCCCAACCTTGGTGACTTTCCTGAGGTCATTTGTCAATAACATTACCTTTCAGCTTTGTGAAAACAAGCACACCAGGCCCCCAAGGAGATCTGGTTTCCTTTGAGCTTTCTCAAGTTTTCTTGTGGAGATCAGGATTGAGCCAGAAAAGCTGATTATTTCTCAGCAATATCTGGTCTGTTTACTGGCAAAGGATTAACTGCCACTCACCCATGGTCAGTAGGTTTCACTTTCATCATGAGGAGATCATAGCTTGCATACAAACCAGGAACAATATTTAGAAATAATACAATGGTGTGGGAGTGCTTTGGATTGTGGCACTTCACAGGCTCTTTTGTTTTTACTTGGAGGGGAGGACTTTAAGCATTGGCATGGGTAGATTAGAAGAAATGATGGTTAGGAAATGGGCACAGTAAAAATGAATGGTAGTGGTGAAGAGGTTATGTGATGTAGTGGCTTCGAAGTCAGTAAGACACGTTTTCAGATCCCTTCTTTGACCCTGCCTAAGTGACACCAGGCAAGTCACACAACTTCTTGGTGCTTTAGATAAATTTTTAAGACTCTAGTTGGCAGAGAAGTTGATGTATATTGGTGGAAGGAATACTTTCACCTATCAGTTCCCCATTCCATTGAAATCAGAGATCTAGTCCTTTTCCCTATCCTATAAGAGAAAGGTATGAAGGGGAAAATGGAATGTCTAGGACTTTTTTTACACTCCATCCCACAAAGAGGGATGTTGAAATAGAACTTTATCTTGGGATAGCTGTGAAGTTTGGGGATGAGGGGGAGAAGAGAAGGTGGGGTAAAAGACAATCTTTCCCCCATATCAGGTTTCCTTGTCCTGTGAAAGAGAACATTGATCTCATATATGACCTCTTGCTCAAAAACTATAAATCTGAAAAGGAAACAGGTTCATATGGAACCTGAGTGTAGAATTTTTTGGTAATTCATCCTATTAAAAAAAACAAGATTGGATACAGGAAGGAGGCATTGAGGAAAAGGAAAGTTTGTTCTGTATGAGCCTCTGGTTTCCAGGGATTCAGAGTGCTATCAGCTGGTGACTCAGGCAGTAGCTTGTCTTTGACTCGATCAAAATGACCTCAATGTTTACATAGCCTTCAAAGCATAGAATGTCACCTCTTGTCTTGACTTTTGTAATAGTCTCCTAATTAGGATCTCTACATCTAGCTTCTCCCCTCTTTAATCAATCCTGGGATCTTTCCAGCTGCTGAAATGATATTCCAGGAGCCACACGCACTCATAGATTATTGTTTGGGAGTGCCAGCACACCCTCGAGGAATGCTGCCAATGGTTCTTTCTCATAGGGTAGCCTCTCATACCTGTCCACATTCTAGATAGGCCTCCAAAGAAAGCATAGATCTGGTCTTATCACTCTCACGTTCAAGAAGCCTCTAGAATAAAATAAAGCTCTTTTGTTGGGTGTTTTAAACTTGCTCTGATCTGACTCCAACCTGACTTGCTCAGGATCACACAACTAATAAGTATCCAAGGCCAGATTTGAACTCAGGAAAATGAGTCTTCCCAACTCCAGGCGTGTCACTCTATCCACTTTGATGCTTTTTTTTTTGTATTGTTGTCCCTCTAACATAGCACTAGGCACATAGTAAATATTTAATACATGTTTGTTGAACTGGGGTATTCCTAGAGGACTCTACTCAGATGTAATTTGTAAAGAATTTGTGGCCAACTCCATGAACTTTCCAGGAAACATTATTGCCATGAAAGTTTTTGTTTTATGAACCTATGGAAAATTAAGGTAGTGATTAAGATTGGATGGTGTCCAGAAGGTAGGTTCATTGATAACATGATACCATCCCATTACTCAGATCATCTAGGAACTTGGGTCACTGTTGCTCCCTACTCTGCTATAATGTGCAAGAATTACTTGGTGCCAAATAGGTAATTTCATTAATGTCCAGTTATCTTCTGGGCCTGCAGGTCTGCAAAGACCATAACTTTGAAGGGCTAAACTTGATGAAGATATTAAAGCATTTTTCTCAGAGTAAATGTATTTGCTTTGGGTACAGGCATTCAGCAATTCCTTTTCATGTTATCATAGGTTCATCTTTCATTGAATGCAAGGAAGAAATGGTCCCACTACTCTCCAAGGGTACCAGTGACTTCCTTCTTATTCTTTACTGCTTTTTCTCAGTACTTGTATTCTCTTTGACCTCTCTGTGGTAGGTGACTCTCTTGGCCACTTATTGCCTTCTGGAAACTCCTCCTCTAATCTCTTGGAACACACCTATTCTGGTTCTACTACTTCTCTGTGTCATTTAATGCTGCCTTGGTCTCCCAACCCCATACTTGTGGGTGTTCCCTAAGATTTGATCCTTGATTGTTTGCTCTTTTCTCAACGCGTTCTCTCCTCTGAATGGCTTATCCTCCCTCTTAACTTTAACTATCACCTTTACAGATAATTAACAAATCTTTATCTTTAGCTCTGATCACCTTCCCAGTCCTATACTTGCAGCTGCCTCCATTAAGCATTTTCCAAATGGATGCCTACCATCATGTTACTAAAAATCAATATTAACATGGCATTCAATGCTTTTTAAATCTCAGTTCTTTATTTTACTGTGAGTTCACTTTCCCCCCCTTTCTCTTTACTCCTTTTATCTGTTCACCAAGTCCTATTGATTTTTCCTTCAAAATGTTTTATCTGCACCTTGCATTCCATTCCTTATTAGTTTATTATTATTACTATTTTAGTTGTCATTGTTTGTCATCTCAATAGTAGTATTAATAGTACTGGTAAGTAGGATTTATATAATGATTTTAAGTCAATAAAGTGTGTTATGTATATTATGTCTTTTAATCTTCACAGTAATCCTGTGAGGTAGGTACCAGGCAAGTCATCACGTGTATTTTATGGGTGAAGAAACTAAGAGTTAGAAATTAAGCAGTTTGTTCAGAGTCACATAACTAGTGAGTGTCTAAGGATGGATTTAAACTCGGGTCTTTCTGATTCCAGGTCCAAAACTAACCATTACTCCATGAAGCTGTGCTATTCGCCTTCATTACATCATGAGAGAGATTCCTCTCCCTCATTTTACCTCTTCATTCCAGTCCCATCTTCTTCTAATTCATTTGTGCCTCACTGGCAGATGAATCTTCCCAATATACCATTTTTTATCAAGCTTCACCCCATTAGAGACTTCAATAACTTTCCATTGTTCAAGCTTCACCCCATTAGAGACTTCAATAACTTTCCATTGTTTACAGGGCGAAGTCCAAAATACTTAGCCCAACATTCAGTCTTTCAATTCTCAACAAAATTTGCCTATTTCACCTGCTTTGCTCCAGCCGGGTTAATCTGTGACTCTAGAACACCTCAAGTTTATTCCTATGTCCCAAACTGTTATCCTTACCTGGAATACTTTCCCACCCTCTCTCTAGATTTCTGACCCAAGTGCCCTCTTCCTTCTTCTCCCAAGTTTTTCCTAGTCATCCCAGCCTACTATTTCTCTCTCCCTCTGATTTTGCACATCACTCAGGGTCTGCTTTACTCATTTTGATACCTGCTCTATCTCGGAGTATATTATTCCCCAAAATATTTTCCCCTCCTCTGAACTTCTCTCTAGATTAATACTCGCTGCTTTGCTAACTATTCCATTTTTTAAAACGGTATCTTCACAACAGGGATTACAAGTTCCTTGAGGGCCCGCCCGTGTCTTAAGCTTCATTCGCACTGCTCATGGTGCTGGTCTTATGGCAAATCATTAATATGTACTCAAGTTGAGTTGATTCAACTTATTTGGAAGCATAATAATATGGAAATTTGTTTTGCATGATTGCATATGTATATTCTATATTAAATTGCTTGTCTTCTCAAGAAGGGAGGAGATGAAGGAAGGAGAGAGAACATTTAGAACTCAAAATGTAAAAAAAGAATGTTAAAAATTGTTTTTATACCTAATTGGAGAAAAGTAAAACATAAAAAAACAAAAAAATAGGAAACATGAAACAAAAAAAACGAAATCAATTTGCAGGAGCAAATTTTGATAGGTTTAATAACAAGAAAAATAATAGTAACTAGAAAATTTTGACAGGTTTAATAACAATTCTTTGAACTTAACATCATGAACTTCAGTTCTAGGCCTTGTTATTGTCATGTCTGATACTTGATGACCCCATTTGGACTTTTCTTGGCAGACACTAGAGTGGTTTGCTATTTCCTTTTCATTTTATATATAAAGAAACTGAGGCAAACAAGGTTAAATGACCTCCCCAGGGTCTCACAGCTAGTGTTGGAGGTCAGACTTGAACTCATTTGATCAGGAGTCTTACTGATTCCAAGCTCAGTGCTGTATCCATTGCACCATCCAGATACCCAATACCATGTTTGACCAGAATAGAGTTTTCTCAGAGAGCAAACGGTTCAGACTTCTCTTCCTTGAAGTCATTTATTAATGATACAACTGTTACCAGAGGGTCATATGCCAGCCTATGATCTCAGCTTTGCTTAAGCAGTCCAGTAATTGCTTCTAATTCTCAATGTGCTGTTCCTCCTTGCCTCTCCTCTGATAGCAATGAGTGAACTGGACTTGAGATATGGAAAAATCTGAATATACACTTGGCCTACTTTATCTTCTACCTTTCTCAGAAAGTCATGGCAATTACATGAAGGGCCAGGGTCACACAAGTAATAAATATTAGAGATAAAATTTGAACCCTGGAGTCTCTGAGCTCCAAATTCTGCCTTCCACTTGAAAAATTGTGAGTCCAGGAAGGATTTATTTATAAGAGAAGAATATATTCATAAACTGTACAGGAGATTATAGGATTAGGATGTTAAGGACAATGACTGTCTACAACATGGGTGGAAGAGAAAGAACATGAAATTTAGTCAGAGAAACCCAGGTTCAAATCCTAGATTGGTCACATGCCACCTGTCTAACCATAGGCAAGCCATTTTACCTCTTGAGGCCTCAGTTTCCATCAACAAAATAAAGGGTTAAGCTAAATGACATCTGACATCCCTCTCTGATCCTAGATGAATTAGATTTCTTTCTTAAGGACCATGCCTTAACCCCAAATCACTATGGCTCCTCATTGATTGGCCAACAAAAGGTCCCAGGCCAAGCCCCACTTGGTTATTGCTTGGGCCCTGATTGGCTCAGAATGCATGTAAATGCAAATCATTTCTATTTTGGCCAGAAACCCCAAGGATCTTCCCTTTCCAGATAGATTTATTTGTTTAATTTTTTATTTGGTAAAGAAGCCATTATCAGCCTCAATTCTTATTAAGCCTTACTCATTGAAAGGGAGTTGCCTCAGTCAAACTGAGATCTGTTAAAGATCTTAGCTTGAAAAGACCAGGCTCCCCCCAATCCCTTAATCATAGGCCATCTCCAGTTGTCCTGATCAATGTTTCACCACTGGACCCACCTAGTTATTATACTTCTTTGAATGTTTAAGAGGAGAATAGTTTCTCTGATAGGGAAATATCATGAGTAAGGGCAGGCTGCATAAATAATTGGTTGTACAAATGGGGCCCCAGAAAGAGTTATAGGACATATAACTGGAGCTAGGGGAACCTTCTAGCTGGGGCCTAGGGATCTCCAAATGTGGATGTGCCTCCAAGTACCCCAATGTGGTAAATGAGAGAGAAGACAAAAAAAATTGAAAATGAAATTGCAAATGCAAATCACTGCTGAAATTGATGGGGTTCAGACTCTAGGAACGTCCTTGAATTCTCCTTGAATCCTCCGACTTAATCTGGCCTTTCATAGTCAGATCTGTTGTCCTTGGCCTAGCCTGGCCTTCCATTGTCTGTTACCTCTTGATTGCCCCACCTACACCCCACCCAAGCCCTGCATTGTCTGAACCTCAACAAAATCACTCAAGTGATATTAAACATTACAAAAATAATTAGTCTGCACAGAATGTTAAGTTTGGGGGAACTGGGAACCCCAAAATGCTGATATGCTGGGTTCTTAAAGCCAAAGTAAAACAAAAGTTTATTAAAGATTCACCATACTGGGTTGAATCTTAGAAGCCTAAGCATTTGTAACACTTGTATTCACAAGCAGTCCAGATAGAATCTCAGTCAGACAGAGTCTGAGTTGGATTGAGTCTGAGGGCTTTCATGGAGGCAAGATGGAACTTAAATACAGAAAAAGACTGAGGGAAGAATCCAGGTGTCGCCAAGTAGTCTGGAGCCCCAAGGAGGGTCTTCATAGAGGAGGTCAAGCTTGGAATGTAGATCAAACCCAGGGAGAATCTTGATGGAAGTGGCAGGGAGTCCAGACAATCTGATCTGTGATCCTATGGGTGGATTTCAATCAGAGATTGAAAATGATGTGGATAGAAACAGTGTCCTAAGAGTTAAAAATAATATTAAGGATTGACTTTGTGAAGCCCTTGGTTTATTTTCTAACCTGAAGTTACCCTAAAGTCTCCCTTTGCCAGAAAAGTTCCCCTTATCTTAGACCATATAATTTCTTGTCCCTACCCCTGATCCCAGCAAGTGGGATTTCCTTATCTCCCTACTCTTGTGTCCCATCCTGTGTCTTTGTCTTGCAAGTTTTGCAAGACTTAACCCTACATCTTCAACCCCCGCAAGGAAACCTTAAAATCATCCTATATAAGTTTGACCCTCTTCCTATATCACTGCCTTTGTTTAGCTCTTTGCTAAATCTTAGGTCTGTTGCTTTTGTGTAAAGCTCTCAATGGCTGCAGAGCAGGTCTAAGTGAATTCATTCACATTTTGAATCAACTCTCCCATCTCTCTCTTGGACCAAAGTATATTTTAAGTTTCTATCACTAATCTCTTTGCACTACTATTATCCTTTCTAAACTTTCATTCTTCTTAAAAGAGCTGCTCATATTATCTATATTCAAGTGAATCTAGGGACAGAGGGTTGTATAATATGCATCTAAGGTGCAAAAGGTATGTGCTTGCCAAAAAGACTATTTTGTGGAGAACTTGCTTGGGACAAGAAAGATCACATGGTGATCAAAAGAGGTGGGACAAGTACACTCTCAAGAACTTTGAAATTGATTGTGCAACTTGGGAGACACTGGCACAGGACTACTCAGCAAGGCATGCACACATCAGAAAGAGTGCTGTGCTTTATGAGCAAAGCAGAATTGAAACAGCTCAAAGGAAACATAGGATACGCAAATATAGAGAATGCACCCCAAATGTTCACACTATCTGTGCCCAACTTGTGGTAAAGCATTCCAAAGCAGACACATTGAAACTTAGACTTTATCATAGTGATGTCATTCTGATCCTCTTCAAAAATGAAGGACAACCACCACCACCACCAGGGGAGATAAGGAGAACTTCCCAGGTCACCTAAGTACTGTGTCTTTGGGACTTGGACCAACCTGAGACACTGGGCCCATCCCAGTCAATAATCCTTTCAATTGCCCTTTCATGGGGGCCCTCCTTCCATTAACTCCTTCCATTGTCTGCATCTGGCCACACCTCAGCCTAATTGCCACTCCTTAATCCCATCCAGATTTTCCCACAGTCTTTCTGTATAAAAGTATTAGTTTTATCCTCATCAAAAGCTCAAATTCTTAAAATCTGGCCCACTTGGATGGGCATCACAAATATCATAGACTCACTAGGAGTCTGGCCTACTTCTATTGGTTTTACAATAAACTCACTACTTGGACTGAAAGACTTGAGTGGTCAAATTCTTTCAAGGAAGACCCTTGCCCTGTACCCTTGCATTTCAGGGATCCCAGATCCCTAGACCACAACAACCTGAGCCATGGCTGCCCTGGTCTAGAGTTTGGAGAAAGTGAGTCTACATTCTATGAATAATATATCTTACCAAACCAGACTCATCCTTAGTCACTATAAGGCTACAGGACTCCAATCTCCATTTAGAATCACCTAGATGCTATGGGTTAGATGGTGGTCACTGCCTCCAAATGAAGATGGTTACATTAGATTGGTTCATAGAACCAAGCTGGGGCATAGTCAAAGGTCATGTAACCCCTGGGTCGAAATGCTGGTTCAGTTTAACCAACTAAGATATGTGTGGATATTCTGTATCTGTCAAGGGGATTGTCATCCAGGGGATGAATTCATACCTTCATTTCTGGGGCAGGCTTGTGTGCCAAGTTCCAATGAGGCTTTTTTTCAAGATGAAGTCAAATTTCAGCTAAATTGGGCCAAGTTACTTTCTCACAATCCTTGGTTCTCTGATGGAGGGTTAACTTGTTGAGGGATGACCCCTTATAGCAGATATCAGCAGATGTTACTTGTATCCCTTTTTAAAACATCAATGACAATCCCAGTTCAAAGAGAGGCATTGAATATTTTATAATACAATCACTTCTGAAAGATGTGATTTTGGAAGGATTATCCATGGACAATCAGCTCCAGTCTGCAAAGGTATGCATACTGTGTGGGATGACAAGATTCCCTACTTAAATTAATTACTCAGAGGCTCTCAAAATGATGACAGAAGATTTATTTATTGATTCTCGAGAAGCAGGACAATTCCTCCCCAGGTGGTCTGGAGCAGGAAAAGCTGAAGACAAAGGAAAAGCAGTGATATACATACATATATATATATATAGACCCTAACACAAGTCCCTCCCCGCAACTGACCATTATCCTCATTAGCTGAGAATATGATCTTACATTCTAGACTCGAAATCTAACCAATCTCTTTTGAAATGGAGACATGAAAGAATTATGTAAGTTTCATCCAATCATTGAAATCCTGATGTACTACACAGTTTTATATCCTTATATGGAATTATTCCACTCTAAAAATATTGTAACCTTGAGCCTCTTAGTCTTACCTCACCCCTGGGAGAAGAATTACAATCTGAGAAGTCTTCACTAAACCTATTCCACTCCATACCTATCCAGAGTTTATGGAAATTTGTCTTTGACAAGAGATCTTTAGGGTCCTGAAGCACTGGTAGGTTTATCTTTTTTATTATGAGATCTTATTTCTTTTTGAGAGGAGCAAGGATTCAAAGGTGTAGGAAAAAGAGGAAGGAGGGGGTGATAGAAGAGAAGGAAGATTTGGGTAGGGGGTTAGTCCTCTGAGAAGGGACAGAATGAAAAGAGAGTGAGAACAGAATAAAAGGGAGGGAATAGACTAAAGGAAAATAAAATTAACAATAGTAACTGAAAAATATTTGAAGCAACTTTCTCTAATAAAGGCCTCGTTTCTCAAACATATAAAA
This sequence comes from Bettongia penicillata ogilbyi, assembly GCA_023548195.1. NCBI lineage: Eukaryota > Metazoa > Chordata > Mammalia > Diprotodontia > Potoroidae > Bettongia > Bettongia penicillata. The sequence goes on along the minus strand of JAJHZJ010000020.1, from coordinate 2,827,349 downwards.
TTCCCCAATTGATAAATGATCAAATGATATGATTAGTTTTCAGATGAAGTAATCAAAGCTACAGCCATATGAAAAGTACTCTTAACTCACTATTTATTGGAGAAATGCAAATTAAAAAAATTCTGAGGTGCTACCTCATATCCATTAGAATGCCTAAAAACAGGTAAATGACAAAAGTTGAAGGGGATATGAGATGAGACATTAATGCATTATTGGTGGAGTTGTGAACCTATTCAACCATTTTGTAGAGCAATTTGGAACTCTGCCCAAAGGGCTATAAAACCATGCACACCCTTTGACCTGGCAATACCACTACTAGGTTTATATCTCAAAAAACATAAGAAACAAAAAGGAAAAGGACTTTTATGTACAAAAATATTTAGAGTGGCTCTTTTCTGGGGGCAAAGAATTAGAAATTGAGGGAATGTCTAACAATTGGAGATGGCTGAACAAGTTGTGGTGTGGAATTGCGATGAATTATGCTGTAAGAGATGATGAGCAGGATGCTCTCAGAAAAAACTGGAAAGACTTGCATGGACTGATGCAAAGTGAAGCGTACTGTGTACAAAGTAACAATAGTATTGTAAGATGATTAGCTATGAATGACTTAGTATTCTTGGAAGTGCAATGATCCAAGTCAACTCTGAAGGCTTTATGATGAAAAATGCTATCCATCTGCACAATAAGAACTAATGGTGTCTGAATGTGGATTGAAGTAAACTTAAAAAAAAAAGGAGGTGTGAAAAGAGGAAGCAGAAAATGGTAAATTGCATCACAGGAAGAAGTACAAAATCATAGTAGAGGGAAAGAAGGGAGGGAGATGAGCATTGTTTGAGAAGTGCTCTCATCTGATTTGATTCAAGGAGGGAACAATAAACTTAAGTATATAATTCTACCTAGTTCTATAGGCAGTAGGAGGGGAAGGGGGAAGAAAGGGGAGGGGAAGCTAAAAGGGAGGGAAGAAGTAGTAAGGATAAAGGGGAGTAAAAGGGAGGGGGGTAAAAGATGGAAGGGAAGGCTGCAGGAGGTAGTGGTGAAAAGTGAAAACTATTGAGGAGGGGAAGGGAGACAGGAGAACTAAAAGCACAAATGGTGGGAAAGAGGATGGAGGGAAATACACGGATTGTAATCATAACTGTGAACATGAATGGAATGAACTCTCCCATAAAACAGAGACAGATAGCAGGATGGATCAAAAGCCACAATCCAACAATATGTTGTTTACAAGAAACACATTTGAAACAGGGAGGGGAGGGGGGGATACACACGTGGTGAAAGTTAAAGGTTCGAGCAGAATATATTGTGTTTCAGCTGATGTAAGAAAAACAGGGGTAGCAATCCTAATTGCAGACAAAGCAAAAGCAGAAATAGATCTAACCAAAGAGATAGGGAAGGAAACTATATCCTGCTGAAAGGCACCATAGACAATGAAGCAATATCATTACTAAACATGTATGCTCCAAAGGGTATAGCATCCAAATTCTTAGAGGAGAGATTGGGGGCATTGAAGGAAGAAATAGACAGCAAAACTATACTAGAGGGGGACCTCAACCTCCCCCTCTCTGAACTTGATAAATCTAAGCTCAAAATAAACAAGAAAGAGGTTAAGGAGGTAAATAAAACTCTAGGTAAGATAGATATGATAGATCTCTGGAGAAAGTTGGATGGGAATAGAAAGGGATATAATTTTTTGTCAGCAGTACATGGCACATATACAAAAATTGACCATGTATTAGGGTATAAAAATGTCATAATCCAATTCAGAAAGGCAGAGATAGTCAATGCATCCTTTTCAGATCATAATGCAACAAAAATTATATGTAATAAAAGGCCATGGAAAGATAAACCAAAAATCAATTGGAAACTAAATAATCTAATCCTAAAGAAGGAGTGGGTTAAACAACAAATCATAGAAACAATCAACGACTTCATTCAAGAGAATGACAATAATGAGACAACCTACCAAATCTTATGGGATACTGCAAAAGCAGTTGTTAGGGGAAGTTTCATATCTTTGAATGCCTACATAAATAAAATAGAGAAAGAAGAGATCAATGACCTGGGCACACAGCTGAAAAGGCTAGAAAAAGAACAAATTGAAAATCCCCAAGTATTTACCAAATTAGAAATACTGAAAACCAAAAGAGAGATTAATAAAATTGAAATTAAGAAGACTATTGCACTAATAAATAAAACCAATAGTTGGTTTTATGAAAAAACTAATAAAGTAGATAAACCTTTGGTCAATTTGATTAAAAAAAAGAAAGAAGAAAACAAAATTACCAATATTGGAAATGAAAAGGGTGAACTCACCTACAATGAGGAGGAAATTAAAGCAATAATTAGAAATTACTGTGCCCAACTGTATGCCCATAAATTCAACAATCTAAATAAGATGGATGATTATTTTTGAAAATATAAATTGCCCAGATTTAGAGAAGAGGAAGTTGAGTACTTAAATAACCCCATCTCAGAAAAGAAAATTGAACAAGCCATCAATGAACTCCCTAGGAAAAAATCTCCAGGGTCAGATGGATTTACAAGTGAATTCTATCAGACATTTAAAGAACAGTTAATTCCAATACTATATAGACCATTTTTGAAAACTGGGGAAGAGGGAGTACTCCCAAATTCTTTTTATGATACAAATATGGTTCTGATACTAAACTAGGAAGAGCCAAAACAGAGAAAGAAAATTATAGACCAATTTCTCTAATGAATATAGATAGAAAAATTTTAAATAAGATTTTAGCAAAGCGAATACAGCATCTTATCACAAGAATAATACATTATGATCAGGTAGGATTCATACCAGGAATGCAGGGTTGGTTCAATGTTAGGAAAACTATTAGCATTATTAATCCTATCAACAACAAAACTAGCAAAATCCACATGATTATCTCAATAGATGCAGAAAATGCTTTCAACAAAATACAACACCCATTCCTATTAAAAACACTGGAAAACATAGGAATAAAGGGAACTTTCCATAAAATAATGAGCAGTATTTACCTAAAACCATCAGCAAGCATTATATGCAATGGAAAAAAACTAGATGCATTTCCAATAAGATTGGGGTGAAACAAGGATGTCCATTATCACCACTATTATTCAACATGGTACTAGAAATGTTAGCTGTAGCAATTAGACAAGTTAAAGAAGTTGAAGGAATAGGAGTAGGCAAAGAAGAAACTAAGTTATCACTCTTTGCAGATGATATGATGATATACTTAGAGAATCCCAAAGATTCAAGTAAAAAACTCCTTGAAATAATGAACAACTTTGGCAAAGTTGCAGGTTACTAAATAAACCCGCACAAATCTTCTGCATTCCTATATATTAATAATAAAGTCCAGCAGCAAGAGATAGAAAGAGAAATCCCATTTAATGCTAGGGTAGACATTATAAAATATTTGGGAATCTACCTGCCAAAACAAACCCAGGGACTATATGAACACAATTACAAGACACTTTTTGCACAAATAAAGTCATATCTAAGTAAGTTGAAAAGCATCAGTTGCTCGTGGTAGGCTGAGCCAATATAATAAAAATGACAACTCTACCTAAATTAATTACTTATTTAGTGCCATACCAATCAAACTACCATATAATTATTTTCTAGAGCTGGATAAAATAATATCAAAATTCATCTGGAAAAACAAAAGGTCCAGAATATCAAAAGGACTAATGAAAAGAAATTCTAGGGAAGGTGGCCTAGCCCTACCAGATCTCAAATTGTATTATTAAGCAGCAATTATCAGAACCACTTGGTACTGGTTGAGAAACAGAAGGGTAGACAAGTGGAATAGGCTTGGCACTCAAGACACAGTAGGCAAGGAATATAGCAATCTCCTGTTTGATAAACCCGAGGACCCCAGCTTCTGGGATGAAAACTCACTGTTCAACAAAAGGTACTGGGAAAACTGGATAACAGTGTGGTGGAAACTAGGCATAGACCAATGCCTAACACCATACACAAGAATAAAGTCCAAATGGGTACATGATCTAGGTGTGAAGATTGATGCTATGGACAAACTGGAGGAGCAAGGAATAGTGTATTTTTCAGATTTATGGAGAAGGGATGAATTTTTTGACTAAAGAAGAGAGAAAGCATTATGAAGTGCAAGATAGTTAATTTTGATTACATTAAACTGAAAAGTTTTTGCACAACCAAACCCAATGCAACTAAAATTCGGAGGGATGTGGTATATTGGGAAAGAATTTTTACAGCTAATCTCAGGTATAAAGCTCTCATTTTTAGAATATATAGAGAGCTGAGTCAAATGTACAACAATGCAAGTCATTCCCCAATTGATCAATGGTCAAAGGATATGAACAGGTAATTTTCAGAAGAAGAAATTAAACATATCTATAATCATATGAAAAAATGCTCTAAATCACTTTTGATTAGAGAGATGCAAATCAAAGCAACTCTGAGGTACCGCATCATATCTATCAGATTGGCAAACATGTCAGAATAGGAAAATGATAAATGTTGGAGAGGATGTGGGAGAGTTGGAACACAAATTCATTGTTGGTGGAGCTGTGAGCTCATCCAATGATTCTGGAGAGCAATTTGGAATTATGCCCAAAGGGTTACAAAAATGTGCATATCCTCTGAAGCAACAATATTGCTTCTAGGACTGTATCCCCAAGAGATCATAAAAATGGGAAAGGATCCCACATGTACAAAAATATTTATAGCAGCACTCTTTGTAGTGGCCAAGAACCGGAAATCAAGGGGATGTCCATCAATTGGGAAATGGCTGAATAAATTATGGTATATGAATGTAATGGAATAATAAATGGTGAACAAAAGAAATGGTGAACAGGAAAACTTCAGAGAGTCCTGGAAAGACTTATATAATCTGATGCTGAGCGAAAGGAGCAGAACCAGGAGAACTTTGTGCACAGCAATGACCACAGTGTGTGAGAGTTTTTTCCGGTAGACTTAGATCTTCATAGCAGTGCAAGGACTTAAAAAAAAAAATTCTCATTGATCTTGTGAGGCAAAATGCCTTCCACATCCAGAGAAAAACTATGCAATTCAATCGCAGAATGTAGCAGATCATTTTTTGTGTGTATGTGTGTTTAATGTTTTGGTTTGTTATATGATTTCTCCCATTTATTTTAGTTCTTCTACACAGCATGACTATAGTGAAAATGTATTCAATAGGTATGTATGTGTAGGGCCTATATAGAATTGTATGCCATCTCAGGGAGGAAGGGGGGGTGATACGGGATAGGTAGGCGGGAAAAAGTCTAACTTTTATGATAGTGATTGTAGAACACTAAAAATAAATAAAATTTATATATATATATATATAAAGAACAACAAAGGGGGCTTTGTTGCTGAGCTACCATTTATGAAAGGACAGGCTTGTTCATCTCTCCACCTCTCTAATGCTCTGTCAGTGCATGTGGTTGGTTGGGCAGATGGCTAAATTCTTGCACATTTACTTGGGAAAGGAATAAGTAAAAATTAGGTCTTTAGTAAAGACTCTGTCTTCATGGTACTCAAAGAAGCAAGCAATGCCAGTGGGGGACAATGATGTGAGCAATGGTGTCTCACCATTTTGCTAATGGTTAATGAGCAATTTTCAAGTTATCTATTTCTAGAGTTTGGTTTGGGTCCAGTTTTTGTTCATTCCTTTAGGGGATTTGTTTTAGAAGCAAGTTAGTTAGGAGTGGAGCCAGGGAAAGATGTAGTACTAGTCCTTCGGTCTATCAGAAGTTCAGAGTGATTCTAGGGACCAACCTAGAGTTAAATCTGGGTTAAGTATGTGATTCTAAGCATCAGATCTCAATCTTTTTTCTATCAGACAAAGCCCTCCATTGCCTACTTTTCTCCTCCCCAAAACAATCCCAAATAGCAACAATAAAAAATGAAACAAAACAGAAAAACCTGATAATTTAGCCTCCCTAACGTCTAAGGAACTGGGAAGGGCCTATTCTTAGTTGACCTCTCTTGTATAACACCAAGTCAAGCTGTGAAATGAGATCTGAAATCCTTAGTCATTAAGTTGTGGTGTATTAGAAAGAGAAGTGAATAGAGAGTCAGGAAACTTGGGTTTCTGCCTTATCTTTGTGATCTTGGGTAACTCATATAAACCTCCCACTGAAATGAGGGGCTTGGAGTAGGTACCTGAGGCAGCTAGGAGGCACAACTGATAGAACGTTGGACTTGAGAGTCAGGAAGATCCAAGTTCAAACCCTGCCTTAGACACTTACTAACTGTGTGACCCTGAGCAGGTCACTCAATCTCTCAGCCTCAGTTTCCTCATCTGTAAAATAATAGCCCCTACCTCCTAGGGTTGTTGTGAAGATCAAATGAGATAATATATGCAAAATGCTTTGCAATCCTTAAAGCATTAAAAAAAAACATTATCAGTTATTATTATTGGGCAGCTAGGTGACAATGGTTAGAGTGCTGGGTCTAGACCCAGGAAGACTCCCATCTTCATGAGTTCAAATCTGGCCTCAGACACTTACTAGTTGTGTTACCCTGGGCAAATCACTTAAGCCTGTTTAACTCATCTGTAAAATGAGTTGGAGAAGGAAATGATGAACCACTCCAGCATCTTTGCCAAGAATGAGGTCATAAAGCATGAGATACAAATGAACAACCACAAAAAACATTATTCTTTAAAGTTCCTTGCACCTCCAAATTCTATGACCATTCTGGTTTCCCAATTCTCTAGGAGTGAGTGGAGCTTGTGAAATTGGAGAACTTTTCTGATCTTTGTGCTGACATCTCTTTTGTCCCTGGCTATTATACTATTTACTTTAATAACCTTCCTTTTCCTTTGACTGAGTAGGGGGAAGGGAATAAATGTTTATTAAGTACCTACTATGTGTTGGGCACAATATCTAATTTAATCATCACAACAATCCTGAGAGGCAGGCCCTATTGTGATCTCTATTTTACAGCTGAGGACACTGCAGGAAACAAAAATGAAATGACTTATTCAGGGTCACACAGCTAATAAGTGTCTGAGGCCAGATTTGGACTCAGGTCTTCCTGACTCCAGACCCAGTGTTCTATCTACTGTTCCACCTAGAGACAATTTTTCCTGAGAGGGCAGAGGGAGAAGGAATTTTAGAGAGCAGAATTAATGCTTCCAGAACATTAATTTGTGAGCCTGTCTCCTGGAGGCATGAATCTAAAAAGCTGGTATTCCCCAGTGTTTATGTTGTTCTCTTGCAGATACCTTTAATATGAATAATAGTTTCTGTCAGGAAGACAGAATGAGTCCTGACAGGATTGTCTGGGGGCCATGACAAGACAAAGAAAAATGAAGCCAGGCAGCATGGAGATGCGTCATCAATGTCATGCTTTGACTGATCAGCCTTCAGTCAGATCTGTCCTTTCAAAATGCTGGGCATCTGTTCTACAAATGATGTACTTGGTGTGACTTGGGAAGCACTATGGTGGATTTCTGAGCTTGGCTTATGGAAACTGGTCTGTAATCTAGCACAAAGATAGATTTTCATAAAATTTTATGGGCATGAATATCTCATTCATAGATTTCCTTAATGTTTTGGGGTCCTTACTGTACAAAGCAATCCTCTCCTCCCAACATTTGGTAAAACACAATGCATTAAAAAGGAAAACCTCAGGACCATCTCCTCTTTGACCCTCCAGAACTTAGCCTCAGTTCTTGCAATAGGGAGCAAAGGATTCACTAGCCCATTCACTACATTGGCTATTGAAAACCTTCTCCTCAAACCTTCCATGTCACTCCATTCCTTCACCCTCTCAGCTGAGGGCCTCACCTCATGTGTCAATGAAAAATTTGAAGTCATTTGTCAAGAGTTCCCTCTTCTCCCCTTTTACTTTTTCCTATATCCCTTTAATATTATCCACCAACTAGCTCTTCCTTCTGTTCAATTTCTAATAAAGAGGTGGCACTTTTCCTTACTAAGGCTCACCCCTCCACCTGTCCCCTTGATTAGATCCTTTCTTTTCTTCTCCAACAGATTGCCTCTAGCACCATCTCCACTCTCTACCTTTCAATATTCCCCTATTTACTGGATCCTTTTCTGCTCCCTCTAAACATGTTTAAGTCACCTTTATTCCTAAAAACTCAAACAAAACAAACATAAAAACTAAAAACAAAACCAAAACAAACCTCATTAGATCCTATCATCTCCAGCAGCTATTTTCTTATATTTCTCTTCCTTTAATCTTCTTACACTCAGGGATTTAACTTCCTCTCTCCCTGCCTCCTCTAAACCCTTTGAAATTTGCACTTCCAATCTCATCATTCTATTGACATTGCTCTCTTTGAAGTTACTAAGAATATTTTGAATTGTCCAATCAGATGGCTTTCCCACCTTGATCCTCATACTTTGTGTGCTCTGTCCACTGTACCACTTTCATGCTCTTAGAATCCTGGAATCTCTAGTCCCCTTCAAAAAGATTCAGATCCAGAGTCACTCCTTTCAAGGGACCTTTGCTGAATCCTCCAGTTTTTAGTGTTATCCCTTCCCCCAAATTACTCATTTATTATATGTATTTATTTATATATGATATATTGTATTATATATAATATATCATATTTGTTATATGTAAAAAATAATGTCATTATGTATCTATATATGATATAAATATTTTATACATATCATTATAATTGTATATAGATATATGGTGAAATCATAAATATGTTGTGTCCCAAAAATCTTAGTGTAACTTTAAGCTTTAGTAACTTTTGGGATACCCTGTGTTTTCTATTTATTCTTCTATGTAAATGTTCCCTGGGGGAAAGGTCTGTTTAATTTTGTTTCTTTGTATATCAGGTACCTGTGAAATGGAATGGGATTCCAGGTCTGGAGGATGACTTATGGGCGTATGGGAAGTGGAAAAGTGAGAAGAGGGGATGGAGAAAAGTCTGATTTAGCTGAAGTAGTGATGGGAGCTAAAAGGTGAATGAGAACTAGATGGTAGAAGACCTTGCCAGGACATTCACACTTAATTCAGTAGGCAGTGAGGCGCATCAGGAAAGTTTTTTGGGTTTTGAATAGAGGAATCACTTGATCAGAATTTTGAAATGGGGCTTAGGACACAACAGAACAGATATGGCAAGAACATCATTAGGAGACTGTTAAAATAGTCCAGGAGAGATCTGATGAAGGACCTAAACCCGAGAAGTTATTTTATAATGGGAGTATAAAGGAGTATAATGTGAGATTGTGGGAGGTATAATTGATGGGACAGAACCACAGATTGTGGGCAATAATGGATAGGGAAAAGTCAAAGAAGACTCAGAGGTTTTGAATCTGTTTGCCTGGGAAGATGTGACTATCAGCAATAATAGAAAAGCCAAGAGAGGGCTGTGCTTTTTTTTATTTTTAACTTTTTATTTATTTCTTTATTTTTGGCAGCTTGGTTGCTCCATGGCTAGAGTGTTAGTCTTGGATTCAGGAAGACCTGAGTTCTAATCTTTACTCAGATAGTTACTAGCTATGTGAAAGTCACTTAACCTCACCCAGCCACAGTTTCCTTATCTCTAAAATGGGGATAATACTCATTTAGTTGTTGTGAAGATCAAGTGAGATAATATATGTGAAATATGCATATCTATGTCTAGATATAGATAAAATATGCAAACTTTGTAAACAATAAGAGATGAATAGTATATTTTATTATTTTTTTTCAGAAGATGGGCTTAGTTATGGAAAATATTGAGTCTGAGATGCTGGTACAAGCATAGCTGTCCTTCAGGTAGTGAAAAAGTACAGAATAAGTGTTCTGGGGAGAAGACCTTAAGTGAAGGATAAATGAGAAGGACGGAATAAGAAGGGAAATTCACTTGAAGTCAGAGTACCTCTGCAAAGTATGTATGAGATTTTCACATGGTGCAATGCTCTTATGTAATTTCTAGACTAAGGTCTTTACTTCTGGAAGGGCAAGAATTACAAGTGAGCCTCTTGGATACTAGATGATTTGCTTGATTACCTTCTGGGGCAGTCCAGTCCTGGCCGGGTACTATTTAAATTCTGACAATGAGATGTCAGAGTGGGAGGCCGTATAAACAGGCTATATAATATGATACAAATTGTGATCATGTGTGATGAAATAGGGATTGGCCTCCAAAGTCCTATCCAAACAACACAAGGGCAAGCCCCTAAACAAGGTTCCCCCGAGCTTTGTTCTCTGTCCTTTCCTTCTTTGGGCTTTGGGTTAGCTTTTCATTGCTAAGGTTAAAGAGGCGTCATTGCTTTCTCAAAGATTACAGTTTCTGGTCTTTGCCTTTCCACACTTTATCTCTTGTTCCATTGGCACCTCTTTCTCATACTCTGTTTGGTATAGTCCAACGTACACAATCAATCCTTTGCTGAATATAGGAATTAAGGAGAATAGTGCATATATTTTAAATCTTGGACTTGTATCACACCTGTAATTTTGTTGTCATGATCACTCTTCCTCCTCAATTCATGTAACAGAAAACTTAAATCTCTTTATAGATGGTCCTCATGAGTTGCTGCGACCAGAAAATTGATCAGTTTGTGGCTATCTTGATGATGATCCTCTCTGCCTTTAGGTAGGCTGGTCCCTGGACAACAAATCTATGGCCTAATACTCAAAACTTTTTCAGGTTGGTATGATCTGCCAAAACTTGCAAAGCAATATCCTTCAGGTACTGTGTGTGATGCCATTGTACGCTCACATAGGTTATCTAAAGGTGGCTCAAGGGGAGCCTGGTAAATTTCTTTGGAATTCTGTCCACACTTCTCTAAGGGATACTTGCAGTTCCTATTGTGAGGAGAACAGGAGAAGGGTCTCTGTTCTCCTTTGAGAGAGGGGTACTAGATTAAAATTATATCTACCTGTCCTTTTAAATATTGCTTGTGTAGAGGCATAATTGGTTTAGAACAAAAAGTCATTGGCTTAAAGAGAGGAGATAAGGTAGTGTTTAGCTGAACTCACTGGCTTAGTCCCTTCCCACCAACTGTAGGTCACACAAAGAATATCTTAAATGTTCTGTAAATGATCATGAGTAGGGAATAGTGAGGAAACCACTTATCCAAGGAGACAGGAAACACACATTTGAGGAATCATACAGATTAGGATGTACCTGAAAATACAGAGTAAATTACCTCACGTTGCTCAACTAAGAGCCCCTGTTCTTACCCAAGGGGAAAATACTTAAAGTCTATAGGGAACCTTTAGGAAGGGAGGGAATTCTCTTTCCCTCCTATGTGTCTGCACATCTGAAATCCTGAAATCAGTCACAATGACAGGCTGGCCCCATGAGTGACTCTTGAAGAAGCATGAAGGGTATCTCCTCTCCAAAATTCTCATATCAACTCTGTCCCTCACACAGACTCTCATGAAAAATTCTCTTGATTGGAAACCAATGTCACTGCTGTACCATGATGATGTGTTATAGAGAGAATTGTTTTGGGAATAGCATGGTTCTTTCCTTTTGGGGACCCCAGGTGCACCCTTTTCTGGTATCTGGTTGAAGTTTCTTAACCACAAATCTCAGCCAGTTGACTGGTGTACACCTGGAATCTGCCTTATGGGAATCTATTTTCTTAGCCCTTTCTAGAGACTCTGGCTGGCTCTTCTTTTGGTTTCTTTATTCAGTACACTCTCAAAGTATCTTGGGAAGTGTAAGAATAAGAATTTACCTTCAAAATATTTTTGGTTTGGAAAATTTCTTTCCAATGACCTGGGAAAACAGAAAGAGAAATAAGAGATCATTTTAGTTCCCTTGGAAGAGTCAGGCAGGGAGGTATTGACCTGGAGTAACTTTTGAGCTCCTCAAATCATGCCTCATAAATAATCCATCTGCCTATTTGTAAATCATCTTTGGGGAGAGACGAATGAAAATTAACAGTGTACTGGAGGAAAGAAAGAGGAATATGATATATAGTCTGTCATGTTTGAATTAAGAATGCACATTATTTCTAGCTGACCTCTCCTGACCTTCATGTAGTTTGCTTCTTGGTAGGATTCAAGGGGTTGAGGGAGAAGTAATAGGGTCTATTGTATTCTGTCTCCATTTGACTTTTGGGATCCCAAAGTACTCTTAATTAGAATAGGTATTATGATTTTAAAATCAGTTTGGCGAGGTGAGAGTATTTCTGTTACTGGTTAGACCATAGTTATAGTATTATGTTCATTTTGGGGTCCCATGTTATAGAAAAGACACTGATTACCTAGAGAGCATCCTGAGGAGAATGACCAAGGTGGTGAAGCATGTTAAGATTATGCCTTGGTTGGAAGAAGTGGGGGTGTTTACCCTGGAGAGGAGAAAACTGAGGAATGAAGTGATGGCTGTCTCCAAGTATTTGCAGGTTATTTCAAATATGTCAAGGCTGTCAAGTAGAAAGACTAGATTTGAGGGCAAATCAAGGAGGCAAAAGATAGAAGTTGTAGACCAGCAGATGGACGTTTGTGGTAGGGACAAACTTCTTAACCATTGGCGCTCTACAAAAATGGAAATGTGATGCCTCAGGAAGTAGTGGGTTCCTCCTTACTGAAGGTCTTCAAGCAAAGGTGGGATGATCATTTGTTGGGTAAGTTGTAGAAAGGATTCTTTTCCAGATATAGTTGGACTAGATGGCTTTTTCAGTCTTTCTCTAACTCTGAGACTATATGATGTTGGAAATTCAAATACAACATGGTTTCCTTGTACATTCCTTGAAAGTTTATGTAGTGCTTGATGCACTGCTTTGTTTTTCTGAACCATCTGCTTCCTCTATCTTGTTTCTTTTTAACATTTATTATAAGAGAAGGCTTTCTAGGTAGGGGAAAGTAGGGGGGATGTCTTTAGAAATCATGGTGATGCCAAAACAACAGACACAAATGAAAATAATATTTTTTAATATTTTAAAATTATTTTAAAATAGTATTTTTTAATGACCAAAACCAGATGTTGATGTGACATCCTTGACCTTGCTGCCTGCTGCAGGATTCTTAATGTAGGGATGGCAATATTTGAGCATGCTCAGACCTACCTGAATGTTCAAGAAAGTACTAAAAGATGCTGAAGCCAAAGGAGGCAGACAGCATGAGAATCAGATTTTTACCCCTAAAATCTTGGGGACTTCGAGAATTTTCCAGGGATTTATTGTTCATTCTGAGAGACTGATGGGAAAAGAGGGCACTAGAATTAGGATCTCTAAGACCTGTTCTGAATAATGGGACATAAAGGAAGAAAATTTCAGAAGTGAGAAAAACAATAATAATTTAAAACCCCCCAAAATCCCCTTATTTAAACACAGAACTAAATAAAATGTAGAACTTTCCAAAGTGGAAATCTTCCAGTCCACTGGAGCATCAACAGAAAGGAGCACTACAGAAGACTCATTTACATTTTCATGCAGGTTTTAACAGTAGGAGTGTAGGTTCTGCATGGCTAATGTCTCTGTCTCAAAGAAAAGTATCAAGCTGAGACATATTGAGCAGAAACAGTCAGTTGGTCTGCAGAAGAGGTGTGGAAAAAGCCAATGTATGCTGAGGGACAATTTGGGGGCTTACCCTGAAGTCCCACTTGATTCTTTGATCTACAAGAGGGTTGAGCAGTCAATAGGGAACTCCCCTCCCTAGCCAATAATGACTGACATTCAATGGGCTTCAGGGGCATAGACACAAGGTGAGAAGCGAATTTATGGGGTAAGCTCCTTGAGGGCAGGAGTGTATATCTACTTTTGTCTTTGTATCACCCTCAGTACTTAGTATAATGCAATTTGGCACATAATAGAAGTTTAATAAATGTCCAATTAATTCAATTCAATTAAAATTTCACAGTGCTCTTTCAGTCCATTTATTCTCAGTTAAAGGGCTGTTGTTTAATCCCACAGCTAATCCTTTATTAGCCCTTAGCATGATGCCTGGCACATAGTAGGTTAGGCTGTTAAATGTTTACTGGATTTAGATTGGATTTTAGGGATTCTGCCCATAGTTGTAAAATTGTCATCACACCTTAATGTGACTTCTGTGCATAGGGTGACATTTCAGATGTGAAAATAAATGAAAGATTGACTGATAAACGATCAAATAAGCAGTTTGAAGTTGTAAAGTGGATTTTTGTTATTATTTCTTAGAGTTCAGTTTCCAAGGATCCGTAGCCATAACAATCTCCTGTTTCCAGGTACTAGATATGAGTTCCCATAGTTAGGGTTCAAAACATCTCCACCATGCTTGTGCAGCATTATATAATGATAGATAATGTAAACATCCACTGCAACTGCACAGTGAGATACAGGGATGAAGTGATGTAAACTTGTGAGGATATTGCTGGCAATCTGCCTTCTTCGTCTGTTGTCCTATAAAGCAGGTGGGCACTCGTCAGTGAGTGGAGAACCCTTAGGGTTGAGTGCACAAGCTGGAATGCTGTGTGTACCTTGATTGGCCCCCATCAAGACTTGGTGGGGAATCTGTCTTTGCCTCAATTGGCCCCCATGGAAGATTGAAGGAATTTTGGGGAATCACAAGTTGTGCCTGTCTCAATTGACCCCTTCAAGACATAGGAGTAGTTACCCTCCTTCTCTCCAGCCCCGAGTAATAAAGTAAGATTATTAACCGCTTCTTAGTGTCTTTCCTGTATGACCAGATCAAGAGTGAACCTGTGCTAGCAGAACTCCTATGTGCTGCATATATCTGTCTTACAGAAGTATATCCTTTTTTCCCAGAAAGTAAACCAGAAACATAAGTCCATTAATTCATTAAGCGTGTTTGATACATATATTTCAAAGAGCAACTTGAATTCTACATGAAATCCAATCATACTGAATCCTTCTGGAGATCCAGTCATTCAAGAAGCAATCATTAGGCACTTACTATATGTAAAGCACTGTCCTAAGGGTTAGAAGTACAAAGAAATGAAAAAACATAGCACTTATTCTCAAGGAATTCACATTTGAATAGGGGAGACAGCATGTGAATAACTGTGTAAATTAGATAACTAAAGTATAAACTAACTCCTGTTTATTAACGGGTAGCTAAGTGATGCAGTGGATAGAGCACTGGGCTTAGAATTTGGAAGACATCTTCATGAGTTCAAATCCAACTAACCCTGTTTGCCTCACTTTCCTTATTTGTAAAATGACCTGGAGAAGGAAATTGCAAACTACTCCAGTATCTCTGCCAAGAAAACCCCCAAATGGACTTATGAAGAATTTGAAATGACTCAACAACAGTAGTGTAAATGGAAGATAAACTTCTAAGGAAGGTGCCATGGCAGGAAGGCAAGAAAAGCCTGAAGAAAGTAAGAACTGAACTGGGTCTTGAAGGAAGGTAAGTTGGAAGGGAGGAACGAGAGTATTCTGTGTGCTGTGGTTAGAAGATGGAGCAGCACGTAAGAAGAGTAGCAAGAAGGACAATGTAGTGGGATCATAGAGTAGGTAGAAGAAAGTGTGAGAATACTGGAAAGATAGAAAAGGGCCAAGTTATGAAAGGTTTTAAAGTCAAAGAAAGGATTTCATATTTGATCCTGAAGGTAATAGGGAGCCATTGTAGTTTATTGAAATGGAATGGTATAAAACCTATGCTTTAGGAAAATCACTTGGCAATAATATGGAGTTTGTTGAGTAAGAAAGGGATGACATGGTCAAACCTATCCTTTAGGAAAATCACTTTGACAGCTAACTAGGGAGGAATCAAACAGTAACTAAAACTATATAGAGTTAAGTGAGAGGTTTTATTTGTAATATTTATTGCACTTCCTAATTTTCTAAGAGAAATGCACATTCTAAGGGTATTTTCATGTATATAGGATCATAGTTTGAGAGTTGGAAAGAACCTCAGAGGTCATATAGCTCAACCCCTTCATTTTATAGTATAGCAATTGAAGCCCAATGAGATGAAATGATTTACCTGAGGTTACACAAAATAAGATGAACAACTTTTCCAACTCAGGTCTTCTGACTCTGGCCCTCTTTCTGTTAGGACATATCTAGATATAAATCAGGTCTTAGATTCCTTATTATGATCCTCATGTCCAGGCAGGCTCTGGGACTAAAAGTAACTAACTCATCCTCTCAATGGCTGTGTGTGTGTGTGTGTGTGTGTGTTAGTAGCTGACTGAGTGTTAATAGGATTACTGTGCCAGGCAAAAGGGATATGCAGTATTCACAGAACCAACTGGGTTGAATGGGATTCTCAGATACCAGTGCCTGGTTTCTGGAGCTCTGTCCAAACTCATTTGCTGGAGTGATGGTCTTCATTTAGTCCTTAATTGAACCTCCAAATTCCTGGAGGGTTTACTTTGTTCTGATCAAGACAAAGCAAGGTATAGTCTTCCTCTCTCAGTTACTTAATCTAAAACAATTTCCTTTTTAAAATATGTAGGATTGGAAGTCTTTAGATAATACTGAATTTCAAGGAGAATTTGGAAATGGAATGCCTATTATAGGTCATGTGTTTTTTGTTGTTTTCCTTTCTAATTAGGATTTGAGGTAGCAGCTATCCTCAGTTTAGTTTCATTAGTGCAAAGTTTGATATAGGACAGGATTCTCTCTCTCTCTCTCTCTCTTTCTCTCTCTCTTTTCTCTCCTCTCTCTTTCTCTCTCTCTGTATGATGGACCTCTGGCAGTCTGGTGAAGCCTATGGTTTTCTTCTCAGAATGATATTACTTAAATGCAAGAAGTAGAATACACAGGATTACAAAGAAATAAAAATAATTATATTGAAATGCAGTTATAAAAGTATTTTTTTTAAAAGTTCATGAGTCCCAGGGCAAGACTCCCTTTAGTTAGGGAGATTTGGAGTCTGGGACAGATATAGGATCAATGGGGGAAGTAACAATGAAGGTGAAGGGCAGAAGAAATGACAGTGATTAAAATGCCGGCCAGTTGAAGCTATCTTGGTGATAAGATTGGGATCTCGGAATATAGAAATATAGAAAGAATAGAAAGATACCACCCTTTGTTTCTAGCTCTCTTCCATTTCTCCTCATACAAATGTTATTTATATTCTATAGATGCTATAACTAGGGTGTAGTGTGAGAAAGGAGAAGGGAGTGGTCAAAGGAAACATAGACAAGCCTGGGCAGAGGAAAGGAGCAGGATGCAGAATATAAGGGAAGGAAAAGGTGGATGGGGAATGATCCTTGAGCACTGCTCATGGGTGAGGCATTTCCCTTGCTTATACCTTATGAATGGATCAACCGTTTCCTTGACTTTAAAGACTCCAGTAGCCAGTCAGTAACTCTCTGTGGGAAGAAAAAATGTGTTGTAAGACAGATAAACACAGCACACAGGATGGCTTACTAGCACAGGTTCACTCTTGATTTGGTCAGAGAGGAAAGACTAAGAAGGGGTTAATAATGTTACTTTATTCTAGTCCAGTTTTTTCAGAAGAGGATTGCTGATAATGGGAGCACAAACTCCTACAGCTTCCCTAATCACCCTTCTCACTGGGGCTGGTGAGAAGGAGGGGTAACTACCCCTACATCTCGATGGGGTCAATCGAGATGGGCATAATGTGTGCTTCCCCTAAATTCCCTCAAGCCCCAATGGGGGCCATTTGAGGCAAACACAGATTTCCCCCAAGCCTTGATGGGGATTGATCAAAGAATGCACAGCATTCCAGCTTGTGCATTCAACCCTAAGATTCTATCTGAGCTTCAGTGGAAGCCAGTTGAGGCACACACAGCGTTTGCGCATTCAAGTCTAAGGGTTCCCCATTAACTGTCTAGTGCCCACCTGCTTTATAGGGCAACACAGAAGGAATATTTCCAGCAATAGTCTTACAAGTTTACATCACCTTAGCCCTGTATCTCACTGTGCAGCTACAGTGGATGTTTATGTTATTTACCATTATATAACTCTGTGCAAGCATGATGGAGATATTTTGAACCCTAACTGTGGGAACTCATATCTAGTACCTGGGAACAGGAGATTGTTATGGCTATGGATCCTAGGAAACTGAACTCTGAGAAATAATAACAAAAATTCACTTTACACACACTAAAATTCACCTTATATACCCATGTCCTTATAATGAGGTTGATTTTTATGTTGATGATGTACAGGATGAGGTAACAAATCAAGCTTAGTGCAGAGTTCAGAAAAGGAATTTTAAAAACAAACTCAGAAATGGAGAATCTGCCAAAAGCAAAGAACAAAAAGAAAACAAATCACTTTTGGAGAAAGGTATGACAGAAGAGTAGAGATAGTTCCAGTAATGGAACAATTACAATTCATTGCTTGGAAACACTGAAATGTTTAGAGTTTGAAGGATCCTTACAGGTCACCCATTCCAAACACCCTTATGTTACAGATAAAGGAACTGAGGCTAAAAAGATTAATTATGTGCTCAAGGCCCCATATTTAGTAGCAGAACCAGGACTAGGACCTAGGCCTCAAGACACCTTATCATGCCATCTTGGTTTGTCTTCCTTAGGAAGGAGACTCTTGTTATGTTCTCCATGAAAAAATAGCCTTAGTCCTTTCCTGTTCTCTGTTTTGTTCTCCAGCTACCACATCTGGAGTCTCAGGATGATACTGCAAGGATTCTTTCCTGTTTATTTATCCTAGAAGTTGGTTCTGTCAGCTTATTATAGGGGAATACAATGCTCCAAATGGCTTCCTTCTCCTCCTGTACTGGATTAACAGGAGATGGTTGTGGTGAGGTCACATGGCGGTCACAATTCAGCAAAACATTTAAAGCATAGACACCTTAATCTTAGGTCTCTTACATGTGCAATGTGAAAAGTGATTAAAAAAAGGTTTTCCTTAAATATTATTTCAGTAATTTTAATAGATCTGCAATCTCATTCATGCAGGAGTGCATTTCCCCCCTCAGTGTAGATTGCAGACTATTCATTATATTTCACCCTGTGTGATGTTTGTTCATATTTTCTTACAGATTCTCCATGGAGGAGTTCCCGAATGTGGCAGAAGGGACCTCGTCTATGTCTTTTTATGTTTTGTGGGGATCCATGCAGCCCTTAGGCTATCTACCTGTTATGCCTCAGTATTATTACATGACAAGTATATTTCCTTTTTCAGTGATACATTTTCTGGATAAATCAGCTTTGATCATAGACATACATATGTGTCTACACATGTACATACCTATACACGTGTATATGCACACACATATTCCCATGCCTATATGTACACATATACATGTCTGTATATATATACATATATACATGTCTGTATATGTGTGTATACATACATACATATGTATATATATGTTGCAAAGCAGGTGCCAATCTACATTGGTTGAAGGAGTTTCCTCATTGGGATTTCCCTATACAAATGAAATCCCAAGTCTGGTACATTGCTTTTCTTTCTCTCTATTTCTGTCTCTTTCTCTTTCTGTTTCTCACTCTCTCTGTTTCTCTTTTTCTCTCTCTTTCTCTCCACCCACATATAGATGCATATAACATATTTGAAGGATATGGTACATAGAAAGACATGAGTAATTCCAAGTAACTTAGCATAGTGCCTGGCATATAGTAAGTAATGTTAGCTATTAGATAATTATAATTATTACCCTGCTTTTGATACATACTACTTGTGTGAACCTGGACAAATGACTTAACCTTTTACTGCTTTAGGCAATTCTTCTTTTTTTAAAATTTTATTTATTTACCTTTTTACATTCATTTTTACAAAATTTTGGGTTCCAAATTTTCTCCCCATTTATCCCCTCCCCCACCCCAATACACCAAGCATTCTGATTTTCCCTATCACCAATCTGCCCTCTCTTCTATCATCCCTCCCTTCTCTTGTCCCCATCTTCTCTTTTGTCCTGTAGGGCCAGATGACTTTCTATTCCCCATTAACTGTATTTCTTATTTCCTAGTAGCAACAACAATACTCAACAGTTGTTCCTAAAACTTTGAGTTCCAAATTTTCCCCATCCCTCCCTCCCCACCCATTCCCTTTGGGATGGCAGGCAATTCAATATAGGCCATATCTGTAGTTTTGCAAATGACTTCGATAACAGTCATGTTGTATAAGACTAACTGTATTTCCCTCCATCCTATTCTGCTCCCCCCCCCATTGTTTCTATTCTGTCTTTTGATCCTGTCCCCCCCAAGGAGTGTTGACCTCAAATTGCTCCCTTCTTCCATTGACCTCCCTTCCATCATCCCTCCCTCCCTGCTTATCTCCTTCTTCCCCATTTTTCTGTACTGTAAAATAGGTTTTCATACCAAAATGAGTGTGCATTTTACTCCTTCCTTTAGTCAAATGTGATGAGGGTAAACTTCATGTTTTTTTCTCAGCTCTCCTCTTTTTCCCTCCACTAAAAAGTTTCCTGCTTGCCTCTTGAATGAGATGTAATTAACCCCATTCTATTTCACCCTCTCTCCTCCCACTACATTTCTTTCTCACCATTTACCTTAATTTCTTTTAAGATATGGTCCCATCCTATTCAATTCACTCTGTGCTCTCTGTCTCTGTGTGTGCATGCTTGTGTGTATGTGTGTGTGCGTGCACGCATGTACGTATGTGTGTGCGTGTACATCTGTGTGTGGTCCCACTAATTACCCAGATACTGAAACGTTTTAAGAGTTACAAATATTGTCTTTCCATGTAGGAATGTAAACAGTTCACCTTTGGTAAGTCCCTTATGACTTCCCTTTGCTGTTTACTATTTCATGGTTCTTCTCATTCTTGTGTTTGAAAGTCAAATTTTCTTTTCAGCTCTGGTCTTTTCATCAAGAAAGCTTGAAAGTCCTCTGTTTCATTGAAAGACTATATTTTCCCCTGAAGTATTATACTCAGTTTTGCTGGGTAGGTGATTCTTGGTTTGAGTCCTAGTTCCTTTGCCTTCTGGAATATCCTATTCCACGCCCTTCAATCCCTTAATGTAGAAGCTGCTAGATCTTGTGTTATCCTGATTGTATTTCCACAGTACTGGAATTGTTTCTTTCTAGCTGCTTGCAATATTTTCTCCTTGATCTGGGAACTCTGGAATTTGGCCACAATGCTCCTAGGAGTTTGTCTTTTTGGATCTCTTTCAGGCGGTGATCGATGGATTCCTTCAATACTTATTTTGCCCTCTGGTTCTAGAATCTCAGGGCAGTTTTCCTTGATCATTTCATGAAAGATGATGTCTAGGCTCTTTTTTTGATCATGGCTTTCAGGTAGTCCCATAATTTTTAAGTTGTCTCTCCTGGATCTATTTTCCAGGTCAGTTGTTTTTCCAATGAGATATTTCACATTCTCTTCCATTTTTTCATTCTTTTGGTTTTGTTTTATGATTTCTTGGTTTCTCAGAAAGTCATTAGCCTCCATCTGTTCCATTCTAATCATGAGAGAACTATTTTCTTCAGTGAGCTTTTGAACTTCTTTTTGGCTAATTTTGCTTCTGAAAGCATTCTTCTCCTCATTGGCTTTTTGAACCTCTTTTGCCAATTGAGTGAGCCTATTTTTCAAGGTTTTATTTTCTTCAGCATTTTTTTGGGTCTCCTTTAGCAAGGTATTGATCCGTTTTTCATGCTTTTCTTGCATCTCTCTCATTTCTCTTCCCAGTTTTTCCTCCACCTGTCTAACTTGATTTTCAAAATCCTTTTTGAGCTCTTCCATGGCCTGAGCCCACCAGACAACCACCTCGGATGTCTGGGATAGAGAGGCCCCAACCTCCACGTCTTTCTCCGATGGCAGGCATTGTACTTCATCATCAGAAATGAAGGGGGGAAAGGAACATCTCTTCCCCAATAAAGTAGCTCTCTATGGTCTTATTCTGCTTCCTTTTTCTGGGCATTTTCCCAGCCAGTTACCTGACTTCTGAGATTCGTCTCCACCCCTGCCTAGATATGCCCAGATAGTGCTTGGGGTCTGAGATTCAAATGCTGCTTCCCAGTCTCAGGGCTATATGGGGCAGGAGCAGCTGCTATTCAATGTGAGCTTAAGTTCTGGTGCTGGGGTGGGGGCAGGGCTGCCTCCCAGGCTCAGTTCCCTCAGGGACTTTATGCAGAGACCTTCAGTAATGGGGTGGGTGGGTGCAGGGCCGCCTCCCAGGCTCAGCTCCCTCAGGGGGTTTATGCAGAGACCTGAACTTCTGCCTGCTGCTCTGGGAGTCCCAGGTGCTGCTGCCTCTGCCACTCACTCTGCCGCTGCCTCCTAAGGGGGCCCAAGCCACGGAGACACCCCGCTCCCCTTTCCGCCAGCCTAGACGTCTCTCTCACTGACCTGTAGTGTCTGTGGGCGGAGGGAACTTCGTGGCCGCTGGAGGTTCCGTCCCTGAAGCCTGCTTGGATCTGCTCCTGTGGGGCCGCCCAGCCAGGGCAGCACAGGGGTGGACTCCGCTTTCCAGGGCATGACGGACCCTGGGGACGGCTCTCCAGGGCTCTCTGGAACGGAAATCTCTTCCACTGTGTTTCTGTGCACCTTGCAGTGATTCAGAATTTGTGGGGAGTTCTTCTTGCAGGAAATATATGGGCTGTGAGTTTGGAGCTAGCATACGTCTTTCTACTCTGCCATCTTGGCTCCTCGGCAATTCTTTAAGACAGAGAAAGTGCTGACCTGCAATAAGGAGTTTCTAGGTGGTGCAGTGAATGGAGCTCCAGGCCTGGAATCAGGAAGACTCATCTTCTTAAGTTCAAGTCTAGTCTTAGACACTTTCTAGCTGTTGTCACCCTGCGCAACTCACTTAATCCTGTTTGTCTGAGTTTACTTACCTGTAAAATGAGTTGGAGAAGGAAATGGCAAACCACTCCAGTATCTTTGTCAAGAAAACTCCACAACAGCATATGAATGGAACCATATCTATCTATCCATCTTTTTGTCCATCATCTATATTTATCTATTCATCTATCTGTTTACCTTTCTATCAGCTATCTATCTCATATAGCTTCTTGCAAGTAGGTCATTAATACGCTTGGACCATGTGTTTCTCCTTTTTCTTTGGATCAGTTTGTAATTTTGGTTCTTTGGAGATAGTGATACTCTAAGGGTCACAACCAAATAGCATCAACTAAAAGATATTTTTGCAAGAAAGTTTTTGTGCAAAAGAGTAGCTTGGCTTAAATGAAAGGGCTGAGCAAATCCTGCCTGATTGCTTTCTTTGATTTAAGTCTGAGCCCAACTCATCATTCACTAGCAATTTCAGCCCCAGATGCCTAACTCTGAGGTCCAGTCCGGCATTATCAACTTTTGGATGGACAGCTTCATCTTTATGTCCTATAGGCATTATCAAATCCAACATGGATTTGATGGAGCTCATTGTTTCACTTTTCCCACCCCAGACTTGTTCTTTCTATCCTACTGCACCTGTACCCCCACCCCTGCAAATTTTCCTATTTTTATGGAGAGAAATCGACCATCCTTCCAATCACCCAAGTTTTTATAACCCCAGAGTTATCTTGGGCTCTATACCCTCCCTCAAAACTAGTTTCTTGTGAAGCCTACAGCCTCAGCACCTTTCACATCTATTCTCTTCTCTCAAATCCCATGGTCACCACCCTAGTTCAGTCTCTTATTGTCTCTCACCTGGACTATTACAATCGTTTTGAATTTTGACTCCCTGCTTCCAATTTCTTTTCTCTCTTTTTTAAACTAAAATTCATTTGTCAATCAGTAAAAATCTACTTTATCTTCCTCCCCCTATTCCAACTGAAAAAGGAAAAAAAACCAAAATTCCTTATATATCATCAAGCAAAGCAAATTTTCTCAATGTCAAAAAAATAAAAGTCTCATTATGCACTGAATCTTCCACCTGTCCCTCAGGAAGTGGGTAGCCCATTTTATCATTAGTCTTTTGTAAGCCTGGTTGATCATTATGTCCCTCAGAGTTTCAATGTCTTTTAAAGTTGTTTGATTTCACAATATTGTTGTCATTGTACAAATTGTTCCTTTGGTTATACTCCCCTTTTTCATAGGAGTTTCATAGGTACCATCCCTTTCATCACTTTTTACTGAACAATAGTATTCCTTCACGTTTATATAAAATAATTTATTCAGCCCTTTCCCACTTGATTGATACCCTCTTGGTTTCCAAGTCTTTGCCAAAAAGAATTATAAATATTTTTGTATATCCTTAAAGTTTATTTTGCTTAGGACTAATCGTTCCCTTTATTTATCCTCCTTCTAATCCTCTCTTATCCCTACCATCTCCTTCCCCCAGTCTTTCTTCCTACGTCCCTGTGGAGGGAAATGAATTTCTGCACCCGACTGTGTGTGCTTGTATTCTTCCCTCCTTTGACCTGATGACAATGAGGTTTAGGTGTCAACTGCTTCCTTTGACGTTTCCTCATTATTTATTGTGCACCTTGATTATGTGAGGTAATTTCCCCAAAATAATTTACCTTAGAGGCAGCTAGGTAGATAAAGTGCTGAGGCTGGAGTCAGAACTGAATCCAAATAACAGTTTCAGACACTATTAGCTATTATCAAAACCTGAGTGAATTCTCACCTTCCTCTCTTTTTCCACTCCAGTATGCTCCTCTTCCTCTCCCTTTTAATTCTTTTAAGATTATCAAGATACATTAGATACACTTCCAGGTCTTTGGTATAATAAGATACCCACTATGACACTCTGCTGGTGATAAAGTTCAGAGGGGACTCATGTATTATCTCCCCATATTAGAATGTAAACACTTTATCATTTATGATTATTCATTTATCTTTACCTTTTTTTGTTTCTCTTGACTCTTATTTTTGCACTTCAACCTAGGTTTATCTATCTCTATATAACTAAATATACACATGTACACACATGCCCACATATACATATATGTATATATAATATTTTATTTCTCCCATTGCACATTAAAGCAACTTTTAAACATTTTTTTGAAGTTTTGAGTTTCAATTCTATCACTCTTTCCCTCCTTCCCTTCCCCCTCCCTGAGATGATAAGCAGATATAGGTTATACCTTTGCAATTATATAAAACATTTTCATATTAGTCATTTTGTACAAGGTGACTCAAATAATGAAATAAAAAGTGAAAAATAGCATGCTTCAGTCTGTATTCAGACAATATCAATTCTTTTTCTGCAGGTGGATAGTATGCTTCATCCTTAGTCTTTTGGGATTGTTTTGGATCACTGTATTGCAGAGAATAGCCAAATCATTCACTGTTCTTCATTGTACAATATTGAGGTTACTGTGTATAATATTCTCCTGGTTCTGCTCCCTTTACTTTGTATCAGTTCATGTAAGTTTTTCCAAGTTTTTCTGAGCTCATCCTATTTGTCATTTCTTATAGAACATGAATATTCCATCACTATCATATACCATACCTTATTTAGCCATGCCCCGATTGATGAGAATCCCTTCCATTTCTAATTCTTAATCACCACAGAGACCTGCCACAAATATTTTTGTACAAATAGGTCCTTTTCCCATTTTTTTTTGATATTTTTGGGATATATCTACCTAGGTCTTTTCATCAGAAATGCTTGGAAGTCCTTTATTTCATTAAGAGAAGGGAAGGGAATATTATGTAGCATTAAATATCTCCTTTGATTAAAGGTTCATTTCCCACACTCCTCCCCCACATCCCCCCCGACTCCCCATAAGATTATATTCAGTTTTGCTGGGTAAATTATTCTTGGCTTATATCTTTTACCTTCTGGAATATTGTATTTCAAATTTTCTGATCTATAAAAGTGACTGCTTAATCATGTATGATACTGAGTGTAACTCCTCAATATTTGAATTCTTTCTTGCTGCAGGAAGTATTTTTTCTTTGATCTGGAAGCTCTGGATTTTGGTAATGATGTTTCTTAGAGTTTTCATTTTTTTAGGAGGTAATGAGTGGATTCTTTCTATTTCCACTTTGCCCTATAGTTCTGAACATAAAACAACTCTTTATTCAAACTAATCCAGTATCAGTATTGAGATTAAATGCTATTTTAAAAGCAAGAGTTTAAAAAAAAAAACTACAACACAATTAGCAAATCACTAAACTTAAGTAACTATATATACTTCACAGTTGTTATGAGCATTTTCAATTACTTGGAAAGAACATAATATCTTGGAAAAAAAATTTCTATTGGTTTTTATTACAGAAAAAGTTCAAAACAGTAAAGTAATCAGAAATAAATACAGCAAAGGAAACATGGGGAAAAAAACTCTGAAAAACAAAAATGTACACTCACTGCCAACTCAATGATTCCTCATCCTTTTAAATCTCATCTTATTAACTTTTCTTAACTCTCAATTTTAACTTTTTCATGTTTTGTGAAAACACTTTGAGAGACTACTTAGAAAATGCCACTGTGGCCTGTAGGAGATATTTAAATTTTGAAGTGCCGTTGTTTCTTTATTTGGATAATTGCTGAATACTCATAGTTAGAAGACATGTGTCTTGTTACTTATAACTGGTCTGAGGCTCATGCTGGAGCTAAAGGTGGAGGGAGAATGCCTAGACCCCATTTCTACTCTTCCTACAACACCCCAAGGCCAAGTTGTCAGGACTGACTCTCCCCTGGCACTCAGAAGGACCCCCAATCTCTATTACACATAGCAGTCAAGTAGCATCATGAATATTAAGAGTAAATGAATGACAATACTTTTTTTTTTTAATCTTTAAAGATCATTGAATAACTATTCTTTATGAACATTTTCTATTACTTTTTTCTTGTTGAAAATTAAAGGGAAAGTCAGTATATGTTAAAAGTTGTAGCTGTATAATCTACATTATTTCCGATAGTCAAAAATACTATGTGTCCCCTTTAGAAGAAGTGTAATTTCTGAATTTCACTATTCAATTTCTTTATCTTCTTCCATTAGTAACTACAGCTTTTGAATATACAATGACCATTACATATATACACACACACACACAAACATACCATTTCTATATATTTTATGTTACCTCAAAATTTATTATATTCATATTGTAGAAAAATATCAGTTTTTAATTATATTCATTATTCCAATCCAACATTGTTCATGTTATAGCCAATTTATTTCTGAAGAGAAAGGAAAATATCGGCTGTTTTTCATACCTTAGATATGCTGCTGTGAACAAGAAAATACAAAAAATAGTTATGTAAGGGATAATATTTTAAAGCATTTGATTTTATTCAATGAAAACAACAGAACTCTATTTGAATGGCTGGATGACACAATAGTTACTCTTGCTGGTTGAAAGAGGCTCAAAATGAACATTTTATAAACAAAGAAAATGGTTATGTCAACCAACAAAATAAAGAAATAATCATCAGAGTGTTAGCCTTAATGACAAGATGACTAGTGACTAAAGTCTAAAACCATTACTCTTTATCTTCCACAATCCTTTGGTTTTTGTGCAAAGCATTGATGTTAATATCTTGTGGAGACTCAGTATTAATGCTTGGCAGTCACATTTTTAGTGCCCATCTCCTCCTTGTTGGCCCAAAGAGAGCTGCCTCCAAGACTCTCCTGAGTTTGATTCCCTTTTCATCTCCAAATCCCTCTCACTACATCTTGCTGGAGAAGAAAGGAAAAGTATATCTTGTCAGTTGCTTCTCTGTGCTTGAATGACATGTATCCTGTAGTTCCAATACTGTATAATTTCTAGAATTAAATACTTAAAACTCTATTGAAGATTTTAATGTTATAAAGAACTGATGATATCATGCAATTTGGACTGTTGGATAGTCAGGGTTATATAATAAACTACAAGATGTCAATGTCATATAGATTTAGTAGCAATAGAATGAACTGGAAGCTTTGCGAATTTTCATATATTTTAGAGGATATTAAATTGTTTGAAAAATATTCAACAGAATCTAGATTGTTCAAATAAACAATTGAGTGGCTTCACACATTTTTGGTTTCATATTTATTTCATAACTCAAAGTAATTTTCTATTTCTTCCATATTAACATTTCTATTTCCTCCATATTAGCATCTATTCTTGTTCTTTATTTACTCAAATAAGGAATCCTCCTATAGTATCCTTATTATTGAATTGATTCTGTGCAAGAAAAAGTGAACATACAAACATCCAAAGTAATAGGCTGTGCACTCTTCAATACCTGTGCAATTTGATCTTTACACCTCTTTCCAGGGAAAACTCAAATAAAATCCAGTATTTATCCTGCTAAGAAAATGGTTCAGATGACTGCCATGAAGGAAGTATCTATAAAACAATGAAAATGAATCACATTCTTGGGTTCCATGATTACTGAGAGGATTTCTCCTGCCATAGGTGTTTTATTATATGTCTTAAAAAAATATGAGCAGTGGTTTATCACAAGTCTCTACTACTGTGTAGTAATGATGGTATCAGAACACTACAACAGACTCTCAGATGAGGCGGTCAAATGATGGAACGTCACACCCTTATGCTTCTTCTCACTCTGGATAATTAAGGATTTTGCGGTGTGCTTGATGCAAATATTATTTCTGTCTGAAATAAACTTTAAATGCTCCTTTTATGGCAGCAAAGGCAATTCTACCCAAGATTGTCCTTTGTGGGTTAGAATTAACACTATCGAACATGTTTTCCAACTATCAGCAATAGTGGAAAAGACAAGAGCTCCACACAAAGTTCAAGTAGCAGAGACACGATCTGCTAAAGTATTTGCCTTAGCTGGAATACAAGGAACAGGGCATTCAATCCCTGGAAATAATTTGCTGTTCAAAATCTCTAGTTCATTAGAGTATTTGTGCCACAATATAAGAATGTAGTCTTCCCAGGGAATTATCTTGCCTTGCATTAGAATAACAGGAATAGTGAGAAGTTCAATTAAAAGGAATAAAGGATCAACTCTTTCCATAATATACAAACCTTTTCTTTGACATTTTATTTATTTTTTCCCAAATTTATTAATTTGTCTTTAGTTTTCAACAATCACTTCCATAAGTTCCAAATTTTCTTCCCCTCCCTCCCCAAGACAGCATGCTATCTTATATAGGTTCTACACATACATTCCTATTACATACATTTTCACATTAGTCATGATGCATAGAAGAATTAAAATGAATGGAAGAAACCATGAGAAAAACAAAACAAAACATAACAAAGGAGAAAACAATCTCTTCAATCTGTGGTCCAACTTCATAGTTCTTCCTCTGGATGTGGATAGCATTTTGCATCATGAGACCTTTGAAAATGTTTTAGGTCCTTGCATTGCTGTGAAGGGCTAAATCTATCAAAAACAGTCCTCATACACTGTGGTTGTTTCTATCTATAATGTTTTCCTGGTTCTACTCACTTCATTCTGCATCAGTTCATATAAGTCTTTACAGGTTTTTCTGAAGTCTGCCTATTCATTCGTTTTTATAGCACAATAGTTAGTATTCCATTACATTCATACAACACCACTTGTTCGGTCATTCCCCAATTGACGGGTTTCACCTTGATTTCCAGTTCTTGGCCACCACAAAAAGAGCTGCTATTAAGGTACATGTGGGTCCTTTTCACATTTTTTAAATCTCTTTGGGATACAGCCCTAGAAGCAGAATTACTGGGTCACATCCAACCTTTCTTTATGGTCTACCTGTCACATCACTGTCACCATGCAATAAATCACAGCAGTCCAATAGATAGAGCTTGCCATTATTCCTGCTGCAGCAAATGGATAAACTTTTGAGATCGGTCTATTTGCAAGATCCAAGATGCAAACAACTGGATTGAACTTTGGAAATATTATTTAGAATTCTGCATGACACTGAGGACATGCCACTCATGCTATGCTATTTCCTCGTTGTCATCTATCCAGCATTGTAGACAAGTTTGATGAACTCATTTTGTAGGTCCTCTGCATCTGCATGATCTTACCCACTCAACTCTTTGATCATCTTCATCAGTAGCAAGACATACTTATTTTGTAGCATAGCAGACTCTATTCCCTTCTGTTTTCCAGAAATCTGAACATCTGTTCTTTTCCAGTACTAAGGCACATCTTTACTATTCCATGATCTTTCAAAGAGCAATGAAAATAGTTAAGCATTCATATTTTCCCGTTCTTCAGTACTCTGGGATCTAGTTTATCTGTCCAGTGACAGTGTAGATGGCAGCCTGCCCTATAGTTCTAAGAGATCAATAGTATTCTCTTATGATTTCTTGAGATAGGATATCTAGGCTTTTTTTTTGGTCATGGCTTTTAAATAGTTTAATGATCATTCAATATCCTCTCCTTGATCTCTTTTCCATGTCAATTGTTTTTGAGATAACTATATTGTCTTCTATTTTTTCAGTCTTCTGACTTTCTTATTGTCTCATGGAGTCATTGACTTCTTTTTGTCTATTCTAATTTTCAGAGAATTTACTACTTAGATGTTTTCTTTTTTTTTTTAGCTTCCTGTGCCAACCTGTTAATTCCTTTTCAAATTCTTTCTTCTATAGCTTTTCTTTCTTTTCCATTTTTATCATTTCTTTATTTAAAAAATTAACTCTTTTAAAAAATGTCTTGTTTCATTTCTTTCAGTTGAATTCCCTCATTTTATAGATGAGGAAATGAGGATCAGAGAAATTATGTAACTAACCCAAGGTCATATAGGTATTAAGTAGCAGATCTGGGATGGATCTCATTGACGAGGCCCTATAGAGTTCTGGGGCTTCATGAAATAAATATGAAATCTTCAAATAAGATTATCTGGAGCATCCCACTGTCTATAGAAAATCCTTCTTCCTTTTGAACCCTGTGTAGGACACTACCTTCCTGCTGCCACCACAAGGACCAACAGATTTCTGTGTCATCTCAAAGCACCAAATCCTTCAGCACTGAGCCAAGATACTCATTGACCAATACAAATGGGCCTAGGAAACTTAGCTTTGTTTATACTTCATTGTGTGTATGAGAATGTTGATTACCATCTCTCTCTCTCTCTAATCTTCTTCCTGATATTTCTTTTGAAATGAACTCTAAATATTTTCAAGAATATATTATCTCCAGAATAGATTCCTCAGGGTGTATTTTGTATTTGGTAATAGATTTTTATAGAGGTGATGACAAATCAGTTCCATTTTTTTGTTTATTTGTTGCCCTACTACCAGTTTCATTTGGGATGACCTGGCAGTTGGGTCTCATGACATGCTTTCTGTAGACTTGTTTTTGTTCCTTAGTTTTTCACTTTTTTATGAGGCAATACTGCTCATAAATCTCCCACCCTTCTCCTCTGTGGTGTTTTACAAATGTGCTTATATTTCAAACTGCTATTACCCTTGGCCAACATATCTTTCTGCTTGGCAGAGATCTTGGCAAGGAGATCAAATATTTGTTGGCTAAGGCTGGTTCTGGGCTCTTATGACCTTCACATTATGACCAGTGCCTTACATTGGTTAAACTTTTGCAGGAAATAGTGAAGTTCAAAGTCAATTTCATTGCTTTTTTCTCCTTCCATGTTTGCACAGCATTCTTCAGAACCTGAAGAGGCCATTAGAAGGGCAGTAGCAATCAGAAGTCACAGGTGGATGGCTTCATAATCGTGGAAGGAAGTAAGCCCTTCAAATATCTGAGGTGGCAATCACATCCTTCTCTTCTTTCTCTCCCTGCCATGAAAATCTTGTCAACCCTTCTTTTCTCCAGACTTTACATCCTTAGATTCTCTAATTCTATGAATTGATCCTCATGATATGGTTTGAACTCTATTTACTATTCCATTGATATCCTCTGGAAGCTCTTCAGTTTGTTAATATCCCTCTCATTGAACTGAATATAATAAAAGAGAAAAGTGCCTTTTACCAAATGGTGTCTGGGGACACTGCCATATTTTACATACTGTTACTAAAAACTTAAAGAGCTGATTAAGAAAGGAATGGGGATGAAGGATAATGAAACAAAGACAGCCCATTCCTAAAAAAAACACACATGGAAAATGCTTAATAAAATATCCAGGCAAAATTTTTCATTTGAATTTCTTGTGACTACATCATCAGTAGAGTAAGCCAGATGGCACAGTAGATAGAGTACTGGGTCTGAAGTTAGGAAAACTCATCTTTCTAAGTTCAAATCTAGCCTCTTACTGACACTTACTAGCTATGTGACTCTGCATGTTATTTAACCATATTTGCGTCAGTTTCTCCATCTGTAAAAAAGAGTTGGAGAAGGAAATGGCAAATCACTCCAGTGTCCTAGCCAAGGAAACCCAAAATGGGGTTATGAAGAGTTGAACAGGGCTGAAACTACCAAACAACAGTAACAACATTATTAGTATTGGAGGAATAATTAATTCAGACTCTACTTGCAGTATGACTTCCTCTTTTTTGTCTTCCCCCATAAGAACCACAGGGGTATGTTTGTTCCTCAGGAAACAGAGATCGAAGAGAGGCTCAGAGATAGGTTAGGCTGCTCTAATCTATATATCCCAGATTCACTGCTTTTGGAAATTCTGAAGCTTAGGACTAAGGTAAACTTTGTAACCATGTGCAGGGATGTTTTTTTTTTAGGAGCTTTTTCCTTCTTGCACCTGTCATCAATCATTGAAAATCTTCATAGTTCATTGAACTTTGGAGTGTACTCCAAGACTCATGTATAGCCTAGGTTATACCATGCCAGAAGGAAGCTGCTGGGAGCTAAACCAAAGACTCATGGAGTACCAGATTATTTGGCCACCAATCTCACCCCCTAGACAGATTTTAGCCACAGAAAAATCCAAAAGACCATTCAAAACCACACACCATTCAAAGTACCAAGTGGAGCATGAGAGCATGCAGTGGTCTTGGCAACATAATATCTTCTTTCAGGAGGTAAAGGGAAAATCAAAGTCAATATGAAAGAATGTTGCTTTCTTGAAAGTCCAGCTCAACGTCACCTCCTACATATGTGTTTTTCTGATCTCCCCAGTTGTTAGCACCCTCTGCTTCTTGAAGTTACTTTGTCTATACCTTGCACTGGCTTCCATGTACCTATGTTGTATCCCTAGCATAATCTAAGCTATTTGAGGTCAAGGACTGTTTAAGTTTTGATTTTATTTTCCCTGTGCCTAACACAGTGTCTTGCCCATAGTAGGTTCTTAATAACTGTTCATTTATTATCACTAATTCTAATAATAAATAACAAAAAAGTCATTTTATCCATGTGCACAAAAATTTGCAGAACATCATATGGAAAAGAATAGTCAATTGTCCCAGGACTATTTCTATTTTAGCTTCACCAAAAAAAAAAAGTGATGAATGAAACTAGAATAAATATATCAATAGTACTGTGCAGTTTATAAAGTATTTTTATATATTTATTTGATTCTCACAACAACACTTTGAGATGGGCAATTCAAATATTAACCCTACTTTGAAGATGAGGAAACTGAGGCCTAAAGAGGTATAGTAACTTGCCCAAGGCCGGGAGGGAGGGGGCTGAACTAGGCCTTGAGTCAGTTTCCCCTGCCTCTGGGTTTAGTGCTCTTCCCATTAGTACTTATATACAAGGTAGTTTATAGTGCTTTATTTCATTCTTTGATGCTTTTAAACATATGATTCCATATACATTGCTTCCCCAAAAAGCTATAAGCTCTTCAAAGATAAGGTCATTATTTTCTGTTTTATTCACTTAATTTTTGGGGGGGATGTGTTAAGAAATATTAGTTTTATTTTAGTCAGTTTTCATAGCTGAATATTTATACTATAAAAACTTTACAGATTGTACAATTTATATACTGAACAAAAAGAGTAGTTCCCACAGATGCAAAAACACTGTACAATCCAAGGTAAGGACAGACTTACATATAGTAAAGCTCTCCACAAGGAAGGGGAGGTGGTCAGTTCCAAGTACAAACTTTAAAACTGTACAAAAATAAGGTTTAATTTTATTTCATTTTTCATACATTTAATACATGGCAAGCACAGATGCCCAACTAATAATAAGCATCTGTAGTCAGGCATCAGTAGCCACTCCTGAAAGGAATGCAAATATGTCTATTTATACAGGGCATTCTTG
Organism: Bettongia penicillata ogilbyi; assembly: GCA_023548195.1. Lineage (NCBI taxonomy): Eukaryota > Metazoa > Chordata > Mammalia > Diprotodontia > Potoroidae > Bettongia > Bettongia penicillata. The sequence continues at coordinate 2,793,619 of JAJHZJ010000020.1, read as the reverse complement.
TACATCATACTCTATATGGTATATGATATATACATAAAAAGCATATGTCAAATATAAGGTAGTTTTTGAAAGGAATTTCTGTATTTAATAGAGTGCCAAAAATTTTTTAACTTATTAAATAAAATATATTCTAAGTGAACCTAAAAATTATACTTTATGAACATAAATTTTTTGGAGGGATGTCATATATCAATTAAAACTGAAAATAGAAAAGCAAGCCTATATATAAAGTAGTATTCTCACCTAGCAACAGAAGCACTTGTAGTTATTCTTCGGAAAAGCCAGGAAATCTAATTACTTTTAAAACCCACTAAGACTAACATAACTTTCACACATAAGATATTCAGTGATTCACTAATATTGCGAAACAAGAGACAGTGGTTTCTTCTAGAGACAGTGGTTTCTTCATGGTAACTGGGTAAGAATTGGACGTGTCTTCAGAAAAAGAACTTAGCGAGTATAAATCCTGAACACACATTCAGTTTTGGAGATATGTTCCATCATTTGACTTCTCATTAGTGGGCTATAAACTAAAACCCAAGACTTATTTTGATGTATAAATTCCATCCTCTGAGGCATTTGTACCTTCTTGGAGACAAACTCAGCTCACATCTTATGGACTGATCTTATGGACTTGGTGAGTGGGCAAGCTATTTATCCAGTAATAAGTTCCTATGTATCAGATGCTATATGAGGGGCTGAGGATACAGTCAATAAGCATTTATTAAAAGCCTCTTATGTGCTAGGCACTGTGCTAAGTACTGGGGATACAAGGAAAGGAAACAAAAGAAGACAATTTTTCAAAATAAAGCAACCCCAAACAAAAACCAAACAGTCCTTGTTTTCAAAGAGCTCAGATTAATGGAAGAGACAACATGCAAAACAACTGTGTGCAAATAAGATATAGACAGGAAAATCTGGAAAAAAAAATCAGAAGAGGAGAGGCATTAGCACTAGAGGAACTTGGCTTCCTGTAAAAGGAGGGATTTGAGTTGGAATCTGAAGAATTCAGGGAAACTAAGAGTCGGAGATGAGGAGGAAGAGAATTTTATGCATGGGGGAGAGCCAATGAAAATGCCTGGAGTTGGAAGATGGAATAGCAAGAAGGCCAGTGTCACTGGATTGCAGAGTAGGGGGAAGGAGTGGGGAAGAGTAGCTTATTGTATAGGAAGACTAGACAGGTAGAAAGACAACAGATAGAGAAGGACTTTAAAAGTGAAACAGAAGATTTCATATTTGACTGTGGAGGTAATAGGAAGCCTCTGGACTTTACTGAATGGGGTGGCGGGCATAGCATGGTCATACCTGTGGAGAGAAGGATGCACCAGAGTGGGAAGTGACTTGAGGCACAGAGTCCAATCAGCAGACTATTGCAGTAGTTTAAGCATAAGGTGATAGAGAGCCTGCACAAGGATGGTGGCAGTCTCAGAGAAGAAAAGTATACTGAAACAAAAGAGGTTGCTAAGGTATAACTGACAGGACGTGGCAATGGTTTTGTCATTATGGAGGTGAGAGAGAATGAAGAGTTGAGAATTCTACCTACGTTGTGAGCCTGGGTGACTGGGAAAATGGTAGAATCCTCACCAATGAAAGGGAAGTTAGGAAGAAGTTAAGCTTGGGGGTAAAGATTATGGGTTCAGTTTTGGACATGCTGAGTCCAAATACAAATACAAAAGTGAGGCAGTCTCTGCCCTTAAGGATGTGACAATCTAGACAATCTTCTTCCTCTGTTGTTTTAGGGTTAGGGAGAGGATATTTGTACTGGTATTTATTACTATTTTACTGATGCTATTGATTTTCCATTTGATAGCCATGTCAGATCTTGGTTGTGTCAGTTTGTAGTACAGAATTATCAGTAGGCATGGTTATTAAAAAAATCTTTAGTCTTAATTTGTTATTATAGCTATTAGATGAAAGAAAGTACTGACAGTCATAGGAAATAACCTCTTAAGAGGAAATGATGAAGGGAGAGAGGAAGTTAGTGAATACCACAAAAAGCTTGTCAGCAGTTTCATGCGAGAGTGATATAATTAGTGGCTTAAGATGCTGAGGCCTCAAAGAATCCACAAGAAAAAAAATCCCTTCATTATCCTTCCTCTTCCCCCCAGAAAGACAAAAACATAGAACATAATCTTGGATCATTACCTCATAATATGTGGGTTAAGTTGTGGGGAAAGGCCAAGAGTAGACAGTGATGCAGAGGGACAGCTCTGGTCACTTACTGTAACCAGCTCTAGAGAAAATTCCAAACAGAGGTATTGTCACTAAATATACCAAGAACTATAGCCAGTAACTTACAGTTAGCAACTTTTAGGTAAAGGGAAAGGCCCAAAACATCAGAACAATTCCCTCAGTCAGAGAAAGAAGACTGCAAATTTTTGAAAACAGAACTCCTTATTAGTCTATGCAAAGGCAGAATTAGCAGGCAGTTTCTTTTCTACGACTTCTGAGTCCACAGCCCTACTCACTTTGGCTTAAAGATAACTCTGCTTAGAGGTGTCTTGGACTATAATATATGGAGATGTCTGTGTAGTGTGGTCAAAGGGGACTGAGCTTCTACAGCCAGAAGACCTGAGGTTGAATACCTCAACTAGCTATAGAACTTTGGGCAACCCAATAAAGTTTTCTGGGCTTCAGTTTCTTCATTTGTAGAATAATAGCTAGTAGCATTTTGTGGATTACAAAGTGCTTAAAAAAGATTAATTCATTTTATCTTTATGACTACCCCGGAAAGTGGGTGCTATTATCACCCACATTTTAGGGAAGAAACTGAACCTCAAAAAATCTAAGTAACTTGACCAGATTACTTACAGCTAGTCCTTTCCAGAGTTGGGATTTGAACTAAGGTCTTTGTGGCTAAAAGTCTGATACTCTATCCACTAAGCCAAAATGTCTCTCCAAATGTGCTACTCTAGCAAAGAAAGGGGGACAGATTGAAGAGCTTTCCAGTTACCATGGCTAAGTGCGTATCTGGCCTTTTGAAAATAATCTAGCCTTTACTGACTTCTGGCAACCTGGTACCTGGTGGCAAGCTAGGATTTATGAGTGTAGGTAGAAAAGATAAGACTTGGCAACAGATTGGATATAGTGGTGGAAGATATGAGAGGAGAGGAAAGTTGAGGATAATTCTACTATTGCAAATTTGGGAGACTCTCAACAGAAACAGGGAAGAATATGAACCCTACCTGCCTTTCTAACTTTATTTCTCCAAGTGTGTTTTATGTACTAGCCAGACTGGCTTACTCACTGTAGGTCAAATAGCACTCTTGCTTTCCTACCTCCTTATCTTTGTTTTTATTGTTCCCTCTTTTGGAAATACCCTTTTCTTAGTCCTCTACTTAATGAAACCCTACCCATCCTTCAAGTCCTAATTTCAAACCCTACATTATCAATGGATCCTTCTTTGGTCATGTTAGCTGGGAGTGATGTGTTTCTCTGCTGAATGACTATGGCATGTCTTGTCTACACCCACTCTTAGAACCCTGATCAATATTTCCTTCTCCAGTAGTCATTTGTCCATTTTTTTTTTCATTCAACAAATATTTACTGGGTATGCTTGTGCTAGGCAATGCTCTAAGTACTGAGGTCAGATATGAAGCTGAATAAGACATCATTCCTTTTTTGCAAGGAACTGCCAATCTAATAAGTGAGACCAGTCAGTTATGCAAATGGATATATAAAATTTTGATAAGTACAAAAAAGAGATAGAAAGAAAATACCATGAGAGTTTATAGAGAGGGATCCCTTTAGATTAGTTGTACTGGAAAAGACTTAATTGAGGAACTATCAAAGTTATGCATTGAAAGATGGATAGGATTTTAATGTTAGGAGATAGTGGGGACAGCATTCTGGCATAAGGGTTTGGCATTAACTAAGAGTCAGAGGCACGGGATTGGAAGCATTTTTAGGAGGGATGAGTAATTCAGATTGCTTGGAGGGTGGGGCATGTATAAGAGAGTAGTGTTAGATAAGGCAGGAAAGGTAAATTGGAATCAGATCACAGAGGGCTTTGGATATCAGGCCAAGCAATTTAGACTTTATTAGGTAGGCAGTGGTGTACCACTGAAAGTTTCTCAGTGGAGAGATGCATAATGAGAGCATTTTATTGAGAAATTTCACCTGTCAGTATTTTATAGCATAGAATGTAGGAGGTGACAGAGCGCCTAAACTAGGGTAGAGGTAGGGTAGGAGGAAAGGAGAAAAAGGGATGAATGACAGACATCATGGAGGATTTCCCAAGTGATTGGATGAGGATAGGGTGAAATAGAGGAAGAAAGTTTTCTTGACTCTGAGATTTCAAAGATTAGTGATGGGAGGGAATGGTGGAACTATATGAACTGAGTTTAGACACCATCCCCTCCTTCCCAGTCTCTTTAAGAGTACCAGAGAACCCTGGGGGAGGCATGAAATGTAGCCTCTCTGGTCTTCCAGGCAGTGAAGGTTGGAGTGAGTCTGTATTATATCAAGAAAATAAATGGCATTTTTGTTGTAAAAAAAAAAAAGAAAAATGGGGAAGTCAGGTGAGGAAACACATTATCTTGTACTCAGTAAATAGAATAGTTATTTGAGGATCTCCTCACTCCCCAATTAGATTATAAGCTTGCTGCATATATAGTGTCCTAGGATCAAGAAGGCACCTTAGAGGTAGCCCAGTCCAATTCTCCTTATTTTACAGATGAGGAAAGTGTAGTACATAGAAGTCTAGGTGACAAGTAACAGAGATAGGTTTTGAACTCACTTTTTAATTCTGAAGCCAGCATTCATCCTACTGAACCATACTAGTGGTTAATATTTTGTTAAATTAATGAGTTATAGTTTAGATTCTTCATCAGTTTTCAGTAGTGTTAGACTTGTCAAACAACATAGTTGAGTCAATTATCCCCTTCTCTAAAATCAATGAATCTGAAATTATGTATATTATATACTTCCCAAACAATTTACCCAATCACTCAATTTTGGAGATTCCCTTCTCCTTGGCACTAATTACTGTTCCCTGTTCTGATGTGTCCAAATAACATAAAAATGCAACAGCTGCTTATGGAGGAAGGCAGCACTGGGGAAATCACAGGGTGGAGGGGGAGTGTCTAGGAACAGTGAGATTGAATGTGGACAGTGTTCATGGCTTCTCCATTTCCCAGTTTCTTCATGTACCCTCCTCCCAAAATAGAGGAGACACTTGATCAAATAAAAGGAGTCCATCTTCTCTTTTCCAATCCTTACTTTTGCAGTCACTCAGTGGGGTAAGTATATAAAGCTAGGGAAAAGGCATTTTTTTCTTCTCACCTTGCCTAGTACTGGCAGACAATCTCCTATTTGTCAACTATGTAGCTTACCTACCAATAGCTGCTTCATCTAGAAGACTGCTGGGGATTTCCCTCTCCTTCTCCACCCCTTTACTCTCATTACTGTATATCCCAGCTTTAAGACCCTGAAGGAGCAAGGCACTTCCTCCCACCCCTAGTGCTCCAGTTCTGTATTTCGCACCAAGCTCCAGTGCCTGAAGTAGTAGGGATTGCTCTGTGGTGGCAGAGGGGAAGGAGGGGAGAGTAAAAGATGAGAGTGAGAAAATTTCAATGAATGTGGGAAAAGGGAGAGAAAATCCCATTCTCTCCATATAACCATACAACCCCTAATCTACTTATGGACCTCCTCCTCCTCCTTCCCAATTCTGTGGGTGGGGAGTGATGAAGGGGAAGTTGTGAGACTCTCATAGTCGTTGTTTGTCCTTCATTCTCAAAGAAGACCATGATATCAGGAAGGTAATGCCATGACTTGCAAGTGAATTGGGTTAAAGTGAAGCAGGACTACGCAGAATCACTAGTCTAACTCTCTCCTCCAGAGCCATATGGGTCCAGTGGCAAGATACAGATCAGGATGACTGGAGATGGCTCCAGATGCAGACGGAGGCCTTTTAAAGCTTTTTTTCTTTAACAGAAGTCAGTTTAACTAACTCTCACAGTGTGAGGGAGGAGGAGGAGGGAGAAAGAGAACTTGTCCGTCACTGCTCCTTTATGTTTACCATAGCACCCTTCTCCTATTCCTCATTGTTTCAAGTATTCTTTCTCATGCTTTGCCCCCAGATCTTATTCTCTTTCTCCCTAGCCTAATTCTTAAAACTCATACCAGAGTTCCTGCCTCAGGTCTTCCCTCTTGTTCCTAACCTCAATCTTAAAGTCACCTAAAAGACCCTGTCTTAAGCCATGGGAGCCATCACTGCCTCCGTAATAGGGAATTTTGGGGTTAGGGGGACAGGGCAGTCCTTGTAGCCAGAATGGCAGTGAAGAGCTGTGTTCCTGGGTACCAAATAGCACTTTTCCTGCGGACACACTGTTGCACAAGACAGTTACTTTATTAACAGTATGATACCCTACTTAAGATATATTTTGCTTTAAATGGGTATTTGTAGGCTGGACTGGAAATGGAGAATCCTAGAATTTAGAAATAGAATAGAACTCAAAGATCATCTGGTCCAACTCTGAAAGGAATTTAGAGATAGCCACAGTCCATGCTACTAATCTCCCAACACAGGCCTAATAATAATTGCTGTTATTTCTATTGTTTATTAATGTTGACAGAGTACATGATCTCATTTTATCCTCAAAACAGCTGTGTGGTCACACAGCTAGTGCTACCTTACTTGAGAGGAAGAATTAAAACCCAGATAAAAGGATTATTGATTTATAGTTGGAAGGAATTTCCTATATCTTCACAGCATTCACAGAATAAATAACAGCAGCTTAGAACTGGAAGAAATCTCAAAGGGCAACTGGTTCAACCTGTATTTAAGTAAGAACCCCCATTAATAAAAGAGATCAAATCTTTTGATAACTTCCAGTTATAGTAAACTTATATTTTTGGCTGTCTTTTGGACATCTCTGATTATCTGGAAATTTTTCCTTACATCATGCTGAAATATAGCCTACTCTTTTCTCTGGGAGTCAGCAGAACAAGTTTTCCAATGCACCCTCAGGAATCTTCAAGAATTCAAGATTCAACTTTGAATCATCAGTCCCCTCTTTTCTCCAAGATGTTACCCCCAGTTTCTTCTACTAATCCTCATATGGTGTCACCTCCTGTCTGTTCTGCCACTTTGGGTCAATCACTCATTTTTTGGTTTTCATTTATGGAGGCAGGAAGGAAAACATTCTCCATTTTACTGAGTAGAGTTTGAAACATAGACTGGTTCAGTGAGTTGTCAAGCTAACAAAATGCATCAACTATTTAAGAAAAAAATAAAAACAAATGACAATAGGGAACAATAACAAGGAAGTCAACATACATTGTCTATTGTATGAACAGAATAGAAAAAATAGAACAAATTTAATCCTATTTTGCTTTCTTTTTGAAATGTATAAGCTCTAGTGGGGAATGTAAAAATAAAACTTGAAAAGTTTGTAGCATTTGTCTGTTTTCTTTGAGGTTAATGTGAAGTTAAGACCTTCACCTGTAGTAAAACAAATTCAGTAACAGTGGTGTAAGAAAATGAAATTTTTATGAAGTTCAAGTTTGTTTTGGAGTTCAAGTTTGTTTTAGTTTTGCCTTTGTGTCCAGTGGCACTGAGGACCCCAATCATACAGGACCTAGATTTACCCTTTGTGGGTAAACATTCAGAAAAACCATAACTCTAAACCTCTACTGACATATTTCCTTCATTAAGTCAATCAGAAGACACACTAGTTTAAAGAAAATATGTTAAAATAGACAACATAGCAAAAAAGTAACAAGAAAGATTTCCTCTTCACAGACAGTGAGTATGTTCTCACATATATTTTGCTGTGGATAGGGAAGGAGGGAATGCAGATAGGAAATATGTACAGTAAAGCAATATGATTGGAAGCTGCACATGTAGAGAAGATATGCGTCCAGAGAACAGGTATAACTTGAGCAATTCATGTCACTGATGCTATAGAAACACCAGGGTCTGCCAGTGATGTAATATTGCTATTCACTACTTCTATCCTGTGATCTTCTGTCCTAATAAGGCTTATTTATCTCTATTGTGAAACTGACCTCAACCAGTTATTTAGCAAGAAAAGTCAGCAAGCATTTTTCAGTGTTTTTTTTTAAACTGTGTTGATTCTGAGATAACAACTACAAATTCAATCCTGTATTTGTCTTAAATTGAGAAAATTTCTTCCAATGTATTCCTATTTCCAAGTTACAATTATTGCCTATTCAAGTCACCATATCATGAGCTTTCAGTGAGCAAGACTAGAGGGGCAAAGCAGGCTTAAATTACTCTAAGTAACAAAAATCACTGCTCTACCTGTAATTCCTCAGCCCAGAATATGTATACCTTCTCAAGCATTATTTTGTCATTAGATATTGAATTGAAATCAGTTTAATTCAATGAGCATCAGTTAAAACACTGTGAATAATAATAGCTAACATTTTATAGTGATTTAAGTTTACAAAGGTTTAAATGAAGTCTTATTTGATCCTTAAAATTCAGTGAAGTAGGGAGAGGGACTAGGTTGATTTCATTAATATTGGGAAGTCTCTTCTTAATGAGGAAATTCCTTATCCCAGTGCAGATTAGCACCATCTCTTCAACTCATGGTCTAAGAAACTTATTCAGAGAAAGTAACGAATTTCCTCAGCACCACACAACCAGTAAGTATCACAGGTAACACTTGAACTCTAGTCTTCTTGGTTGCATTCTGACTTTCTATTCCCTAGGTCATGCTGCCTCTCATAGGAGAATGATAGGATCATGTATTTAGAACTGGAAGGAGTCTTACAAGATATCTAGTTCTATCCTTTCATTTCATGGATAAGGAAACTGAGACCCAGACAGATTGACTTGCCCAAGGTCACGAAGGTAGTAGAAACAACTAAGTGCCATAGCAGACAGTGTGCTAGGCATGGAGTCAGGAAGACCAAAGTTCATATCTTGCCTGGAACATTTATTAAGTGTGTGACCCTGAGCAAGTCACTTGACTTTGATCTGCCTCAGTTTCCTCATTCTGCAAAATGGGCATAATAATAGAACCTATCATGTTTGTTGTGAGGATAAACAGATAATATTTGTAAAGTGTTTAGCAAATCTTAAAATATCAAATAAATGCTAACCCTCATTATCATTACTAGTAATAGTAGTTAAAAAGCTGAAATTGGAACCTATGTCACTTGAAGGTTAATCCTATAAATGTAAGTATTAATACTCATATGCATTATTTCATCGATTGGCCCAAAGGGGATTCCCCTTCATTGGAAGTCTTCATGCAGAACATAGATGATCAATTGGGATGGTAAAGGGAAGGGAATAAGCATTTATATAGCATCTACTATGTGCCAGGCACTGTGCTGTTCTTTATAAATATTATCTCATTTGATTCTCAAGATGGCCCTCTGAGGTAGGTATTGTTTTTATTCTCATTTCACAATTGAGGAAACTGGAGTCAAATTGAGATTAAGTGACTTGCCAATGGTTACACAGATACTAAGTGTCAGAGACTGTATTGGAACCAATTCCAGGTTCAGAGCTCTATTCACTGAACCACTTAGCTGCTTCTCTGTATGGTGTCCCATTAGATGACTCATACATATAATTCCTTCCAATTCTAAAATTTTGTGATTATCTTTTTTTAAGAAAACTGACCCTTAGGTTCGATCATCCAAAACTCCCCTCCCCTTGTCCCCCCCGGCCCATCTCTCTTACAGTTAATAAACAGAAGAGCTCAGTCTTGCATTAAGGTTCATAGACTCTTGAGTCCAGAGCTGTTTCAAGTATATCAAGCTACTGGGCAGCTAGGTGGTGCAGTAGATAGCATGCCCTGCCTGGAATCAGGAAGACTCATCTTCCTGAGTTTAAATCAGACACTTAATAGCTGTGTGAGTCCAGGCAAGTCACTTAGCCATATTTGCCTCATTTTCCTTATCTGGAAAATGAGTTGGAGAAGGAAAAGGCAAAGTACTCCAGTATCTTTGCTGAGAAAACCCCAAATAGGGTCATGAAGAGTCAGACTCAACTACACAACAAGATTATCAAGCTGTATTTCTCTTTATGTCATTGGGATTTTTCTCTTATCTACATTTCCACCCTCTTTCTATCCCCTATTTGTTTTTTAAGATGAGTACTAGCTAATTTTAAGAAAGGAACATAAAACTTTAAATATTTTTAATGATACATAGTTTTAAAAATTGGTTTGCAAATTCTTCTTTATGCATTTTTTCTTTTTTTTATTATTTTTTTAGTGTTCTACAATCACTTCCTTAAAATTAAGATTTTATTCCCCACCCCACCTTTCCCCCACTACCCCCCTCCCTCCCCGTGACAGCATACAATTCTGTATAGGTTCTACATATACTTTCCTATTGAATACATTTTCACAATAGTCATGTTACATAGTCACACTAAAATAAATGGAAGAAATCATATAACAAATCAAAACATAATACACTAAAACTCACACATATACAAACATGATCTGTTACATTCTGCGAATGACTTCCATATTTCTTTCTCTGAGTGTGGAAGACATTTTGCCTTAGAATACCACCATTGGGATTTTTTTTTTAATAAGTTCTTGCGTTATTATGAAGTTCCAAGTCTACCAGAAAAAACTGTCACACACTATGGTCGTTGCTGTGAACAAAGTTCTCCTGGGGCGGAGCCAAGGTGGCGGAGTAGAAGGACACACGTTTACGAGCTCCAAAACCAAAAGCCCATAGAATTAATGTAAAAAGAGTCCCCCATAACTTCTGGGTCAATACAAGGTGTGCAGAAACAGAGTGGAAGAGATTTCCGTTCCAGGGAGCCCTGGAGACCCGTCCCCAGGGTCCGGCGTGCCCCGGAAAGTGGACCCCACCCCCAGCGCTGCCCTGGCCGCGGCCCCAGAGAAGCTGATCCGAGCAGGCTTCAGAGACGGAAGCTCCGGCAGCCGGGAAAGTCCCTCCGCCCACAGAAGCTACAGGTCAGTGAGAGAGAAAGCTGGGCTGGAGGAGAGGGGGAGCAGGGCGTCTCCGTGACTCGGGTCCCCTTGGGAGGAAGCGGTGGAGGCAGAGGTGTGGGCGGTGGCTGAGGCGGCAGTGGACCGGGACTCAGGAATCCCCCAGCAGCAGGCAGGATCTTCATTACGGAAGATGCCTGCATAAAACCTGACGGAGCTGAGCCTGGAAGACGGCCCTGCCCCCACCCCGCTCTATTACTGAAGGCTTCTGCTTAAAGCCCCCACGGGAACTGAGCTTGGGAGGCGGGGCCCCCCACCCCGCCCCCACCCGCTCCATTCCTGAAAGTCTCTACATAAAGCCCCTGAGGGATCAGAGTCTGGGAGGCGGCCCTGCCCCCACCCCAGCACCTGAATTAAAGCTCACTGATTGACAGCCGGCAGGAGGAAAGCCCATTTAAATCTCAGAGGCCAAGCACTAGCTGGGTAGATCCAGGAGGGGGTGGAAAGGAATCTCAGAAGTCAAGTAACTGGCTGGGAAAATGCCTAGAAAAGGGAAGAAAAATAAGACTTCAGAGAGTTTTTTTCCAACAAATGCAAATGATCCCGACCTTCGGATCTGATGATGAGGACTTATCCTTGCCATCAGGGAAAGACGTGGAGGGCGGGGCCTCAGTACCCCAGACACCCCAGGGGGGTGGCGGGTGGGTTCAGGCCCTGGAAGAGCTCAAAAAGGATTTTGAAAAGCAAGTTAGACAGGTGGAGGAAAAACTGGGAAGAGAAATGTCAGAGATGCAAGAAAAGTATGAAAAACGGGTCAATACCTTGGTAAAGGAGACCCAAAAAAATGCTGAGGAAATTAACACCTTGAAAAATGGCTCACTCAATTGGCAAAGGAGGTTCAAAAAGCCAGTGAGGAGAAGAATGCTTTCAAAAGCAGAATGAGCCAAATGGAAAAAGAGGCTCAAAAGCTCACTGAATTTAATAGTTCTCTCAAAATTAGAATGGAACAGATGGAGTCTAATGACTTTATGAGAAACCAAGAAATCATAAAACAAAACCAAAAGAATGAAAAAATGGAAGAGAATGTGAAATATCTCATGGGAAAAACAACTGACCTGGAAAATAGATCCAGGAGAGACAATTTAAAAATTATGGGACTACCTGAAAGTCATGATCAAAAAAAGAGCCTAGACATCATCTTCCATGAAATTATCAAGGAAAACTGCCCTGACATTCTAGAACCAGAGGGCAAAATAAGTATTGAAAGAATCCATCGATCACCACCTGAAAGAGATCCAAAAAGAGAAACTCCTAGGAACATTGTGGCCAAATTCCAGAACTCCCAGCTCAAGGAAAAAATCTTGCAAGCAGCTAGAAAGAAACAATTCCAGTACTGTGGAAATACAATCAGGATAACCCAAGATCTAGCAGCTTCTACATTAAGGGATCGAAGGGCATGGAATAGGATATTCCAGAAGGCAAAGGAACTAGGACTCAAACCAAGAATCACCTACCCAGCTAAACTGAGTATAATACTTCAAGGGAAAATATGGTCTTTCAATGAAACAGAGGACTTTCAATCATTCTTAATGAAAAAACCAGAGCTGAAAAGAAAATTTGACTTTCAAACACAAGAATTAGAAGAAGCATAAAAAAGGAAACAGCAAAGAGAAGTCTTAAGGGACTTACCAGAAGTGAACTATTTACATTCATACAGGGAAAGACAATATTTCTAACTCTTAAAACATTTCAGTATCTGGGTAGTTGGTGGGACCACACATACACATGTACACGCATGCACACACATACACACATGCACACACATACAGAGATAGAGAGCACAGATTGAACTGAATAGGATGGGACCATACCTTAAAAGAAACTAAGGTAAATGGTGAGAGAGAAATGTAGGGGGAGGAAAGAGAGGGAAAGGGAAGGGGGTAACTATGTCATTTAAGAGGCAGGTAGGAGTTTTTCTTAGTGGAGGGAAAAAGAGGAGAGCTGAGAAAAAAACAAAAACAAAAAACAAGAAGTTTACCCTCATCACATTTGACTAAACGAAGGAGTGAAATGCACACTCATTTTGGTATGAAAACCTATCTTACAGTATAAGAAAGTGGGGGAGGAGATATTGCAAGGGAGGGGATGATGGAGGGGAGGGCAAAGGGAGGAGGGAGCAATTTGAAGTCAACACTTGGGGAGGGACAGGATCAAGAGACAGAAGAGAAACAATGAGGGGCAGGTTAGGAGGGATGGTAATCCAGTTAGTCTTACACAACACGACTATCAGGGAGGTCATTTGCAAAACTACACAGATATGGCCTATATTGAATTGCCTGCCATCCCAAAGGGAATGGGTGGGGAGGGAGGGATGGGGAGAATTTGGAACTCAAAGTTTTAGGAACAACTGTTTAATATTGTTGTTGTAACTAGGAAAGAAGACATACAGTTAATGAGGAATAGAAAGTCATCTGGCCCTACAGGAGAAAAGAGAAGATGGAGACAAGAGAAGGGAGGGATGACAGAAGAGAGGGCAGATTGGAGATAGGGAAAATTAAATTGCTTGGGGTATTGGGGTGAGGGGAGGGGTTAATAGGGGAGAAAATTTGGAACCCAAAAATTTGTGAAAATGAATGTAAAAAATTAAATAAATAAATAAATAAAATTTAAAAAAAAAAAAAAGTTCTCCTGGTTCTGCTCCTTTCACTCAGCATCAGATCATATAAGTCCTTCCAGGCCTCCCTGAAGTCTTCTTGTTGATCATTTCTTATGGCACAATAGTACTCCATTACATTCATATACCATAATTTATTTAGCCATTCCCCAATTGATGGGCATCCCCTTGATTTCCAGTTCTTGGCAACCACAAAGAGTGCTGCTATAAATATTTTTGTACATGTGGGACCCTTTCGCATTTTTATGATCTCTTGGGGATACAGTCCTAGTAGAGATATTGCTGGGTCAAAGGGTATGCACATTTTTGTAGCCCTTTGGGCATAGTTCCAAATTGCTCTCCAGAATGGTTGGATGAGCTTACAGCTCCACCAACAATGAATTAGTGTTCTACACATTTTTTACATGCAGTGCAAATCAACTATAGAACTCACATATCTATTTGTGGTTCTCAGATAACCAGATCTTAGAATTAGATTTCTTAAAAAATAGGTGGATATCATTAAAGCAATAGCCAAAGGAGATCTTTTCCTCCCTATACTACAAAAGGTCAGGCTCTTGGTCATTTCTACTACATTCACAGCACTTCTTGAATGCTAACATTTCTCCACTCAGACAGCTACCACTATGGTGTAGGCCCTCATCATAGATGAATTTGTGAAGGCGAATGTTTGAGTGCCTGGCACATAGTAGGGAGTTGATATAAGTTTGTTGAATAATAAATGTTCCCTCTATCAGTCTATAACTTAGTAGATATATTAGAAGGTATTAGCCAAAGCATGAGGAGATTAAGTGATTTGTGGGGAGGGTCACATATCACAACAGCATCAGAGGTGGGATCTGAATTCAGATCTTTCTTTGACTCCAAGCCCAGCATTCTATCTCTCATCTACTGCAACCCAGGCCATCACCAGTTGTCTTGACGTATGTCTTGCCACTGGACTTCTATGACCCTGGAGGAGAAAGTGAGGCTGACAACTTTTCATAGCTCTGCCTTACTTTAATCCAATTCACCCACAAGTCTTAATATCATCATTGTGATATCATTGGTCCTCTTGGAGAACCAAGATGAACAACAAAAAAGATTATGTCTACTAAGCCATAATCCTTCTATAGAAATCTAACAATTTTTAAATTGCTAGAAGTGTAATGAGTTACAAAGGGAAATTCTAATCAGGGTCTTTGTCAGCCCAGTGTTATAAAAATTTGCTGGATCTGGTGTCAAGAGAAAACTGCATGTAAATTCTGTGTTTGATGTTTATTAGTTGACTTGACTTGGCTAGCTGCGTGACCATGGTGTCCCCTCATGAAACCTCAATTTCACAAACTTGATGATTTTTGTAGTACCTTCCTTCCAAGGTTGTTGTAAAGAACAAATGAGATAACGTATGTACAGTATGTACTTTTTAAACCTTAAAATACTATATAAATATGAGTCATCAATATGATTAAGGATCACAATAAGTTGATACCAGTTTAAGATCACTAAGAAAGATACTAACTTTTACTAACATATTTGTTTTCTTTAAATAGGTGACTAAATACCATAGGATTTTTTTTGGGGGGGGCAGATCTGTGATTTTTTTGTTACGGAAACTGACAAGGAAACTCCTTGCACCAATACTAGTGCTATTTTTAGATATCACACAGCAGCCTGATAAAAATAGAGTAACACATAGAAGCAAATGGGATTGTGACAATTGGCAAAATTACCTTGAGTTCAGCACCTTGAAAATCAAAGTTGTATTTCATATAGCTGTAGTGCAATATGAGAAGTGGTAAGAATGACCTATCAAAATAACTATTAAAATTTACCTTGTGGTTTTTTTATCTTCTCAATGACACTATTAACTTCATGAAAGGTACATGAGAATCAAGTGGCCCTCTACACATTCCCACTGCCCCACTGTCACCCCAACCCATGGGGAACTTGGTTTAGTGGTGAGTACAAGCTTCAGGGTGGCAGTGCTGTCAAGTCATTTAGATAATTTGTCACAGCGAAAAAACTACCACCTGTGGTTTATGGATGAATCATGCCAGCTTCCAGTTGAAATTTCTGACTCAGTCATTTTATGTGACTGACTCATCTTCTGGAGTTTTGGACTCTGGGTAGACAATGAAGAAAGAATGAATGATCAGTCAGAGGAACAATGGGGCAAGGAGTAGATAGAAAAAGATGACACATAGCCAGCTAAAGGTTTCTGCTCTGGCAGTGTTTGGCGCTGGCAAGGTGTATTTGAAAAATCAAATAAATTGGCAGCTGGATGGGGATGGGGAATTAGGCTTGGAATTAGAAAGGCTCATTCTCCTCAAATCTGGTCTCAGACCCTTACTAGCTATGTGACTTTGGGCAAGTCCTTTAACCCTATTTACCTCAGTTTCCTCAGCCATAAGATGAGATAATGTAGGAAATGGCAAACCACTCTAGTATCTTTGCCAAGAAACCCCACAGGGCATTAGGAAGAGTAGGATATGACTGAAATAACTTAACAACAATGAATGAAATTAAGATCTCACTTGACAATTTTTCATTGAGTGCCTTCTCTATGTGCTGAAGTAGGATATGGCAACTCAAAAGATAATTTTTAGTGGTATGATAGCTAAGGTCGTGAGGAGAAGAAGGTACATATTATACATATTGTATAATATGTACAATAGGAAAAAAGCTGCCAAATCATCTTTCCTTTTCTTCTAATCATGCATTTTAAAAATGGTACAGAAAAGGCAGCCCAGAGAGGCAGAGTTACTTGACCAAAGTTACATAGCAAATGGATAGATAGTGGACTTTCTGTCTTCTAGCCCAATATTCTTCATGCTCCATAATTCCCTGTCTCATTCTCTTAAAAAGAGAGAAAGCCTGAGTAATGGACGACGTATTAGTGAAAAGTCTCCATGGAAACTACCTCTTCTCAGGGGGATGACAGTGGTAAGGGGACAAAAGGGAGATGTTACCTGATTCCATTTTCTTAAAGGTTGGCCTAGGACTTAGCACAAGAAACATTTTTAGTCATTACTCAACTGTGTTTGATTCTTCATGATCCCAATTAGGGTTTTCTCCGCAAAGATATGGGAGTTGTTTGACATTTCCTTCTCTGGCTCATTTTAAAGATGAGGAAACTGAGGCAAACAGCTAAGTGACTTGTCCAGGATCACACATATAGTAAGTGTCTGATCCAGATTTGATCTCAAGAAGATGAATCTTCCAGACTCCAGGTCTGGTGCTCTATCCACTGCTTCACCTAGCTACCCCACAAGAAAACTAGTAACCAGCAATATTGCGACTCTTCTGGAATGGGTTTGTGCCTTGTCTTTTTTGGACCTGAAGTTAATGTTGACTGGATTATTGCTTCTATTTTTGTTTTTTGTCTTTTTGATGGGAAGTCAAGGGATCTGGATAATTTGCCATTCCTTGCACCTGGGAAAAAGTACATGCTAGCCCGCTGTCTTTATAGTCCCATTTGCCCTACGGCATATTCCAGAGAAGACCTACCTAAGTCCCAAAGAATAATCTCATAGTTATTGTAGATACAAATGAGGATGAATACCAACCAAATGTCATATATTTTAAAGCTTTTTAAAAAATAGCAACTTACATACCAAATTATATTCTGGATCATTGCAAAAGAAATTACTTCCACCACAAATCAGAAGGTAATGGAAGACAGAGAAGCTTTTCTCCCTCCCTTAAGAGTTTAGTCCTAAAATAAGAACTGTGGGGAGACAGAGCATATAAAATTATCTTTGATGCCATTGTCACCAGAAATTTAATGATGTTTTTAAAAAGTTTTTAAAAGGTATAACTAGATTCCCTTTTATTTATAGCAGTGAAGATTCTTTTTTTTTTTAGACCTTAAAAAATGTTTTTTGACCTAGGAAAAAGTACCCTGCAAGGTCTGCGTCTAAATTTGCCACTGGGATTTACTCTCTTTAGATTTCCTACTCAGGAAGGACCTTGCCTTGTGACACCAGTTCCACTGTATTTACCTTTCTTGTGAATTAGTGACACAGACCTAGTCAGCCCATGATAGGATTTACCCTTCTCTGACTAAGGGGAAGACACCAGAATAACAGGAAGGGGAATATGGAAGATCCAGAGACTTTTTTTCCCCTCTCTCTCTCCTTTGTCTCTTTTTTATCAAAGACTAGAGGCTAGAGGCATCTCTGGGTTTAGCTTATTAGATGGTTACTGGTTTGTAGCATTTCTTTTGTGAAAATTCTGCACCAAGTCCCTGTTACCTCACAGCTAGATTGTGAGAATTGTCTCCCAATAGCTCTTTCTGGCTCCAATTCATCCTAAGTGTTATCACTATTAATCTTTATAAAATATTACTCTGATCACAACATTCTTCGCTCCAAAATCTTCAATGAATTCTCATTGTCTAAACATTTAATCTTGCACTCAAGGCCTCTTCAATTTTGATTTTAACCTATTATCTGACTAGAGCTCACTTTTCTCCTTTAATTCTCTTTCTATTCATTCTTCTGTACTTTAGTTTTCAATTAATGTTGAATTGTTTATTTTGTTCTTTCCAATACTTTAACACTTTTTGGTTGAATGTTTTAATCTTTCATTTTCAGTTGGAATTCTGGACTCTGAGTAGATATTAAAGAAAGAATAATTGGTCAGCCAGAGATACAGAGGAACTCTTAGTTATTATTTAAGGTCTCTCAAGGACTCTGATATAGTTTTGTTTTCTGGATTCCATTCTACATTTTTCTTTAGGTGTTGCTTTTAATTGAGAAATATGGCATTCAAGTTTTCAACTGTTTCCAGCTAAATAATGGTATATAGTCTTCTAGTATCTTTTCACACACCTTAATAGTTTTCTTGTCATTTCTGTCATGGTTCTATCTGATGCTTGTCCTTAGGAATATCCCTAGATGCTTTCCTCACAAAAACTATGTGAGGTAGATTTTAAATTCCCATTTTTCAGACATTAGCCCTTTTAAAAATTAATTATTAACAAGCAAACTTTTTCTTTTCCATTCCTGGTTGGGTTTCTAACTCTCCAGACCTTATTACCAGGACTCATTTGCCTTTTCACCCTGCAATCATTTCACCCTTTGTCATGCTGGCCCCCTTCTTTCACTGATGACTTCCTTTTGAATGGTTTTTATTTTGTGGATAAACCCAATGAGGATTTCTTACAAAATTCCATTCCAAGTATGCTCATTTCCTTTTTGAAAATATTTGAAGCATTGGAGTTATTTTTTGCCTCCTGTTTCATTTTGAATCAGCATGTCTAGGGCACATTACATGTCTATTTTCAATGCCTCAAGGTTCTTCAATTTTTCCCTCTTCAGATTGCTGTAAATCTTTAATTTCTGCTTTTAAGTTAACCACGGTTTAAGAATGCAGTTATTTTGGACAGTACACTGTCCAAATTGGACCTGATGTCATTAACAAAAATGCTTAATAAAGTCCTTGCCTATAACTGGTGAGATCTGTATCCAATTTTCTAATCTATTTCCAATAGAGTAAGGGTACATAATGAAAGTATGAATACTTTCAGTCCATTTCATGCACATACATAGTTTGCCCATTTTAATAATGTTGCTATTTCTCTGATTTGAATTTGAATCTTGCCTCCTTGTGGCGTTAGATCACAAAAAAGCACAATTTGCTCCTCTGTCATTGGTGTTACCCTAATCAACAGTATGGTTTCAAGTAAGACCAAGGCTGAGATGATTAATCACTGTCTTAGATTCATAAAAGTAGTCATGTCACAATGACTATAGTGCTAACCCAGTCAGTGGTATCCCCAGAGTCCAATTGGCCAATATTCATGCTTCTTGCCAGGTCTTCATATTTATCCTAGTGGACTCTGGGAATATATCATCATCATCATAGACAGCATTCATATATAGCACCTGCTATGTATGAGGTACTGTGCTAAGCTCTTGACAAATATCTTATTTGATTTACACAACTCTGTGAGGTAGGCAGTGTTATTATCCCCATTTGACAGTTGAGGAAACTGAGGCAAACAGACTTGCCAAAGGTCACACCATGGTTAAGTGTCTGGAACTGGATTTGAGTTCAGTTCTTTCTTACTCCAGGCCCAGTGCAGGATGATTTATTGTGGCACCTCAATGACTCTAAACAAACTGCTTTTCATAGTTGAATAAAAATATTAGGATGAATAATTTTTCTCTCTAGGCCAAGTCTCTGTACTTTAAAAGCTTAAGATTGGGCATCAGTTCAGTTTGTGGTAAGGGTGCAATACAGATTATTGGTTGAGTATTTAAATATAGAAACACACACGTGTGTGTGTGTGTGTGTGTGTGTATGTATAGATTTAGACTGCAAAATAACTTGGAGGTAATGGTCAATTATAGTTTATTGGTTGAGTTCTTAGATATAAATATAGATTATAGATGTAAATATGGGTATAGACATAGATATATAAACTGCAGAATATCCTGGAGAACTCAACCAATAAACTTTACTGGACCATTATCACAGATTGAACCACTGCCCAGTATTACAGACATAATAGTGATCATAAAACTTAAGATCCATGTTTGTTATGGATGTCATCATATCCAATATCTTTAGATACATAGATATGCATATGTATGCATTTTATAAAGTTCTATATGTGTATTATCAAAATATAAATTTAAATAAATATATGTGTGTATATATGTGCTCACACATATGTATATATACATATATCCATACCACACATACATGCACACTCACATATTATAAAGATGTCATTTATCAGTCCATGAAAGATAGTGAATTTCTAATGTATAATTCAAACCATAAAGTCACATGTGGTTAAAGACTGAGTAGGAGCCAAATCTTTATAACCTATATTGATGTCAATTAGCATTTATTAAGCACCTACTATGTACCAGTCACTGTGCAGTTACATAGTCTCCTCTGTTCATACATAATCTCCATTGCTCACTTAGTCTTGGCTGCTTTAAGATAAACTGCTTGGTCGTTTCTGGTGGCAATGACCTGGTCCTGAATTTTCACAACGAACCTCTCCGTTTCCACAAGTAAGGCCTCAGGTTTCCCATCTCTTCACTCAATCTAGTAAGACAAACTGTTAAGCCAAATTGAGTCATGGACAAAAACTTCACACTGGGTTGAGGCCCAGGTTAGTAACTCTGTAGTTATGACTGGAACTGAGGCTTGGTATTGATTAATTAGCAAGGTGTTCTTTCAAACACCAAACTCAGACCCCATTAGACCATGCAAGCAAGACACTATCTACTATTGTTGTTGTTACCATTGTTATTACTGGGATTATTACTAGGAGCCCCCTTCACATGTGGAATTCCATTCTTTTTTTTTTTTTAATATAAATTTATTTATTTAACTTTTTACATTCATTTTCACAAAATTTGGGTTCCAAATTTTCTCCCCATTTATCCCTTTCCCCCACCCCAATACACCAAGCATTCTAATTTTCCCTATCACTAATCTGCGCTCTCTTCTATCATCCTTCCCTTCTCTTGTCCCCATCTTCTCTTTTGTCCTGTAGGGCCAGATGACTTTCTATTCCCCATTAACTGTATTTCTTATTTCCTAGTAGCAACAACAATACTCAGCAGTTGTTCCTAAAACTTTGAGTTCCAAATTCTCCCCATCCCTCCCTCCCCATCCATTCCCTTTGGGAAGGCAGGCAATTCAATATAGGCCATATCTGTGTAGTTTTGCAAATGACTTTGATAATAGTCATGTTGTGTAAGACTAACTGAATTACCCTCCATCCTATTCTGCCCCCCATTGTTTCTATTCTGTCTTTTGATCCTGTCCCTCCCCAAGAGTGTTGACTTCAAATTGCTCCCTTCTCCCATTACCCTCCCTTCCATCATCCCTCCCTCCCTGCTTATCTCCTTCTCCCCCACTTTCCTGTACTGTAAGATAGGTTTTCATACCAAAATGAGTGTGCATTTTACTCCTTCCTTTAGTCGAATGTGATGAGGGTAAACTTCATGTTTTTTTCTTAGCTCTCCTCTTTTTCACTCCACTAAAAAGTCTCCTGCTTGCCTCTTGAATGAGAGATAATTTACCCCATTCCATTTCACCCTCTCTCCTCCCACTACATTTCTCTCTCACCATTTACCTTAATTTCTTTTAAGATATGGTCCCATCCTATTCAATTCACTCTGTGCTCCCTGTCTCTGTGTGTGTGTGCTTGTGTGTATGTGTGTGTGCGTGCATGCATGTACGTGTGTGTGTGCGTGTACATCTGTGTGTGGTCCCACTAACTACCCAGATACTGAAATGTTTTAAGAGTTACAAATATTGTCTTTCCATGTAGGAATGTAAACAGTTCACCTTTGGTAAGTCCCTTATGACTTCCCTTTGCTGTTTACTATTTCATGGTTCTTCTCATTCTTGTGTTTGAAAGTCAAATTTTCTTTTCAGCTCTGGTCTTTTCATCAAGAATGCTTGAAAGTCCTCTGTTTCATTGAAAGACCATATTTTCCCCTGAAGTATTATACTCAGTTTTTCTGGGTAGGTGATTCTTGGTTTGAGTCCTAGTTCCTTTGACTTCTGGAATATCCTATTCCACGCCCTTCGATCCCTTAATGTAGAAGCTGCTAGATCTTGTGTTATACTGATTGTATTTCCACAATACTGGAATTGTTTCTTTCTGGCTCCTTGCAATATTTTCTCCTTGACCTGGGAACTCTGGAATTTGGCCACAATGTTCCTAGGAGTTTCTCTTTTTGTATCTCTTTCAGGTGGTGATCGATGGATTCCTTCAATACTTATTTTGCCCTCTGGTTCTAGAATCTCAGGGCAGTTTTCCTTGATCATTTCATGAAAGATGATGTCTAGGCTCTTTTTTGATCATGGTTTTCAGGTAGTCCCATAATTTTTAAATTGTCTCTCCTGGGTTTATTTTCCAGGTCAGTTGTTTTTTCAATGAGATATTTCACATTCTCTTCCATTTTTTCATTCTTTTGGTTTTGTTTTATGATTTCTTGGTTTCTCAGAAAGTCATTGGATTCCATCTGTTCCATTCTAATCTTGAGAGAACTATTTTCTTCAGTGAGCTTTTGAGCCTCTTTTTCCATTTGGCTAATTTTGCTTTTGAAAGCATTCTTCTCCTCATTGGCTTTTTGAACCTCTTTTGCCAATTGAGTGAGCCTATTTTTCAAGGTGTTATTTTCTTCAGCATTTTTTTGGGTCTCCTGTAGCAAGGTATTGACCCATTTTTCATGCTTTCCTTGCATCTCTCTCATTTCTCTTCCCAGTTTTTCCTCCACCTGTCTAACTTGCTTTTCAAAATCCTTTTTGAGCTCTTCCATGGCCTGAGCCCATTGGATATCTATTTTGGATATTTGGGATACAGAGGCCTTGACTTCTCTGTCTTTCCCTGATGGTAAGCATTGTTCTTCCTCATCAGAAAGGAAAGGAGGAAACATCTGTTCACCAAGAAAGTAACCTTCTATGGTCTTATTTTTTTCCCCTTTTCTGGGCATTTTCCCAGCCAGTTACTTTTGATATTCCTCTCCACCCCCGCCTCACCTCTAGATCCACCCAGCTAGTGCTTGGGGTCTGAGATTCAAATGCTGCTCCCCAGCCTCAGGGCTTTCAGTGGGGGGCGGGGCTGCTATTCAGTGTAAGATTAAATTCAGGTTCTCAGGTGGGGACAGGGCCACCTCCCAGGCTCAGGTCCCTCAGGGCGTTTATGTGGAGACCTTCAGTAATGGATCTGAGGTCCTTTCTGCTCCGGGAGCTCCTGGCCGCCACTGCCTCTGCTGCTGCCTCCTGAGGGGGCCTGAGTTATGGAGACACCCTGCTCCCCTCTTGGCCAGCTCAGAAGTGTCTCTCACTGACCTGTAGTGCCTGTTGGTAGAGGGACCTTTGCAGCCACCAGAGATTCCGTCCCTGAAGCCTGCTCGGATCTGCTCCTCTCGGGGCCATGTGGGTAGGGCAGGGCTGGGCTCCGCTGTCCAGTGTGTGACAGATCTTTGATGCTGGTTTTTCAGGGCTCTCTGGAATGGAAATCTCCACTCCATTGCTGCGCGGCTTCCATTGCTCCAGGATTTGTGGGGAGTTCTTTTTACAGGAAATTTATGGGTTGTGGGTTCGGAGCTAGCATATGTGAATGCTTCTACTCCACCGTCTTGGCTCCTCCCCCACAAATAGCCTGGAATTCCATTCTTTACATGCAGTACCCCATTATATATAGGAGTTCTATGTCAATATTATATTACAAAGTAGAACAATGTGGTTCTTCTCAGACCTAAATGGTAATTCTCTTTAATATACTAATGTGTATTGTGAATCTTTAAAAAGAAGATATGATCATTGTGGTTTAGTGGCCAGAGCACTTGGTCTGGAATCAGAAGAATTGGGTCTTATCCCTGGCTCTAACATTTACTATGTATGATTCCTGGTAAATCACTTCCCCATCTGTAAAATGAGGACGTTACTGCTTGTGTCATATGAGGAATAGGCTTTTGTAAACAGTAAAGTGCCATACAGTTATGAGCTATGAGCTGAATGTGAAGACAAAAACCCTTTATCTTGATTGGTTGAAGCTGTGGTAGGCACAGACTGTACCAGGAATCTAGGAACCTGTTTTTCAAATTGACACTAAAGTTTCTGAATTTTAGTATATAATATATTGTATTATATTATAATTATAAAATAATGTTTCTGAATCAGCAGCTGCTGGTTATCACAAAATTATAAAATCTAAATTGGAAGAGATGGAAGAGTGCATTTAATCCAACCTGAACTTAACCAAGAATCTTGTCTAAAGCATACTTGACAAATAACTACCCAGCCTTTGCTCAAAGACTTCTGAGAAGGAACTTCACTCTCCCTGAGGGACCTCATTTCAATTTTGAATGCATTGTTTTGTTCAGTCATTTCAGTAGTATCTGACTCTTCATGACCCCATTTGGGGTTTTCTTGACGAAGATATGGCGGTTGTTTGCTATCTCCTTTTTCAGCTCATTTTACAGATGAGAAAACTGAGGCAGAAAAGGTTAAGTGATTTGCCTAGGGTCATACAAGTAGTAAGTGTCTGAGTCTAGATTTAAACTCGGAAGATGAGTCTTCCTGACCCCAGGCAGGGCACTCTATTCATTGTGCCAACTAGCTGGCATGTAAATGTGTAGTTCGAATTACAAGAACTTTTCCTGAAAACCAATCCTAAGTATTCCTCCCTGCAATTTTTACCTATAGCAGTATTTCGACACTCTAGTATAAGGTGGAACAAGGGAACCTCTCAAATATTTGAAGGCAGCTATCATTTTGCTTTGCCCTCTCCTCACAATCCATTTCTTCTTCAGGATAAACAACTCCAGTTTTTTCTACTCATGTGGCATGCTTTCAAAACATTTCACCATTCTGGTGGACTTTCCCTGGATGCTCTCCAGGCTTTATTAAATGTGGCACACAGAACTGAGTGCAATCCTTCAGATGCAGTCTTACCTGGGCATAGTACTCTGGGTCTGCTCTGCCTCACTCAAAACGAAGTCAAGGCAAATCACATCATCATTTCTCTGATGGCATGGTCTTCTTCAGTAATGAATGATGAATGCAACAACCTGTGAGTAGATGCAGCTGCCCGAATGGGGACCCAGATAGCTGGGTACCTCAGCTCTTCCTCTCCTGTTTTTCTCCTCCTCCCTTTCCTTTTCCTCTCCAAAGGAAGATAAATTTGGATGATCAGAGGATGCCCAGTTAACTTGGGGTTTATTGGCTAGATTTCTCCCTCCTGCTCCCCTTCCCTTTCCCAAAACCTTAAAACTATTGCTCTCTGAAGCCCATAGATTGGAAAACACTAGGCCCCTTCCCAAGCTCCACTTAAGGGCTGTTTTCTGGACCCTCCTGGCTTAAGACTGATTATCAGTAATAACTGTTGTTCTTTCCCTCCCCACTTGATTTACTTATTTTTTTTCTTTTACTCATTACAGGGGCCATTCCCTGATTATTTGTTAAACAGGCCTATTCACTGAATGGGCTTTACCTCACCCTAAGTAAGTATATGACTAAACCTTGGTCTAAAGGGGCCAAGGTCTCCAGTCATCCTGCTGAATATCTGGTCGCTGGATTCAGATGGCTCTGGAGGAGAACTAAGGCTTCTTGCACAGCCCTCTGTCACTCAAAACAAAGTCAAGTAAAAGTCATAGCATCATTTCTCTACTGGCATGGTCTTCTTTGGTAACGAAGGATGAACACACTCTGGCACCATTCTCTCCCTAGTTTGGTCCACAGTTTCTTCCTCATAACCTCAGACCTCATTAGATTTGCTTATTCATTAATATTAATGAAACTGATGAAACTAAATCATAGCAGAAGTCCACTTTTGTTTCGATGAAAACGAAACTAAGACTTTTGCCTCTAGGTAAGATTCACATCTTAGCTTTTTTACTTCTCACAACTTATTAGTAATTGCCTTATTTTTTCCTGGAGTTCTCCTTACTACAGCCCATCTTCTAGGACTGGGGCAAGACATGATTCCCTACCATCTAGCCTTAAGTGATCTCTACAAAGTCTCTCAAGAAGTCTGAAGCATATACTATGAACTCTCAAAATGTAAAACCTTTCATACCTCAGCTCCTTCCTACTTTTCTGGTCTTACACTTTACTCCACGTACTTCACAATCCAGTCTACCCTTTTGCTGACTCTCGAACATGACTCCCTATTTCCCAGCTCCATGCATTTTCATGGGCTGTTACCTATTCTTGGAACCTTGTCTGTCCTGACCTGTGTTTCCTGGTTTCCTTCAAGATTCAGCTCAAATCTCACCTTCTGCAGAAGGCATTCTCACCCCCACTTTCCCCAGGCAGTACACTGGTAAATGCTCCCCAAGGAAAAAAAAAACCGTATGCATGATGCACTTTTAATTTTTATCTGCATTATTATCATTTTAATATCACTGTCTTAAGTCTAAAGTGGCTATCAACAACAAAGTAAATCAAGTTCTATTTTGTAGACTTTGCTGATTTCTGAGGTATAAATGTTCCCGTCTCTGTCTCATTTTCTTTTCTCTGCTCCCTCCCCACTTTTCTTCTTCCCTTGCAGGGGCTTTTTCTCTGAGATCTTTCTCTCTCTCTGTATGTATGTATACATATATATATATATGTATATATATATATATACACATATATATACATATTTATATGCATATTCACACACATACATATATATATACATAAACACACACATATACTCACACATAGACATAATACATACATACACACATATATAGTATGTGATTGCTTGCTTGCATGTTGTCTCCCCTGTTAGAGTGTGAAGGCAGGATAGCCTTTTTGTCTTTAATGGCCCCAGTGCTTAATCACAATGCCTTGCACATGGCAAGCACTTAATAAATCCTTGTTGAATGCTGGCCTCTTTACTCTCTAGGACAGTAGGTCCAAGGGTGGATGACTACAGCTGCTATTTCCTATCTACAAGTGCAATGAGGGAGGCTGGGTGGGGTGCAGGGGTGGGGGGTATGCTTTATGGAGTGGGGGTGGGAGAGTATGGGAGGGGAAAGGGGAGATAAGTTCATCACAACTTCTCCCTTGATGGGAAATTTAGAGGTGGACTAGAAATTGATGACCTCCATCTCTGACAATAGTGATCTTAAAACAGATATAGTGCCTGGAGTCTTACTGATTTCAAATCCTCTTATGCCTTCCATCTTCTCCCATAATGTTAGTTTCAAGTTGGAAGTCCTTTGAGGCCATGGTCTGATTGCCTGAAGGCCATGGGCTCCCCTCTGTTCCTTTGTTAAAAACTTCTCTGTTTCCCATAACTATTTGATACCACAAAGGTATCAAAGTTTGAGGGGCAGTGCCCCAAACTGCCTGCAGATCTGTTGAGGTTTGGGAGGGCAGGTTTCTTCTTAGCCGTTCCAGACTCATGCTACCTGACCTCTTTGCTCAGTTGTGTTACTGGAGTCCTATGGTTTCCCTCATGGGCATCTCTGAGAAGAACTAGCTCTCACTCACCCTTTCCTGGGTGGACAGAGAGTATGGCAGTGGAGACCAAGTGTAATGGAAAGCAAAGTATGATCTTTTGCTGTTTTTATTTTAGTATAATCAAGTGCCTTTGAATTAATCAGGAGTCTTTAACTAGAAACATTGTATGTATTTGTGTTATTAATTATTTTAATGTGATTAAAGAAGATCTTCCCCACCCATTAATGGGCACACCCATTAAGGGGAGTTTGATTAGGGAAGATTTGTAGAAAGGTCCACACTTTTTGTTAATGAGGCACAGATTCTCAAGGGTTATGATGCCCACTGGCTCTGAAATATGTATAAATATTCTGAAGTGAAGTTTTACTTTGGGACTTACTGATTGTTAGTGTTTTGTTTGGCCTGATGAGACTCTGGGCAGCCACTAAGGAACCCCCCCTTCCCCTTTGAAAACCCAGGTGTGTGGTGCTTTTCTCTGTCATTAACTATGTGTGTGGGGTCAGTTATCTGTCTGTTGATCTGTGATGTATGTATTGCTTATGTCAGGCAGCTGGAAGCACTGTCTGTTGATCTGTATTTCTCTATATTTTCTCTGAACTAAGTGAATGATATATATGTGCTTAATTAAAGTGATTATTGACCCCTCAAGAGTTGCTTTCCTTTGAGAAAAGCAGATCTAAGAACCTGTGATAGCACACCCTCCTGTGTATGTCCAGGTGCTTGCTTTTACACCAAGAAGGGAAAAGAAGAGAAAAGGCAAGTCCCTGCCTTATCCTCTTGGACCTAATGCTAACCAAGAGACCAAAAGCCTATGGTTTTTATTGTTCTATATACTTCTTTAAACATTGACCTCACTTTGTTAAAAAAAAAAGCAAAACAAAACAAAAACCAGACTATTCCCATACCCCCAGAAGACCTCAGCTCTCTACCTTGAAAAGTCCAAGTGATGGGGTTCAGACTCTGGGAACTTCTTGAACTCCCCTTGAATCTTCCCACTTAATCTGGCCTTTCATACTCAAATCTGTTATCCTTAACCTAACTTGGCCACTCCTTGATTGCCTCCCACCCAAGCTCTCCATTGTCTGATACCTCCCAATTGTCTCCAGCTGTTTCATACCCTTGATTACATCACTAGTTACCCCAGTCTCATTAAGATCCTTCTTAGACCCTTTTCCAAGACTACTAGACCACCTCTAGATCTTTCCCATGGTCTTTACGTATATAAGTTTCATCTCGATTACATGAAGGTGCTCAGATTCAATCCAGCTCGGACTCTGTCTAGCTGAGATTCTATCTGCCCCTTTTGTATTGACAAGTGTCACAAATGGTTAGGCTCCTTAAAAGTCAACCCAATATGGCAAACCTTTAATAAACTTTGTTTTACTTTGGCTGGAAGAAGTTTTGAGTTGAATTCATTTGGCAGGATCCGTCATGTCAGTATTTTGGGGTCCTAAGCACCCCAGACCTCATGGTTCCCAAATCTCCACATAAGTGAGATAAAATGAAAAGCTATGTCCTGGCTGAAATATGTTAATTATATGATTAAAACTGAAAAAAAAGTTCAAGTATTTTTATAAATTCATATATTTTTCTATTTGTAAATAGACAATAGAATGAATGAAAAAGAAGCATTTGTTAAGTTCTTGCTATGCATGAAGCTCTCGGCTAAATGCCAAGGGTTATAAACTGAGGTCTTGAGGAGCTCAAGTTAGGATATGTCTGATTCTGATGGCGTGATGGGCCCTAGCTAGACCCCTAAAAGGGAAAGACCATGTCTGTGAGAGCAACCCAGTCCCTGAATTTTCCCATATATTTCCACAGTCCAGATCACCAGCACCTCTGCTGTGACCCAGCCCAGCCCACCTAGGTTACTTAATTAACTTACTTGATTCTTTCACTGTTGTTTCTACTTCCCACTCCTTGATTCTATTTAGATCCTTTCACTGTCCTTTTTGTGCATAAGCATCAGTCTCCCCTTTCCCATTAAATTGCAAGTTCACTAGGAACCCTGCCTACTTCCACTGGGATTAAAATAAATTGCTCCTTGAGTGGAAGATGATTTGAGTGTTCGAATTCATTCTAGGTAGGACACTGCCCTGTACCCTGACATTTCAGGGTTCCAAACTGCATCAGATCCAGGTACCAAAAAACTGTTGAGACCTAGAACTCATGGCTTTCGAAATCTGAAAACATTTATTCTAGGCTCATAGCCAACCGTCCTCTGCTTTTTTGTCTCTGTAGGAATGTGGGTGAGGAAACCAATAGTCAAACATTGTTTGTGGCATTTAAAAATGATCCTTTCCCTTCACATACTCAATATTTCAAGCTGAAAGTAATCATCCAATGTTAGCATTGGAAGGAAAAAAAATAATTTAGTCCAACATTTTTATTCTATAGATGATGAAATTAAGTCACAAAGAGATAAGAGGACTAGTCCAAAGTCATATGGATGGTTAAATAGCAAATCCAACATTTGAACCCAATTACTATTACTTCAAGGACCTATTTCAGATTCACTTGGTCACTTATGGTCATAAAAGAAGCCCAAAGCAGAAAAGACGGTCAGGGCCCCAAATCCAATTTTTATGCTTTAGCTTGTAAGGATTCCCAGTTCACCATTTCTGCTAAGATAGGAAGGGAAGGGTGAGGGATGTTCTACCTTGACCCCCTCATAAGAACTGTAGGGAGGAGATTCTAGAGTCCTGGCATACTAGGCACATGGAAAGATAGAGAGCCACAGGGTGGAGTCACTTCTCTTGGCTTAGTGGCTGATTGGTCTACCTTCTCTGATATAGCTTCAACACAGTTTCTCCCCTCCTCTTACTCCCTACCTACAACCCCAACATTCGGCTATCACAGAGAATATGACAAGTGGTCATCCATGGTTTGCTGCCATACCAAAGCACCTGAGTCCTTCAGCCATATGCCATATATGAACACTAGGGAATAGCCAAGACAGCTGAGTGTATGCTCCATGAGAACATTTTCAATCCATTTCCTATTACACAAGGTAGCTTGGGAAGAGAAGGTACTAGTTGTAAAAGAGGGGGAAGGTCATGAAAGGTTTTTTGTAGCAGATGAACCAAGAGTTCCAAGAAGTGAAGGAGAGGTGGGGGTGAATTCCAGGCAATGGGTCAACTAGAGCAAAGGCAGAGAGATAGGAAATGCTCAATAGTAAATCTGCTGGTATGACCAGAACATAGAGTTAGTGGAGGGGAGTAGTGAGGAAGAAAGCTAGAACAAGCAAGAAAAGTTCAGGCTTCAAAGTGCTTCAAATGCCAAAGTTTATAATTTGATGACAGAGATATAGACAGACTGATAGATAGATTTGAGGCATATGTAGTTGCATCAAATTCATATCTAGATGTAACATGACTGCCAGATAAATCCTACTCTCCTCTACCAATGAGCTGGGTACCAAAGGTGACTCCTCTGGGCAGTGCTAGATTGGCTGCAAAAATCCAGCACGGATTTGGACTCTCATATTCCCAGAGGCTCATTTGATTGACCTTTCAAAACTCAGGAGGTCAAAGCTTCCAGATTAAAAAATGGTGAGTCAAGAAGACCAACGCCTATTTTTATGGGGTCATACATCTATGTGTGGGTGGGGGTGTGTGGGAAATCCCAAGGCCCTCCACCTTACTGTAACATCTCTCACTGCATGTTCTTGGTGGAATCAAACCAAGAGAGAACAACTGAAGAGAATAAATGGCAGAGGTTTTTCGAAGGCACTCCCAGTTCTGGTCACACAGCCAATTAAAGAGACTTCTTTTAATAATATAGTTGCCAGAACAGAACAAGTTACAGACTGTCTACAGCACATTCCAGTATTTCTCCAAGGCCTTCTATTACCTCATGCCAGCTCTTTCAGAATCAAGTTCTAAATCTTTTCCAAATGCATAAGTCCTCTGTTACATAAAGAAATTAGATTAGATTTGTTTTTGATGAAACCATGATGGCTTTTGTGATCACAGCTTTGTTTTCTACTATATCACTTTGATAAAATGCCATATAATTTTACTAGGAGTCATGCTCACTGGGCTCTAATTTGAAAAGTCTATTTTCATCCCTTTTTTGAAAATCAGGATAACCTAGTCCTGTGGCACCTCTTTTCCATTCTCCAGAATCTTTGAAAGATCATTGGCAAGTATTCATCAAACATCTCTGCCAGTTCTTTTAGGACTCTAGGAAGGAGTTCACTGGGTCCTTGTCACTTGAACTCAACAAGGGAAGCTGGGAGGACTCTCACTATCTATTTTCTTTGCTTTAAATTCCTTTTTTGGCTATCTTCTGTTCCCATTTCCCCCCTACCTGCTTCCAGCCCCACATGCCCCTGACAGGTCAAAGATCATTCTCGTAGACAGAGAAAACAGAAACAAATTAAAAAATGAACAATTCTACCTTTTCCGTTTTGTCTGTTTTCACCACTCTGAGTAGTACTCCTGTCCCTTCTTTCTCATTTCTCTGATCTAATTAAATTGTTTTTGTTGCCTTTGTCTTTTCTTGATAGTCTCAGCTCAAAATGAGCTTTTGTATTCTTAATACTTTTCTTTCAAAACTGGGCAACACTTTTTTTATTCCTCTTCCATTATTTGCCCTTAATTATATCTTTCATGGATGTCTTGACCTGGACCTTGGTGCTAGATTGGCTGCAAAAATTCAGTGCGGATTTGGACTCAAATTATCAGAGGCTTATTTGCCTGATCTTTCAAAACTGCCTTGCTGGCTATTTCCACAGAGTCTGGGGCTTAGACCATCTTACTAGTTTTCCTGCCACTGTCCAGCTTTTCCTAATGGAGAAAAGCATCCTTCAGAAAGCTTGGCCCAGTCTTCAGGGTAAGTAATCCACTCACTTTAGGAAATCCTGCCCTCAGGTCTGGTTGTTTTGAGTCTGTGCAAATTCACATAGACTACTTTGTTTAGCTGGACTGAGACCAGACCATATTTCACATCCTGTAGGCTCTCCACCCATTCACTGAGACCATCTTGCCACCTTCCTTACCATCATAGGTGTACTCTTCTACTGGCGCCTGGGTGGTGCAGTGGATAGAGCACCAGTGCAGGAGTCAGGAGGACCTGAGTTCAAATCTCACTTCAGACACTTGACTCTCACTAGCTGTGTGACCTTGGGCAAGTCATTTAACTCCAACTGCCTTATCCTGGGTCATCTCCAACCATCCTGATGAATATCTGATCACTGGATTCAGATGGCTCTAGAGAAGTGAGGCTGGTGACTTGCATAGCCCTCCCTCACTCAAAACAAAGTCAAGAGCAAGTCATGTCATTACTTCTCTGATGGGATGGTCTTCTTTGGCAGTGAGGACAAACACACACACCCTTCTGCCATCCTCAATCAATAGAGGATCAATTCACCATTCCTGTAACTTCCCAGACCAAGGCTCCCTTCTGTGGTCACTAGTCTCTTAAATGTGTTTTCTTCCATTAGAATATAAACCCCTTGAAGGCAGGACCTATCTCACTTTTGTATTAGTAAATCCCTAGGATTTAACATGGTACTTGTCACAAAGTAAGTCCTTAATCAATGTTTCTTCATTCATTCATCTATTCTATAATCTAAGTTGGTCCAAGAGTTTCCTGTGCATCCACATTGGTCTCTTTTTCTCACACAAATTTCTTTTGTGTCTCAAAATGTTATGTATAAAATCTTATCTTGAAATATGCAGTGTCCAAAGGATGAGCAAACTTGAGACATAAACTCACATTCTTACTATACTCTTAGATGAAATGTGAAAATAAAGGTCAAGTCATGTTAATCTTGGGTGGAGAGGAGTATACCAACAGGATGTGATTAGATTATAATGGAGCTGAAACAAGATAGAGCAGATGGGAGATAGTAGAGAGGAAGAACTGAGTAGAAGTAGAGGAGGACAAGAAATAGAAGCACAGAAACAGAATGAATCACTGTGACAAATTCATGTTGCACTTTGTTCTCAAGGTAGTTATGAAAAGTAAGTTTAAATTTATGGGAAGACAATAATCTTTGGAAAAATGTCACTAGGCTACATGAAGACTGATAATGATAAATATGTTTGATGAACACATTTTATCCTTAATTAGATACTTTGTCATTTACAAAGGCATTTATGGAACTCCCTTTATTACTATGACTTAGTCCATGTCTCATCTATAGCTCTATTGAACTGTTCTGGCATCTGTACCACCCCCTACCTGGCTTATGTGATATTTGAAATCTGAAAGGGGAAATAGAGATTGAGGTTGGGCCTACAGGAAATTAAAAAAAACAAACCAAAAACCACAATCAGTTTAGTAAATTCATCTTGGAGTAAAAAAATCAGTCCCATCTATTTTTTGTCGGTTGGATTAATTTTTATCAACTTTTTAAAAATGGTGTGTGTGTGTGTGTGTGTGTGTGTGTGTGTATGTGTGTGTGAATCCCAAGCTTGAGATAAGAGGCTTGATAATATCCAGCAAACCTCCCTGTCCACCTCCCAATCTGCTGTTGGTCCATTCTGAAAGTCTCTGGGAACAGCTGGGCAAAGGTTATGAGAAAGGAAGGACGGAAGGATGAGAGAAAGTGAGGAAGGGAGGGAATGAGGAAAGGAAATAAGCATTAAGTACCTACTACTTGCTGGGTACTTCTTAAATCTCTTATTTGATTCTCACAACAAGATTGTGGGTTAAGTATATTTTTATTAGGAAGTGTCTTATTTTTATTCCCATTTTACAGTTGAGGAAATTTGAGGCGGACAGCCAATAAGTAACTTGCTCAGGGTTGTATACTTAGTGTCAGGCTGGATTTGAACTTGTCTTCCTTACTCTGCTGTGCTACTTCATGCTACAGACACGCAGAGGTGATGTAACTGAGTGGATTTGAGTGACTCTGAGGCTCCTGTTCTCACCACAAAAATATACTTTGTGTATCAAATTTATGTGTCAGAGTTCCATATAGGTCAGGTCCCCTAAGGAATTAATATTTACTGATTTAAATCAGAGGTTCTTAACCTTTTTTGCATCATTATATACCCCTGGCTATCAGGTAAAACCCATAAACCTCTTAGCATGTTAATGTCTTTAAATGCGCACAATGAAATACATAGAATTACAACAGAAACCAGTTACATTGAAATAGCTACAAAATATTAAAAAAACAAACAAACCAAAATTCAGATTAAGAACTTTTGCTTTAAATGATGTTCTGGATTGTCCTCATACCTAGATAAAGTAAGCAGCAACCTGATTTGATTTCAAATGCTATGATTTCAGGGGCTCAGACATGATCCTATTACTTTCTCATGGTATAATATGCTACTTTCTTCTTCCCAAATACTGGAAATTCTATCATTCCAGCTTCATTCTTTTGGTTTAAGACTTTGTCTCCTATTAAAATGTAAATTTAGCCTTATCAGTTATTTACATTTTTCTCATCTCTTAGAGCAGTTTTCCAAAGAGAAACTAATTAGAGATTCTAGGTTCTGAATTAGACCCTCTATATTCCTGGGCTTGTTCTCTTTCTATACGCTCTTTCCATATTTTCTTATCCTCCCATCTCTACACAAATGCCTCTCAGATCTATATGTCTATATAGCCATCTCCATTCTCTTCCCTGAGTTTTGGTTTCACAACCATTGCCTGCTGGACATTTTATACTCAATGTCCTGGAGACCTTTAAACTCAACATGTCTAAAACTGAACTCTTTATCCTCCCAGTCTCTTCTCACTTCTAAAGCCTCCTTATTTCTGTTGAGCTCATCCTTCTCAGATTCACCATCTCTGCAATATTCTGGACTGCTCACTCTGCCTCATCCCGTAGACAATCAGCTGCCATATCTCTCTATTTCTCCTTTTGCAACATCCCTTGTGTCTAACTCTTCATTTCCCTCACTACCTTAGTTCAATCCCTTCCACTTAGTGCCTAGATTATTACAATAGCCTCCTGATCAGTCCCTAGCCTCAAACATGTCCCCATTTCAGTTCATCCTACACACTTTTGCCAAAAAGATTTTTCCTGAGTGCATATTTGATCATGTGACTCCTCTACTTGACCAACTCCAGTGGGTTCCTGTAGCCTTGAGAATCAAATATAAATTCCTCTGTTTATTTTTTTAAAGGCCAATACAACCTAGGTACAACCTATCTTTCTGGCCTCATTGGACATTGCTCCCCCTCTTGAATTTGACAATGCAGCCAAACTGACCTTTTTGTTCTTACATTCAGGACTGCATCTCTGTACTTTCACACTTGCTGTTCCCCATGCCTAGAAGGTACTCCTTTAACTCTGCCTTAGAGAGTTTCTCTCTTCTTTTAAGATGCAGCTCATATACCATCTTCTGCATGTTGTTCAGTTATGTCAGTCAGGTCTGATTCTTTGAGATCCCATTTGAAATTTTCTTGGCAGAGATTCTGGAGTGGTTTGCCATTTCCTTCTCCAGCTCATTTTACAGATGAGAAAACTGAGGCAAACGGGGTTAAGTGACTTGCTCAGGGTAACACAGCTGAGGCTGAATTTGAACTCAGGTCTTTCTGACCCCAAACCCAGAGCTCTATCCATTTTCTTTCTGATGTCCAAAATTTCTAGTACTCTTGCTTTCAAACTATCTTGACTTTCACTGCTTTGTATATTTATATTGTTATTTTTTTTACTTATACTTGTCAAGATCCCCATGCCAAAACCACTCTCCTCTTTTCACTCCTCTCTTTTTACTACTAGGAGTCATCCTATTTTCCAGAGCTAAGGCCCAGCAAGCAGACTGTGCCCTGAGCTTGGCATAACAACACTCCTTTGTGCTCACCCTTTGGATGAACTCTGCTGCAGCAAAATCCCAGAATTGTTTCACATCAACCCAGGTGGTCCCTGAACTTGGACAAGTACCTACAGGAATCAAGTTCCGGTCATGAGGTCCTGCTATGAAGCAAACTCATGTCCCTGTGCTGTTACCGTCATTGCCACAGCTACAGCTCCTTGCTTATTTCTCTGCCTAGTCATCAGAGTATGTTTCAAGGCTTGACCTTGCTAAAGTGGGTCTCCTTGGTATCCGACAGACCCTGACACACGTTTCTAGCTTTCTTCCTCCAACAAGATAAAGAATGCTTTTTGCTTATAACCACAGCTATCTCTTTTGTTTTGCTTCATTTTATTTTATATTTCAGAGTTAATGGTTGGGGTATTACCTCTCTGCAAGCTCTTTGGTATTTATCTGAGTTAAATGCACAGCCTCGGTGACAATTTGGCAATTTATTTTCAAGGTTTGACACACTATATATATTTTTATATGTATGTGTTTCCTATGTTAGAATGTAAGCTCATTGCAAGGAGGGATTGTCAGGAATGTAAGTACTTATTGATTGATGGAGGGACAGTCATCTTCTGACCTAAGAAATTTTGGCCTCATCTTTGGACAACACCTAGAGCTCAAGTTGTTTTCGGGGCACAGCTGACTCAGATCAGCAATTCAGACAGTCTATGGGTTTGGGGGGCTGGGGATGGTGAGGCACTAGAAACAGTGAAGCTTCAGGTCACTTAGGGTTAACCTTGAGAAGACATTCACTCTGACCCTAGTCTAAAATCCTTAAGTAACCCTAACTCAGCCCTGTCTTTTCTAAATTCCTTCCTTTCTTGGATTTTCTAAGGGAAGCAAGTGTCATTCAGATTTCTTTAGCAGAGAATTTCCAGGTTCTGTCAACAATTATGTGAATTTCAACTTTTAAAAATTCCCCAAGCCCTAAGGGTGTTTTTTTTTCTTTTTTAATAAAGGACAAAAAGTTTCTCAGTATGAATTTTGATTGGCAATTCTACAAAATAACATCAGCTCTAAAACCAACTGAGCTCTTCTAATGTCAGGAGAACATTATATGTATTTCAAATTGATGTGTTACTGTTCTTGAATTTTAAAATGAAATAATTTTTAAAAATCTCTTCCTGTGCTTATTTGGAAAAAACAATCTAATTCCAGTGAAAGAATAACTTCAAAGAAAAGTACTGAAATGACTGCTATTTATAAAGGAAATTAAAAGATACCCTGAACAAGTAATTCTGTGAGGTAAGTGGAGAGATGAGTCAAACTCAGTCTCACCCAGCCTTCTAATTGGCTTACTAATTACATACATCTTCAGTGTTCTTTCCTATGTTTCCATCTTCTATAAATGCTTTATGTCTGTGCTTGCAGATGATAATACAGTGGGAAGTACCTATGGTTGAAATAACTCTGTATCACCAGAATTTTTCACAGTTAGAGGGAATTTTAAAGGACCAAAAAAAGAGTTTTCTCTTCTTACGTACTCTTGACCTACTATGAGCCAGTTAATTTCATAGAATTCCTGTACCATCTCCAGTAATCCTGATGAATATCAGGCCACTGAACCCAGATGGCTCTGGAGAAGAAAGTGAGGTTGGTGACCTTGCACAGCCCTCCCTCACTCAAATCAAAGTCAAGTGCAAGTCATGTCATCATCTTGGTGTCATGGTCCTCTTTGAGAATGAAGGATAAACACAACAAATTAAGCCACCACAGTAATACTAGTCATAGTTACTTAGGGAGGGTAGGTAGTAAGATAGAAGGAAAAGACTCAGAAAGGAGGCATGTGAATGATATCCCTTTTTGTAGTCAAACATTATTCCATGGTGAGGAAACTGGAATCCAGGGAGGTATAGGTACTTAAAATATAGGAAAGATTTCAATCCATTTGGATGGGGTAGCTGTAATCCATCTGAGACAAAGGTGACATTTTTATGGTTACTTGATATTTTCCTTTGTGCTTATCATTTGGGAATTAGAGTTTTTTTTTTTTTAATATCAGCTTGATTATATTAGATCTTCTGTATCCAAACAAACTCTCAAAGCTACATGATATAAAGAGTGCTGGACCATGATTCAAAGGACCTGGCTTCAAATCCTGGCTTTGGCACTTACTAACTGGGTAAACCTACATAAATCATTTAACCTTGACTGGGTCACAGTTTTCTCATATGTAAAATGGGTAGAGTAATATAGTATATTACCTGTTTCACAGGGCTGATGTCAAGCAGATGTTTTATAAACTTTTAAAATGCTGTACAAATAAGAACAAAATTATCTCTTGCTGCCGATTCTTGCTTTCCTATAGTGTCTGCTGGGAGAGAACTCAGTTCAATAGAGGCATAAAGCAGTTTTTTACAGGTGAAAGATGGGATAAGGAGGGAGAATTGCACTGTGTAAAATAACTGGTCTTGCCAACAGTATTCCAGATCATGTTCCC
The DNA here is from genome assembly GCA_023548195.1 of Bettongia penicillata ogilbyi. Taxonomy (NCBI): domain Eukaryota; kingdom Metazoa; phylum Chordata; class Mammalia; order Diprotodontia; family Potoroidae; genus Bettongia; species Bettongia penicillata. The sequence continues at coordinate 2,754,919 of JAJHZJ010000020.1, read as the reverse complement.
TTAGAAGACTGGTTTCCAAGCCAGTTTTCTCTGTATTGAGTCAAGTAAAATAAAACATTTTTTCTGTACTTACCATGCTAGACACCATTGGAAATAACAAAGTTTAGATTAGGCAAAGTTCTTAGACCCAAGAAACTTTACAGTCTAGCAAAGAAATAAGATACCATATAAGTAGCTGTAATACAAAATAATAATAGCCATTTACAGAACACTTTAAAGTTTGCAAAGCTCTTTACACATATTATTTTATCCTTACCACAACCCTGTGGAAATACCATAGATATTATTATCCCCATTTCACTAGTGAGAAAACTTAGAATTAGAGAGGTAATAATAATAACCATTAAATAAGTAAATTACACATATTTACTATGTGCCAGGTACTGTGTTGTTATACAATTTTTATATCATTTGGTCTTCACAATAATCCTAAGAAGTGGGAGCTATTATTACCTCCATTTTACAGAAGAGGGAACAGAGGTTAAGTGACTTGCCCAAGGTCACATAGTAAGTATCTGAGGCTGGATTTGGACGCAGGTCTTCTTGACTTCAGGTTCAGTACTCTATTCACTACTCCACCTAGTTGCGAAGTGTCAAAGACAGGATTCAGGCTCTAGGATTGCTAACTCTAAATTCATCATTCTATTCATTAAGCTATTGTCTGATTGATATAACTAATTGATATAACTAATGTTACAAAACAAAGTGCTATGGAAGACCTGAACTTTTGAATACAGACAAGAAAGCATTGACTGATCAAATCCAAAGATTATTACTAAAGAAAAACCTTATGCACATGACTCCAAGGCATGTGGTGGCTAAATCTTACAATTTAATTACCAACCGATATTTGCTACTGATTTTTGAGCAGCTAGGACAAAGGCCTTGAGTTATGGAGGAATGACAACTAGAATAATTCAATATTACCCTGCAACTATGTGGAAGACATGATGCCAGGTGCTAAGGATACAGAGGCAGGGAAGATATATGCCCTATTCTCAAAAAAGGTTTTGTAATTTAATGAGGAGGGCACTTCGAGGTCATGATAGATATGATAGAAGACTAGATATTTTTTCCCCAATTCTATGAACTCTCAGAATGTCCTCAAATAGGATTTATGCATAAAAAGTAAAGCAAGTGCAACTGGCTCCTCAGGCCAAGATGCTAAGAAACCTAAAGAGGTAACAGTTTGATGAATTAATATCAGTGATGTCTAATCCACAATCCCTAACCCTATCACTTAGTGCTCCAGTGAAATTAATAATGTACCTTAAATCTAAAAGTCTGACATGTATATTTTTTAGGAGAATCAGTTTTTAAGCATTTTTACCAGCATACCACTGTCTGCACAGCAGACCTAATTAGCAGATGATGATATTTAATATCATTTTTGCACTTTAATAAGGGTCTAAGCCTAAACTAATCAATCTGCTTTGTTTTGCTCTAAAAATGCCCTTTTCTTTGTCAGCAATGTCAAAGACCTGTTTATGACAGATTGCCTGCAACCAGTGTGGTGGGATTCTTCTTTATTGTATTTTAGAGAGACATATGCTATATGGGGGGAAACTCAAATATCCTGGGATCATAAATTCAACTGATGCTACTTTATTGTCTTGTCTCGCTGAATTTACTACTTATACAACTAAGAAAATTCCTTTCTCATGGTAAAGTATATTTAAACCTGGTCATCCTTGTATCAGACAGTCAGAAGTTTCCTTCTGGCTCCCTGATCATGTAACTGCTAGCTTTAAGAAAATAATTTTTATATATATATGCCTGTCTGCCTCTTTTAACCAAACTTTCAGGTTGACACAGAATAGCAAAACTTGAATCATGGTAGTGTCTCTCCAAAGAAATAAAAGAGAGAATGAAGGACAATCTGGAAAGAAAGAAATCAAAATATAATAAGATTAAACGAATACATGATGTCTATACAACCAAAAGTTATTGATCTTGAAGATAAGTTGCATAGAAACAGCCTAAGGTCTAAATATTTCCCAGAAGAATATGACAAGTCAAAAAACATAAACACTACAATGCAACAGATAATGCAAAAAGAAAAAAAATCATCAACTGCTCAGAACTTTTGAATATAGAAAACAAAGCTGCAATCAAATGAATCTATAGATTGCTTCCTGGAAAAAACAAAAACAAAAATCCCCTATGCTGAAAACTCCAAGACACATTGTACTTGTTTTACAATTCCAATGACAAACAACAAATTCTTCAAGTGACCAGGAAAACTTCAAGCATAATGCAAGCCTGTTTGTCTTTTTGAATAATGCAACAATGTTGTGCACTCACCAGAAACCATAGAAGTGAATGGAATTATATATTCTGAATGTATGGCCAAGAAATACCACTAAAGACATAACCTGTAAACTCATATCTGCTCATTAATGAAAAAAAGATGGATGTTGAAAAATAGAGGAATTTGAAGCATCCCTGCAGTCCAATGTGAGGAAAGACTTTTATACAAATAACTATAATACAAGGGAGACTGATAAGTGCAAAGCATTGTGGCAAATTTTAGGAAAATTAGGTTAGCGGGGGATTTGCATGGAGAAGATGGTACATGAAGGATTTCAAAAAAAGGAAATGATGTGGAGGTAGGACATCCATTCCAGGTGTATGTAATGATATGAATTTGACAAATGAGTGAATGAGCAGGATAAGAAAGACAGAAAGGTCCAAGATGGCTCTGTGTTATTTGTAACCAGAAGAATGGTCATGCCATCAAAAACAATGGAAAAGATAAGATTGAGGAATAGTGAAATAATTAGTTGATTTCTGGACATATTCCATTTGAGATATTGACAGGACATACAAGTGGGGACAACATAGAAAGGGACCCCAGGAATCATCTAATCCAAGGTTTCTTAACTTTTTTCTATATATTTTGAGCTCCTTTAGCAATTTGGTGAAGTCTATGGACCACTTCTCCAAATAATTCTACTAAAGGCATAAGATAACATACAAAGGATAACAGAGTAAACAGATTATATTGAAATATAAGTTATCAACATATTTTTTAAAAAGTTCCCAGATTTCAAGTTAAACCTCAATTCTAGTACAACTCTAGTATAACAATTCTAGTACAAGTTATATTTTATATTCTCTGCTTGAAAAGCTACATAAACAAGGAGCTCACTATCAACTGAAGCATCCCTTTCCATTTTTGCACAGTTCCAAATGTTAGGAATTTTGTCCTTAAATTGAGCCAAAATTTACTTTGCTTCACACTCCACCATTTATCTTCACTCTGCCCCCTGGAACCATGCAGAACAAGGCTAATCTGTCTTCCAAATACTTGAAGAGCATGTTGCCACCTGTCTTCTTCAGGCTAAATATCTCTAGTTCCTTCTTTTTTTAACATTCATTTTATCATTCTAAACTTAACAAGCCCCAAGTACAACAAGCATTTCCATACTCATAATAGAAGTGACAAAGTGAATGGATTGTGCATGAAACTTCAGACCTCTGTAAGATACAACTTGTTTTTTCCTTATAAGTACAATAAATTACAACTGTAGCTCTCCAAGTTGTCCTCCCTGTCTGTGCTTATTTCTGACCATCCTTTGGCTTTCTTCTCTGCATTTAAAAGAAAAAATACCCCAGTGACTCTCTTTTCTTTCTTTCCTTTTTTTTAAAGTCCTTATTTCCTTCAACCAAAATCATATGGCCTGGTTCCCAGTAACTTCACCATTCTTGATACTTTTAGTCTGTTGATGTCCTTCCAAAGCTGCTCAGTTTGAAAATAGTCAACCTCAGTCTCCCCTGCCTGCTACAGACACATACTTTTGCTTCTGTCTTGCTTCTTCCTAAGGTCAAGGAGTCTGAGACCTAATGTTCCTGAACTGGATTTTCTCCCAGCAGATACAATTTTTCTAGATGGTGAACATTAATTAAGGGTCTGAATAGGCAAAGAGCCATGCTACAATGCAGCCCTTTGAAACCTAATGGGTTGTTCAGATAAGAAAATTCACAGCTGTCATTGAAATCATCTAACTGCTGTACTCTACTGTTTTTAAGATTTTTCCTTCTTGTAGATAAGGTACTATTAAAAATAACAGGATTTGAAATTGTTGTTTGCTTGTAGATGTTTATGAAGTATTATTTTACACTATGCATTGGAGACTATGTGTTCTATAGTTTCCTTAATATAGAAGTACTGTGACTAACCACATATTTTCAATATGCATTTGGCAATATTTGCTATAATGGATTTTTTCCCCTACATAAGCATTAACAGAGTTAAGTAGCCTTTTTGATGAAGTATGTGGCTGGGAGTTGACTTGGGGTTTGGAAGGGGTTATGGGAAATATCAAAATCTTGAAAGTTTTGGCTGAAGCTTCACAAAGAAATACAGCTGGTAAATCGTTGCCTCAGTTTGACTGCAAACTGAAACCTAGGAAAGAGCTTAACTTAAAAAGGTCATAGTCTCCTACTGCATCTCAAGTAGTATCTTGCCATCTGGGTACCCAACTGACCATTTCCAGTTGGCAATGCAGCTCCTTCCCACTCTCCTTCCCTCTCCTTTCCTCATCCCTCTCCCTCTCTCTGTTTTGGTCAGAAATCCTGAGGGGCTTCCCTTCCCAGATTGATTGTTTTTGGACTAGGTCAAAGAGGACATTCTTTGCTTCATTTCTTACCTAACCTTAATCACTGAATTATTGCCTTAATCAAACTCAGACCTGGGAAAGACCTTAGCTTAAAAAGACCAAGATCTACTACATCTGAGGCCATCTTCAGTTGTCCTGATAGTTGGCCAATGGATCCAGATGGTTTCCAGGGGAGAAAGTGAGGCTGGGGACTTTGCCCAGCCATCCTTAACAAATTCAATTCACTTGCAAGTTATGGCATCACCTTTGTGATGTGATAAGACAAACAATAACAGTTCGTGGATACGAAGGCTGTCAATATTCAAAAATTTTTTGTTGAATATCTACTGCAAGCTAGATGTTGGACATATGATATAGGTTATGAGCTGATTCCCTGCCCTGATGAGGTGTTGCCTTTTTCTTGAAAAGATATTCACATTAAAATATGGGGAATAGGAGTGAGAGGTAGACTTGTGATTATTGGAGAAGACTCTTACAAGGAGTTACTTGAGCTGAGCCTTGAAGGAAGGGGAGAACTTAGAAAGATAGATTATGTGCTTCTGGGGAAATCTAATGCTGTGCTGTTATGTCATATTACATTGTTATTTTATATAATAAACACAGGTGGAATGTTCTAGAAAATTCTGGAACATTTTAGCATGTAAGTGAAGAAAGATGAAATATAAGAGAATCTTTCCATGGGAGGAGATGGAGATAATTTTCAGACTTTTATGGATCCTTTTTTATTTTTTGGTCATTGATCTCATTGGGGTAAATGCCTATCAAACACAAGTGCATGAGTCTTTTAGTCTTTCCCAGGAATATTTTGACCTCAAACTCACCCACCCCAGGGAATACAGTTTAGTGATCTCCTTAGGAACAGATGAGCCTGGGTCTGGGAAGGGATTTGTGCATGCAGAAAGTCAATATACCCACAATCCCCACTTGTCCTCCCTCTCTCATTGGATGATATTGGGACCGATGGGGCTACCTTAATGGAGCTGCATCTTTCTTTACCTATCTGTACTGGGAATCAAACTAATCCCCAGGAACCCTATCCTCATCTTCTGACTTCCCTCTTCACCCCTCTCAGTTTTGTCCTGCCTTTTTCCTAGAAGAATATAAGTTCTGTCACTTCTTAAATTTCCTACCTTGGGGCAAAGCCTCACATGCGATTGGAGAGGGTGGAGATGAAGAGCTTCTCCTAGAACCCAGCCATCTCTTCATTTACCAACCTGCTGTACTTCTCTGGACTTCCCAATTCTGCTCCAGGAACCTCTTCATCCCACAGATTACATCAGCCCTTAAACTCAGACCCCATCAGTACTTACTGCTCTTGAGGCACCTTGGAACGCTGAGCTGAGGGAGCCTCCTGAAGCTACCACTGGCTCTTGAGCCAGTCATTTCTGACTGCAGACTCCCTTAGGCACTTACAAAGACCCTCACCTCTTTAAAATTTCTTTTGTGTGTTGTCTTCCCTGAGAAGATTGGAAGTTCCTTAAGAGCAGAAACTGTCTTTCCCCCTCTCTTATTTATATGTCTAGCTCTTAGCAGTGCTTGGCACATAGTCAGAGCTTATTCAGTGTTTATTGACTGATTATATTCCAATCATTGCTCTTATCCAAGCAAGTATTACTGATACCTATGAAATTATTATCCAATGCAAAAATAAATGTAGAATATTTAGCTAATTTTAAAATGCAATATTCATGTGTTAATATTATTGCATTTGGGGCACCTAGGTGGTGCAGTGGATAAAGCACCAATGCAGGAGTCAAGAGGACCTCAGTTCAAATCTCACCTCAGACACTTGACACTCACTAGCTGTGTGACCTTGGGCAAGTCACTTAACTCTAATTGCCTCATCCTGGGTCATCTCCAGTCATCCTGATAAATATGTGGTCACTGGATTCAGATGGCTCTGGAGGAGAACTGAGTTTGGTGATCTGTACAGCCCTCCCTCACTCAAAACAAAGTCAAGTGCAAGTCATGCCATTTTTCCTCTGATGGCATGGTCTTTGGCAACGAAGGATGAACACACACATTATTGCATTCATTATGTTTCCTTTTTTGCATTAGGACTTCTAGTTTTTCTTGCTTATTAGAACTTCTTTATACATACATAAATAGGTATCTGAGGTCAAAGGTTTCATTGTTGGATTATTCTTTGGATTTTGTTACCTGTGAATTTTAGTCATATATATTGGTATTCATCTTCTTACATTGTGGCTACTCTCCATGGTATCTATCTTGTTAGTTACATTTAGTTAACTTTTCCCATTTTCCTTCCTTTACTCTTTAAAGTGCTTTTCATCAGATTTGTAAGCCTGCAGAAAAATATATTCTTACCAACTTTGTTAGGTGTATGCTGTCTCTGACCAGGAATCTGGCATTCCTACATTTTAAATTTTAGTCCAGAAATATAAATCCTTTTCCTAAGTACCCTTTTAAAAAAGCAAGCTATCACATACATCCCAAACCATCCTTTCTCATCTGAAGCCTTGGCAGCATGAATGAAAACAATACCTACATCCTTCAGGCCTTAGGTTTCTTGTCTTTCTAGATTTCTAAATTCTTTTCTAGAGTTCTAAATTCCTTCTTGCACACCTGAAAATCTCTCTCTCTCTCTCTCTCTCTCTCTTTCTGTCTCTCTATCACACACACACATACACAAAATCTGGTTTGACAAATTGTAAAGATTCCATGTCTTGGATTTAGGCTCTAAGAAGACAGTAGAATTCTCTATTGGTATTGGACTGAAGTCTAAGCTGCCAAGCCATCACGCTTCCTTCTTCCTCTCACCTTTAGCATATGGTTTCTCACTTAATAGTGATGAGGGCTGAAGTGGGTGGTGTGAGACCCCCACAAAGACCAGGATACCAGTTACAGGTCATCTGGAGAGGAATTTGTGGACTCAGGTATTATTGAGGTCTTTTCAGTGAGCAAGAGTTTTTAGGGAACCTGTAACCTTAAAGGGGTACAGGGAAGGGTTATATAGGATATTCTATAGTACCATTTGTGCCAACTATGCTAACTAGGTGTTTTGGGGTGGGATTAGGAAGTGGTTAAGGAGTGGTCAGTTCTTAAAGGAACATGCACTTTTGGTGTTTTGGTACCCCAAATTCATTGGGAAATAGCCCAAGGTGGGGCTGTCTGGAGGAGTGGTTTTAGGCCTGAAATATCACTAAGTCAACCAATGGTCAGGACTAGCTCAGAAATACTAGGTTGCTCTCTTCAATGTCTTGTTAGACAAGATAAATATAAGGGAGTATGGTCACTGAGTAGTAAATGTCACTATGACTGTTAAGCCAGTACACAACTAAGGAGTTCTATAGGTGCAGCTGGCTACTATAGCAGGAAGGGAGATAATGGTTGTTGCTAGGGCAGGCTGTGTCCTTGGGCTGGGGAGAAACTGCCTGGGATAGTATTTTGAGACTAGAGAGAAATGTGATTTTTAAGGGGAAATATGATTTTAGAATTGGGGCCCAAGCACATGCAACCAAGCACCCCATCAATAGCACCTGTGAATACGTTTGGACAAGCAATGGTTTCCCCCTCAGAGGGAAGAGTTCTTTCTTAATTGGGATCTGATTCCTAGTTCTAGGCGGTTCATTTTCCTTCATTCCTTTCTTTTCTGCGTCATTTTCATTATTTTTTCATCTTCCAACCTCTTGAGATGAATCAGAGGTCCATTCTACTTTTTTAGAGAGTTATCTTTTTTAGTTTTCATATGGAAGGTCTTTTTAAATTTATTTTTGAGTATTTGGAAAATAGAGGTGCATTCTTCGAACCTTGTCACTTTCTTTTCGAGGAGCATTGAAGAGAGAGATGGGAGAGTTGGTTCAAAATGTGAATGAATTCCCTTAGACCTTCTTTGTAGCCATTGGGAGTTTTATTGATGTAAAGCAGTGGGCCTGAGATTTAGCTAAAGAAAAGAAGAGTCAACAGGCTGTGTCATATATACAAGGACTACACATTCTACGTGTCACCATGCAAACTTTCCATGGTCACCATATTTAGGAAAGTATCAGTCCTTTGTCATTCATTCTTGTTAGTAGTTTCCCTGAAGAATTGCCGTGGAAAATCACTTGTGAGGGTCTTCAACCATATAGCCCCCTTTCTTTATAGTTCCTTTAATCACCTGCCCAACTCCCTTTCTCTTTTTATCTTTGCTCGATCATTCCAATTTCTATTGTTTCATTTATTTATTTTCTTTTTCTTTAGACCTTTTACCCAGTTCCACAATCCTCAATCCCACAATCTCACAAACATTTATTGAGCACTGTGCTTACAAGATGCTGAGCATACAGACCGTTGTTCCTCTTTTTTTGAAGAGGACTATTGACATCATGAGGGCAATGACAAAGACAAAAAGAAAGTAGACCCTGTCCCCAAAGAGCTCACATCACTATGTCCTCCTGCCCCTTCAGCTTGAGTTGTAACTACCCTTTCTGCTCTTCTTCACATTTTCCTTACATTTTCCTGCTTGATGCCTTTTTCTACTCCAACCTTACTTGTTTAACTCAAGTAGTTTTCATTCTTCTCCTTTGTCTTTTTGCAACCTCCGCTCCCATTTTCCCTTTTAAGAGCAGTCTCTGATCTCTTTTTCAATTCTAAATCTTTAAGTCTCCTTCACAATTCCCTTTTTGCCTAATTAAAAAAAATTTTTTTGATATATTTTGCTTTTACATTACAAAAATTGACTGATAATCCCATTCTGTGAGAGGTATCTTGTAACAAAATAAAACAATTAAGTGAAACTAAAAATATAAAAACTCATTTTTCTGAGTTCAGATCTGACCTCAGATACTTACTAGCTGTGTGACCCTGGATAAGTCACTTAATAAATGTCTACTGACTGACTTATACATACATGTGTATGTATATATGCATAATATCTATCTATATTTCAAATTCACTATGTCCTAAGCATGATGTTTTACCCCAAACCCACTCTACTTCTGACCTATTCTATTTCTGTCGAATGAACCACCGACCTTCCAGTTATCTAGATTCAAAACCTCAGATTCATCCTGGACTCTTCACTATACTTCACCCCATGTAGTCAATCAATTGCCAAGTCTTTTCTCTTCTATTTTCACAATATCTCTCACATCTTCCCCTTCTCTCCACACACACAGCCACCACCTTAACTCAGGGCCTCATCATTTCTCACCAGGACCATTCTCATAAGGACTGTTGCAATTGGTCTCCCTGCCTCCAGTCTTTCCCCTCTCCATTTTCCTCTTCTTAGCTGTCAAAATGATATTCCTAAAATACATATTATTATTAACAGTTACTCTGCCACTCAGTAAACTCTAGTGGATCCCTGTTACTTCTAGGATAAAATACAAAACTCCTCTGTTTGGCATTCACAACTTGGCTCCAAGCCTGATTGCTCTCCTCCATGTAGTCTTTGGTGTAGACACATTGGTTTTCTTGCTTCCCTGCACAAAAGATACTCCATTCCTGTCTCCCATTTCCATGCCTTACACTAGTTGTCCTCCATAGATGGAATGTATTCCTTCCTCACCTTTGCTTCTTAGACTGACTAGTTTTCTTCAAAGCTCAGCTCAAGCCAATCTTTTACATGAGATGTAGATCCCTTCTAGCTTCCTGGATCCCTCTAGCTTCTCCTGCCTCACTCTAATTATTTTGTGTTTATTTTGGATATATAACGAATATATTTCCACCTGGATTTGCTGTCACCTGTGTTGAATAGAAACTTCTTGAGGGAAAGAACTTTTTAATTTTTGTCTTTGTGTCACCAGTGACTTGCACAGTCTAGTACATTGTAGGCATTTAATAAATGCTCATTGATAGACTGATAATTTCATCCAATTTGTTTAAACCCTATAATTTTTAGTTCAGTTTCCTGCATCATCTGTGGATGTGTTGATGCTCATTAGAAGTTTAAAAACTGCAAAGATTATCTATGAAAAAAATTTCATTCCACATGTTCTTTTTCAGTAGATAATGGATCTCAGTTCTATCCCTAAGGAATTTTTGTATTATCCAAAGTCATTCCTGGAATACAAATGAACACGTAACAGAGGCAGCTATGGGCAGAGTTGTGAAGTGAGCATCCCTTTCATTGTTACAATCCTTATTTCTACTAATCTATCTTCCTCAAATCCCTTTACCCTCCATTTGTACATATTCACTGCCTACCCTATCCCCATACTTGTTCATTTTTATAATATTGATGCTATAGTACAAATTTTTCTTCTGCTTCTATTTATTTCATTCTGTGAAGTTCATATATCTTTCCATGTCACTTTGAATCATGAATTTCCTTATATTTTTATAGTATAGTAATATACCATCACGTTTATATGCAACTTTATTGGTCATTTCCCAGTTGATGGGCATGGTTCTCTGTAGTCTTGCTCTTTTCCCTCTTTCCAACATCCAAATTTATGTATCCTATTGATTGCCTCAGGGCCTGCTCTGCTGGTGAAGAATAAGGTGATAATGAATGTGTTATTCTTCTTAGATCACATTTATATTTTAAGTCAGGTCACCCACCATCTAAAAGGGTCATTAATTATGGAAATTTAAGGAACTGTGGGCTTTAGGTAGTGTGAGGAGGTATTTTGGGGAGGCCTAAGATGCAGTGGGATATCTCACTGTCCTCAAAATCTGTTTTTCAACAAAATGAGCCAAGAGATGGGGGTGGGGAGAGACCTATTTGTTTTCATCAGAAGTGAAAAACCACAGGTTGCTAGATCAATGTTCTTTGCAATCTCATAATCTTTTCAAATAAAACTTTAGTTGCTTATTTTTGTTTTTAAGTATTTCAAACCTTCGGTTTTCTGGGCCAATTCATATCACATGTTGTTTAGAGTCCATGTAACCACATTGCGGTACAAAGAATAAAAGCAGAAATGTGGGTTGAAAAAACAATTGCTGTGTCTAGTTTTTCTGTTTCCTGATTCTTGGAAACTCTTTGTGTGTTTCCTTTTTTTGAACATCTCCTTATCTGTACTCCTCCCTGTCCCAATACTCACAGAATCATGTGGGGCAAAATTTTGAAGTTTGTTGGTATGTTTTCATTGTCAGCTTCACTTCTTAATCCTTTCTTTCCTCTTGGGAAATATTTCCTCTTTTTTTTTCAGGTAGTAAGCAGCTTTTTACTCTTTCACATCTGCTTTACTTCTTCTCTCTCAAAAAGGAATCTCAAAAATTGATCTGATATCAGTTATTTACATCTTAATATAAAATATAAGAGGTGTTTCTTTTCCTAGAGTGTGTGTACCTTTGGCAAATAATTTGTTATTGAAAATTTTTTTTTAAGCAAGGTCAGGTATTAGTGAGCCAGGCAAATGGAAAAGGTGGAATTGATTTGGAAATTTCCTGCCCCAAGCCCCTAAAATGATATCCCTGCTTGAGGTAGGAGTATATAATGGATAGAGCATTAGATTTAGAGTCTCAAAGACTTGAGTTCAAATCCTACCTCAGATACTTCCTTGTCATGGGACTTTGAGCAAGTGACAACCTCCCTGTGCCTCAGTTCTTTCATCTATCAAATAGGGGTTAGCAGGTGGACTTAATTGCCTCTAAAGCCTTGTGTAGTTATAAAGCTATAATCTTAAGCTCAAATAAGCACCATAGGAATCTGGATATAGATATAGGGAAATATTCTCTCTAGAGCAGAGGTTTTAATCTGGGGTTTACAAACTTGTTTTTGTTGCTGAGGTTTGTTTGTTTGTTTTTTGATAACTATTTCTTTTGAGTCTGTTTTTCTCTTGTGATCCTATGTATTTTACGCATTTAAAAACCATAGTCTCAGAAGGGGATTCGCAGGTTCATTGGACTGCCAAAAATATCTGTAACATATAAAAATGGTTGAGAATTCCTTCTGTAGAACAACCTATAGTACTTCACCACAGACTACCTCTTTACATCTTTATAACAACCTTATTAGGGAGGTGCTATTGTACTTACTGTCCACATATCCATTAAGGCTCCAGGTAGCTATGCACTTTACCCAAGCTTACACAGTAAGTGTCAGAGGATTTTGAATGCTGGTTTTCTTGACTCTTGAGTTACTCTCTAACTTCTGGGTCCGAGTAGGGAAATTATAGCACGTTTTTTGTAATATGCAATGTTCAACCCTAGGGATGAATTGGTTAATTTGGCATATATCAGAATAAGTGATCACCAGGACTCACATCATCAAATGCTAAGAGACCAAATTAGAAGGGATAATAGAGGAAAATATCTGCTTGATGGTTCTTTGTGTGACATATACACTTTAGGGGAAATGAGCTGAATAGAAAAGGAGTTTGAATTGGGGGAGAATGGAGATGGGTTGGAGAGGAAGAGAATAGGTCAGAATCTGCAGAAAATCTTAGGGGATGTTTCTGAGTATTAGAAGGGAAAAGAAAGAAAAGGAAAGGAAAAAGAAAAGGAAGGAAGAGAAGAGAAGGGAAGGGAAAACAATAGGAAAGGGAAGGTTTATCTTCTAACTTGTCTGTATTGAGTAAGCTGTCTTTGTTTATTGGGGTCCTTAAAGATTAGAGGCAATGATTCTTACTACTATTCTCTTATGTGCTTGGATAACCAGTTAATGACTGGATTGCTTTAAATGTGGGAAGACGCATGTAAACTGAAAATACCTTGATCAACCCTGGTGAGATTCGTGATTGAAATGGATACTTTTTAAACTGTTAGCAGTTAAGTGACTATATATGCTTAGGCAGCATAAAGTATGAGAAAAGTATGAGAATGAATTATTAAATGTTTACTGCCTCATTGGTTAGACTTTCTTCCAGACTGGTACTGTGGATCAAGTTTTATGCCTTAGCCCTAACATCCCAAATTTGTACTTGGTCCTTAGAGGACTCTCTCTTAAAAAAAAAAATCATTTTATTTATTTATGGAATAAAACAAGCATTTCTATAACAGAATAATTAAAAATAGATGATTTCACATGAACCTGCAAATCTATTATGTACAACCTTCTATTCCTTTTAAATATATAATAAAGTTATCATGGAACTTTCTTCTTTCCCCCTTTTTTTCCTTCCTTCCCTCCAGCCTAGAGATAGTTACCAATAGACACAAATATGTATATGTGTGTGAAATTATTCTATACATACGTCTGTTTATCAGTTTTTTCTCTGGATGCAGATAGCATCATCCTTCATATGTTACTTGTATTTACTGTGGATATTTATAATAGTCAAAATGACTTATTCACTCAAAATTGTTCTTAAAACAGTATTACTGTTACTGTTGACATTTGGAACCCTGATTGCTGATTGTTTTTTTGATAATCTGCCCATATTTCTGTATAATCAATCACTCTTAGATGTCTAGGTTCCTTCTGACTGTAAATCCAAAATCCTGGATAGCTCTATTTTCTTCCTCCAGAGAAAAGAAGAGGGAAAAAAAAACCAAATCAAGAATCACCATCATTTCTTCATATATCACTCTGCAAACTTTCAAGGTTTGTATAAATACCAGTTATTTGTTCACATTTGTCATTCCATTGGTGTAGAATTGAAGAAGTTCTACCTACACAGATTTATAACTAGGTGGCACAGTGAATAGACATCTGACCTTAGACACTTATTAGCTGTGTGACCCTGGGTAAGTCACTTTAACCCTGTTTGCCTCAGTTTTCTCATCTGCACAATGAGCTGGAGAAGAAAATGACAAACCACTCCAATATCTCTGCCAAGAAAACCCCAAAGAAGAGTCAGATTCACCCAAAGATTCCTTCACTTAGAGCAGGGATGGGGAGCCTTTGGCTTAGAGGTCATATGTGACCCTCTAGGTCCCTTGAATACAAACTTCCCAGAACAAATCTCCTTAATAAAAGGATTTATTCTGTAAAACTTGTACTCAGTCAAAAAGTCACACCCAAGGACCTAGAAGGCCACATGTGACCTCAAGGCTGCAGGTTGCTCACCCATGATGTATAGTCTTACTTGCCCAAGGGCACTGAGGGGTTAAGTGACTTGTTCTAGGTCATGTAGCCATTTTGTATTAGAGACCAAATTGTAATCAAATCTTTAGACAAGGAATTCTTCTTGTCTTTACCAAAATCTTTTCCTCTCACTTGAACCACCATTTAACCTGACAATTGCTGTACTTCCACACATAAAGTTACAAAAGACAATTCTCTCCATAAAATCTTAAGTCAATCTCTTAACATCTCCAGACCACAAGTCTTTCATCTCTAAACTGAGAGAGTTGGACATTACAGCTCCATATCAATTCACAAACATTTATTAAATACCTACTATGTGACAGGAACTATGTTAAGGGCTAGGGATACAAAGAAAGCCAAAAGACAATCCCTGTTCTCAAGGAACTCACAGTCTAATGGAGGAGACAACTATGTACAAATGAGACAGAGAACTATAATCCCATGTGATCTCTAGGGTTCATTCCATCTCTGAGACACTGGCAAAATATATTCGTTTATGGCTGAGCCTAGTGGATGACCAGAATTCCAAATGTAAAGTAATGCAATCAGTTATCCAAGTGTTTTATCTACATGATGTCAAATCTGTGGATATTTGGGTACATCTAGAATGGATGTTTAACTTCCTAAATATTTTGGTTTTGTGTGATATCACCTGAAAACTAAATAATTAGCATGTGCTACGAGTGAATTAAGAATGACTTTGAGAGTAAGAAGTTCATTTAGAACGAAAGGTCATCCTAATGTGAAAATGTGTTTAATAAGAATGTATGTGTAGAACCCATATAAGATTGCATGCTGTCTCAGGGAGGGAGGGGGAAGGAGGGGGAGAAAATCTAAGATTTACGGAAGTGATTATTGAAAACTGAAAACAAATTAATTTTTTTAAAATTAAAAAAAATGAAAGGTCATGTAATTCTATTTCCTATTCCATGTCTTCTACAGCAATCCTGATAGATGGTACTTTAAGACTGTGTGCATTCAGTGTAGAGAATTCACTACTTACCAAGGCAGCTCATTTCACTCTTGGCAAGTCTAGTTTGTAGTTAAAAAATTCCTGCATTGAATCAAAATTCATCTACATGTCACATCCATACATTGTTCCTAGCTCTACACTGTTAATAAAAATAAAATTATTTTATTCAGTTTCCTACATCTTAGCCCTTTAAACATTCATACGTCTTTGCTACCACATCTCAATGACCCTCTGAGATTGGTCATATATTGGGACCACAAGAATAAAGACTCAATGATCATATGAATATTCCAGCAAGCATAGACACAAGTTAATTTCCACAAACTTATTACTCTCAGTCTGAAATATCTCAAACCTCAGATTCACAGTAATAGCCAGAATTCCCCTCTTTTCAGTGTTAAATATACCAGCTCTAGATTGTTTGAGCCATAGTTACCTATCAAGCAAGTAATCCTCTTTGGCCCCTCTCTTGTAGCATCTTTTTGTTAAGAAAATATTCAAGAACAAAATGGGAATTATTTTTAGTATGTTAAGTATGCAGAATTTAAAGTGGACAAAATTTGTATTTTTAAATCATGGGATTGCTAAGTCACATATTCCATATGATAAAGTTAAATTAAGTGAGAAAAAGAAAACATTCCCAAATAATTGAACAATTATTTTGGAACTGTCCCCTTATGATTTGAGGCTACTTTAAAGAAATATGCCCTTGTCAAATGTATTTGGGCTTGATAAAAACTGAAGGCAGAAAGTGGAATAAGACTTTATCTTAAGGGAGGTTATGAATGAGTCTTATGAATTTAGCCATCAAGAAGAAAAGACATCACCAATGGCATTACCAACATTTATACCAGTTCCAAAGTAGTAATCAAAGGTTAGATTTTTGAGAATGAGATGCAACAAATTATGGATTGATTCTCTATTGCTTGTGCTAATTTTGGTCTAACAATTGACAACAAGAAAACAAAGGTTCTCCACCACCCAGCATTCATATGTGGAACCATTAGGTACAGCACATGGAGAAATTTTGAATGCTGTGGATAAGTGCACATACCTTAGCAGTGTACTTTCCATATGTATTTCCACAGAGTATGAAGCTGATGCATGTGCACTGCCAGAGTCAGTTCAGTGTTTGGGAGACTCTGAGGGGACTTCTTGGAGAGAAGAGGTATTGGACTGCCTACCAAACTGCAGGTCTACAACGACGTTGTGCTCATCTCATAGTTGGAGACCTGTGAAACCTGAACAGTATACCTACACCACATCAGGAAACTGAAATCACTTCCATCTGAATTGTCTTAGGAAGATTCTGAAGATCATCTGGAAAGACAGGAAATAGGATACTGAGGTCCTTTCTCTAGCTGAACTAACAAGCATTCAAATTCTACTAAAGAGCAACTCTGATAGGATGGCCACATTGTTTGGATGTGAAAAATACATTTGCCTAAGCCACTATTTTACAGAAAACTTACATAAGGCAAATGCTGATATGGGGGTCAGAAAAAGTGACACAAAGACACTCTCATGTTCTCTTTGAAGAACTTTAGAATTGATTGTGAGACATGAGAGACTTTAACACAGGACCACCCAGTATAGTGTGCCTACATCAAAGAAGGTTCTGTGCTTTATGGGCAAAGCAGAATTGCTCAAAAGAAACACATTTAGAGACATCTTCACTGCAAATATTCATGTGGACTATTTGTACCTGATCCATAGCTTGTATTGATCTAATCAACCATAGTCAGACACACTATGCCTTGATCCCAAAGTAGTGACACCATTTTGGTCCTCTTTGAGAACAAAGAACAAGTAACCACTGTAGGGACTATTGGTCCTTTCTCAGTCAGGAGAAATCTGAGCTAGTCTGTTCTCTGACATATACTGGCTGCATGATCCTGAAAAAGTCACTGAACTTTTGAGTGCCTCTACTCTCTTCATCCCCTAAGTCTAAGACTGCAAGTTACTTATGTGTTTCAGGCTTTCTCTTTCTATTGAAATAAAGCCCTCAACACCTTTCTCCCTCTTCCCCCACTGACGTCATTTGAAGAAGAACAATTTCTGAATGTTCTCCCTCTTCCTCTTCTATTTTCTCAGCAAAATTTCCCCAGTTGCTTCAATTATTTCTAAAACAATATGGTTTCCATACCTTTCTACATCTTAGTGATATCATGCAGATATTCTGCTTTCCAACACCTCTTTTATATTCTGAAGTGCAATACTGAATGCCTTACTCTAGATGTTATTCAAATAGTGAGACTCACATTTCCACTGACCAGGGCATCACACTTCTTACAAATGCAGCTAAGATTTCCTTAAGAACCTCATCCATCACACTGTGATCTCAGAGGATCACCTGAAATCCACAAATATTTTTCATG
This sequence comes from Bettongia penicillata ogilbyi, assembly GCA_023548195.1. NCBI lineage: Eukaryota > Metazoa > Chordata > Mammalia > Diprotodontia > Potoroidae > Bettongia > Bettongia penicillata. The sequence goes on along the minus strand of JAJHZJ010000020.1, from coordinate 2,737,027 downwards.
AGAATGGCTGTAAAGATTTTTCTTCTTCATACCATATTAGTAACCTTTTTATACTTAAAAGTAGGTTTTACATTTATTTCTATTGATTTAATATCATACATTTTTGTTTATTTTTCCAGACTGTGGAAATCCATGAAATTGTTAATTCTAATGGGGAATAGATAGGGAGAGACTCTTAAAGAGGCCAGTATGGGCTCATATTTCCTAGGACCTGAAACTGGGAGGGACCAGAGAGATCATTTTGCCTATATCTTTCACTTTATAGCTGAAAAAACTGAATCCCAGAGAAACTATGTGACTTACCAGATGTCATATAAATTTCAGAACTGGGATTTGAATTGGAGTTCTCTGACTCTGAAACTATTTAGCTACTCAGTCAACAAGCATCTTATTTATTCATTTATAGGAGGCAATGAGGTTAAATGACTTGCTCAAGATGACAGAGCTAGTAAGTGTCTGAGATCAGATTTAAACCCAGGTCCTTCTGACTCCAAGGCCAGTCACTATTTCGCCAACTAGTTGCCCCTCAACAACTATTTAATAAGGGCTTACTATATGTGCTGAACCCTAGGAATACAAATGCAAACAGAGAGTCCATGCCCTCAAAGATATTACAGTTATGCTTTAAACATCTTGGGGGGTTAGGGACAAAGTTACAAACAAGCTATATACAGGATGAGATGATGATAATCAACAAAAGGGAGACACTAGACTTAAGTGGGGTTAAGGAAATGATTCATGTAGAAAGTGGGATATTAGCCAGGACTTAAAGGAAGCCAGGAGATGGAGAAGAAGAGGGAGAATATTTCAGGCACAGGGGAATAGTCAGCGAAAATACACACATATATATATATTATGAAATGCACTTTGAGATTTCTAATAGGCAGTTGGAAATAGAGTCTGAAAGTTAGGGCTGGATAAGTAGATCTGAGAAGCATCAGCACAGAAATAATAATTGAATCCATGAGAGCTAATGAGATAAGTGGAATAGTATAGAGGGAGAAGAAAAGAGGGACCAAGACAGAGCACTATGGAACACCCATGGTTAGCAGGAATGACCTGAATGGTAATCCAACAAAAGAGACTCAGAAGGAGTGGTCAGACAGATGAGATCAGAAGAAAGCAATGTTTCAAAAACTTAGAAAGATGAGAGTATCTAGGAAAAGAAGGTGACTGATGGTGTCAAAAGCTGCTCAGGAAGGATGAGGACTGAGGAAAGGTCATAGATTTTGTAATAAAGAGATTATTAATAATTTTGGAGAGAGAAGTTTCAGTTGGTCAAAAGCCAGAATGCAGAGTTAAAAATAGAGGGAAAGAAAGGAAGTGGAGGCATTGATTGGAGCTGGAGTTGAGCCACAAAGGAGAGGAGGGATAAGGGATGGTTACTATCAGAGACAGATGGACCAAAGGAGAGCTTCTTGAGGATGGAGGAAACATGAATATGTTTATTGGCAACAGGGACTGAAAATTAGTGAGAGAGTAGGGATGATAGTAAGAGTAATTTATTGATCACTTGTTCATATAGAGGGGTTTATACTAGCAGGAGGAAAGGTCACTTCTTCATGGGGAAAAGATGAAGATGATGGAAGAAGGCATCTGAGTGATGTAAGATGAAGAGAAGAGGAGAAGAGGGAGCTCATGGTGGTGACCTCAATTTTTTAAGCAAAATAGGAGGTACAGTTCTTAACTGAAAGGGTGGGGGGATGTGGAGATATGGGAGGGGGTTGAGGATTAAAAGGCTTAGAAAAACCACTGTGGTGAGTAGGATAGTGAATCAATTAGGGAAATAAAAAAGAATTGTCTTGCTGCAATGAGTGCCTGGTTGAGATTATGTAACATAAATGTAGACTACTCTACCCGACTTGAGCTACACCCAGAGATGGTCCTACCCTTGATCTTGCCATCACCCATAATGCTCTCTGCTCTTCATTGCTACTCCCAGACTTTCTCCCTACTACCATCACTCAGCAACCTCTCCTTTGAAGTTCACCCAGCCCATATTTACTGCCAACAAGGTTTGTAGTTTTTCTTTGGTTTCATTTAACAGCTTATGAATAGGATAGAAGGCATCAGATGGTAAAATTAATACAAAGCTCAGGCTTATCAGAGCATGGCTGACAATAACATAAGAGGGAAAGGGACTTGAGAGGAGATGACAGTATAGAGCTAAACTGGTTCACCAAAGGGACAAGATAGTGAAGAGAGGAGAGTGTAGCCAGTGCAGTGGTAATGGCCTGGGAAAGAACCAAGGAATTGAGGGATTGGAAATCATGTTGAATACAAAAAAATAGGAACTGAGATTGCAAGGAAGAATGACAAGGGGTTGTGATCAGATGATAGAATTTCAGAGTTCATGAAGATGGATGTGGAATACTTATGGATGATGGCAAGACCATGAGCATGAACAAAAGCCATGACAAAAGTCATGGGAAATGAATAAGTTGAGGAACTAAGGCTTAAGTCATTTGAAGGGGTGCAATATGTATGCTAAAGTCCTGCTAAAATATGAGGGCAGGTGTTTAGGAGGAGAGAAATATCATGAGCCAGGCACTGAATTCTTTGAAGATGGGAGTATCCTGGAAATCAGGAGATAAAAGATTCCAGAATCTTAATTGGTCCGTAAATATGAATTGAGTGAACTTCAAAAGAGAGGTTGCTGAGTGATAGAGAGAAAGTATGAGAGTGGCAATGGGGAGCAGAGTGATGGCAAGATCAAGGGTATAACCATCTCTGTGCGTAGCTCAGGCTGGGTGGAGTAGGTAATTGAAAAAGAATTTCCTTTCTTGGTATTTAGATCAGGAAAAACTTTCTGGTTTTTCTAGTTCCTTTCTAGAAATTGGAGCTGTCCAGAAGCAGCTTGGGTTGCCTTGAGAGATGCTAAGATTCCCCTTTCTTGGAAGTTTTCAAATAGAAACTGCATGACCACTTGTCAGGTATGTTATAGCATGGATTCCTTTAGTCATGAGTAGAACTACATAGCTTTCAAGGTCCCTTCCAACTCTTAAGTTCTGTGATTCTCTGAAATCTCCATGTTTAAATGAATTTTACATCTTGGAAACCTAAAAAACTTTTAGATGTAACTGATGATTCACTCTTACAATCTTGGAGAAGTTGTGAAGAACAGAGAGAGATGCTAAAAAAGTGGAGGTATACTAATGTCATGCTTCTCAAAAAAGGGGAAAATATAATTTAAAAAAATGTGGAATAGGTATATTCCTGGATTCCTAAAAAGATGATTTGTTTTCTCCCATGGACAGGGATGAGGGAAGAGTTAAAATTTTTGTTGTTAAATGAAAAAATCAGTTTTAAATAAAATGAAAAATGATGATCTGTGGGCACTTAAAACAGAAAGTGTGTCATGAACCAGGAGACAGCTTGGATTCACTGATACCAATTCCTGCTGAACTAATCTTTTTTTCCTTTTCCTTCACTTTTTTTCTTTTTCTTTCCTTCCCTTCTTCCCTTTCCTTCCATTTTCTTCCTTCAATTTCCTTCTCTTTGATAGAGAAAACATGTAAGCATCATAATAACATCTACTCCCAGGGTTGTTGAGGACCAAATGAATAAAATGCCTGACATCTAAATTTCACATCTCACATTTCTTTTGAACACATAGTGAAGGCTGATGAAATTCAGTTTTATGCTAATAGTAACAATCCAAAGCACTTTTATGACTCCCTGAAAGCTATTTATGGAGCAAAAACCTGTGGTGCATCACAATTACTCAGTGCTGATGGAGCCACATTGATTAGTGATAAGGACATGATCCCAGAGAGATGGAGTGAACACTTCCATAGTGTTCTCAACATATGGTCGTCAATCAATGCTGAGGCCATTGACCTTTTACCTCAGGTTGAAGTCAGTCCCTTCTTAGCTGAACTTCCAACTGAAGAAGAGGTTTTGAGGGTCATTAGGTTCTTTTCACGTGGCAAAGCACCTGGCGCTGATTCTATTCTAGCTGAGATTTACAAGGCAGGGGGACCATCAATCATACAAAAGCTGACTGAAATTTTCCAGGTTATATGACAAGAGAAAGTTATCCCCCAGCAGTTCAAGTATGCTTTCATTGTCCATCTCTATAAAGGTAAAGGGAATAGATTGTCCTGCAACAATCATGGGTGGGTGGGGGTGGGGGTACATCTCTCTCTTAGTCATTGCTGGCAAAATTCTTGCTAGGCTGATTCTTCATCTGGAAGATGGTCATATAGAGCCAGTGTGGCTTCAGAAAGGACTGAAGAACAGTTAATATAGTGTTTGCTGCCCGCAACTCCAAGAAAAATGTCAGGAGCAGAATAGAGGTCTGTATACAATGTTTGTAGATCTGACCAAGGCCTTTGACACTGTTAGTCATGAGGGCTTATGGAAAATTATGTCAAAATTTGGTTGCCCAGAGAAGTTCATCAATATTTTATGTCAGTTTCACGATGGTATGTTTGCCCAGGTTCTGGGTAGTAGACAATACTCTCCTGCCTTCCCAGTCACCAATAGATTGAAACAGGGCAGTGTGCTTGCTCCCATGCTCTTTAGCATGATGTTTTCAGCATGTTGTCAAATGCTTTCAATGAGGATGAACATGGCATCAAGATGTGTTGATGGTAAGTTCTTCAATTTGAAAAAGCTACAAGCCAAGACCAAAGTGGAGGGAGTGTTGGTGCATAATTTTCTGTTTGCAGAGGATTGTGCACTCAATGCATTCTCTGAAGCTGAGATGCAACAAAATATGGATCAATTCTTTGCTACCTGTGCTAATTTTGGCCTAAAAATTAACACCAAGAAAACACAGGTGCTTCATCAGCCACCATCACACCATCTATATGTTACAACAAATGGAGAAGTTTTGAATGCTGTGGATAAGTTCACTTACCTTGGTAGTGCACTTTCCAGGGATGTACACATTGACAATGAGGTTGATGCACACATTGCCATAGCTAGCTCAGTGTTTGGGAGGCTCTGAAGAAAAATTTGGGAGAGAAGAGGTATTAGACTGACTACCACAATGAAGGTCTACAGGACCATTTTGCTGACCTCATTGTTGTATGCCTGTGAAACATGGACAGTCTACCAGCTCCATGCCAGGAAACTGAATCACTTCCATTTGAACTGCCTTAGGAAAATTCTGAGGATCACCTGGCAGGATAAGGTACCAGACACTGAAGTCCTTGCTCAAGCTGAACAGCCAAGCATTCAAACTATGCTTCAGACAGTGCAACTCTGATGGGCTGGCCATGTTGCTCAAATGCAAAATGTACACTTGCCAAAAAGACTATTTTATGGAGAACTCACGTGTAGTGAGTACTACTCACGGGTAGGTGATCACATGGTGATCAGAAGAAGTGATAAAGGACACTCTGAAGTTCTCTCTCAAGAACTTTGGATTTGACTGTGCTACATGGGAGATAACTGGCACAGGATCACTCAGCATGGCGTGCCCACATCAGAAAGAATGCTATGCTCTATGAGCAGAGCAGAATTGAGAGAGCACAAAGTAAAAATGTAGGATGTGCAAATTTAGAGTATCCACCCCAAATATTCACATGGACTATCTATGCCCAACCTGTGGTAGAGCATCCTGAGCTCTTATTGGTCTGATCAGCCACAGTGGAACACACTGAAACTTTACTTTATCATGGTGATGTCATTTTGATCCTCTTTGAAAAACAAAGGACAACAACCCACCAACCAGGTGCTTAATAAATGTTTCTTCTCTTTTCTTTATTTTCCCTTAATAATCAAGAAAATTATGTAAATATAACTGGATTTCTGCAGATTTTTTTTGATAACTCTGTGGATAGAATGAAGAAATATGGACTGTATGTTATACTTAGGCAGATTTCCAACTAACTGAATGATCATATCCAAAGAGTTAGGCAAAATAGAGTAATAAATTGGGCACTGGACTTGCAGTCAAACAGACCTGGATTCAAATCCCACTTTAGATAGATACTAGCTGAGTGATCCTGGGCAAGATACTTCTCTGTGCCTCTGTGTTCTTATTTGTAATCTGAAGAAGTTGGACTCAACATCTTTGAAGGTTTCTTCTAGCTCTAAATCTATAATCCAATCAATTAATAAATATTTATTAAGCATCTAATACATATATGTGTATATATGTGTATACACACACACACACAAACACACACACACACACACACACACACACACACACACACACACACACACACACACACATATATATATATATGTCAGGAACTGAGGATACAAATAAGTATTAAACATCTCCACTCTTGAAGAATTTGTATTCCTATCCTTTGAGTGATGACTAATGAATCCATGTCTCCCTATAGGGATATCTCATCTAGAAGCATGTGATATGATTCACTGTTTTTATCAGTGACTCAGATTATGAGATAGAAAGCCTATCAAATTGGCCAATGACACCAAAGGAATAGCTAACATATTAGAGAATCAATGCTTAAAAAGCTCTTGAAAGACTAAAGCTGTGGACTGAAAACAGTCAGGGGTACTTAAAAAGAATAAATGAAAAATTCTGCACTTAAGTTTAAACTGAATCAACTAAACAAGATGGAAAAGGAACTTTGAAATATTCAGTCTAGGGAAGAGAAAACAATGATAAAATGTTAACCACATTCAAATATATGGCAAATAGTCATGGCAGTTAGTCAACAATCATTTATTTACTACTAACTTTGTGCTAGGCAATGTACCACTAGGGTTTAGTAAATATGTTCCAGGTTGTGAAAAGTGCTATAGATACAAAGAAAGGCAAAAACAGCACCTGACCTCAAGGAATTTATCATTATAATATAACAAAAGAAAGAATAAACTTTTTCGTCTCTTTAGGGAACAGAACTAGTAAGTACATTAATAGATGGAAGGAAAATTTTCTTTATAAAAAATGAGGTAGATTTCCTCAGGAGGTTTTTAAAAAATAAATTTCATTTTTCCAATGAATAAAAATTTATTTTCTCTCCCTCTTCTCAGTAAGTGGTGAACTTTTCTGTCATTAAAAGTGTTCAAGTAGAGGATAGATGTTTATCTGTCAGGGTTATTATGGAGGGATTTCCTGCAATGTGGTGGAGTCTGGACTCCATGACTAAAATTCTTTCCACCTCTAAGATTTTATAATTCTATGCTATTCTGCCTTATAAAGCTTGGAAACAATCTCAAAGGTCATGATCAAGACAGTACTCTAATAAGCATTAGAAATAAAGTCCAAAACTCTGACTTATTTTAGATATACTTAATTTCTGTGATAACAAACATCTTGATGAAAAGGATATACTTAGGGTTTCTCAATAAATTCCAACATTTCCCTTGATTTCTAGCATTTCCAACTGCCTAAAAGCTGATGAGAACAGACTCCCCTGTATGAAATCATTCTTTCTCTTCTTGTTTGAACTATAGTTTATCTCAGTCACAGCAAAAATTTCCTTTACTATTGTGCAATCTATGATCTATTTTAATCTTTACAACTTCCTCAGGGATGTATAGGATGTTCTTGGAGAACTGGCACCTCTAATGTGAGGGCTTACTTAGTCCTTTTCAGGGCTGCTCCACCACCTCCCATCACCCAACTCTCACCTGCACGCCATATAAGCTGTAGCATGCACAGTGGTCATATTCCAGTAAAACTGTTCTATCTGATGGGCTAAATCAGGTAAATGAAAGGCCTCAAACCCACCAGGGAGTCATGAGGATGTCTACTTCAAGCATATGAAGACTTCCCCAGCAGAATGGGCAGAATCTCCAGCTCCATCAAACACCTTAACAAAAAAGACCAATATGAATTATGAACAATACAATCATACATGCAAAATAGTAAATTCCTCAAAATTTTGTGTTGCCTTCATGTCCCTGAGACTGAGTATATAGAATGCTCCTAGGGTCATGTCAGGTGTCTAAGTAGGTAAGGTAAACATTGTCAATATGATGTAATCTGAGGACTCCCACTCCTAAATCTTCCTCCTATTGTCTTATACCCGATGTACCTATTAGCAGTTTGTTACTGTATATTAAATATTATTCTCTCATTACTCTTTTTTAAAAAATGCAAACATTTCTGAAGGGATTAAGTCACCAATAACACCTGTATTAGAAGCCTGGTGTAGTGGAAAGAGAAATGAATTTGGATAAATGGAGAGCTGAATCCCTGCTGTGTAACAGCAAGCATCCTGGCATACACAGGAGGTCCTGCTGTACAGGTTCTTAGTTATGCTTTTCTAAAAACAGTCTTTAAGTAGAATTACTAATACCTATATATTCTTTCCTATCATCAATCAACCAGTGAATATTTATTAAATCCTTACTATATGTCTAAAGTCGGATACTGTGGGTAATTTAAAGAAACATAAACTGTGCTAAATCCAAAAACACCTTGGAAATCATTTAGGCCAGGGGTTCTTAACCTTTTTCTGTGTCATGGACCCCTTTGATAGTCTGGTGAAACCTACTAATCCCTTTTCAGAATTTTTTCTCCTTTTTAGAAAATTCACAATAGAGGGAAATGCTAAATTTCAATTAGGATTAGTGGAAATAATGTAAATTTTTTTCCCAGTCAAGTTCATGGAGTCTCTAAAATCTAGTTATAAGCCCTTTAGAGATCTGTGGACCTCAGGGTAAGACTCTCTGATCTAGTCCAATTTCCCTCATTTTACAGATGAGTAAAATGGAGGTCTAGAGAAATAAAGTAACTCCCTTAAGGTCGTACTATTACCTAATGGCAGAACCAGGATCAGATTCTGGCTCTCCTTACTTCAATGTTAGTGGTCTTTTCAGACCGCATTGGCAGTTTTGACTTTAATTTTCCTTGTAAGCTAAAACATAATCTCTTAGAAGATATATATATATATATATATATATATATATATATATATATATATATATATATATATATATATATATATATATATGTGGTGTTGTCTAATTATAAAAACAGGTCAACTCTCATCCTGGGTAAATGCTTGATTTGGAATACCTTTCTGAAGGAGATTGAAATTTCTGCTTTGTAGGGGAGCAGAAGCAGAATTGAGTCTGTGCTTCTTCCTTTGTCTATCTCTAAGAGATCTACTGGGTCATGTTTTGTACTTCTTCAACACACCTCAAATATCTACAAATCAGGGATGCAATAGATTCAGAATAAAAGACGACATCCCTCATAGCTATCAAGAGGAATATCATAGTTACTTTATTATCACTAGCTCCATCAAACACTGTAACACAAAAGACCATTATGAATTATGAGTAAACTCATTTATCCATGCAAAATAGTAAATAGAACTTGTCCTATCTTTTCAAAGGCAATCAATTATATCATAAGGTGATGTCTTGACAGGCTTGTGAATTAGGTTTAAGTGAGGCAGAGTGGTACAAAGTTATCTTTCTTCCAGAGATATGGAAGTCAAGTGGCAGAACAAAAGTTAAGATGACTGGTGATGTCCTGGGATGAAGTGGTTGACCTTGGCATCTTTGATGTTTGATCAAGCTTTAAGGATTTCACAGAGCCTGCTTCAGCTGCTTTCATGGCTGGTGGAACAAATTATTATTTGTCCATTCTGCTGGGGAAGTTTTCATATGCTTAAAGTAGACATCCCCATGACTCACTGATGGGTTTGAAACCTGTAAATCAGAACCTGATTTAGCCCATCAGACAGAACAGTTTTACTGAGGTATGACCCTTGAGCATGCTACAGCTTCTTAGAGTCCAGGTGAAAGTTGGGTGATGGGAGATGGTGAAGCAGCCCTGACAAGGACTAAGTAAGCCCTCACACTAGAGGTGCCAGTTCTCCATGAACATCCCTGAGGAAGTTGTACAGATCACATAGGTTGTACAATAGTAAAGGAGCTTCCTTTTTTTTTCTTTTTTTACTGGGAGTAATACAAACTATAGCTCAAATAAGGAAAGAAGGAATGATTTCATGAAGGAGAATCTGTTCTCAATGGCCTTTAGGCAGTTGGAAATGCTAGAAATCAACAGAAATGTTGGGGAACTGGCTTCTCCTATATGTATGCAACTCTAAGGTCTAATTTCCAGTCTTGTAATTCAAAAGTCCACAATTTGCCTCTCATGGCCTTTCTCCATGTTCTTCTCCACAGTTTCTGTCTTACATGGTATCCTGGCTCAGAGAGGTCTTTCAGCCAATCAGGAGTCATGTATCCTCCATGTATCCAGTTACCTTCATGGGAAAATTGCCCACTCCAAGTGGGCAGAGGTGTTGCATTCCTTCCTCTTTATTTTTGTTTTGATAAATTCCAATCATGGAAACGTTTTATAGAAGAAATTTATACACCCTCCAAGAGGAAAGAATGAAAGGAGATTCAGGGCAAAATTAGTCGTCACTTTGAATTAACTCTACAAAATATAGAATAAACTGGAGAGATCACAATTATTCAGCCCATTTAGGCTACAAAAAACCCCAGAAAATGTGGGTCCCACATTTCACCTGTTTTTCTGTAAAACTTACATAAAAATACATAAGTTTTGTTCTTAAATTAGCCAGATGACTTTTACTATATTAACCTAACTTACTCTTTTAAAAGACCCATTTTGAACTGGGAAAAACAGTAACAAATATCTCTGATAAAAGCCTGATTTCCCAAATATATAGAGAACTGAGACAAATTTATAAAAATACAAGTCATTCCCCAATTGATAAATGGTTAAGGGATATGAACAGACAGTTTTCAGACAAAGGAAACAAAGCTATCCATAGTCATATGAAAAAAAGCTCTAAATTACTATTAATCAGAGAAATGCAAATTAAAACAACTCTGAGGTACCATCTCATATGCACCAGAGTGGTTGATATGATAAACAAAGGAAAATGTTGAATGTTGGAGGGTATGTGGGGAAAATGGGGCACTAATCCACTGTTGGAGAGTTGTGACCTGATCCAACCATTCTGGAGAACAATTTGGAACTATGCCTGAAGGGCTATAAAACTGTGCATACTCTGATCCAGCAATATCACTGCTAGGCCTATATTCTAAAGACATCCAAAAAGAAAAGGATATATTTGTCAAAAATATTTATAGTAGCTCTTTTTATGGTGTCTAAGAATTGGAAATCAAAAGGATGCCCATCAGTTGGGGAATGGCTAAACAAAGCTGTGGTATATGATTGTCTGAAATATCATTGTGCTATAAGAAATGACAAGCAGGATGATTTCAGGAAAATCTGGAGTGACTTACATGAACTGATACAAAGTGAAATGAATAGAACCAGGAGAACACTGTACACAGTCTCAGCAATATTGTTCGATGAAGAACTGTGAGTGACTTAGCTAATCTCAGCAATACAAACCCAAAGGACTAAGGATGAAGCATACTATCCACCTTCAGAGAAAGAACTGATATTGAATGAATACAGACTGAAGCATGCTATTATTTATTTTCTTCCTTCAATTTTTTCTTTTATTCAAGTCTTCTTGCACAAAATGACCAATATGGTAATGTTTTTACATAATTGGACATGTAAAACCTATATCTAATTGTTTACCATCTTGGGGAGGAGGAAGGAGAAAGGAGGAGGGATAGAATTTGAAACTCAAAACTTTGAATAAAAATGTTAAAAAATTAAAAAAAAAAGGAGGCATCTCTTGGTGCCTCCCTTCATGAAGTCCTTATCAAGTTTCCATTAGGCGTAGTTCACTGCTGTGCACTTGTACAGTTGTGAAGCTGACTTTTCTGAATGTGCCTAGTTTGTCCTCTGTGTGTCCCTCTATTCCTGATACAAGCATTGCAAAAACCAACCTCATACACATTAATATAATGCAATATTATTTTGCTTTAAGAATAATGAATATAATGAAAACAGAGAATCATGGAAGACTTACATGAATTGATACAGAGTAAAGTAAGCAGAATCAGGAAAACTATTCACAATGTAAATTAAAAGGCCAATCACAAAACAATAAAAACTGAATGCTATGGAATTATAGTGAAGTTATATATAACCTTGATGTCCAAGAATGAAAAGGCATTTTTCCTGATTTATGTGCAGAAATGGGGGATCATAGGGAACATTGTATATCAAGTTAGACTTTTTCAGTATGTTGATTATTTTGCTTAATTTTTCCTCCTCTGCACTAAAAAAAATTATATTGTATGGAACTCTGGGAAGGGGAAGGAAGGACTGGGGGAAAGAAGGTTATACAATTTCAAATAACTTGTAATAAAACATCTTGTCTACCTCTACATAGAGAATTAATAGACTCAGAATGTCAATTGAAGTACATTCCCTTCCCTACCCTTCCCTTCTCTTTTACTTTCTTTCTTTTTTGGATGTGATTAATGTGGGAATTTTTTTTTTTTTGCTTGACTACACATATTTGTACTGGTATGTTTTTCTTATTTTCTCAGTTGGTGAGGGAGATGCAGGTGGGAAGGAGAAAATTCAGAACTGAAAATAAAATAAAATAAAATTGAGAATTCAACAGTTTAAAAAAGTTTATTTAAAATAAATACAAACATATCCACTTCTATGTTTTGTTATTGATATGGGCACAGAGTAAATATATCCAATGTCTTTGGAATGGATATTTAATACTGCATGATGTTTTTTGTATACCTAATCACTTGAGGAGGAGAGATCATAAGATCAGAGATCAAGAGGTAGCAAGGATCTTGGAGGTCATTTAAAGACAAATATTCTCCTAAAATTATCAACTTGACAAAAATGAACAAGTATGGATGTTCCCATAGATAAAGAAAGAGGATTGTATGTGAAACCTTTAATCTGTCTTGTGTTTCTTAAAGTATATATAAAATTTTACATGATAGTAGCAACATTATCCCCTTCTTGGTGTCCCTGGGTGAATTTCTTTTTACTTTATTCTGTTTTTTTAAAGTTTCACTTTTGTGATTTTTTTGCATCAATGCTACCTATTTCCTACAATTCTCCTCTACAAGAAAGAAAAAGAAAGAAAGAGAGAAATCCTTCACTTTTAAGAAGCAAATATCAGAACAAACATGCATACTGGTCATGTTTGGTCAATTAAAGAGTAGCTGAACAAACTGGTACATAAAGGTAATGGAATATTGCTCTTCTGAAGGAAATAGTGAGTATGACAAATACAAAGAAGCAGGGGAAGATTTTTATTAGCAGACACAAAATTAAATAAGCAGAACCAAGAAAAAATGTAAATGGAAAGAGCAATAATAAAACCATTGAAACTGAATGCTGTGAAATGATAATGACTAATCATGCTACAAAGAAGTGACATAAGAAGGCATATTCATATTTTACTTGTAGGAGTGGAGCATTGTGGATATGAACAGTGAATTTAATGTCAGATTTCAATGATGTATGCCTACCCTCTTTCCTTTTTCTTTTTTTTTGTTACCTTCATCAGCTGCCATGGATTTACCTATCTATGCATTTGAATCATACATATATGTATTTATGTGTGTATCTAGTCTCTCTTCTAAATTCAGTTCTGTCACATGAATACTTTATTGATAGTTTCAAATAAAATTATTAGAAACATTAGAAATGTGTCTAAAATTGAACTTGTTATATTACTCCCCCCACAAAAATCTCCTGTTTCCAACTTTCCTTTTTGACTATTGCCATCCTTCCAGTCTTCCAGATTCAGATTCATCTCCGCATTAATTCTGACTCTTTCCTCTCCATCACCCCAAAGAACTAATGAATTGCCAAAATTTCCCATTTACATGTTAGTATTATCTCCCTCTTCTCTCTACTCATACAGTGACCCCCTTAATTCAGGACTTCATCACTTCTGGTCTAGTTACACATTTCCTAACTGGTCTTCCTGCCTTATCTTTCATCACTCCAGTCCATCTTAAACACAGTTGCAAAGTACTTTTCCTTAAGCACAAATTTGACCATGTCACTCTTATCTTCAACTAGTTCTAACACCTTCCTGTAACCTTTAGGATAAAATCCAAATTCCAGTTTGGATTTTGAATCCCTATACATATTCTGGCCCCAATCTATCTTTCCAGCCTCATTAGACATTCCTTTCCCTCTTGCCAGTCTGGGCTTCTCTCATCTTCTCATTGCAGAGGGTAAAAGTTGAATGGAGATAGAGGAGAGATCTGAATGATAGCAGTGGAACTAGTACAATGCATTTAAAGGAAGTGGCAATCAGTCATTTTGAATACTGAAGGGAAGTTAAGAAAAAGGAGTATCTAAAGGTTTTTGGATTGACTGACTAGGAGATAACTGGTAACCTTGGAAAAAGCAGTTTCAGGGCAATGTAGGAACAGAAACCAGGGTGAAAGGTTAATGAATGTTACTGTGAAAATAGTGTTAGCAAGGCTCAGAACAGGAAGAGACTGAGATTCCTCAAACACAGTGGAGGCAGTAAAAGTCATTTTAGGAAGAAAAATAAGGAAGATATCATAAAAGAAGATGGTGCAATGTTAATAGCTGGAGAAAAGATCTACTAAAAGTACATTTATAACAAATATTTACCAAGACACTGTGTACATAACACTTTGCTAGATTCTGGAGGAGATACAAAGTTCAAATAAGACAGAGTCCCTGACTTTCAGTAGCTCAGTAAAGTGGAGAGAGGATAGGACATTAATAGATAACTATATGTGATATTATGTGACAAACATATTAGTCTGGGTCTATGATTTTGCCAAAATGAAAACTCTCCAGTGATGACGATTAGCACCTTGTTTGTAATTTATATCCTTAGAGTATAATCTGCAGGTTTTGAAAAGTTAAATGACTTGCCTAGGATCACATGACCCGTCTGTGTCAAAGGTAAGACGTGAACCTAGGTCCTTCTGATACTACATATAGAAAGCCTGCCAACTGCTAGGTCAGTCTGCTTTTCAAATATGCTAGATAGATATGGACTGTGAAAGACTGAGCTTTGGGAAAGAAGGGGAGGATACCTATTTTGGATTGGTGATCAGGAAAAATACTGGTTATTTTGCTTTTATTTTCTCCCATGATAAGAAAGATCTTCAAGGTTTGAGGAAAGTACATAGTCTAAGATAGGTAGGGAGCATTAAACTGATGTAAATTTCCTTGGTCTTCCCTAGGCCTAGTCAAAGTATATCTCTTCTACTGTGATTATTTGTCCAAATAATGTCGGTGTTGCCAATAATTTTTGACAAATTGTGGGGAAAAGAACTCCCAGAAGACTAGGACTTGATTTTGTCTTTTTTTTTTTTTGTCTTTTGTCTTTTTTTATTTGTCATTTAATTGGTAGAGGGAATTCTCTCTGACCTTTACCAGGGCAGTTAAGCACTTTCTTTGCAATTTTTAGTCTTAGAAAGTTACCAAAAGCACTGAAAATTTAAGTGACTTGCCCAGGGGCACATAGTATATGTCACTGTCAGGACTTAAACCCAGGTCTTACTGACCATCAAGGCCAGGCCTATTCACTTTGTCAAGTTGTTTCTTCCAAGACATCTGAAGATAGAAAAATATACTCCTAATTTTGAAAAAGGGTCAACTCAATGGAAATTGTAGGTTAATGAGTCTGACTTTGATTACTAGGACATTTGAAAATAAACTATATTTAGGAAAGAATATATCAACAGATGATAGACCTAGAGTTGGAAGGTGTCTTAGAGGCCATCTAGTTTGGAGGTCCTTTCAATTTAGAGATAAAGAAACTGAGGCAGGCCCAGAGAAATTAAGTGACTTCCTCAAGGTCACACAGGTAGTAAACTTCAGAGACAGGATTTGAATCAATGTCCTCTGACAGACCCTGTGTTCTTATTACTATGCCAGCTGCCAATTCATTAAGAAGTTCTATCAGTCTAAAGTCTAAAGTGATATGTTGCTGATACTACTACTGCTACTTCTTGTTCAGTTGTTTCTGGAGTGGTTTTCTATTTCCTTCTCCAGCTTATTTTACAGATGAGGAAACTGAGGTAAACAGAGTTTCAGTGACTTGTTCAGGGTCACATTGCTACTAAGTATCAGAGGCTAGATTTGAATTAATGTGTTCCTGGGTATAGGTCCAGCAGTTTATCCACTGTACCACCTAGATGCAATAGCAACCAATATATAATAAGGCCTATTTTTCTTCATCCTTAAATTTCTAATTATATGACACTCATAATGATGACAAAACACACTTCAGTTTAATGTTACTCCTAATGCTGACAGTATTATTAATCTCCATTTTTATAACTTCAAAATCATGAGTTAATACATACTGTCTTGTATTGTATGAGTTAATACGTACTATACACACTGTATGTGTGTGTGTGTGTGTGTGTGTGTGTGTGTGTGTGTGTGTGTGTCTGTTAGGCTTGTCTCTCCAACAAGATTTTGATATCATGGTCCTCTTCAAGAAGGGAAGACAAACAACTTATTGTAAGCAATTCTAGGAATTCTGGGATACACACTTCCTTCATCGATTGAGAGCTGGGAGGGAATTTAGAGGTCATTAAATCCAATCCCTTCCTTTTACAAATGAGAAAATTGATCCTGAGAGAAGTTGTGACTTGTTAGTAGTCTCATAGCTAGTACACATCTAAGGAGGAATCTGAACTCAGATCTTCCCCACTACGAGCCCTGTGCTCTATCCACTATGTCACCTAACCACCTAGATATCATCTACCCTATGTGGCCCAGTGCTAAGACATAGTGGTTACTGTCCTTCTTACTCAGAGGACCAAAACTACATCACTATATCAGGGTCAAGGTACAGTGTATCTGAGCAGACCAGTGTGAGCTCAGAAGGCTCTACCACAGGTGGAGCACAAATAATCCACATGAATATTTGAAGTGGTGATTTCTCTAAATTTGTCTATATTGTGTTTCTTTAGTAAGATATAGTAGATGCTTGTTAAGTAATGGTTTGTTCTTTGAATGTCCACTTAGGCAAAATGGAGCACTGTAAGCCCCCATGTCTAATTTAGAACCATGCTTTTTAATCACAGAGTTAAAAAGGGCCTCAGAAGTCATCTGGTTCAACCATTACTTGAACAAGATTCTCTTTTATAACAAATTTGCTAAGGATTTATCTAGCCTTTTTGTTTTTTAGAGAATCCACTGCCTCCTAAGGAAGCCATTCCACTTTTTGGATTGTAAGTAAATTGTTCCAGATATGAAGTTTTTTTTTGCCTTTGGTCCTAGCTCTATCTTATGGGGCCAAGTTAAACAAAGATATATACCACATACTTCAGTTAATTTTAATTTCCTTGAAGACATTACCGTCTTGGATGCCCTGTTCTGGCATATTTATCACTCCAGCTTTTCATTCAAGGAGTCATTACTTTCTTGGATATATGGGCCAAATCTCCAGGTCAAATAGGCCAAGACAGGCCAAACAAAGAGCAGGACTAAGCGTTAGGATGAGGCATGAAAAGCAGCAATTAGACAATGCAACTCCCCTGCCTAGACTGAAGAGGATTTTCTAGAATTGTCTAGACTTTGTAGTTCAGCTTCAATTCACGGGGCTTCCATCACTCAAGTGATTGTTCTCAATTTGTTGGCTATGGATAGCGATTTGCAAACCTTATAGATTTACTCTAAAGTGTGTGAAGCTTCCCTTAGCATATCAGCCACCTGCTAGGGCCCAAGGTTACCTACCACTCTCAAAGATTTCTTTTGATGTCTAAAAAGCATACAAAAAAACCCCCAAAACCAAATAAACCTAAACCCCAAAACTAAGCCTTTTACATAGAATATAAACTTGATATATTGTAACAAAGTGATGCCAAGTGCAATAAAGTGTTTGTTCATTCTTTATTCGTGCACCGTGGTTAAATAATATTTCTTTCATTGTGTTTGTAGTGACTGAATATCATGAGTTATGACTGATCTAATACCCCTACCTTATGCTACCATAATTCTTCTCACACACAAATAAAATGTTTATCTATGTTTCTTTCTCCTTTGGAAAGCACTTGAGCAGAGAAAGTCCTCATGAATTTGTGACTCTACTACCTTTTTTTTTTTTTTGCTTCCAATTGAATCTTAGGTTGGCATTAGCTGTATCTACACCAGCCTACTGGACTTAAGACGTTGATTGTCCAGTTTAATCCTGAAAGACAGTGTGGATAGTAAGTTGGAGAGCTGGCCTTAGAGTCAAGAATATCTGGATTGAATTCTGCCTTTCACCTATGCTAGCTATGTGACACAAAACCTTCAGGGATCCAGGTGATTCTCTTAAAACTTTAAATTACAGAGAAAAGATGTTTACTGAATTGGTGGAGGGAGAGTTCCATATAATAATGAAATCACAGCCGGCATCCTTCATTTAATCCCACAATTTATCTGATTCTACCTTCAATACCAAATTAAATCCTCCTCCCATAGAGTTGATTGAATTAACCAGGAATTTTGAGAATGTAGCTAGTTTTTCTATGTTTTCTAAGTTTCTAAAACATAGTGAGAGAAACAAGATATGGATAATCAAATGAAAGAAAGGGTCAGGTTACTTTTGTGATTCTTTCCTTAAAGTCTCAATTTGAAGATTGGATTTAGTCAAAGTGCTACACTTGAGGAGATATCTAGAGGGCCACATGCGGCCTTGAGGTTGCAGATTCCCCACCCCTGTGACAAAGACAAATAGAATTGAGTCAGCCATCTAGATATCCAGGCAAAACAAATTTGACTACATTATAGGTGGATTTCTTCAGGTCTTAGCTTTGGGGGTATATGAGAAAGGTAGTGTGGCATAGTAAGCAGAAGATTAATATAATGTAAAGGGCACTGGACTAGGACTAAGAAGACCTGGGTTTGAATCCTGCCTCTGCCACTAAATAGTTGTGTGACTTTGGTCAAAACATTGAAGCTCATGGCAGCCAGCTGATGTCGTGGATTGAGTATCAGCCCTGAAGTAGGGGAACCTGAGTTCAAATTCGGACTTAGATATTTACTAGCTGCGTGACCCTGAGCAAGTTATTTAACTCTGATTTCCTCCAATAAATAGACATTTAAGTTCTCTGGGCCTCATCTTCCTCATTTGTAAAAGAAATGACCTCAAAGATCCCTTACTTCTCTCTGTTTCTATGATCTTAATTAAATATAAGGTGAAAGGCAGTATGGTGAATTGGAGAGAGTCATTTTCAGAGTCAGGAAGACCTGGGTTCAAGTTTTGCCTTTGATCCTGAGCAAGTTACCTTTCAGAACCCCCAGGCAAATCTTTAACACTATAAATTGCAGACAAGTTGCTATTACCAGAGAGCACTGTTCCTAAATTAGATGAAATTATAGACGTGAATAACAAAACAGAATGAAAACTAAAAATCACTGAAAAGACATCATAGATTCATAGACTTAAAGCTAGAAGAGATCTTTAAGTCCATCTCCCTCATTTTATAGGTAAAGAAATGGGTACAGGGTGGTTCAAACTTTTACTCAGGATCACACAACTGGTAAAATGTCTGAGGCAGAATTTAAAGGAGTTCAAATCCAGTATCCTATGCGCTGGAGGTGTCAAATACAAGGTCCATGGCAACATCATGGTGTCAATGCTGAATATGACCAGAACCATATTAAATGTAATTGGGAAATATTTAACCAAGTAAATAAAGATACAATAGAACATAGATGATGTTGATATGTAATTTTCTAAGTCAATATGTGGCCTGTAGGCTTCCTTATTTATGGTTTAATGACCTCCAGTTTCTCTTTGAGTTTGACCCTACTGTATTATCTATTACCAAGCTTTTCCATTT
The DNA here is from genome assembly GCA_023548195.1 of Bettongia penicillata ogilbyi. NCBI lineage: Eukaryota > Metazoa > Chordata > Mammalia > Diprotodontia > Potoroidae > Bettongia > Bettongia penicillata. Next base: position 2,717,422 of record JAJHZJ010000020.1, on the reverse strand, counting down.
TCTTAGAAGTTTTAGGCATGATGTTTGCTTATCTTTCATGGCTGGTCTAATTATTTCCTGTCTACAGTATTACAGCTTTATTTGGTTATTTCAGGTAAGGCTGCCCGGGAAGTCCAGAAGATGACTCTTTTATGGTTCTGAAACGAAGAGCCACATGACAGATTTATCCATGAGCAAACATGAGAAAGCTATATAGTCCTCTTAATCTAATGCTTCATCTTGTATTGACGTCAGAAGCAAGTATCTATATCTGAGAGTATTTTTAGAGTCTGGGTGTTTGGGTGACCTAGTTGTCAGCCCTAAGCTCTGACGCAGGGATCCATTACCTTTATCTCCTGGAACAATAAAACAACTATAGGCAGCTATGATTTTACCAAGTGATCTCTGATGTTAGCTAGACACATTGGGAAAAAGAGCTCCTGCTTCATGAGATCTGTCTCGGTTAAACACACACCCTATCTTCAGTTAAACTTTAACAGTAGGGTCAAATCAATGAATGAGAAACTGGACTCTTGTTCTGCCCAGCTATCTGTGCTGCTTAGCCAGAAAAAAAAGGGCAAATGAGGCCAAGGCTCACCCTACAGTTATGTTTTATTTCTAGTCTCTATCAAGCTATGTCAGTAGGTTGGAGTGACTGTTTTACCCCAGGGCATCTAGCATCTAGCTAGCAAGACTAGCTAAAACAGAAAGCTTAGTAACTTTCTCAGATGTTTTCTAGATGATTTCTCAGGTGCCCCAAATTGTTAACAATTGATAGGGCACCATAACAACTCATTCCCTCCTTTTGCTGTTATTTAGTCATTTGCAGTCATATCTGGTGTTTTGTGACCCCATCTGGGATTTTCTTGTCAAGGATGCTGGAATGATTTGCCATTTCCTTCTCTAGCTCATTATATAGATGAGGAAATAAGTAAACAGAATTAAGTGACTTGCCCAGGGTCACACAGATAGGAAGACTCAGAGGCCAGATTTAAATTCAGGAAAATGAATCTTCCTGACTTCCACTGTGTCACCTACCTGCCCAATTTCCCTCTTGTCAAACTACCACATAAATGTTATGTGTTTCTGTTACCTATTAGGTAATTAGCTAATTTTCTTTTTTTGTAAAAATGTGGGACACAACCAGTATGTGAAGTTTTTTTTTAATTGTGTCAATATTACTTAAAAATAATTTATTACTAAACTGTCTTTGGGATGCAAGTCTTACCGCATCATGTGACTTACTCCTAGAAGCTTTGCCTGCCCTCCCTCCCTCCATCCTTTATGCCTAAGGCTTTTCATTGTTTTAAGTTAGTACTGCAGTGTTCTAAACAAACCATGCAAGTCATCTTTCAGGAAAAGTACTGACAATGCATGTATGTTGAGAATTCTAGACTCATGGTGGTTCACAGGGCATGAGAGATAAATGTGTATTCATATGCCATTGGTGAATACATTTCTGCTCTATTTGCCTTTTAAGCAGCATGATGAACAGAATTATACCATGCATTGATTACCCGATGAAAGGCTATAAGCCAGTTTTGGGGCTTAAAAAAAATCACCCAGTGTGCAACAATTATTTGGTGGTGATAATTATGCAATGAAATATGGTACATTTGTCCTACTTCTTTTATGAGTTTCACACCATGAATTATAAAGCTGATTCAGAATCACAGAGTTAGAGGTAGAAAGGACTTTAGTGTCATCTAGCCCAACTCTTCCATTTTACATATGATAATATTGAGGCTCAAGGAGGTTAAATGTATAGCCGAAGGCTATACAGGTAATAAAAGTCAGAGATGGGAGTTAGATTCTGGTCCTCTTACTTCCAGAACCAATACTTTCCCCACAGTGCCATGCTTGTCCCTGGCACAAAAGTTGTTAGTTATAACTCTGGTTATAAAGAAGAGTAAGGGGTGAGGGGAGGAGCCAAGATGGTGGAGTAGAAAGAAGCACATACGCTTAGCTCTTACCCCACAGCCCATAAAATACCTGTAAAGAAGAATGCCAAACAAATTCTAGAGCAGCAGAAGCCACAGAACAATGGAATGGAGGAGACTTCTGTCCCAGAGAGACCTGAAAGACTGACAGGAAAGGTCTGTTGCACACCAGACATGGAGCAGAGCTCAGCCTTGCATTGGCCAAGAGGAGCAGATCTGAGAAGGCTTCAGGGTCAGAATCTCCAGTGGCAGCACAGATCCCTCAACCCACAGGCACCAAAGTCAGTGAGAGGGTCTTTTCAGCTGGCTGAGAGGGGAGCTGGGTGTCCGCATAACTCAGGCCTCCTCAGATGGCAGCAGCAGACGGGGCTCCCAAAGCAGACAGTAGCCTGTATCCATTGTTGAAGGTCTCATCAGAAAGCCCCTGAGGGAACTGAGCCCTGTGTGGTGCTCCTGCCCCTACATGAACAGCTGATCTTAACCTCACACTGAATAGAAGCCCCGCCCCCACTGAAAGCCCCTGAGGGTTGGGGGCAGTTCATTTGAATCTCAGCCCCCAGTGCTGACTTGGCAGAACTGGAAGGTGAGGGGAGGTGGTTGTGGAGAAGAAACTCAGAAGTCAAGTAACTGGCTGGGAAAATGCCCCCAAAAGGGAAAAAAAAGACCATAGAAGGTTACGTTCTTGGGGAACAGGTGTCTCCCCCCATTCTTTCAGATGAGGAAGAACAAGGCAGACTGTCAGAGGAAGTCAAGGCCTCTGCCTCCAAAGGGAACTTAAAATGGGCTCAGGCAATAGAAGACCTTAAACAACAAGTTAGCAGCTTAGTAAAGGAGAACCAAAAAAATGCTGAGGAAAATAACAGCTTTAAAAAGAGGCTAACTCAATTGGAAAAGAGGTCCAAAAAGCCAATGAGGAGAAGGAGGTTTTAAAAAGCAGAATCAGCCAAGTGGAGGAGAGGGTTCAAAAGCTCACTGAACAAAATAATTCGTTGAAAGAGAGAATTGAGTTCAGAGAAACAAATGACTTTGAGTTAAACCAAGCAGTTAGGAAACAAAACTTTGAAAAAATAGAAGATAATGTGAAACAACTCATTGGAAAAACAGCTGACCTGGAAAATAGATCCAGGAGAAATAATTTAAAAATTATAAGATTACCTGAAAGCCATGATCAAAAAAACCCTAGACATTATCTTCCATGAAATTATCAAGGAAAATTGCCCTTATGTTCTAGAATCAGAGGGCAAAATAAATATTGAAAGAAATCACTGATCACCTCCTGAAAAAGACCTGAATAGAGAAACTCCTAGGAATATTGTGGCCAAATTTCAGAGTTCTCAGATCAAGGAGAAAATACTGCAAGCAGCTAGAAAGAAACAATTTATAAAGAAGAGTAAGGATATATCAAAACAAACTTCATTTAATGAACATTTATTAAGTATTGATTACATGTAAGACACTGTGTCATTGATTCAAAAACAAACCCAAACAGATCCTAAATTCAAGGAACAGACACACACACTTAAATAAGCATAAAATAGGTAATTAAAAGGGCATTTCAAGAGGGAGAAAACACTAATGACTTGGGGAGGGGGTACCATTGGAACTTGCCATCTCTCCTCTTTTGCACACTTAGGATTTCCATATCTTTCCAACCATTCTGAGGATCAAGTTTCTTTTGTATATTATGTCTCCATTAATGTGAGCTCCTCCAGAACAGGAGCTGTCTAGTTTTTCTCTTTGTATCTCCTGGAGTCAGCACAACACTTTATAGAAGGTAAATGTTTAATAAATGCTTTTTCATTCATCCATTCCTTCACTATAGCTTTATTTCATCTGGAGTAGTTCCAGAAAGTCCAGATCTGAGGCCAGAGATTCCATTTGGTTCTAGAGTGACTTTAGAACTTTTGGTTGGTATAGAACTTTTGAAAACAATTTAAGCCTGCCCTTCAATGAACCTGTGCTCTTAATACTTAATAGATGTTTACTGAATTGAATTCAATTGGAACTAACCCAGAACAAACTAAATGGGAAGTTTGTGGTGGTGATGATGGTTGTGACTGGAAATGACAGGAATTTTGGCCATAGTTTTTTGGTATCATTCTCAACCTTGGTATCTTCATAGAATGAGTAATCAGGGTTAGCAATGAAATGAACAGTAATTTAATAAATGATTTTACAGTCAAATGCAATGAGTACTTACTGGGAAGATTTCAGTGGCCAATAGGGCTTCAGTGGTAGAAAATAATATCTGCTAATAGTCTATTCCCTTTATTTCAGAGATTAGTTTTTCTTTGTAAAACAAACAGAAACACAAAACTAAACCAAAAACAAACTCCCCTCAGGTTCACAGGAGCCATTTTTAAGTTAACTACAGTCCACAATGTTGGATCATTCTTTCTTAGCTGCCTTGTTCATTTTATTTTTTAATAAATTTTAGTAAATCTATTTTTTATTATTCTGAATATGACAAACACCATTTCCATATACAGAAAAGGACTGTATATGAAGTCATGAATCTCTGTTGCATGAAGCTTATTTTTAAAAAGTATATAATTAATTCAACACATTGATTTCAAAGCTGTTCTGCTTGTCTGAGTTTCCTTTTGAAATTACTTTTGTTCTCCTATGTGCATTAAATAAATCATTCAATGACTCACTTTTCTTCTTCTGGCATTGCTATCACCAGATTCCTTTTTTTCTTTCAAATTAAAAAAAAGCTCTCTCATAACAAATAAGTATGAGCAAAAAAAATAAAAATATCAGTTGGTTGTGTATGAAAATTTTGTGTCTTATTCTGTACCTTTAATCCATCTTGTATGTCAGGACATTGATTGATTTAAAAGTTATATCTATTCAGAATGAAACTGTCATATGTTTTCTACATAGTATTTTTAAGAAAATTATTCAGAATTTAATGAATATAAAAAGAAAAAATATCTTCATATACAAAGTAAAATAGAAAAAGATTACTACAAAATTATAGATTACATATAGCTTGCTTAAAAAAAAGTACAGGTATCCTTTTCCCATTGCGGGGGGCAGGGAGAGGGAGTGGTGGAAAATCTGCATAAAATTTTTTGGCTCTCACTTCCTACAAGAGAAGTCTGAATGCTTATGGTATTAAAAGATAAAATATGTTGATGTTGTACAATACTATATATATTTTATGTATTTCTGAGTTTCTAAAATTTTTTTATGTCTGCTGGCCATCATGTGTCATTTGCAGCTTCCACAAAACTCCCCCTGAATTCCCATTTCATTTCTTATGCCAACCAGTGAGATATCAAAACCATGATGGGGAAGGTCTTGATGTGCAAGGGATAACTATATAACAAATTTAGCATGTCACTTTCAAAGCTGTTCTGTTTGTCCACATTTTCTACTGAACTCCTTTCTTTTCCATCCTATGCACTTTTAAAGGATAGTGACCTTTTCTTATTTTTTCTTTTTTGGGGTCAATACTATGACTAGCTTTCTCTTCCTCCTCTTCCCAAAAAATAAAAAATAATCACAATACTTATAACAAAAATTCCCACATTTTCAACATCATGCAAGATGTTTGTAAACACTGTGTGCTGAGCTTACGTGCTTGGCTGTTGTTCTTGCTCAAGATAATTGTGAAGGCTGGTAATCGTGTAGGGGTGGTCCATCATGTAAATCATGCAAGGACATGGCGTCTCAAAGAGATTTCTCCTGAGGGCATCATGACTCTGATAATCCGAGAGTTCCAGACCCCTTACAAGAACTCAGATGTGTTGGTGGTTTGCAAGAGGACTCCTGAATGCTTCTGCCCATATTTACATGATTAGTGGACTTGAAAATTAACTTGAACAAAGAACAGGGTCACCACTGTCCATATGTTTCTTTGCATATCCCAGTGGTACCTTTCACTTTTACTTTTGCCTACCATTTTCTGCTGTACCTGTCTCAGTTTCTCTCAAACTCATACTACCAATAATGGGTGACAGTGAGGAATCATCAATCGTTCTAGTCTTGGCAAGGGTATAGAATGCCTGGAATGGTTGAATTTTAGAATACAATTAGAATTACAATTAATTCCCTCAAATTTGTAATGTTTGGAGATGTGCCAGTAGGAACTGGTCTAGCTTTGACATACTGTGAGAAACTTCAGGCAGTGTTAATGAAATAGACTTCTTATGGTTTAAAGCTGATCCCCTCATTGTTTTTATTTGTAATGTATACAAAGTGCATAAATTATCTCAGCTCTGAATTCTCCTTCTTTACAGTGGGTGATACACTGCAGAATCTGGAGTCAGTAAGGCCTAAGTTCAAATTTAGCCCCAGACACTTAATTAGCTTTGTGACCCAGGTCGAACTAGTTAACCTCTTTCTATCTCAGTTTCATCTGTAAAATAATAATACCTACGTCACAAATTTGTTGGGAGGATCAAATGACATAATAGTTGCAAAATACTTAACAGTGCTTTGGCACATAGTAGGTGCTTAATAAATGCTTGTTTTCTCCCCCTACCCTCCCTTAATAATCTGTATTATCAATCAACTTTAAAAAAAATAACCTTTTATATATATGCAGGAAATTACTGAGGAAATTACTGCTTTACCAGCAGAATATAACCTGTATGCACTTAGCACTTAGCTCTTAGTGTTTGACCCATAATAGTTGCTATATAAATGTTGTTACCACTACTACTGCTGCTACTACTACTACTACTACTACTACTACTACTACTACTACTACTACTAACCACTACTACTCATAAGATATGTGAAGGAGAAAGAAGAAAGCATAACCAACTATAGGGAGAAGGAAAGACTTTCCATAGGAGTAGGTGGTTTTCTAAGAGAGGAAAAATAAAGAAGGAATGCATTTCAGGCATAAGAAATAGCCTGGTCTCTAAAATCAAATCAAAGCAAGTTTTGCAAATATGTAGGTAATTTAGGAAATGCCTCTTTTCCCCCCTTTAATTACTCTGACTTCCAATTTAAGCCATTTTGAGTACTTTTAAATTTTATTTACCCACTCAATATTCTTTATTGTGGAGAACCTACCAGGGCTGTGGAAGTAGGGAGGAGAGCTGGAGACAATAGTATCAGAAAAAGAAAAAAAAAGTCAAGCTTATAATTTAAATTATAAGTAATAATTTGAGGTGTTCAGGTAGAACTAGCACCTCTGGTGTGATGGCTTGCCAATACCTTTGGTGTTTACCTGGCACTCAGCTTTTACTTTTAGTTCCAAGAAGTTGTAGCATGTGCAGTCTCCACCCATATCTTAGTAAACCATCTCAGCAGATGGGCTAAACCAGTATGAAAGGAGTCAATGAGCCTCATACCTGTTGGTGAGTTAGGGGCCGTATCTTATCTTAAGTGTATGAAGACTTCCTTAGGCAGAATAGACAGATGAGAACAATTTGTTCCAGCACCCATGAAGATGTTTAAAGAAGGGGCTGTGGGGCGCTTACAGCTTGGTCAGACATCAAAGATGCCAAAGTCATCCACTGTCTCCAAAGTTATTTGCCAGTCATTTTGACTTTTGTTCTGCCACTGGATTTCCATGACTCTGGAATAGAGAGTGAAGCTGACAACTTTGTGCAACTACTTTACTTCCCTAATTCACAAGCAAGTCAAGATATCACCCCCAGATGTAATTGGTCCTCTTCAAAATGAAGGACAAACAATAAGTGATAGTCTATAAAAAGATAGTCGAAAAGTAAATACTGAATTTTTAAATTTAATTTTTATCCTACACTTATCAGCAAGTAAAAAAAGGGACTGTACATTAAACCACAGGTTTTGATTATATATGGTATACTTTTTAAGTGCACAATAAAGTTGTAGCTTTCAAAGCTGTCCTTTGTTGTCTCTGCTTTTTTCTGTCCAACTTTTTGTCATCTTCTCTACATTAAAAAAAAAGATAATTCAACAACACTTTTCTTCCTTTTCTTTTTATTGCTACTACCATAATCCTATCCCCCTTGACCTCCCTCTCCATTAAAAAAGAAGAAAAAAAAAACTCATAACAAAAATATAGGGTCAAGAAAAACAAATTCCCACGTTGGCCACATATAAAAATATTTATCTCATTCTGAATCTTGTATTCATCAATACTCTGTAAAGAGGAAGGTAGCTTGCTTCATCCCTAGGATGAATCCCTAGGAATCCTAGGTGGTCATTGCTGTGATTAGGGTTCTCAAGTATCTCAGAGCTATTTCTCTTCATTATTTGATTTCTATCATATAAATTATTCCCCTGGTGATGCTCATTTTACTTTGCACTCGTTTATTTATCTTCTTATATTTTTCTGAAACTTGGGAGAGGTTTCAGAGAACCTGAAAAGAAATGATCATTTTTTAAACACCCAGAAAATGAAACAAATATTTGTACCTTTCAAAGCAGTTACTCTGGAAAACTATATAAATCTTTGTGTTCTCATAGGATAGCATGGATTCAACTACTATTTCTATATAGATCATTATCAAATAATCTAATATTTTTAAAAGTACTTAGCACAGAATCTGGCACATAGTAGGCTCTTAATAAATGCTTATTCGTTTCCCCTTACCCACATACAAATGACTCCCATATTTGTATATTTAGCCCATCTCCCTCTCTCTTGTTCCCATCTTAAGTCTCCAATTACTGACAGACATTAAAAAGTCCATGAACATAAAGGGAAGAAATACTTTGCAAGTGGTAGATAAAACTTTATTTCTTGTCTTTTTCTTGTTAGAACCTCAGCAAGCAAGAAAACCTCTAAGACAATGCATTTAGAATGATATTTTTCCCCTGGCTCTTTTTCAGGGGAAAAGAACAACAATAAAAAACTAAAACCCAACAATCATCACGTCTGGAAAACCCCCAATTCAACGGGCCATTTTTAATGTTGAGTAATAGTTGAATGAACGACAGCTCAATTCTCAAGACTAAAACCTGGTGTAGAACTCATATTCTGTACCTTGAAATGAAATCTCATTCTTTTAAAAGTGCTATTAAGAATTATTTTAAGTCATAGCTCAGCTTTTTTTGTTCTGCTCTACTCTGAGCAGATATTCTTGTTACAAAGAAACTCTAAGTCCAGAACATTGGGAAAAAGTCTATTTAAGTCCTCAAAAATTACCTGTGCTGCCTCTGGAAAGACCCTTACCCTTCCTGGTGATGAGGTTTAGGGGTGATCAGGACCCCAAAATACTGACAGTCTGGGTCATGCTCGAATGAATTCGATTCAAGCCTTCTTGAAGCCAAAGAAAACAAAGGTTATTAAAGATTTGCCAAATTGGGTTGGCTCATAAGGGGCCTAAGCATTTGTAACATTTGTACTCACAAGTGGGTCAGATAGAATCCCAGCTAGACAAAGTCTGAGCTAGATTGCATCTGAGCATCTTTGTGGAGGAACTTAAATATAGAAAATAGAGAGCTCAAGGAAGTTCCCAGAGTCTGAACCCCATCACTAGGACTCATTTTTGTCATCAGCAAAGGTTAGTCTAAATGGTCCCTTCTCAAAGCCTGGCCAAATAAATGAGGGTTATCTGGAAATCCTTGGGGCAAGACTGTCCATGTTAGCTGATATGGATTTGATTCCCCAGGAAAAGTACATTCAAAAGCAAAAATAAATTGTTAGTATTCTCCATTAGGCTTTTTTGTGGGAAGGGTTGCAGGGTTGCATGGCTATAAACAAGGGACAAAGACCTTAATTTTTCAATTAAATGTTGTAGTCCTTCCCAGGTCTCAGGCTTAATCAGACACTGGCTAAGATGGGGAAGCACTTCAGGGTCTGGGAGACTAACAATGGCTGGGGTGGCAGAAGTAGCTCTCTCTGGAATTCCAGTGTTCCAAATATTCAGCCCGACTGTCTCCCACACTCTTCAAGCAAACCAGGGAAGATGTAGTGAACAGAGGCAAAAGGGTGATGGGAGGTTTAACTAGAGAAAATTGGCTCCCCAATTTCACCATCAGGTCCCTTTCCAGCAAGGGGGAAGGGTCAGAGGAGGGCCTAAGGAAGGAGAGTTTAAACAACAGATCCTCAAGTAGGCTGGGGAGGGGGGTATGTCTGGAGACATTCCTTAGTTTCCCCTTCAATGCCTATGACCTGAGGGGTCAAGGGACAGGTAAGGCCAGAGTAACTGGTTAAAGCAGAGAACTTAGCCTTGTTAAAGTGGTAACCTTATCTTCAGCCTTCATTTTTGTCCAGGGCTTGGTGAGAGAGGTGGAGAAAGTGGGAGCACTGCCAGCACCCAGGCTTTCTCATCGTTCCAAGTCTTGAGAAGACTGAAGGACAGGGTATTGGGTGGGGGGCGGCTCCATCACTTTTCCATCCTGAGGGACAATCTTTCCTCCAATGTCCCTCCTGGTCACATGGGCACAGTTCCACAGGCGTTGGTTCCTGAGGCTCCCTCTGGGGCGGGGGGGTGGAGGGGGTGCGCCCTGGAGGTGCACTCCTTGGACCAGTAACCCTCCTTGTGGCAATGAAAGCAGGTTTCCCTGCTGCCCAAGTAGCCAGCCTTCCTCCAAGGGGATGCCCTGGAGGAGTGCTCCCTGGTTCTTTTCCTGGCCAAAGCAGCAGCCAAGAATTGAGGAGGCAAGATGGAACTTAAATAGAGAAAAGACTATAGGAGGGATGAGGGGAGGGAGGTCTGGTAGTCTAGAGTGTTGGGAGAAGGGGTCTAGGGAGGGTCCTGAGAAGTTCGAAAAGGGAATCCCAGGAGGATCAAAGGCTGAAAACAGCTGGAGACAATCTAGAGACGTCAGACTAGGGAGTGCCTAGGTAGGAATCAGGAGGGCAATCAAGAGGTAACAGACAATGGCCACAGATTTGAGTATGAAAAGCCAGATTCTGTGGGGAGATGAGAATGTTTTTGTCAATGAATCTAATATTCTATTTTGCCTCTCCTCGGTTCCTTTGTGGTCATAGTTTTGACTGTGGTAAGGAAAAATTTTAAATGTTTCTCAGTTCTCAATCAATTAAGGAACATTTATTAAATACCTACTGTTTACCATGAACCCTCCCAATTAGAAAGACTACAGTACAGGGCTGTAGATGGGGATGAGCTAGGGCAGGGACCGAGGTAGGAGAAGTAAGGAGGAAAAAGGTATAAGGAGATGGCATCTTTTGAAGATATAGAAGACTTTCCTTACAGTCAGTCTTTGATGGGAGATGCATCTTGGTAGAGTAGATAGGGCATTGAATATGGTATCAGGAAGATCAAAATTCAAATCCTGACTTGGACACTTACTGGTTGTGTGACCATGGGTAAATGACATAATCTTTGTGTCTCAGTTTCTTTGTAAAATGAAGGTATTGAAGTTAATGGCCTCTAAGTTTCCTTCCAATTCTAAATCTTTGAATCCTATGGGCATCTTGGGAATGTAAGAAAGAGATGACAATGATGTATTGAGTCAAGACCTATTAAAACTTTGCAAGATAATTAGTAATTTGAAGTCCCATCTACAGCCCTGAAGGCACCAAGTCTTTGGACATAGGCCTACATAGAGCTTTCCCCCTTATTATAGTGCTACAATGAATCAAAGGGCATTTATTAAATGCCAGATACTGCTAGTCTCTCTAGAGACACAAAGACAAAAATGGAAGAGTCCTTGCCTTCAGCTTATATTCTATTAGTGTGTGTGTGTGTTCATCCTTCACTGGCGAAGAAGACCATGCTATCAGAGAAATAATGACATGACTTGCGCTTGACTTTATTTTGAGTGAGTGGAGACTACATGTATCCATATTGTACTAGAGGGTTTTATTTTAAGGAACTGTGCGGTTTTAGAAGGCATTAGGGGCAGAGTTCTATCTCTGAATGAAAACTCCGGTGACAAAGGAATGAAGTTCCTTAACCTCTCGTTTTCTCTGGTTTTATGAAGGTCACCTTCCATTTTTCCTATTTCTTTCAAGTATTTAAGAAAGTACTTCCATTTGAGCAAATTTCATAGACAATAAATGGACTAAACCAAACGATTAATCATTAATGAAATTCCCAGAGCGAATGAATTAATAATGCCAGTAAATGCCAGTAAAATGCCAGTTTAACAAACTGAAAGCAAAAGTGGTGGGACAATAGCAGTTGAATAGCCAAGAAGAGATGCTTGCTTCTTAGGATTGCAATTGCAATAGGGCAATTGTTATTAACTGTGAACTGGAAAAAAATCAAACATCTCCAGGTGGGAGTGATGAGGTTGAGGGGTGATCGGGACCCCAAAATACTGACAGTTTGGGTCATGCTCGAATGAATTCGACTCAAACCTTCTTAAAGCCAAAGAAAACAAAGTTTATTAAAGATTCGCTTAAGGAGCCTAAGCATTTGTAACACTTGTATTCACAAGCCGGCCAGATAGAATCCCAGCTAGACAGAGTCTGAGCTGGATTGCATCTGAGCGCCTTCATGGAGGCAAGATGGAACTTAAATAGAGAAAAGACTACAGGAGGGATGAGGGGAGGGAGGTCTGGTAGTCTATAGTGATGGGAGAAGGGGTCTAGGGAGGGTCCTGAGAAGTTCAAAAAGGGAATCCCAGGAGGATCAAAGGCTGGAAACAGCTGGAGGCAATCTAGAGACATCAGACTAGGGAGTGCCTAGGTGGGAAGCAGGTGGGACAATCAAGAGGTAACAGACAATGGCCATAGATTTGAGTATGAAAAGTGAGTTTCTGTGGAGAGGTACAAGGAGAGCTCAAATTGAGTATGAAAAGCCAGGTTAAGTGGGGATATTCAAGGAGAATTCAAGGAAATTCCCAGAGTCTGAACCCCATCAGGAGTAGCACTAATTAAGTGCTGCTGAACCAGATATAATAATAGAATCAATCAACCTGTTTTCATGTTTGCTCTGCTTAGTGTCACAGCCACCTTGGTGAGTTCTGGGAAGCTGGAGCAGATCTCAGTACTCAAAATGTTAGAGAATGATTGTGAAAGAAACACAGGGTATGAATGTCATCAGAAAGAATGATCGTCAATATGGCTGGTGGATAATGATGATAATGATGCCTTAAGAGGCAGGGCCTAGACTTCACCAGATGCTTAGGTATTGATCCTAATGTAAATCAATTAACCTCACAAAAGTGTGGTTGTTTCATCTCTATAAAATGATATCATTAAACTCTCTCATCCTAAAATGGGAGGTGATACAATTTGTGATTTGGAAAGAATACTGATCAAAAGACCCAAGCAAAAAAAAAAAACAACAACTATTAATTATGACCTTTTCTACCTTGACAAGCTACTTCAACATCCTGGACTTTAGTATCTCTACCTGTAAAATGAAAGGATTGGGTTAGATCAATCAACAAATTAGCATTTATTAAGTACCTTTAGTATTTAATAATAGTAGCTAACATTTATATATTGTTTATTATGTGCCAAGCACTTTATGATTATTATCTCATTTGATCCTCCAACAACCTTGAGAGGGAGTTCCTATTATCACTTTCATTTTACAGATAAGGAAACTGAGGCAAACACAGGTTAAGTGACTTTCACAGGGTCACACAGCTAGTAAATGTCTGAGGCTTAATTTGAACTCAGGTTCTCCTGGCTTGAGACTCAGTGTTCTGCCCATAGTGCCACCAACTGCATTTATTAAGTTCCAAGCATGGTTTTAAGTGCTGGGTGACAGACTTAGAAAAGGAAAGAACCTTTGAGATTATGTAGTACTGATGAGGTTGAGGGGTGATGGGGGATCCCAAAATACTAGTGGTTAGGATTCAGTGCTCTTACTGCTGCAGCCCGGGTTCGATTCCTGGTCAGGGAACCATAAATGATGAGGTTGAGGGGTGATGGGGGATCCCAAAATACCAACAGTCCAGGTCATGCTCGAATGAATTCAATTCAAGCCTTCTTAAAGCCAAAGAAAACAAAGTTTATTAAAGATTTGCCAAATTGTGTTGCTTCTTAAGGAGCCTAAGAATTTGTGATGCTTGTATTCACAAGCAGGCCAGATAGAATCTCAGCTAGACAGAGTCTGAGTTGGATGGACTCTGAGCATGGAGGTGAGATGGAACTTAAATACAGAAAAGAGTATAGGAGGGATCTGTGGGGTGGTCTGATAGTCCAGGGTGATGGGAGGAGGAATTTAGGAAGGGTCCTGAGGAGAAGTCCAAGGAGGGTCAAAGACGGGAAACAACTATCAGGAGATAGCAGACAATGGAGGGTTTTGGGTGGGAAGCAGGTGGGGCAATCGAGAGATAACAGACAATGGTCACAGATTTGAGTATGAAAAGCCAGGTTCTGTGGAGAGATACAAGGAGAGCTCAATTCTAGTATGAAAAGCCAGGTTAAGAAATTCCAGGGGAGCTCAAGGAAGTTCCCAGAGTCTGAACCTCATCAGTACAACCACCTCATTTCATAGTTGATGAAATCGAGGCCCAGAAAGGTCATAGGATCCTAACTTAGAGCTAGAAAACCTCAGAGGTCATTTGGCCCTATTTCCTCACTTTAAATATAAGAAAACTGAGGCCCAGTGAGATTAAGTGACATGTTAAAGGTTGCATGGATAGTGTCAGGGGTGAGATGTAAAACCTAGAACCTATGATTATAGAGTCAATTCTCCTTCCATTGTATGTTAATTCCCTTGGAAGTTGATGGGGTTCAGACTCTGGGAGCCTCCTTAATCTTCCCACTTAATCTGGCCTTTCTTACTCAAATCTAATCTTCTCATTTGTTCCAGCAATCTCAGGAAGCCCATGGGCTTTTCATTATTATTCTACTCTGGTCTCTTGCAACCCCCCCTTGATCCCATCAAAACCCCATTTCCCCAGGCTGCTGACCACCCCCATCAAGATCAGTTATCCATCCACATATTGCCCCCATCAAGATCTCTGGATTGCCCCATCAGCTCTTCCCACCTAAACCCTCTATAGTCTGATATATCCTGATAGCCTCCAGCTGTTTCCAGCCTTTGACCCTCCTAGGATTCTCTCCTTGGACTTCTCAATCCCTGAATCCCTCCTCCCATCACCTGGACTACCAGACCACCCCCTAGATCCCTCCCATAGTCTTTTCTGTATTTTAAGTTCCATCTCACCTCCATGAAAGTGCTCAGACTCCATCCAGCTGGGATTCTATCTGGCCTGCTTGTGAATACAAGCATCACAAATGCTTAGGGTCCTTAAGAGGCAACCCAATTTGGTGAATCCTTAATAAACTTTGTTTTCTTTGGCTTTAAGAAGGCTTGAGTCAAATTCATTCGAGCACCACCTGGACTGTTGGTATTTTGGGGTCCCCATCACCCCTCAACCTCCTCAGAAGTGATGTGTCCAAGATCATACAGGTAAAAGAGCCAGGGTCTGAACCTAGATCTTCAGCTTCCTAAACCTTTTCCAGATCATCAGGATCTGAGGTCCCTTCTAACTCTAGAAATGATTCTATAATTAAGTGAAATGGTGGTCTGACCATGTTACTTTCTATTTAATAAACCTTAAAACGACAGGGCTTTAAGCCCTAAATAACCTGGTTTCTTTATTCCTTTCTAGCTCCCCTCCACAGAATGTGATTGAGTGACTTTGGCTTCCTTGCTGTTTCTGTTCTGACTCTGGGCCTTTTCCCCAACTGTCCCTCAAGCCTGGAACTCTCCCCTCCTCATTTCTGTCTCCTGGCTTCCTTTAAGTCTCAACTAAAATTTCACCTTATTCAAGAAGCCTTTTTGAGTCCTCCTTAATATTGGTGCTTCCCCTCTGACATTACCTCCTGTTTATCCTGCCTGTCTCTTGTTTGTATAAAGATATTTGCATGTTTGTCTCTTCTGTTACAATGAGAGCAGGGTCTGGTTCAGTTGTTTGTTTTTCCTTTCTTTGTGTAGCTACTGTGCCTAGCACATAGATTCACTTCTTAAGTGCTTGTTGACTTGCCTTGACTTGAGATAGGACTTTATAGGTCCATCCAACCTTAAATCTGTGAGTCTTGTCTCTGTTAAGTCTTTATCAACATATAATTTTGAAAAATCTGATTTTTATTAGCAAGTGGTTGTAGATTCAAGATCTAGGTTTACTTTGCCAGTACCATTCCTGATACAAGGAAGTCATGTACAAAAAAACCCATTTTATTCTCATTGGATTCAAATGACACTTCCAAGTATTTTAAAAGTTGCCCATTAGTGGATAGGAGAAAAGAAAGGACTCCTTCTTGCCCTTAGACACTTTTTATTTTAACTTACTATCTTCCCAGTAGCTAACACAGTGCCTAATAAATGTTCCTTGAATGAAAATAAAAGGGGAGTTAGAAAAATAAAATAGAAATTGGTAGAGTAGAAACTGATGAGGTTCAGGGGTATAGGGGACCCCAAAATACCGACAGTCCGGGTTGTGCTCAAATGAATTCAACTCAAGCCTTCTTAAAGCCAAAGAAAACAAAGTTTATTAAAGATTTCACCAAATTGGGTTGCCTCTTAAGGAGCCCAAGAATTTGTGATGCTTGTATTCACAAGCAGGCCAGATAGAATCTCAGCTAGACAGAGTCTGAGGTGGATTGAATCTGAGCACCTTTATGGAGGTGAGATGGAACTTAAATACAGAAAAGAGTATAGGAGGGAGAAGGGATGGGGGGGGGGCTGGTAGTCCAGGGTGATGGGAGGAGGGATTTAGGAAGGGTTTTGAGAAGTCCAAAGAGGCAATCGTAGGAGGGGCAAAGACTGGAAACAGCTGGAGGCTATCAGGATATATCAGACTAGGGGGCGCCTAGGTGGGAAGCAAGTAGGGCAATCAAGAGATAACAATGGCCACAGATTTGAGTATGAAAAGCCAGGTTCTGTGGAGAGATACAGGGAGAGTTCAATTTGAGCATGAAAAGCCAGATTCTCTGAGGAGATACAAGGAGAGCTCAATTTGAGTATGAAAAGCCAGGTTAAGTGAGGAGATTCCAGGGGAGCTCAAGGAAGTTCCCAGAGTCTGAACCCCATTAGAAACTTTACTAGAACTCCAGTAGAACCTTGAGGGAAATACCTGCTTTTTATGAATGAATGAATTTTAAAAAAGCATGAAACTCTTACCATGTGCGAAACTTTGTGCTAAAAACTGGGTATACAAACAGAAAAGACAGTCCTGGCTTTCAAGGAGCTAAAATTCTAATGGTGGAAGCAATTCATATGGAAGGTTGCACTCAGTGGAAAGGTCCCATGGTCCTTAGGCTACAGTGACAAAGCACTTTTGTCTCTTTTTGTATCCCTAGCACATGGTAGGCATTTAATAAATATTTTTTGATTGATTGTTTAATGTCATTTCCACTGATGTTGAACCATGTGACAGTGCCAATGACTCTTATGAGAAGAATTTTTTTTCTTGGTCTTTTAAAAAATGTCCTTTGTATGCCTAGCATTGAATTGGTCAGTGAACAGCATTTATTAAGAGCTTACTATGTGCCAAGCACTGAACCAAATTTTGGGAATACAAATATAAATGGAAAGAAAGATAGTTTCTATCATAAAAGAACTTAAATTCAAATAGGGGAAAACAGCATATAAAAAAAGAACTGAAAATGGCAGTGGTGGTGATGGTGGTGTGAGAAATGAGGGTTCTCAGTGTCATCAAGGTAGGGAAAGTCCAGACTGAAGCTTGGAGAAGAATGAGGCATGGTTCATGGGTCTGGGTGTCTTCATTAAGTGAAAGTTCTTTGAGAAGTCATCCAAGCAGAAGGAGAGATACTAAGGGGTAGAAGGTACTTCTAATGTGTGAATTCCAGGGCTGCAGTGAGGTTTCAGTTTGAAGAGCACAGGTTGGATAGGAATGAGCACAGAACGTCATATGTAGTAAGGTGCTTAATAAATGCTGGTTGTGTTGGATTGGAGGACACTAAATGGCTCATAAAACTACTGCAGGAAGTGAGAGATTTAGAGAAAAGCAGAGATACATAGTAGACATAGCATGACCCTTCTAACCTTGGAGCTGTAGCTGTTGGTCTACCTTTTCTGTATTCTAGCTAGTAGGATGGAGACTCGTGGTTTCTTTGCCTGTTCACAGGGAGGTTTTAAAGGACAGATAGTCTCAGTTTCCATGCTAGGCACTTTTTACAGATTTTGTAATCTGAATGAAATGAAAGCCTACAGTGTGGAAAAGTTGTATCATTTCTTTATCACTCTTAGGTACTAACCTTTTTGTATGGGAGAAGTTCGTTTGGTGAAAGGGACAGAAAATGAGCTGTTAGGTAAAGAAAAAAAGATTAAATATACTTGTGAAGTACTGAAGTACTATCTCTTTCATATTCAAATTTTTGATTCCTGAAAGTAGGAAAAAAAAACTTGTTTGGGAAAAAGTTAAAATCCATGTGTGAAGAAAAAAACATTTAAATTAAAATATAAGGACAGAAAGAGGAACACTGGCTTGAGAACTGAGAGGACCTGTTTGAGGGTAGATAAATGTCTGAGGTTGAAACTCATTTGCATGTTTCATTTTTTAGAGCTTAAAAGGTTAAAGCTCATAAAGTGGTAAATAAAAAAGAATTAAAACAAACAACTGGAAAATACAGAAGATTAAGACAGTTGGTTTCATAAGTGACCCAAAGTTGAATTTCCTGAAATTTATTTCACAAGAGAAAGATGGTTTTAACCAATTGGAAGGTCTGAGGAATTCAGGAGGAGAGGAAAAAGCAAAAGCCCTTATGAACACAATAGAAAATGAAAGAAAAGAAACCAGGAAGGACAATAGAAAATGAGGGAAAAGAAACCAGGAAGAACACATTAAAAAAAAATGATTTCATCTGTTTTATTTGAAGGCTGTTGATTAGAGGATAAGCCTCACTTTGCAGTTTGACTGAAGAAAAGGTTGCTGATTGGAGGAGAGCAGAACTCTGCTGCAATGTCAAGTTACTACCCTTCATTACTGTATGTAGTTAGAAAAATGAAGGTGATGATTGTGTTTTTAATCCTCTCTCTAGTTTGATAAGGAAAAGCAGTAGGGAAAAGATAGGCTTTGCTAAGAGCTCTCCTTTGTGGTAACAGAATTATGACAACTGACTGGACCATGTAAAGTCCCGTTGGTGGAAAAACTGGTCGGACTTTTCTAGACTCCTTGGGAGAACTGATCTTAGGAGTTGGCCAAGATTGGTAAAGAAAGAGTGGTTAAACTGAGACTACAAAGTAAATTTATGGATTCTTAAGAAAAATAGGCAAGAAAAACAGAATCACAGTCATAAAGACTCTTTGGGGCAGTGGAAATAGAGATCTATAAGCAGTGGTGCTCTGATAAATGTTTAGCAACCATCTTTCAAGAAAAAAATATGCATGAATTCTTTTTAAGATTATTCAGCATTATTAATATTTTCTCCATCATTTTCTTGAATCTAGAAAATCAACAAAACAACAAAGTCCTGATTTGCAGTGGTTGTCTATTTTCACGAAATAAATGCTCAAAGTGAACATTAAACAGCTGATTGGCATGTTCTGTTTGGCTTTCAAAGCCCTTTATAACCTAGTGCCTCCCTACCTTTCTAGTCTCTTTACACCGTATACTCCAAAATCTATGTACTCTTCAACTGAACAACAGAGAATTTAAACACTGAGCACTGGGCAATACAGTTTACTCTCTACTTAATATTCAGGCCTGGGCCTAGCTCGTCGTTCTCCTGAAGTACCTGTCCAAGACTAACTCAATGGTGCGCCCAAATCAACTTCATGCCATAATTTGGGCAATACATGTTCTTCTTATTTTGTTTTTTCCTCCTCTGAATATTTGTGATTCTAATTGAGTAGGTTCTGCAGTTTTTAGTACCTTGATCCGATCAGAACAATGATGACTGAAAGCGGGAATATCTGGAGGTTTGTTTTTTTTTAACCATCTATAAGGGAAGCTAGGTGGTCCAATGGATAGAGTACTAAGCCTGGAGTAAGGACCACCCTGGGAAAGTCTCAACCCCTGTTGGTCTCATCTGTAAAAATGGGAATAATAAAAGTACCTAACTCCTAGGAAAAGTTATCAGGATCAAATGAGATAATATTTCTATAAAGTCCTTAGCACAGTGTTAGGCACACAGTAGGTGCTATATAAATGCTAGCTATTATCAACATCTGTAAAGAATCTTTCTTCCTTTTGTACTCTTTATTGGATATTCTTCCTGATGGTGGCACACAGCTCTTGTGGATTTTCATGTTCCTGTTTTATACTCTGGATATTAAGTAGTTAGAATAGGTATTAAATAGTTAAAATAAGATGGAGAAAAAAATGGCAAACTACTCCAGTATCTTTGCCAAGAAAACCTCAAAGATGGGGTCATGAAGAGTCAAATATGACTGGAACAAGTGCAAGTCATCAAAAAAGTTACCTTTGTTGTTGGATCTATCAAGAAATCTTGTACAAGTTTAACATATTCATGTTAACTTTGAAGGGCCTTGAAGGCCATATTTTGCTCTGCTGAATCAAACACTTTCCTATGGTTAAAAAAAATGGGATTTTATTTTTTTCTGAACCTTTCATTCAATTGTGTGACTATAAAGATGTGGTCTCCTGAAGTATATCATTTGTTAAAGCATGCCTATTCCTTTCCTTCTTATACTGTAAATCAAAGATTTCCGTAATACATGTTTAAATGATTCTTAACGAAGATTTTCTAGAGACAAGAAAGTAGATATATAGGTTGGTAGTTATTGATGTATTATCAATTGCCTTTTACCAGTAGTGATAGCATCTTTGAGTTTATCAAATATTTTCTATAATTTCCTTTCAGATATCTTGACTACTGATCTCTTGATAACCTTAAAATTTTATCACCTCCAGCATAGATGTGTTCTTTATACATTTTTTCTAATCCAACTACTTTTCCCTTCTTTAATTTCATTACGGCCTTTTCTATTTTTTCATTCAGTACGTAAAGAATTACTGGGGCAGCTACGTGGTGCAGTGGATAGAGCACCAGGGCAGGAGTCAGGAGGACCTGAGACACTTGATACTCAGTAACCTTGGGCAAGTCACTTAACCCCAATTGCCTCATCCTGTGTCATCTCCAGTCATCCTGATGAATATCTGAGCACTAGATTCAGATGGCTCTGGAGGAGAAGTGAGTTTGGTGACCTGCACAGCCCTCCCTCACCCAAAACAAAGTCAAGTGTAAGTCATGTCACCATTTCTCTGATGGCACGGTCTTCTTTGGTAGCGAAGGATGAGCATACATAAAGAATTATGTAAGTCCAAATAATGGTGTCATTAATAAAAAAGTTACAGAAATGTTGACAGCTTTTTACATTTTTGTCCAACTCTCTTGTTGAAAAGATTATTCATGACATATAGATACAAGAGTTTGGTGGTATCTATAAGCCTTTGGCATCTTCCATATGTTGACCTGAAAATATATTTTCCAATTTTTTTTCATTCCTATCTTCTTTTTCACATTGATGTTATTGAGTACTAAAATGTTGCTTTAATTTGAGGGGTCTTATAGAATTCTTGGCAGCTAGCTGGCACAGTGGGTAGAATGTCAGGTCTGGAGTCAGGAAGACGAGTTTAAACACAACTTCAGACACCAACTAGCTGTGTGACCCTGAGCAAATCACTTAACCCCGCTTGCCTCAGTTTCCTCATCTGTAAAATGAACCCGAGAAGGAAATGGGAAACCATTCCAGTATCTTTGACAAGAAAGCACCAAATGATGTCGTGAAGCATCAGACACAACTGAAATAACTGAAAAACAGTCACAACAATAGAATTCTTTGAAGACTTGACTTCAGCCTTTGTATGTATATAATCTATAATTATCTTTATGAAGTTGTTGTTATTGCCTTGTTTATGTTCATCATGAGCAGTGAAAGTCTCGTGACTAAGTGCTGCATCAATTGATATTTCTTCTTATCTTTGAATGCACGGTAAAACCAGTTCTATCCTTTTCTTTATTTGTTTCTCCAAGAAGAATGTGTGATCTGTCTTCCTATTTGGTTACAGCCTCCTTATGCCTTCTGGTTTCAGCCATAGTGAGAATGATAATGTGTTCCCTTCAATGGTATGTTGGTTCATTGACCATTGGGTAAAAATCAGATTTAGAGTACCAACAATTAAATTCACATTTGTAGGTAATCTAAAAACTACTTCTTAGTGCTGGTACTTGTTGAAGGTTTAGTTTTCTCTGTTTTGTGAGATATTTGTAATTTTCTATCATTTCATTATCTTTGCAAATGGGTTCATACCCTAAACCAATGTTGTTGTTGGCTGCCATGATAATTGTGTACTGTTGAGGTGATTTTTCCCTTCAGACTTTTCTAATAATGGTGAGAGAGTGAACATCTTTACTTTTATGCATTTTCAGAATCAACAGCCTGTTTAAATAGACCATGTTGATTTTGTTGTAATTAAATGCATCATCTTCTCAACTTTTTCCATTTTTCTAATATGATTGCTAATCTTTGCTCTGATTGACGGATAAAAGCAAGTTGGACAAAGCTTCCATGAAATTATGTTTTTCATTATTTTTGTACACACAATGAAACCGATTCTATTAACTCCTTTAGCCATTTTTCCCCCTCAGCAGAACCTACAAGTCACCTTTCCATGTAGCTGCCATGTCTTTGTAATTTCTCTTTTATCTATCTATCTATCTATCTATCTATCTATCTATCTATCTATCTATATCTCTCTATCTATCCATCTATATTTAATAGGAGTATGGCAAGTATATTCCTACAGATGTGTTTTTGTTCCTCCAGAGTTGTATCAACTTGTTAGCTGCTGAACAAAGATCTTAAATTTAAAAGAGAAATAGTTAATATTAATAGATGGCTCAAAACCTGTGTGATTTTTAGTGCATTTGACCCTTTCCCCCCATACTGTGTTGTTGTCCCTGTCAAAAGCAGAAGGGGGTCAGGTAGTGCTAAGGGCCATTTTGTATTTTAATGTGTTCCTTGGGTTGTCATGGTCAGAGAGTTCATCCCCTAGTTGTTTATGAATCCCTCTGTAGCCATATTGGTTCTTGGACTAGAAATATAATCTGAAAGCCTTTCTAGGTTGGTACAACTTATGAAATACCACTTCACTTGCATAATTTTAAAAAATACATTTAGATTCACATCCATACCTCAATGACACATCAGAGTAGGACCTATGGAGACAATGTAGGAATTTTTTGAATGCTTTAAGGACTCATGATTTTGTCAATATAGGTTGAGTACTAGGTTAACTAGCATGGTCAAGTCACTTATCTTCTTAGATCATCAGTTTCTTCATCAATTGAAAAATAAGAATACCTACTTCTGAGTTTTTGTGAGGCTTAAATTATATACATACACATATATATGTAGCATATATGTACAAGTGTATGTATGTATAATAGGCAGCTAGGTGGTGCAATTGATACAGTGATAGGCCTGGAGTCAAGAAGTCTTATCTTCTTGAGTTCAAATCTGGCTTTAGACACTGGCTGTATGACCACAGGCAAGTCACTTAACCCTGTTTGCCTCAATTTCCGAAGAAGGGAATGACAAACCACTTCAGGATCTTTGCCAAGAAAACCCCAAATGAGGTCATGAAGAGTCAGACATGACTGAAAAATGACTGAACGAGAACAAAATATGTATATATGTGTGTGTATGTGTATGTATATACACACGCACATGTATGTTGCTAACCTTACAGGGCTAAGTAAGTGTTATTATTATGACTCAGCAGATGGGCTTTGAGAGTAGCTGTGGACAAAAATTCATCATTCAACAGCAACCAAGTAATGTCTTTTTGAATTTAGCCTTAGACAGCGGTCATGTAATCAATCACCTGCCCCGTACTTGAAGTCTTTTTAGTTTGGCATATGCTATCAGAACTAAAGCCTGTGAGAAGCTAGCCTTTATCGCAAGAGGAGGCACCCAGCAGAGTCACCTGTAGAGATACCTACTGAGAATCCTAGATGTATAATTCTTGTCCTGAAAAACAAATCAATAAGAGTCAATACCAAAGTCATCTTAGAATTAAGAGCTTTGTATATCTCGCTTTTTTATGTTAGAATTATATTTGTAGTGCAGATGTGTTCATATGAACAGTGTCAGCCTACACAGATATAATTTTAGCAAACTATTGCTACTTACAAGAGGAGAAGAACAACGTCTTATCAGGGACAGCCTTGATGTGGGGCCTCCACATATGCAGTGGACAACATACAGTTGAGAGGGTAGGGCCCTGGTTCATTCATATATAGTCTGAGAAAAAGAGCCAAAGTGATACCAGTGGGAGACTGCCCTGTTATCTATAGGACCAGTAAAGTAAAAGTATTTTCTTAATTATCTAATTAGGTGTGAGGAATGAGGAACAGGGAAATAAGAATGAAGAGCAGAGAAGTAGGGAACTTAACACTAATGTGAGGTTGAAAAAGTAGATGGGGGAGGCGGTGAGGATCATGCCAGTCAAGAGGTTTTCAGGGTCTCACAATAATAGTTCCCACTGAAACAATTTTTACAGCAAGTGTATCTGATAAAGGCCTCATTTCTCAACTATATAGAGAAAAGGAGCAATTTATAAGTCATTCCCTAATTGATAAAGAGTCAAAGGATTTGAACAGGCAATTTTCAAATGAAGAGATAAAAACTGTCTATAGTCATATGAAAAAATGCTCTATATCACTCTTGAATTAGAGAAATACAAATTAAAATAACTCTGAGGTATCACCTCATGCCCATCAGATTGGCTAACATAACAGAAAAGGAAAATGATAAATGTTGAAGTGGATGTGGGAAAATTGGGACACTAATGCACTGTAGGTGAAACTCTGAATTGATTTGACCATTCTAGAGCGAAATTTGGAACTATGCCTAAAGGGCTATAATAAAACTGTTCATACCCTTTGATCCAACAATAACACTAGTAGGTCTGTATAGGAAAGAGATTTTAAAAAAGAAGAATGGGATGGGAATGATTGATTTGTACAAAAATATAGCAGTTCTTTTTGTGGTGACAAATAACTGGAAACTGAGGAGATGCCCATCAGTTGGGGAATAGCTGAACAAGGTGTTGTATATGAATGTAATGGAATTGTATCATGATAGAAGAAATGATGAAGTAGATTTCAGAAAATCCTGGAAAGTCTTACATGAACTGATGCAAAGGTCTCATTTTGCTCAGCGAGCAGAATCAGAAGAACATTGTACACACTAATAGCAACACTGTATGATGATCAACTATAAATGACTTAGCTCTTCTCAATAATGCAATGATCCGACAATTCCAAAGGACTTATGATGCTATCCACAACCACAGAAAGAATTGATGGACTCTGAATGCAGATGCAAGCATACTATTTTCACTTTATTTTTTTCATGGTTTTTTCTTTTGGTCTGTTTCTTCTTTCACAACATAACTAATATGGAAATGTTTTGCAAGATTGTACATATATAGCTATATCAAATTACTGTCATAGGAACAGGAAAGTTGAGGGAGGCAGCAAATTTGGAACTCAGAGCTTTTAAAAAATGAATACATGTCTTTGCATGTAATTGGAAAAAGTAAAGTACTATTAAAAATAATAGCTTCTATTTCTCTACTTACTTCTAATCTCATGTCTCCAAATGCCTTTCTAACAGGATGATGCCCATAGACATCTTAATCTCAACAAGTCCAAAATGGAATTTATTATTTTTTCCCCTAAACTCTTCTTTCTTCCTACCTTTCCTATTACTGAAAAAGGCAACACCATCCTCAGTCTAGGAGTCATCCTAGATTCCTCAGTATCTCTCCCTCCAACGTTTCAATATCTCTCAAATACACCTCCTCTTCTCTGACATTGTAGCTGCTCTAGTACAGATCTTGATTATTTCAATAACCTGATAGTGGACCTGCCTATCTAATCCATTCTCCATTCAGACACTAAAATGATTTTCTTAAAACACAGGTCCAATCATGTCATCTCCCTACTCAATAAACTCTGGTAGCTTCTGTCATTTCCTCTACATTGAACACTCTCTTCCACTCTTACTACTGACCTCTTTGACTTCCTGTAAATTCCAAGTAACATCCCATCTTCCTATATCCTTCTTAATTTCAGTGCCTTCTTTTAAATATTTCCTATATCCTGTATATAACTTGCTTTTTAAATATTTGTTTTCATGTTTTCTCCCCCACTAGATTGTAAGCTACTCAGAACAGGGCCTGTCTTTTTTCTCTTTTTGTATCCTGAGTACTTAGTACAGTGTTTAAAATTGATTGATAGGGTATTTTATAATTTGTAAAAGATTTTCTCACAACAAATCTGCATGATAGGTAACTGAATTATTCTGTTTTTTACAGATGAAGAGGCAGAGGGGCACAGGGCAATTAAAGGACTTGTACAAAGTTACAAAGAGAGCAAATTTTGGAGCCAGGATTCAAACCCAATTTTTCTGATTCATTTTATCATAATCAATTCTCTCTCATACCTCATCTTGCCTCCATGAGTATACTAAAACTATCCTACCAAATATCATTACTATTAAACAATAAATAAAATCAAAATTCTCTGACTCCTGAATCAGGAAATAATTGAATACAGAGATAAAATCGTGGTTCCTCTGTAATGTGAATGTTAGTTTTGTTCTTTAGACCAGGGTCACAGAGGGATCTCACTCTTTGAGTTTTTGTTTCCTTTTTCAAAAATTCCCAGCTGCCATGTTTATCTTCAGTTCCTCATTCTCACTCACTGCATAGATACAGTCTATTGACAAATCATGTCTTTTCTGTCAACAAAAAAAATCTTTAATACTAGTCCCCCTTTTCACACGTTTTCACACCAAAGTCCAGGCCATCACCTCTTGCCTTAACCATTGTAATTCTTCCCACTCAAATTCATCTTCCACACAGCCTCCAAAATGATTTTTCTAAAATACAAATACTACTATGTCACCCTAATCCTCAATAAACTCTAATGCTTCTCTATTACTTCTAAGATCAAATATAAACTCTTCTGGTATTTAAAACTCTTCACAACCTGGCCCCTTCCTGCCATTCTTTTGTTTTTATGCACATGATCTCCATTCATGTGCCCTATCATTCTGCACTGCTAGCTGGCTTGCTCTTTTGCACCAAAGACCTTTGCAAGCCTCTACACTGTCTATGTCCCAGGCCTCACATAGACCTCCTCGCCTTTGCCTCTTGGAATTTAAGGAACACCTTCCACATCATCTTTCAGATGCCCACAGCTACTAGCACCCTTCCTTCCCAAAATACCTGGTATTCATTTCATGTTTTCTCTACCTACTTAGAATTGTACATGTTATTTTCCCCATTAGAATGTAAACTCTTTGACATCAGGAAATGTTAAATTTTTATCTGTGTTTCTCTGGTGCTTAATAGGGAACCTGGAACAGAAATGGCTCTTAAGTGTTTGTGGACTGCTTGATGGATTAGTCAGGACTACAAATTGCTGGTGCTGTGACCCTTTGTTAAAGCTGTATCTCCTGAGAGCTTGCACAGTAATTGAGAGCTAGTGAGTACACCCAAATCAAGAAAATTGGAACTCAGATGGTGAATATATGAGAAAGCCTTTTTGTCATCTTTAATTATGGTGTGAGAAACCATCTTATAATTTCATTATAAACCTGATAGTTCTCATGTTTTTAAAATGTTTGAGAGGGGCAATGAAAAGGGCAGTGAGAGATGTTCATAGTCTTGTACAATTCATGCCGAAAAGAATTTTTAAAAAACCTATTGTTGGAGAGATCCCACAGACTTTTTTGGGAGATGAGTGAGATATTTTATGTGAGTATAGCGCTCACTGCCTGCACAGGTCCTGCAGCAGAATTCTAGACTAGTTTCTGTACAGAACAGTCTAATGCTTTCCCTAAGCAGAGGGAACTCTTAGGAACCATCAGTAATACTATTGAACAAGATTCTAGGCATTTTTTTCTCTCATTGTAAAATCTTCTACAGAAATTTTTACAGTTGATAGGGAAGGCAGGAAATACCCTAGTTCTGTAATCAAAGTGCTTAACATCCTTTGCCAAAAAAACACCCCATCTTGCTTTTTTCCCCAAGAGGGGAAAAATTCACTCTGTGGATTTTCACAATTACTGTTCTGATGGTTAATGAGATTGCTAACAATTGTATTTTTAACTCTTTATATGCCTCTGTATTTCCTGTTTTTCATTAGAAGTTTTAGCAGATAGGCCAGGGAACTACAGTCCTTTTAAGTCTGTCTACTCTAATCAAAACCAGATCAATGGGGATATGTTAATACTGTAACTGCGCTGCTCCTCCAAGTTCTCATTCCCACCCCACCCCCACTCTAAACCTTCCCCAAAAAAGCAACTGAAAATTAGCTGGGCTACAATAGTCAGTGTATGCTGAGGATATGAAAAACCAATTAAAAGAATAGCTTTCTAGTCCAAAGAATAACCTATAGAATAAGGGTGGATTTTGACATCCTCCACAATCAATTTGACATTCATTCAATGTTTATTAAGTGATTGAATTGAATGGGGTGTGTTGCATTATGAAAATAATTGAATACAAATTCAATTTAATAAAGATTTGTGAAACTGTTACTTTGTGCAAAGGACTGTGAGGCCCTTGGGATACAAAGTCAAAGACCAAGATAGCCCATGTTTTCAAGGAACTTACATTAAACCAGAGAATAATTATTGTTTTAGTTCAGATGTGTGATTTTAACAATATGAAAATTTATTCTACCAACACATAATCATGTTCAGATAGGTGGGGGAAACCCTACTGACTGTTTCAAACTAGTTTCTCCCTAAATCCACCAAACAGGATCACATACAGCCTCCGGGATTATCCTATCCCCAGTCCTTTTTCCATCTCTACTGAATAAGATCTAGTGACCTGGTAAGACACAGAGATACAAAGATGGGAAAACACTATCTTGGAGAGATTTAGAAAAAAAAAATTTCCCAGAGGGTTTGTTGGTTTGTTTGAAAGAAAGTACTTCGTTAAGTGTTAGAATTAGTTAGGGGTTGCATATAACATGATCCAGAGGCTGCATATAAATTATCAGTCTAGGGAATAGAGTCATTTGAAGGGGTGGAGCAAAAATAGTTTTCCAGAACATTTCTGAGGAGCAACCATGGCAGAAAGAGGCCTCGGCTTTGGTGCTAGGCAGATCTCTTTCCACCCTCCTCCTTTGGCTGAAGAGGTCCTTGTAAGCTTTGAAGAGTCAGGAGGAGGTTGGACTTCTCACCTTATCTCCAGTATCCTAGTAGAATTCCCAGACCAGAGAACAACAGCATTTGTATCAGCAGCCAAGGCTGCAGAGACACAAAGTGATCACTCTTAGGGAGAATTGCTTGAGAACCCCATGAATGAGAGAACAAGATTTCCATCAATCAGGAATTGTGAGTTACCCTTTTTCTATATGTGCTCTCATGAACCTACTTTTCCCTGGATTTTTTTTTAAGAGGTAAAGGCAAGGCAATTGGGGTTAAATGACTTGCCCAAGAATTCACAGCTAGTAAGTATCAAATATCTGATACTAGGTTTGATCTTAGGTCCTCCTGATTTCTGACTCCTTTATTCACTGTGCCACCTAGTTGCCCTTTCCCTGGACTTTTTCATACTTGTGGAAGAATGTGTCATAGACTTTTGGGGGGAATAATTTATACCAACTGTCCTTACTGTATCCCCTTAGTAAATGCCTTTCTAAAAGTTTCTTATGGCTATCTATTTAAATAATTCCTAACTGATAATCTTGGGAGCAAGAATACCAGTTGGACTCTAGTAAATGTCATTAGAGAATCACTCCCAACTCCCAAGGCATGCTGCTAGAAGTCCCAGACCACAAGTTGCAGACAAGTGCCAGTGGCTCACCTGACAGAGATGGGACTTCCAGCCAAGATGGATGGCCTGGATGGAGGACAACTGCTGACCTCTCATTCCTTACACCAACAAAATAATATTGGAGCTAAACTACAGATGGCTGTATACTTCAGATAAACACAAAAAGAATTATTTTATTAAAACACAAGAAAAATAGGATTAAAAGGAGGGAGAATGGGACAAAGGACTTTTCATACTTTACTTACAAAACTGTCCTTCTTATCTGTGCTTCCTTGTGTTGTCTCCTGGTATTATATTTATATATAAAATATGTGTGTGTATGTGTGTGTGCGCGTGCGTGTGTGTTTTCATCCTTCGTTGCTGAAGAAGACCATGTCATCAGAGAAATAATAACACGACTTGTACCTGACTTTGTTTTGAGTAAGGGAGGGCTGTTCAGGTCACCAATCTCACTTCTCCTCCAGAGCCATATGAATCCAGTGACCAGATGTTCATCAGGATGACTGGAGATGACCCAGGATGAGGCAACTGAGGTTAAGTGACTTGCCCAAGGTTACACAGCTAGTGAGTGTCAAGTGTCTGAGGTGAGATTTGAACTCAGGTCCTCCTGCACTGGTGCTCTATCCACTGTACCACCTAGCTGCCCTCATATAATATATTTTGGAATATATGTATTCCAATGGGCCTCTTTTCTTTTTTGGGGGGATATCATTATTTGCAAGTACAATTTCATTAAATTTTTCTTTTTAGCTGAGATACTAGTGGTACCAAACAAGAGAAAGTGGTCTAGATAAAAATTTTAAAAAGTTAATTTCTGGTTCCTGTGTGCCTCAAAATCCCCATCCTGTTCTTGGGCTTGTTAATTGACTACTCTGGAAACCTGTCTCATTTGTGCTCACACCATCAGGTAGTGGATAGCAGCCAACTGATGCTGGGAACACTGTAAATATACAGGAAGGGAGGCATAATAAGCCAAGGACTTTGGAGCTAGTTAATCTTTGTATAATCAACCTTGTGGAATTACATCCAAGAGGTGAACCTATCCTAATGCCATACC
The DNA here is from genome assembly GCA_023548195.1 of Bettongia penicillata ogilbyi. Lineage (NCBI taxonomy): Eukaryota > Metazoa > Chordata > Mammalia > Diprotodontia > Potoroidae > Bettongia > Bettongia penicillata. Next base: position 2,686,825 of record JAJHZJ010000020.1, on the reverse strand, counting down.
AATTAAAACAGAAACAGAATGGGGAAGAAATTATGTGACATGCCATTTTCCAATGCCTTTAGGACTTTCCCCAGAATTTCCTGTCTCAATTCTAAGCCAAAGTAAGCTAAAGTGGGACAAAAATCAATATAATCATAGTTTGAGGTGAGAGAACTCTGGGCTGTTTGACAGTCATTCCTTTACTCAAACAGTTTCATAAAAAGTCTTCTAGTACCATTTGGATCTATGAACTGTTCAATAAAAAAGGAAGAATCATTCATTGCATAACTTGTTGACTTCTCCTCTATAGTGCCTCAATTCTATTTTATAATCTATTTACTTGGATCTGAGGTACCTACTGAAATATCAATTCATTTTCCATGATTAATTGGCTTTGTGAAAAACATTCTAAAATAATTTTATGTTAGGTTTGGCACAAGAGGATTCATATTTTATATCAAGATACACAGAAAAATCCTAACATTTCACTCCTATGTGTAAAATCCTAACTACAGAACTCTAACTGGCAAGAAGCAACCAGAGCTATGGTACATAGCCCAGCCTGTGATTTAGGGGAAGGCATCATTTCCTTTCCCTCTAGGAGGCCTCCCACTCAGCCCCTGGCTATCATCTCCCTTCTCTGGAACCCCAAGTGTGGTACTTTCTGACCCTCTCCCAGGTCACCATGAGATCTATCCCCACTATCCTAGGATTCCAATAGGTAGGATAGGATTTCAGTAGGGATTCCAGCAGTCTCTCATCTCTCTTCCTCCATAGTAAAAACTAATTTGTAAAATAATGATAATATAACTTGCACCACCTACCTCAGAATTTCATTGAAAGGAAAGTGACTTGCAAAATGTAAAATGCTATGTAAGTGTGGGCTTAATGTGTGTATTGGGAAAAATCATATTGCTAGAGAGTAGATTAGAATCAGGAAGATGAAGTTCAAGTTCCCAAGTCAATGGTAATGAGCAAACACATATAAGCCAATACACACACATATACATACATACATACACATATATGTACATGTAACAGTCCATGCCATAAGGAGCTTACATTTTAATGAGAGAATACATCAAATAAAAGGGATTGGAAAAAGGGGTGGGCAAAGCCAGTGGCTGATCCTCAAAATGGAGGCTCCAGGAGAAAGAACTCACTAATTGGAGAAGGGGGAAGGGAGGAAACAAACACTTATTTAGTGCCTACTATGTGCCTCACACTGCGCTAAGTGCTTTACAAATATTTTCTTATTTGATCCTCACAAGAATCCTGGGAGGTAGGTGTTATTAAATATCCCCATTTTAAAGATGAGAAAGCTGAAGCAGATAGAGGTTTTTAAATGACTTTGTCTGGGGTCACATAACTAGTAAATATGAGTCAATATTTGAAATCACATCTTCCTGACTCTAAGTTCAGGCTCTAATACAACTACTGCCGTCTTAATGGCAACAGCAGAGAGGGAATATATTGTCTATGTAACTTGGCACAAGATATTTGATCCTAGATATTTCTGGAAGCTGTTGTTCTGCATTGGTAGACTACATTTTTTTCTCTGAAAGTTTTGTATGCCAATAATATTACAGGTGTATTTTTATTTTTAATGTATAACTCTGGCTGAAACCAGAAGTCCCCAAGACAATTTAAAACAGTATGAGTAGAAAAGAGATGAAATGTGGGCATTGTTAGATAGGGCTTCCTAGTCATACTCTACTGATTACACATGGATTTGATGTCAAGTCATAATTCTGTCACCCCCAGTTTAATTTCTTATATTTGAAACAGTTAGAAAGGTGACTTAGATCTGATTTAGTCCAGTAATTTACAGAAAGAAAATATAAGACCTAGACAAGTGCCTCGGTTTTTCCAAGGTCACATAGCTAGTTAGTGCCAGAGTCCAGGTGCAGTAACCCTAGTCTGTTAATGGCATTTATTAAGTGCTTACTGTATCAGGCACAATGTTGAACACTGAGGACATAGAGAAAAGCAAAAGATAGTCCCAACCCTCAAGGAACTCGCAATCTAACTCAGGAGGTGACAAGTAAACAGTTATGTATAAACAAACTTATACAAGATTAATAGGAAATATTTAATAGAGTGAAAGAGTAGAATTAAAAGGGGTTGAGGAAGACTTCCTTCAGAAGTTGGGACTTAAAGGAAACCAAGTTGGTCAGTAATCAGAGTGGAGGAGGTAGAGTACTCTAGGCATGGGGAATAGCCAGAGAAAATGACTTGAGATACAGTATCTTGTTCCTGGAACAGCCAGAAGGCCAGTGTCCCTGGATCAAAGATTTATTCTATAAATAAAGCTTAGGCATTATCTACTCCAACCCATTCATTTGAGAGATAAGGAAATCAAGGGTCAGAATGGTGGCGATTCACTTACCATCATACAGATGGTTTGGATACTAGACCTAGACAGGTTGTTTTTGTCCTTCGTTTTCAAAGACAAACGTGACAACAGTGAAATGATGACATGACTTGCAGTTGACTTTGATTTGAGTGAGGGAAGGCTGTTGCAAGATCACCAGCCTCACTTTCTCCTCCAGAGATATCTGGATACACTGACCAGATATTCATCCAGAATGATTGGAGATGACCCAGGATGCAATGGGAGATCCTGACCCTTTTAGGATAAGACCTTTCCAAGTGTTCACTTAGAGGTAATGCTCATTCAGTGAATAGGCCTCTTTAAGAAGTGGAGCTGGTTAGTGGAATCTGCGACTTCTCTCCTGAGAGAGAGGAGGAGAGAGAGAGAGGCAGAGACAGAGACAGAGAGAGAAAGAGACTCAAGAACCAGAGAGAGAGCCCCGAAGGGAAAATTCATGGGAAGAATGACACTGGAAGGTATTTTTTTCAGTGCCCCCCCTTTCTTCTTTCCCCATTTTGGTTGTTTGTTTCTATTAGACTCATGGTATCTGAATATACATTCTCATCCTGGCTCTGCTTCTTTGAATGATTCTAGCCCTAAACTAATGTCCTGGTGAAGGCCCTGGTGAAGGTCACCTTGTTCATTGGTTACTTTTTTGTCTGCATCTACAGTTTATCCCCTTCATATCATTACTTTCCCTATCATGGTTTCCATATGTTGCAGGTCAGTATAAGACATTAAATGCGAATTTTGGGGAGTTGTGTTGAAGCCACAGACCACACAGAGTCTATGACCAAATGCTTAACCCAAATTTTACAATAAGGTACTGTAAAGATCCCATAAAAGAAAAACATTCAGACTTCTTCTTTGGTATGAACAGAAGGTCAAAAAATTTTACGTAGATTTTTCCAGATTGTAGGGAATTTGAATCCCACTTTTGATCCTTTCTAGTGTGATCATGGACACATGGGCCATATGTCAAGTCATAGGATGGAAGGTTTAGAGCTGGACAGGGCTTTAGAAGTGCATTAAGAGTTCTATTAGAGAATAGACTATTTTTACTTTTCTTTGTATCCCTAGCATTTAGTAGGGCTCCTGGCACAATAAATGCTCTTTGATTGACTAACCATCAAGTGCAACTCCCTCATTATAAAGATGAGGATATTGAGTTTCTGAGAGATTATGTGACCTGCACAGAGGATCACCCAACTAAGATATATTTAAAGAAAGATTTGAACTTATATTTTTCTGACTTCAGGAAGAGGACTCTGTGATATCCCCTAGCTCATTCATCTCTCTAAACCTCAGTTTCCTTATCTGCTAAATGAGACTAATAATATCTGTAGAAACTACCTCATTGAATCATAATGAGTTTCAAATAGAAGAAACTTTTTGCAAAATGTAAGGCCATATACAAATATTAGATATCATTATGACTATAATGAAATAGATATTTTTCTGATATTTCTTGTGGCAAAAAAAAAGATTATTATCCTGGAGTGATGACCCTAGCTCTAGGTCTTTGGGTAACAGCTATACAGGGTATTTTATTGGGCCACCATTTTTGAGTCTTACTCTAATGTCTCTTAGTGTAGAGATGACTGGCCTCTCCAAGCTTTTTTAAGCAAAATACAAGTTCTGTAGATCTTACCAAAGTGGAAGTATTTCAAGTGAGGGCTTGACAATGATAAGGATAAGTATCTGCTAAAATTTTTAGAATCCCTAGCATATGTAGTATCTACAAAGTTTATTTAAGTTTGTCCTCTCACTTTGAAGTAGAACTCAGTTTAAACTAATCTAAGCATCTCTTAGCTTTAAAGATGTCCAGAGGAGATATGGATGAGCTGATTCAGAGCAAAGTGAGGACAACATGAGGGAAGTGAGCAGAACCATTTATACGACTATGATATCATGAAGAAAAACATCTCCCAAAGACTTGAGAACTCTCTTCATTTAAAGAGGGAAAACATTAGCAGAAAAGAGGATTGGGAAAGGTTCCTAGTAGGAGGTAGTATTTTATCTAGGACTGGAGGGAAGCCAAAGAAGCCAGAAAATGAAGATGGGGAGGGAGAAAATTCCAGGCATACCCAACAGATAGTGAAAATACATGGAGTTAGAAGGTTGGAGTGTCATGTTGGAGGAACAGCAAAGGGATGGGGAAGAAAAATATAGATGTGAAGAAGGAAAGTTAGGAGTGAGGAGAGAAGGGAAACAGGATTAAGAGGAGAAGAGTGTTGAATGATAATAAATTCCACTCTTTGTTGTCCAGTTCCATGAACCCTTTCCCTTCACCTCAATACTTGCAATATCTGGCTTATAGTCTTCTCTACCCTAACTCCAGAGGCAAATAGGTGGCACAGTGGATAAAGTGCTGCTCTTTTGAACTCCTGAGTCCAAATCTGGTCTCAGATCTTTACTAGCTGTATGACCCTGGGTAAGTCACCTAACCACTGTTTGCCTCAGTTCCTCACCTGTAAAATGAGCTGGAGAAGAAATGGCAAAATACTCTAGCATCTTTACTAAGAAAATCCAAATGGAGTCACAAAAAGTCAGACATGACTGAAACAACTGAACAACAAAAACCTTAGCTCTTGCACCCTTGGTCTCTCAATTCCTCAATATCTTCAGTCAATCAATCATAAATTGCTGCTATGTGAAAGGTTCTGCTTATGCCAAGACAAAAATAGAAAGTATTCCCATAGACTTTATATCTAGTCTATCTCAGTTGTGAAAAGGAGGGATCATACTATACTTCTGTTCCCCTCCTCCCATCTGAACATTGCTCATTTGAATTTGTTCCTGGTGTCAGAATTCCTAGTTATAACTGTGCTTGGCCATTTTGTTTTTATTATTGTCTCAGATTCGTCATCTTGCACCTGTGGGTGAACTATAGATTTTAATATCTCTTTGTGAGTTAGATAACAGGACATCCAGACAGCTAAAGGGAAGAGGAAAGATGATGACTTCGTGCTTGATAAACCATTCCACTACTATAATGTGTTCCTTCATGAATGTAGAATATGCATCTTCCTACTGTTGATTCTTTCTCTACAATATCTTTTATACCAACCCCTCCCTCTCCCTTTCCCCATTGCCTTACTCCTAGACAACTGAAACACCTTTCTGGTCAGTCTCCCAGACTCTTGTCTTTCATTGCTTCAATCTAGCTTTCATGCAGCTGTGAGAGTCATCTGCCAAAGATATTTTTCCATCCTTTCATATCCCTGCTCAAGAACCTACAAAGCCTCATGATTCTAAGCATATCAAGATCTTCCATCAACTCTTCCCTCCCATCTTTTCAACCTCATTTTTCCTTACTTCCACCTCAGCCTTAGTGCTCAGGTTCGGCATGAACTGAATATGTTTGTATGTTTTCCCCCTTTCTCCATGGTTTCATCTCCCTCATCTCTTTCAAAATCTGATCTCCAGCCTAATACTGCCAGGAAATTTACCTGTATCTGACTCTTTCATGTGCTTGCAGCAATTTGGCACAATGCTTTCTGATTTGCTTACTAAGGTACTACTATCAAATCATTTCCAATCCAGATGGTCCATCTCCCAACCTAGGTTATGAACTCTTTGAGGACAAGGTGCAAGAAGTGGTTTGGGGTAGGACTGGATTCCATTCATGACTGTGTGAGCTGTAAGATAAAAGATAAGTCACTTCATCTCTCTGGGCCTCCATTTCCTCATCTATAATGGGGGGTGGGGTGGGGTGTGTTGCACCAAATGGTTTCTAAGTTTCCAGCACTAAATCTATGTCTTTGTTTTAACTTGTTTAAAATGTTTTCTGTTTCTTTCATATTCTCACCCTCATGCTCCATGTTACTGTGCTTAAACAGTGTTTGATAACTGGTTGACTGAAATTTATGCTTAAAATGTTTTATAGGACACAAGAAATAGTTTATACTATTGGTCTATATTTCTCTTCCATGGATTATATATTCATTCATATATTCTGTATTCTTCCATGGATTATACATTTACTCATGTATTCTGTTCCCTACTGATTTAATTTCATATAATTGAAACATAGCATTGGAAAAAAAAATCTTAGCTCTTATGTAGCCCATTATTTTCATTTTGTAGATAAGGAAACAGAAGAATCATACAAATGAATTGACTTTCTCATGGTTAGCTAGTCAGCTAGTAGCAGAGTATAGGTATAGTGACTCTCTCTATCCTGTGTTCTTTGAACTAAATTGTGTAATATGGTGGAGGAGAACACCAATGTGGGTTTCAATCCTGCTTCTGATGACCTTCACTTCCTTGGCCTTCCCCTTCCACATCTAGATCTTTGATTCAATGACTTGTGATAAATTGAGCAAACTGAACATATACTGGTAGAGTAATTAGTCCATGTTATAGGGGAGGTAAAAGCAGTACTGAAGAAAGGACATTATCCCTTCCATAGGATTATTCTCCCTGTTGAGTGAATGCCTGTTTCTTAGTGTTCCACTCAACAATTATTGAATTCCTAATATGTATATATGATGCCAGAGAACAATAATCAAAACAAAACAAAACCAAACCCAGCAACTCTGTCTTGTTCTTGTCCACAAGGAGTTTATGGAGGGTTATTCTACACAGATAAATGAATAGGATGAATGAACTTTTTATTAAGCCTTTTACTATATGCAAAGCACTATGCTCAGCTCAGGAGACCAATAGAGAAGCAGGAGAGTCCCTGCTCTCAAGAAGTTCACATTTTAATGTATACAATTAAGAAAAATTCAAGGCAGACCTATATGTTGAAGAGCAAAAGGGTGAGGGGGGGAGCACCAAAGTGGCACAGTGGATAGAGAATGAGCCCTGGAGTTAGGAGGAGCTGAGTTCAGATGGGCAAGTTACTTAACTCCAACTGCTTTCCTCCCCTCAAAATAAATAAAAATCTTTTTAAAACAATTTCAAGGTAGAAAAGGAGAGAGGCAAAGGAAAGATTTAGACAGAAGGCTCTAGAATACTTTGAGGAGGGAGAGCTCAATTTTTGTTGGAAGTCCAGTGAGAAATCAGGAATGGCTCCATTATGGAGGTATTATTTGTGATCTTGAGACAGAGAAGTATTTCAGGAGCAAAATTAGATCCCAGGCATGAGGAATAATCTTTATGAATTCATGGACACACTGAATGAATCAGGGACACTAATTCAGTGTTTGAAAACTTTATAGACACCTAAAGCTACCACTTTTGTTCAGTTTCTCATCACCTCTCACCTAGATTTTCTTTAATTTTTTTGTATATTTGTCATTTTCCTCTAATAGAATATAAGCTCCTTAAGGACAGAAATTGTTTAATTCTTGGTCTTTGTATCCCTAGAGTCTAGTGCAATATATGACACATAGTAAGTGCTTAATAAATGATTGTTGAATTAATGAATGCTGGAATGGATAAATGATAAAATGTATTAAATGGGATAGTCTTGGATTTTTGAAGGAAGTAGGACAGGTTCATGTGAAAAGAGGACTAACAAGATGTATGGTAGGTATTGCTTATGTGTAGTTTATTATGTCCACATGGGTTTGTCTAAACAGGGCATTAATATATATCTCTAGATTTCCACCCTACCACTTTGCAGTTGGGTATAGGTTGTATATGTACAATCATGTAAACCATGTTTCCATATTAGTCATGTTGTGAAAGAAGAAACAAGAGGAAAAACACCATGAAAAAATAAAGTGAAAATAGTATGTTTTCATCTGCATTCAGACTCCATCAGTTCTCTCTTTCCCTTTCCAAGGCAGACTTTAATTCTTGTGTGGAGACAAAGAAAGAATTAGAGCTATAAGGCTGGCCACTCAACTCTCCTCAGTGAGGGATATCAGACTAGAGTTATACTGATTTGTTCCTCTAAATATTGTTAATTTAGGGGAAATGATTTTTAGATTCAAGGAACTTTCCTGGTCACTATCTCTTAAGGAATAAGAAGTATGGTTTACATCCTTCTTGTCAAATGACCCATTTATTCAAGCAAATAGCAAACTGAGGTCAGAGAAGCTATACAGATTGGAATATACTAGACAATACACAGTGTGAATGAACTCATGATGACTCAAAAGGAGGCAAGCTGGAAAGCAGGGACATATCGGGTAGCCCCCTTTCCCCTACATGTCTGCCTTCCAAAATCTTCCACCTTGTCTTCCCCCTCTCCCTCTCCCCTGCCTTTTTAATTTCTCCCAAAATAGAGAATAGAACCACATGTGTACTTTCTCAAAGCAGGAAACAAAACAGTCTCTCTTTTCCTAAACTTTTTATGCCAACTTCACCGTTTTGGGAGACAACAAGGTGGTGCAAGAGATAGAGTGCTGGACCTGGAGTCAGGAAGACTCATCTCTCTGAGTTCAAATCTGGCTTTAGATTGCTAGTTATGTGACCTTGAGCAAGTCACTTAACCTTCCTTGCCTCAATTCCTCATCTGTAAAATGAGGTAGAGAAGGAAAAGGAACTCTGCCAAGAAAACCCCACATGACTGAAAACAGCTGAACAACAATACCCCTTAGATAGGTATCAGGTTATCATGTTCTCCACTAATGAGGAGAGACATAAAAATGACCCAGGTTTGAACTCTGGGTTACGAATATAAGGCAGTATGATATATGGCTTTTGATAACAATCTTTCCTGATGCCTCATTATGGTGTGAATGTGACTGTGGTTTCTTTAAGGATATGTCAAGCTTGTGGAGATTGGAGCTTGAAAACAGATCACTCAAGGACCAGACTAGCTCAGTTCATTGAAGTTAAACACAAGAAGGCTGGGTACCAAGTGGTGATTTAAAAACTAAAAAAAAAAATAAATTTTTTTTTTTGGCCATAACTTATGGAGTTATCTAATAGACACCTAGGGATTGTGATATAAAAAAAGGAATATTTGCACCTAGGAAAGCATGTACCTTTCAAAGTCTTGAAATGTGTTCCATCTCAAATGAGTGTAATAGACAATTTGTGGCTTTATATATTTGTTCCAAGGAGACTTCACAGAGAAGGAAGGATATGAAATGGACTTTGAAGGATGGATAGGGTTTAGACTGTTGTTATTCAGTCATTTCCAAATCTTTCCGAATCTTTGTGATCCCATTTGGGGTTTTCTTGGCAAAGATATTGGAATGACTTGCCATTTCCTTTTCCAGCTCACTTTACAGATGATAAAACTGAGGAAAAAGGAGTTGTGACTTATTCAGGGCCACATAGCTAGTAAATATCTGAAGCTGGATTTGAACTTAGGAAGATGAGTCAGTTCTATGGGAATGAGTAGCTTTCAGAGACTTGGTGTACAGCACTGCATTTGCTCATCTGGGCCAGAATTCTCACAAATATCAGTATTAGTTTGACAAAAATGATAGGAAAATTCAGAAGCTATTAAGCAAGAAACAAGAAATCAGGGGTTTACCAGCAGGGCAACTGCTTCATTTCCAAGAAGACAATATTTAACTCTATCAAAAGCAAAATGCAAGTGAAGCTTACAGAGATGCAAGATTTTTGGCTCACTGAGAAGGCAGATGAGATTCAGTTTTATGCAGGCAGCAACAATCCCTTGTTAGCAGAACTTCAAACCAAAGAAGAGATTTTGAATGCCATCAGATTCCTCTCAAGTGGCAAAACACCTGGCACTGATTCCATCCACTCAGAGATCAACAAGGCAAGGGATCCACTGCTTATACAGTAGTTGACTGAAATGTTCCAGATTATATGGCAAGAGGAAGTTATCTCCCAGGAGATCAAGGATACCTCTGTTGTGCATCTCTGTAAAGGAAAAGGAAACCAACTGTCCTCTGACGATCACAGAGGAATCTCTATCTCTTAGTCATTGCTGGCAAGATTCTTGCCAGAGTCTTTCTTAATTGACTGATCCTTCACCAGGAAGACGGTCACTTGTCCAAGAACCAAACTGACTTCATAAAAAGGCCAATAGACATGGTGTTTACTGCCCAACACCCAACACTAGTAGATGGTGTTTGCTGCCCTACAACTCCGGAAAAAGTGGGGCATCTGGCAGTGGGGGAGGTAAGGTTAAAAACATAAGGAAAGTGGGGGAAAGGGGAATTTAAGGAACCTTGAATGCTAGGCAAAGTCATTTGGACTTAATCTTAGGGTCAACAGTGAGCCAGTAAGGATTTTTGTTTTTGTCTTTTGGAAAAAGGAAGTGACATGATCAAATCTGTTTGAGAATTTAGTAATGATATATTGAAAGGATTAGTTGAGGAATTTTGTAGGAAATGGGAGACTAGACTGGAGATTATTGTAGGAATCTAAGTGTGAGGTTTTGAGGACCTAGACTAGGAAAGGAGCAGGAAGAGAAAAGATAGAGTAGAGTTATTGTTTTAGCTCTAAGTCTTCACTTTAGTGTACTGCTTAAGTAAAGTACATAGCTTGAAAATTTACCAGCAAATTAGAACTTTTCAGACCCTAGCCGAGATATTTCCGAGCAAAAGGCCCCTAATTTGACAAAAGAAACATTGTGCTCTACGTGAATCACACGAAAGGCAGCTATCATTTAACGGCAGGAGTCCTGAATAATTTGGCGTCTGAAGCTCCAGCTTTAAATCACAACTCTACTTCTTACTAGTTCTGTGTTCCTGGGTAAGGGAACATCCAAAGGGCCTTCGCAGGCCTCAACTTTTTCTGCAAAACTAAGGGATTGGGGTAGATCAATGATTCTCAGACTTTTTGGTCTCAGAATTACTTTATGCTTTTAAAATGATTAATTGCCAATAATCAAAATGTTAAGGTTTAGGGGTGTGCTAAAATATTGACATGCTGGGTCCTGCTCAAATGAATTTGACACAAGCCTTCTTAAAAGTCGAAGAAAAAAAAAGTTTATTAAAGCTTCACCATACTGGGTTGACTCTTAAGGAGCCCAAGCATTTGTAATGCTTGTATTCACAAGAGGGCCATATAGAATCTCAGTTAGACAGTCTGAGCTGAATTGAATCTGAGTGCCTCCATGGAGGTGAGATGGAACTTAAATACAGAAAAAGACTGAGGGAAGAATTCACTTGTTGCCAAGTAGCCTGGGGTCCCAGGGTTGGTCTTGATAGATCAAACCCAGGGAGGATCCACAATCTAGGCTGGGCACCTTGGACTTCAAGGGAATGCTAAATTGTCGGGAATATCAAAAGGATGCTAGGATCAAAGGAAGAGAATGCTAAATGGTGATAAGATAGGGAATATCTGAGCTGGGAGAAATGTAAGGGGAATCCAAGGAGCCCTCCTCCCACCCCCCCAAGGCCAGACTTTCCATGACCCTTCAGACAAATCTGACAAAAGTCCTCTGATCCAAGGGGAAAAGGTCTTGGCTTGGGCTTGTACCCCATTAATAATAATTTATCATTGTTATAATATTAATAAGAAATTGTGTGGGATATAGCTTTCAGTGTTTGCCATGAGAAATAAAAAATGATACAATTTAAAAATAATTATTAATTTGTGTAAAGTATCATTTTAGGGAAAAAAATATTTTTCCAAGACAGAAACAATTTTTTGAAAAGAGTGGCAATATTTTTACATATTTGTGCAAATCTCTTTGATGCCTGACTTAATAAAAGACAGCTGGATTCTCACATCTGATTTTGTATTCATTCTGTTGAGATATGTTATTTTGGTTGAAATATAAGGAGAAAATCCATATTCTCACACAGATATGTAGTTTGAAAAAGGAGGAATGTTTTAGTAAGTGAATAATGTCTTATTACTATTATGAAAATAGTTTTGACCTAGTAGAAAGATCCCCTGAAAAGGTCTCAAGGACACTCAAGATCCTGCAGACCATACTTGGAGAACCACTGTAGTAATAATAGCTCCTACCTCCCAGTACTGTTGTGAGGATCAAATGAGATATTTGTACCAAGGTACTATATAAATATTAGTTATTATTAGATTATCTCTAAGGCTTAGCCCAGCCTAAAACCCAATGTTCCTAAGTTAGTAAGTGTATAAACTTGGACTTAGTTTAATAAGCTGTACATCAGGAAATCAATGCTTACTAGACTCTAGAAAAGACTTGTCTATGGAAGTGGACTCAAACCCTTATGAAAGACTACTGGGAAGAAACAACTGAAGATCAATTTGTGCACTGTCTTTTTCTCTTTAATTGTGAGTTAGCAGTTTATTTATTTTTATTATTTCCCTCCAAAAGCTGGGGCAATTTACTTTTTGTTCTGTGCATTTTCCTTTCTGATTTCTTGAAATATAGCTTTGGAAAAACAGGCTTCAAAAAATTCCATTATATTTCAAATGGAGTTACTTGACTAAGCCTTTAAACTCAAATCACTGGCTTTCATTGAGTGGCCAATAATAACCTCCAGCCCAAGCCTTCCAGGTGACAGACACCTAGATTCTTCCCTCACTCTTTTTCTGTGTTTTAAGTTCCATCTCTCCTTCTTGAAGGGGCTCAGATTTAATCCAGCACAGGTTCTGTCTAGCTGGGATTTTATCTGGCCTGCTTGTCAATATCTGTGTTACTGTTAGGCTCCTTAAGAGTCAACCCAGTGCTGTAAATCTTTAATAAACTTTGTTTTTCTTTGGCTTTAAGAAGGCTTGTGTCAAATTCAATAGAGCAGGCAGACCCAACATGGTGGTATTTTGGGGTACCCAGAACCCCAAATCTCAACAGTACTCTCTGTTCCTACTCTGCCAGAGCAAGTTTGGCTACATCTTCCTTTCAGGGTTCTAAGTGTACTCCAGAGGGGTTGGGGCTATGTTTCTATTGCTATCAGCTTATATCAACCCCCTATTCTAGGTGTATCCTCCCTGTGATTAGCTATCAGTTAGTGTTCCAGTTCTGTTTGATCATTTAATATTGGTGACCTTTTATATAGGGATATTTACTTTGGAGATAAAGCAATGGAAGAAGTACAAACATTTCTCCTCAACATGTTGGTTGTCCTCAGCACATTTTCTACTTAGTATTGGTCTCACAAAGTTTAGACTGAAATACAGTATTACTATTTTTTTAAATAAAAATTTATTTATTTAACTTTTTACATTCATTTTCACAAAATTTTGGGTTCCAAATTTTCTCCCCTTTTATCCCCTCCCCCCACCCCAATACACCAAGCATCTAATTTTCCCTATGACCAATCTGCCCTCTCTTCTATCATCCCTCCCTTCTCTTATCCCCATCTCTTTTGTCCTGTAGGGCCAGATGACTTTCTATTCCTCATTAACTGTATGTCTTATTTCCTAGTAGAAGCAACAATACTAAACAGTTGTTCCTAAAGCTTTGAGTTCCAAATTCTCCCCATCCCTCCCTCCCCACCCATTCCCTTTGGGAAGGCAGGCAATACAATATAGGCCCTATCTGTGTACTTTTGCAAATGACTTCCATAATAGTCATGTTGTATAAGACTAACTGTATATCCCTCCCTCCTATTCTGCCCCCCATTGTTTCTATTCTGTCTTTTGATCCTGTCCCTCCCCGAGTGTTGACTTCAAATTGCTTCCTTCTTCCATTGCCCTCCCTTCCATCATCCCTCCCTCCCTGCTTATCTCATTCTTCTCCACTTTCCTGTACTGTAAGATAGGTTTTCATACCAAAATGAGTGTGCATTTTACTCCTTCCTTTAGTCAAATGTGATGAGGGTAAACTTCTTGTTTTTTTTTCTCAGCTCTCCTCTTTTTCCCTCCACTAAAAAGTCTCCTGCTTGCCTCTTGAATGACATAGAATTTACCCCATTCCATTTCACCCTCTCTCCTACCGGTACATTTCTCTCTCACCATTTACCTTAATTTCTTTAAGATATTGTTCCATCCTATTCACTTCACTCTGTGCTCTCTGTCTCTGTATGTGTGTGCATATGTGTATGTGTGTGTGTGTGCATGTGTGTACATGTGTGTGTGTGTGTGTGTTTGTGTGTGTGTGGTCCCACCAACTACCCAGATACTGAAAAGTTTTAAGAGTTAGAAATATTGTCTTTCCATGTAGGAATGTAAACAGTTCACTTTTGGTAAGTCCCTTCTGACTTCTCTTTGCTGTTTTCTTTTTCATGCTTCTTCTCATTCTTGTGTTTGAAAGTCAAATTTTCTTTTCAGCACTGGTCTTTTCATCAAGAATGCTTGAAAGTCCTCTGTTTCATTAAAAGACCATATTTTCCCCTGAAGTATTATACTCAGTTTTGCTGGGTAGGTGACTCTTGGTTTCAGTCCTAGTTCCTTTGACTTCTGGAATATCCTATTCCATGCCGTTCGATCCCTTAATGTAGATGCTGCTAGATCTTGAGTTATCCTGATTTTATTTCCACAATACTGGAATTGTTTCTTTCTAGCTGCTTGCAAGATTTTCTCCTTGACCTGGGAGTTCTGGAATTTGGCCACAATGTTCCTAGGAGTTTCTCTTTTTGGATCTCTTTCAGGCGGTGATTGATGGATTCCTTCAGTACTTATTTTGCCCTCTGGTTGTAGAATATCAGGGCAGTTTTCCTTGATAATTTCATGGAAGATGATGTCTAGGCTCTTTTTTTGATCATGACTTTCAGTTTTAATTTTTAAATTGTCTCTCCTGGATCTATTTTCCAGGTCAGTTGTTTTTCCGATGAGATATTTCACATTCTCTTCCATTTTTCATTCTTTTGGTTTTGTTTGGTGATTTCTTGGTTTCTTGTAAAGTCATTAGACTCCATCTGTTCCATTCTAATTTTGAGAGAACTATTATCTTCAGTGAGCTTTTGAGCCTCTTTTTCCATTTGGCTAATTTTGCTTTTGAAAGCATTCTTTTCCTCATTGGCTTTTTGAACCTCTTTTGCCAATTGAGTGAGCCTATTTTTCAAGGTGATATTTTCTTCAGCATTTTTTTGGGTCTCCTTTACCAAGGTATTGACCCATTTTTCATACTTTTCTTGCATCTCTCTCATTTCTCTTCCCAGTTTTTCCTCCACCTGTCTAACTTGCTTTTCAAAATCCTTTTTGAGCTCTTCCAAGGCCTGAGCCCACCCAATATCCCCCTGGGATGTCTTGGGTACCAAGGCCCTGCCCTCCACGTCTTTCCCTGATGGCAAGAATATGTCCTCGTCATCAGATCCGAATGTCGGGATCATTTGCATCTGTTCGAAAAAACTCTCTATAGTCTTATTTTTCTTCCTTTTTCTAGGCATTTTCCCAGCCAGTTACCTGACCTCTGAGATTCCTGTCCACCCCTGCCCAGATCCGCCCAGCTCTTGCTTGGGGCCTGAGATTCAAATGGGCCTCCTGTGGCAAGCGGCTGCTAATCAATGTGAGCCTTAATTCTGGTGCTGGTGTGGGGGCAGGGCCTCCTCCCAGTCTCAGCTCCCTCAGGGGCTTTATGCAGAGACCTTCAGTAATGGAGCGGGGTGGGGCAGGGCCCTCTCCCAGGTTCAGCTCCCTCAGGGGGTTTATGCAGAGACTTTCAGTAATGAAGATCCTGCCTGCTGCTGGGGGAGTCCCGGGCTGCCGCTGCACTGCAGCTGCCTCCGCCGCCACCCCCGCCTCTGCCGCAGCCCCTGCCTCTGCCGCTTCCGCTTCCTCCTGAGGGGGCCCAGGTCACGGAGACACCCCGCTCCCCTCGGCCAGCCAGCCAGCCATCTCTCACTGACCTGTTGCTTCTGTGGGCGGAGGGACCTTCCCGGCCGCGGGAGCTTCCGTCCCTGAAGCCTGCTCGGATCAGCTTGTCTGGGGCCGCGGCCAGGGCAGCGCTGGGGTGGGGTCTGCTTTCCGGAGCATGACGGGCCCTGTGGATGGCTCTCCAGGGCTCTCTGGAACGGAAATCTCTTCCACTATGATTATGCACCCTTGCAGTGATCCAGAACTTATGGGGATCTCTTCTTACATTAATTCTATGGGCTGTGGGTTCGGAGCTTGCAAACATGTGTCTTTCTACTCTGCCATCTTGACTCCGCCCCCCCAAATTTCTTTACCTAAAATTAAAAGACAAACACCATGGCAAAGAACAAAGAATAAGAAGCCCATATTCATGCAGCTGATGAGGTCAAGGAAGCATAATGCTGAAGTTTGGAGTGCTTGGAACCCCAAATAGACACACCAACTCCTTGCAAATAAATTTGACCCAGGTCTTCTTTCAACAAAAGTAAAACAAAGTTTATTAAAATTTGCCATATTGGGTTGACTCTTAATAAGTCTCACCATTTGTGAAACTTGTATTGACAAGTAGGTCAGGTAGAATCTCAGCTAGATAGAATCAGAGCTGGATTGGATCTGAGCACCTTCATGGAAGTGAGATGGAATTTATATACAGAAAGTCTGGGGGAAGAATCTGAGGGTGGGTCTAATCTTGATGTGACTGGGGTAACTAGTAATATTACCAAGGGTGGGAAACAGCTGGAGGCATTTGGGAAGTATGAGACCATGGAGGGTTTGGGTGGGAAGCAGATGGGGCAATCCAGAAATAACAGACCGTGGAGGGTCAGGCTAGGTTTAGAGTGACAGATTTGAGTGTGAAAGGTCAGATTAAGTGAGAAGGTTCAAAGAGAGTTCAAGGAGGTTTCCAGAGTCACCCATACGTGGGCCTCATCATTGTCTTTCACTGGGTGTTGTCTAGCAAGAAGAAGTCAGATGAAGGGAAGAAGTCAACCCAAGAGAGAGACTGAAGCCCACTGAATGTCTCTCTTGTCTCTCCTTCTTTTCTCTCTTCCCCTACCTCCAGTTCTGACTCTATAGTGGCAGTCAATCAAGAAATTTCTATTCATTTATCAGACAGGAAATGGTTATGAAATGTCTACAAGGTCTGTTGTTTCTCCAAGACACTTGCATCATGTCATCACAACTCTTCCAGAAGCAGGCTTTCATGCGAGGGCTTGCATCAGTAACAATCTGTACATGCCCACAAAGTTTGGCCCCACTGACCACTTCCTCTATTACATACAGGTGAGGAAACTAAAATCCAAGGAGGTTGAATTGCCAATTAATTTATGGAATTATTAATTGATTTATGAGGGCACGTAAAGTTTGGCTCTTCACTTTTGCCTTCTACTCATGAATTCATTGCACCTAGCTTGTGAGTAGTTAATTGTCTCAGTCCTGGAGCTCTCAGTTGATGACTAAGGAATGGGACTATAAAGAGGCCTTCTGGGTGAAGTAGTGGGCAGGCATGCATGTTGCTTTGTATACATACCGCTGGGAAAGATGATAATGGCAGTAAGCAAGGACTAATGCTTCAATCACACTTGAATAAGGCACAGAGTATACAGAGGCAAATGGTAAAGTGATGTAGAGGCAAAGAGGTATGGGGACTGAGATGAGTGGTTGGTGTAGGGAGATATGCAGCATAAAGAAGAGAACTGGGGGCACAGAAAGTCATCTAACTATGGGTCAGAATTGAGAGTACTTGGGAACCTAGAAGATGGAGGAGTACTCAGGGGTCTGGAGTTTGGATCTCATTTTTATGAGGTTTTGGTGGTGGAGGATGGACTTATTTGTGCCACCTTGGGGATAGTTCATTAACATATCCATATACCTCAAAGCCATCAATAACACCTTAGAGTTAGTTCATTAGCATAATGTTTGCTGGTGTACTGTTGGTCTTATTGCAAATGTTAAGAGCTTATTTTAGGCTTACAATACACAGACATTTACAGTAAGACCTACTTGGCTTCCCATAATTTAGCACATAGTCTCAGGAGGTGGCCTTAGTTTGTAAGACATTTTCCAATGACTTATACTCTTCCTAATTTGTGGGACAGTTTGAAAGTATGTTATGCTCCCTTAATTTGTGGGATAGCTTTGTAATCTTATTTCCTGCTACTGTTACCTTATACTAGCTACTTATAAATTTACTATAGTAGCTAAAAGGGATTGGGAGTGAATGGGAACAGATTTAGTGAAGACTTTTCAGGAATGTGGAGCCTTCTCCCTGGAGTGGAGGAGACCTTGGGCCTAGGTTTCCATTCCTCCAGTCGGGTGATTTCCATATAAGGCTATGTATTGCTTTAGGATCAATGACTGGATATGACTTACTAACTCCTTAATATAATGACATGTATTTTCGCGACTTAGTAACATCCAGGAGCGGGAAATTTGAACCGGGTTTCAAAAGGGATTGGCTAGATTTCATGCCTAGAATGTAAGACCTTGCTTCTCAGCCAATGAGAATAATGGTCAGTGGTGGGAGGGGGATTTTCGTGTCATGGTCTATATAAATTGCCATTCTGTTTCTGTAAGGTGCCTCCCTACACTAACTTTACTGGTGAAGGGACGGCCGGTTTCTCATGAGAACTGAATAAAAGAGATTTTCTGCTTTTACCTTGAGACACCTCTGAGAAGTCAATTTGAGTAAGGGGGTTCGTGCTTCCCCTCCTCCATACAGTTGGGAGAGGTGGTCCAGAACAAGAACAAGATACATTTTAACACAGAGGTTAAGTGACTTGCCCAAAGTAGGTAATTTTGTTGTTTGGATTTTGCAAATTTTTTCCTTGTTAGATAGGAGAGGGATTGATCTTTTGGAGGTATTGATATATTGGGCAATGAATGTGCTATGAAATAAAGGCATAAATAAAAGATATTAATTGAAAAAATAAAAAAAAAGATCAATAGAAGAGAGGAAGAAGATTATTCTAAATTTGAGCAAGAAAATCAGTCAATAACCATTTATTAAACATCTGCTATGTGCCAGGCATTATGCTAATCTCTGGGGATACAACAAGAGACAAAAGATAGCCCCAGTTCTCAAGGAGTTCACAATCTAATGACAGAGACCAAAAACAAGTAAATGAATATGCATAAAAAACCTATACACAGGATAAAAGGAGATAATTAAGAGAGGGGAAGTCACTAGAATTAACACAGGTTGGGAAGAGCTTCCTACAGGAGATGGGATTTTAGTTGGGATTTTGGGGGGAAATGCAGGATCTGTTCTGGGGTAGAAGCAGTCTGGTTTGCCTGTAGTGTAAATGAAGGGTAATAGTATGAGATAAAAGTTCAAAGATAGACTTTCTTGGTAAGGTGTTTTACAAGGTAGTTTGAGCAGACTTTTGTAACTGACTGATCCAGAGAGGTTTGGGAAAAACTTTCAGTGCATGGATTACTCTTCATGGTTAGCATGAATAGCCTTCTATCTAGGAATAATTAGGTAACTGGTAGATAACAGTAGTGTTAAAATGAGCAAAATGGGCAAAGTAGCTTATACTTCTTAGAGTAGAATCATTATAGAAATCATAAGATTATATATGTTTAACCAGAAAGTAAAAACTATGTTGTTCAACTCCTTCATTTTACAGATGAGGAAAGTTGAAGCCTAGGGAGATGAAGTGATTTATTTGCCCAGGGTAGGGCAAATAAATAGGAAGTAGCAGAACCAAGTTTTGAACCCAGTTCTTCTGATTCCAAATCCAGCACTTTCTTTCCTCTAGAAGATTCCCAGATTTATATGTTCAGCTCTAGTCTCTGTCTTGTGCTATACACAGTCATGGATCACTGGATGGTGATTAACATGTCCAAAAACTCATTT
Source organism: Bettongia penicillata ogilbyi (assembly GCA_023548195.1). NCBI lineage: Eukaryota > Metazoa > Chordata > Mammalia > Diprotodontia > Potoroidae > Bettongia > Bettongia penicillata. The sequence goes on along the minus strand of JAJHZJ010000020.1, from coordinate 2,667,065 downwards.
TCCCCAAACCCTCCTCTCTTCTTGAATTTCTCTGTCACCAATATGAAGGCCTGAAACTTTGTTATCAGCCTCAAGTTCTCATTTGTACTTACCTCATATATCCAGTCTGTTGCTTCATCTTATCATTTTTTCTTTCACAATGTTTCTTGCTTGTACAAGTGCATTTTTCTCCACTCAGTGATCATAACCTATGAGGACTCGGGTACTCAATATCTCTTACCTGGACTATTGGAACAGTTTTCTAACTTGTCTCTCTGTCTTGTTTTCTTCCCCATTCCAAACTATTCTGTTGAGCTGTCAAGATTTTTTTGTTCAACGAACTTCAGTGGGTCACTATTGCCTAAAGATTAAATACAAGTCCTAGAAGCTCAGCGACCCAATAGATGGACTTCTGGGCCTGGAGTCCAGAAGTCTTAAAGAATTCACATCTGGCCTCAGACACTTACTAGCTTTGTGACCCTAGACAACTCACATTTGCCTCAGCATCTTCAACTGTAAAATGGGAATAATAAGAATAGTACCTTCCTCTTAGATTGTTTTGAGGATAAAACGAGGCAATAGTTGTAAAGTGCTTCCCACAGTGCCTGGCGTTTCTTCCTTCCTCTGTTTAGCATTTAAGGATCTTCAAAACCTGGTCCTTTCCTACCTTTCCATTCTTCTTAAACTTACCTTTCCTTTATGTATTCTATGGTTCAAACAGGATACTCTTTCTCCTGTCTCTAGTTTGCCTTGGGTCTCTCCAAGCTTAGAATGCTCTACCCACTCATCTTTGACTCTTAGTTTTTCTTGCTTTCTTTAAAACTCAGTTCAAATCCTATCTTCCTTGGGAGACCATTGTTTGGTCCCTTCCCTACTGTTGCCCCTGTTAACCCTGTAACCCTCCGCTGCTCAGATCTTTCCTTCTCATGGGCAGCTTTACGTGGGCAGCTAGGTGGTGTCATAGTGCACAGAGAGCCCTGCCTGGGGTCAGGAAGGAAGAGTCATTTTCCTGAATTTAAATCTGGCTTCAGACACTTATTAGCTGGGTGACCCTGGGCAAATCACTTAATACTGTTTGCTTCAGTTTCCTCATCTGTAGGTAGGTAAAGGAGGTAAAGGAGGAAATGGCAAACCACTCCAGTATGTTTGCCAAAAAAAACCCCAAATGGGGTCATGAAGAGTTGGACATGATTGGAACGACTGGAACACAAGGTATTTACACATAGTCTTCCACATCATAGTGTGAGCTCCTTGAGGGCAAGGGCTGTTTTTTCCTTTCTTTGTATCCCTAGCTCTTGGCATAGGGCCTTGGCACTTAGTAAATTACTTTAATGCTTTGTCAAAGAAGTACAACTCTAAAAGAACAGGAAAGATTCTTTGGCTAATATAGTTTTGAAAACGTGGGGAAATTTTTATCTTTTCTCTCTTTGATTAAAAAAAAGGCAGCATAAGGCTACTTCTTAGAATGGTCATTTCTTAGTCTCTCAGCTTTTCAGAGAATGTGGATTCCAACAGCAGCCAAGAGTTAGATCTCAGGGCAGATCAAGGACTGAATTGAGGCTTGAGAAAAACATAGAATTGAGGTAAAGAGTTCCAGGAAATACCATGAAGTCTGTCACGGTGTTCTGTGGTATTTCAAGTATCTAGAGAAAGGTGAACCTGAGGTGATCGTAAGAAAGGTGCATGTAGCAACTGTCAGGACACAACTGAATCTGAGAAACAGAAAACTCTGAGGCAGCAAATAGTGGTTTTTTCCATGTTATATAATCTGGTATCTTTATTTTTGAAATAAATTTTTATTGGCAGCTTTTGTTTTTAATTCACCTAATTTTCTCCTTAATGTATCAATGTATTCAAGTACATTGAGTTATTAATGTGAGAGAAGAAAAAATCACCATTTATGGTTTTTTTTTATTATAAAAAAGATTTTAAAAAATCCTTAGTCAACATTGTATTGATTAAATGAATTTAAATAGTTGGTGATCAGTCTTTTTTGTTCTCTCTACTCAAATCTACCAATGAACACTTTTTTTCTCTTTCATCCTAAAAGATTGATACGCTCATATATCTAGAATTAGAAAGAAACTTAGAAGTCACTTAGTCCAATTTTCTTACTTTAGAGATGAGGAAACAGAGGTCTAGAGTTTGCCCAAGATCACACAGTATTTGTTGTATTTGAATTCAGATTGTTGATTTCCAAGCTAGGACTCTTTTCATCAGTCTATGCTTCTTCTGAGATAGAGAGAAATAGGGAGACACCAAAGAATCACATGAAGTTTGTAAGAAATTGCTGCTAGCACAAAATATGCAAAAGGATACTTCATTTAAAATGAAATTTTAATGGAATTTTAAATTCTGAAAATACAACTTTCTTAATTACTAGGAAAACAACTCTTGTAGACCTGAAGTTTTAAGTTGATAAATAATTACAGAATCATCTAGTAAAAATGTCTTATTTTAATAATTTAAAGTACACCCATTTGTCAATATGAGTATTTCTTATGTTGAGGTCTGAGGGGTGCTGGGGACCCCAAAATACCAACATGTCGGGTCCTGCTCCAACGAATTAGACACAAGCCTTCTTAAAGCCAAAGAAAAACAAAGTTTATGAAAGATTTGTCATAATGGGTTGACTCTTAAGGAGCTTAAGCATTTGTAGTATTTGTATTCACAAGCTTGTATTCACACAGAATCCCAGCTAGACCTAGTCTGAGCTGGATTGAATGTGAGCGCCTTCATGGAGGCAAGATGGAACTTAAATACAGAAAAAACTGTAGGAGGGATCTGGGGGTAGTCTGAAAGTCTAGGGTGATGGGACGGGGGGGTTTAAGCAGGGTCTTGAGGAGAATTTCAAGGAGGACCTCAATGGGATTGGGGTGACTGGTCAAGGGTTGGAAACAGCTGGAGGCAATCAGGAGATATCAGACAATGGAGGGTTTGGTTGGGAAGCAGGTGGGGCAATCCAGAGGTCTAGATGTGAATGACCAATAAGTACCCTGGAGGAATACAGATCAAATCTAGGGAGGATCTTGATGGAAGTGATCAGCAGCCTGAGGAATGAAGTTTTGATAGGATCAACGGTTGGGAGTGCAACAGAGACTTGGTCATAGTGATAATGAAAAGCTTATGTGCCCCAAGAGACAGCCCAAAGATTCAAGGAGAGTTCAAGGAGGTTCTCAGAGTCTGTACCCCATCACTTACACTGGTGGGGATCACAAGCTCTTTACCATGTCTATAGATGGTCATCAAGAATCCTTTTTGAAAATCTGAAAGTAGACAAAAACCTACAAAGTACTAGGAAGATGCTTCAGAGAAGGCTATATAGAGAAGATGGTATTTGAACATGGACCAATAGATCATGAGTAATTGACTATAGAGCTTGACCTGGAAAGGACCTCAGTGGTCACCTCAACTTCCTCATTTTATAGGTGGGGAAACTGAAGACCAGAGTGGTTAAGTGAGTGTCACAAGATCACACTTACAGTAAGTGTCAAAGGCAGAATTTAAAGCCTAGTCTTCTGACTTCAAAGTTAATGCTCTTTCTACTATACTGAATGCCATCTTCTGTGGGAAAAATATACATATAAACAATTAATGACTTGGTGGTCAATATTTTGTCAATAAGACTCTCCAAATTTAGACTACTTCTTAGATAAAAGCCATACAGTCTGTTACTGGGACTGAACTCAAAGCCTTTTCAGTTTGGAAGAGTTTTCCAGAGTTTTCATTCTACTAGTATAACCTTTGATCAATTAATTAATCAATTAGCTTTTGATGCATACCTTCTACATCCATTTTACAGATGAAGAAACTGAGGTAAACAGAGTGAAGGAACTTACCCGGCATCAAACAGCTAGTAAGTGCCTGAGGCTAGATTTGAATTCAGGTCTTCCTGACCCCAGGCCTAGTCTTCTATCCACTGTACCATCTAACTGCTGCTAGGTAAATAATGTAAGTTTTTAAGGTTCTTTCAGGTGAATTATTCAGTGAAACATGACAGGAAAAATAGGGACTTCTGATCCTCTTTTTTTCCTCTCAATTCCCTTCTATAATTGTGTACTTTTTGTTTTTTCTATGGTTACTTGAATTTCTTGTCTTGTCTACCTTATTAAGTTATAAGTCACTCAAAGGAATAATAGTGTGACATCTGTCCTCTAACTTGTATTCCAAAAGTGCTTTTACATCCTTTTCTTGCTCCTTGTTGACAGACCAACTGGTCTAGAACAGGGAGTACTTAATCTTTTTCTGTGTCATGGATACCTGGCCATTGGACCAAGCCAGATCATTGTTTTTTTTTTTTTGTGTGTGTGTTTTTTTTTCTTTTTCCTATTTATTTATTTATTTATTTATTTAATTTTTTACATTCATTTTCACAAATTTTTGGGTTCCCAGTTTTCTCCCCTTTTATCCCCTCCCCCCACCCCAATACCCCAAGCAATCTAATTTTCCCTATCTCCAATCTGCCCTCTCTTCTGTCATCCCTCCCTTCTCTTGTCTCCATCTTCTCTTTTCTCCTGTAGGGCCAGAAGACTTTCTATTCCTCATTAACTGTATGTCTTCTTTCCTAGTTACAACAACAATATTAAACAGTTGTTCCTAAAACTTTGAGTTCCAGATTCTCCCCATCCCTCCCTCCCCACCCATTACCTTTGGGAAGGCAGGCAATTCAATATAGGCCCTATCTGTGTAGTTTTGCAAATCACCTCCCTGATAGTCCTGTTGTGTAAGACTAACTGGATTACCATCCCTCCTAACCTGCCCCTCATTGTTTCTCTTCTGTCTCTTGATCCTGTCCCTCCCCAAGTGTTGACTTCAAATTGCTCCCTCCTCCCTTTGCCCTCCCCCCATCATCCCCTCCCTTGCAATATCTCCTTCTCCCCCACTTTCTTATACTGTAAGATAGGTTTTCATACCAAAATGAGTGTGCATTTCACTGCTTTGTTTAGTCAAATGTGATGAGGGTAAACTTCTTGTTTTTTTTTTGTTTTTGTTTTTGTTTTTTTTTTCCTCAGCTCTCCTCTTTTTCCCTCCACTAAGAAAAACTCCTACCTGCCTCTTAAATGACATATAGTTACCCCCTTCCCTTTCCCTCTCTTTCCTCCCCCTACATTTCTCTCTCACCATTTACCTTAGTTTCTTTTAAGGTATGGTCCCATCCTATTCAGTTCAATCTGTGCTCTCTATCTCTGTATGTGTGTGCATGTGTGTATGTGTGTGCATGCGTGTACATGTGTATGTGTGGTCCCACCAACTACCCAGATACTGAAAAGTTTTAAGAGTTACAAATATTGTCTTTCCCTGTATGAATATAAACAGTTCACTTCTGGTAAGTCCCTTAAGACTTCTCTTTGCTGTTTCCTTTTTCATGCTTCTTCTCATTCTTGTGTTTGAAAGTCAAATTTTCTTTTCAGCTCTGGTTTTTTCATTAAGAATGATTGAAAGTCCTCTGTTTCATTGAAAGACCATATTTTCCCTTGAAGTATTATACTCAGTTTAGCTGGGTAGGTGATTCTTGGTTTGAGTCCTAGTTTCTTTGCCTTCTGGAATATCCTATTCCACGCCCTTCGATCCCTTAATGTAGAAGCTGCTAGATCTTGGGTTATCCTGATTGTATTTCCACAGTACTGGAATTGTTTCTTTCTAGCTGCTTGCAAGATTTTCTCCTTGAGCTGGGAGTTCTGGAATTTGGCCACAATGTTCCTAGGAGTTTCTCTTTTTGGATGTTTCAGGTGGTGATCGATGGATTCTTTCAATACTTATTTTGCCCTCTGGTTCTAGAATGTCAGGGCAGTTTTCCTTGATAATTTCATGGAAGATGATGTCTAGGCTCTTTTTTTGATCATGAGTTTCAGGTAGTCCCATAATTTTTAAATTGTCTCTCGTGGATCTATTTTCCAGCTCAGTTGTTTTTCCGATGAGATATTTCACATTCTCTTCCATTTTTTCGTTCTTTTGGTTTTGTTTGGTGATTTCTTGGTTTCTTGTAAAGTCATTAGACTCCATCTGTTCCATTCTAATTTTGAGAGAACTATTAAATTCAGTGAGCTTTTGAGCCTCTTTTTCCATTTGGCTCATTCTGCTTTTGAAAGCATTCTTCTCCTCATTGGCTTTTTGAACCTCCTTTGCCAATTGGGTGAGCCTATTTTTCAAGGTGTTAATTTCCTCAGCATTTTTTTAGGTCTCCTTTACCAAGATATTGACCCGATTTTCATACTTTTCTTGTATCTCTCTCATTTCTCTTCCCAGTTTTTCCTCCACCTGTCTAACTTGCTTTTCAAAATCCTTTTTGAGCTCTTCCAGGGCCTGAGCCCACCCGCCACCCCCCCTGGGGTGTCTGGGGTACTGAGGCCCCGCCCTCCACGTCTTTCCCTGATGGCAAGGATACGTCCTCGTCATCAGATCCGAAGGTCGGGATCATTTGCATTTGTTGGAAAAAACTCTCTATAGTCTTATTTTTCTTCCCTTTTCTAGGCATTTTCCCAGCCAGTTACTTGACTTCTGAGATTCCTTTCCACCCCCGCCTGGATCCGCCCAGCTAGTGCTTGGCCTCTGAGATTTAAATGGGCTTTCCTCCTGCCGGCTGTCAATCAGTGAGCTTTAGTTCAGGTGCTGGGGTGGGGGCAGGGCCGCCTCCCAGACTCTGATCCCTCGGGGGCTTTATGCAGAGACTTTCAGGAATGGAGCGGGTGGGGGCGGGGTGGGGGGCCCCACCTCCCAATCTCAGTTCCTTTGGGGGCTTTGAGCAGAAGCCTTCAGTAATAGAGCGGGGTGGGGGCAGGGCCGTCTCCCAGGCTCAGCTCCGTCAGGTTTTATGCAGGCATCTTCCGTAATGAAGATCCTGCCTGCTGTTGGGGGATTCCTGAGTCCTGGGCTGCTGCCGCCTCAGCCGCCGCCCACACCTCTGCCTCCACCGCTTCCTGCCCCCGTCTCTGCCGCTGCTGCTTCCTCCCGAGGGGGCCCAAGTCACGGAGACGTTCCGCTCCCCTCCTCCAGCCCGGCCTTCTCTCTCACTGACCTGTAGCTTCTGTGGGCGGAGGGACTTTCCCGGCTGCCGGAGCTTCCGTCTCTGAAGCCTGCTCGGATCAGCTTCTCTGGGGCCGTGGCCAGGGCAGCGCTGGGGATGGGGTCCACTTTCCGGGGTGCGCCGGACCCTGGGGACGGGTCTTCAGGGCTCTCTGGAATGGAAATCTCTTCCACTCTGCTTCTGCACACCTTGTATTGACCCAGAAGTTATGGGGGACTCTTTTTACATTAATTCTATGGGCTTTTGGTTTCGGAGCTCGTAAACGTGCGTCCTTCTACTCCACCATCTTGGCTCCACGCCCCAGATCATTGTTTTAATGAAGACTTAGGAAGATTCAGAATATCAAGGTCCTGTACAAGGAAATATGGAATGTTCAAGAAGACAGCATAGCAAACTAGCTTTATTGAAAGGACTTGCAATATTAAGGGCAGTCAAGGTAAATGGTAGAAGCAGGGTGAAATTTTGTGAACCACACTGGGGTCACTGAGGGAATAGGGCACCCTCCCCAAAGCACCAAAGTCTGCTAAATTCTTATCTGGGTCTAATAGAACCAGGCTTTGGAGGAAGGGAACAAGGAGACTGGACTTGGGAACTGGTGAAGATACTTGGGGAATTGATAGCTAGTTCATAGTCAAATTTCCTACTGGATCGAAAGGGGTTTGGGGCCTTTGGAACTACATCATTGAGCAGGATGGGGGTCATCACAACTATTTTTGGAATAATGTTTTTAAATATAGAAAATGAAGTTGTAATTAATTGTAATTACTAAGAAATTGTTTGTAATTACTAAGAAATGATCATTCTAAGAAGTAGCCTTATGCTGCCTTTATTTTAATCAAAGAGAGAAAAGATAAAAATTTCCCCATGTTTTCAAAACTGTATTAGCTAAAGAATCTTTCCTGTTCTTTTAGAGTTGTACTTCTTTGACAAAGCATTAATTACAATTACTAATGTAATCCTATATAGGATTGCAAAGGAAACTAATTATACTAAAATAAAATTATCTGTATATGGATTTATTATGTATATATGTATGTATGCATCTATCCATCTATATTTTCAAGTTTCTGGACCCCAGGTTAAGATCTAGAATAATGTTTAACTCTCAAAATCAGCATGGGAAATTCTCTGTTTGGGACTTCTTCCACTAAAGCATATTGACAATCCTGTCTGTGACAGAGTAAATAAGAGATAATGAGTTACTTTGTGTACATATAAGATGCTGACCCTACCTAGTTCACATAGTAAGTTTCAGAGTTGGGATTTGAACCCAACTCTTTGGGACACTGAGGCCAGCATTCTAGTCAGTATGCATGCTATCTGGTTCTGCACACTTCACTGTTCATCAATTCATACAAGATTTCCTGAGTTTTTCTGAAAATACCCTTCCTGCCATTTCTTAAGGCACAATAGTATTCCATCATAATTCCTTGCTTAACCACTCCTCAACTAAAGGGTATCTCTTTAATTTCTAACTCTGTGCCTTAAAAAGAGCTGCTATAAACATTTTTAAAAGGATCTTTTTAAAAGATCTTTCTTCTTTTTTTCCAGAGAAGAAGGGAGCATTCACTTAGGAAGAAGGATAATCCAAATTTATAATTCTGTAGATATTGCTACTCTATGGTTTTAGTTCTCCTGAAATATTTGTAGACCGATTAAAAAATTATTTACATATAGATGCAAGTTCATGAGCAGAGGTTAAGGAGGAGAAACCTTAGAAAGAAGGAGAATCTATGAGAGTTCCTGACAAATGAGAAGATATTCAGTAAAAGGGAAATTAGGACCAGGTTACTGTCCAACCTGTACATATAGATTCAGATCTACTTGTCAGGAAGCATGGGAAAGGGACTAAGCATTTTATATAGTGTTTCCTATGTGCTAAACACATTTTACAAATATTTTATTTTCTTAACAACCCTGTGAGGTAGATGTTATTATCCTAATTTTGCAGATAAGGGAACAAAGCCAAACAGAGGTTAAGTGACTTTTCCAGGTTCACCTAGCTTTAAATAAGTGTCTGAGGGGGCATATGAACTCAGGTTAGCATATGAACTTGCCAGCTTCTGGCCCAAAACTCTATTTCACCACCTATCAAAGAACCCAGATCACTGCAAAGAGTCAGAGGACATGTGTTCAAACTTCAGTACTAATATGTACTAGATGTATGACTTTGGACAAGTCACTTAACCTTCTGGGGCCTTACTTTCTTCATCTGTAAAATGAAGGAGGTAGGTTAGTCAGGGCCACTTTTCATCTCTAGACCTATGATCCTGCTGGCTTTAGAGTCCCTGACTAATTTCAATTTCAATTCAATAAACATTTATTAAATACCTACTATGTGTCAGCACTGTACTAAGCCTTGGGGATACAAAAAGAGGCAAAAGACAGTCCCTGCCCTCAAAGAGCTCACAGTCTAAAGGGGGAGACAACATGCAAACAAATACAGAAAAAACATAAAAAGGATAAATAGAAAATAAACAACATTAGGACATTACTGGAATTAAGAGAGGTTGAGGAAAACATTATTGGAATTAAGAGAGGTTGAGGAAAGCTTCCTGTAGAAGATAGAGATTTAGTTGGGACTTCCAAGGAAATCTGGGAGGTTAGTAGAGTGAAGGAGGGTATGTTCCATGCATAGAAGGCAGCCAGAAAAAATGCCTAGGTCCTGGAGATGAGGTGTTTGGGTGCGAGGGACTCCAAAATATCGACAATCCGGGTCCTGCTTGAATGAATTCGACTCAAGCCTTCTTAAAGCCAAAGAGAACAAAGTTTATTAAGGATTCGCCTAGTTGGGTTGCCTCTTAAGGAACCCTTGTAACGCTTGTATTTACAAGCCGGCCAGATAGAATCTCAGCTACACAGAGTCTGAGCTGGATTGAATCTGAGCGCCTTCATGGAGGCAAGGTGGGACTTAAATACAGAAGAGAGTATAGAAGGGATCTGGGGGAGGGGGGGTGGTCTGGTAGTCCAGGGTGATGGGAGGAGGGGTTTAGGAAGGGTCTTGAGGAGAAGTCCAAGGGGGGGGGTCAAAGGCTGGAAACAGCTGGAGGCTATCAGGAGATAGACAATGGAGGGTTTGGGTGGGAAGCAGGTGGGGCAATCCAGAGATCTTGATAGGGCAAGTATGAGAATGGATACATATCTTGATGGGAGTGCTGGGCAGCCTTGGACTGAAGTTTTGATGGGATTAAGGGTGGGGAATGCAGGTGACCTGAAATGATAATGAAAAGCCCTTGGGCTTCCTGAGACTGCCTGAACAAAAAGGAAGATTAGATTTGAGTAAGAAAGACCAGATTAAGTGGGAAGATTCAAGGGCAGCTCAAGGAGGCTCCCAGAGTCTGAACCTCATCACTGGGAGATAGTCTCTAAATTCCTGAAATAGCCAGGAGACCAGTATCATTGAATTGGGGAGTAAGGGGTTAAGAAGTCTAGAAGAGTAGGAGAGGGTTAAGTTATGAAGAGCTTTGAATGCCAAACAGAACATTTTGCATTTGTACCTGGAGGTAAAAGGAAGCCACTGCCTAATCTTATTTTATAGAGGAAATAGCTAGTCCTTTAAATGATGCCAAAGAAAGGCAGAATATCTATGTATTCTAAGGAATACACATGCAACCAAATTGTCTAGCTAGTTAGTGGAACAGCAAGCTATTTTTGACTATATAGATTTGGCTGCCAAGTGAACCAAACCAGGTTGCACAGCAATCGATGGAAAACTTGCAACCATCCTATCTATAATTAGATAACACATTTATTTGCAATTTCAGTGACAAACCAAAAGCTATATTGACCCTAACACTACCACCACCACAAAAATATGCTAATCAATTTATATTCTCTGTGCTTTACTTTAAAAACTGATGAGAGACAATGGTTGAGAGAAACACTTCCTTTATGACTTAGGGAACTACCAAAAAGAACAGCAATGAAAATTTCTCAATTGGAGTCATTTGTGGTATGGGTGGGGTACCTGCAGCCTCAAGGCCAAATGTGACCATTTAGTCCTCAAGTGCTACCTTTTGACTGAATCTAAACTTCACAGGACAAATAACCTCTAGAGGCCATACATTTCCCACCATTGGGGACTTAGTTTGATGAGTCCTAGGGTATATGTAGTTCAAATATATATATATAGAGGTTGAGTAATTGACCCAGGGTCAAAGAGCTAGTGAGTGCTTAAAGTAGAATAAGAATTCAATCTTCCAGACCCTAAATCCAAGAACTCTAATCCACTTCTCTACATGCAAAAAATTGCTAAGCAACCTTCTTTATCTGAACTCAATCTTCCATGATGACCAAAGTAATGACTTTAGTGGATAATTCATCTCCAAACTCAATGTATTGAAACTGACATTCTAAAGTGTTAGCAATAATTTCTCTTTTTGTGTCTAAGTTGTACAGGAAAATCAGCCAAAATAGTCAAAGGGTGAAATTTAATTAAGGCAAACAAAGTTAGCGTGTGCAGCATTAGGGCATAAGGGATAAGGTCACAAATAAACACACCCTCTGTAGAAGTAAAAACATAGTTAAGGTGATTTCATTTCTTGAGATGTCCTTGGACAATCAATCCACTGTGTCACAATTAAAGGTGTGAGAACCAGTTCTGTTGAAAATAAAAAGAACCCTCACTTCTCCCAGAGCCCCAGGGGTAGGGAGGAGAGGAGAGGTTGTCTGCTTTGCTTTTTTTTTTTTTCTGAAGTTCCACCAACTCTGTGGTTTGCATCATTCTAAGTACTTTCCAGTGCTATAATCAGTGATTGCTTGGTGAATTGTTTTGTTTTTCATTTCTTTTTCCTGTGAGACTCAAAAAAATTTAGTCAAACTAAAGGATAAGACAAAGTTCAGTGTATTCATCTAAATTTATAGTTTGGTTATAAATATTGCTTTAGTATACTGCTTCTTTTCTAAGGAAATGAATATGTATCAAAACTGCTTGAATAAACATTACTGGAGGTCTTTGGTCCAAGGAATTAACGGCTGAGTTAGCCAACAAATATTTATTAATGGTTTGCTATGTGCAGGTTTGGTGCTAAGTGTTCCAAATGCAAAATGCAGTAACAGACTCTGCTTGTATTCTGATGGGGGGAAGTAACACATAAATACTTAGGTACTTAGAAAATGTATTGTTGTTTGTTCAACAGGAGGACTGATAATATCATATGGGTGATGTCTTGACTTGGGCATGAATTATATTTAAGTGGGGCAGAACTGCACAAAGTCATGAACTCTGATGACAAAATATATACATAGTAGATGAAAAGTTATCTCAGGGGAGAATAGGAAATAGGTGATAGGAAGTAACTTCTGTAGAAGATGGGATTTGATCTGAGTCTTGAAGGAGGTCAAGGATACTCAGAGTTGGAAATGAGGAGACAGACTATTTCACAAATGGGAGACTGTGTAAGGACATGGAGACAGGTGATGAAGTGAAGGAACACGAACAGCAAGTATGTTGGAATAGCTGGTGTTTTGTATCAGTACAGGCAAATATAAACCATTCAGTGAGGATTTAGTTTAACTGAATGAATTAATTGGACACCAAAGAGCACAAATCAGTCAGCACTTAAAGAAATTAATTCAGACCATTCACTGGAAAGACAAATACTGAAGCTGAAGCTTAAATACTATGGCCACATAATAAGAAGATAGGAATCATTAGAAAAGACCCTGATATTGGGAAAGATTGAAAGCAAAAGGAAAAAGGGACAGCAGGAAATGTGATGGATGGACAGTGTTATGGGAGCAAAAAATGTGAGCTTGGACAGATTTCAGGAGATGGAGGATAGAAGGGCCTGGAATGCCTATGGTCCACAGGGTCACCAAGAGTGGGAAATGACTGACCAATAGCAATTTCCATAGCTATTGGGGGTCATTCATCTTGTAGGATGAATATTTTTTTTCCTTCCTCTCTGTGAACAGTTAAAAACAAAGCAAAACAAAACAAAAACTCTAACTTATCTTGAAAGCTTGTATTGCTCTATGGAAATACTGTAGAAAAATCTACAGAATGAGAGTGTCCAACCAATTTACCAATTCCACCATAATCTTGAAAGAATCATTTTTGGAATAAGGGCACTAGTGTTAGATTAAATAATTAAGATGATAATTAGGTAACCTTGGTCCCTTAACACTTATTTTCACCTCCCAAATGGTAGAAATTACTATCAAGTATCCTCGGCCTTATTGATGATTGAGAAACCTTGGAAACTAGGTAGGATTTATTAAGCAATTTCCATGAAACCACTGCCCATTTGTGGGAAGGGCACTTGGTTTTCATTAGCCTGAGGAGAGTAACATGATGGGGGTCAGGGGAAAGGAAGGGAAAAGCTTCAGATTTCATTATGAATTTAGCACATGCCAATTTCTGTTATCGAGGTAAATGCGTTTTCACCAGATACTAGTATGGAACAAATTATTTCCTTGGAGCAATATAATATTATCCATGTCAAAAGGCAAAGAGATGTTTTTTTGTTTTTTAGCACAATATATAATCTACTCAGTTAGTGATAAATTTACCCTTGAGGCCCTAAAAGAGCTGAGCTCAAAATGCTTGAATTGCTCCTGGTGGAGAAACTGACTTCCTAGAAAGTTAGAGCTGAAAGGGACCTTGGAGATCAAGTTCAAACATTCTCCTATATTCTCTCTCTTTAAAAAAAAATTCCACATAAGAATCTGGAGGTCATAGTGAATTGGATACAGAACTTAGACTATACCCAGGTCTCCTAATGCCCTTAAATGAAAAAAAAAATTCTTAAAACTAATTTTAAATTTTATAAATTAAAAGTTAATTTTTTAAAAAAAGATAAATTTTGTCTCAACACATGAACTCCCTCCACCCACCTCCACTGATATACAATCCCTGAACTCCATGGTCTTTCCACCATACCATGGAAAATCCTTGAAGGCCAATACATTAACCAAAACATTTCCATTTCTAGATGCAGCCAATGGGTTGAGGCATGCTCCAGAATAAAGTCAGGGATTTGGGTTAGGTAATTTCTGAGGGTGATTTCTGACTACTATTTCTAATAGCTAACATTTATATAATACTTTAAGGTTTGCAAAGTGCTTTTACACATTTTATCTCATTTTTCTTAGAATAGCCCTGGGAGATAGATGCTATTATGATCCCCCTTTCACAGATGAGAAACTGAGAGTTTCCTCTACCTGAAAAATAATACACCTTATTGTTGTATGTCATTTTACAACTTTCAGGAGAATATCCCATCTGTTATCTCATTTTGTTCTCACAACATTGCAGGAAGCAATCTAGATATTATAATCCCCATTTGACAGATGGAGAAATGGAATCCTGGAGAGATCTTGATTAAAATCCTGTAACTAGTAAAGTGTCAGGATAGGAAGGAGAATACTGGGTTTCCCACTCCTGAAACTCATTCTGTTTCATTAAAACATATTGTCACCACACATAGTGGTGGTGGTGACTTTGAGACTGAGATGGAATGAAGGGAACTTGGGTACCTATTAGTTATTTTAAATGAACTATTAATATTAATTATTTTAAAGAATAACATGGACACCTTGAAAGTTTATTTTTTAAAAATAATTTTATTAATAAATAAATAAAATAGCTTTTAAAATAAATGCTTTTTGGGGCAGAAGCAAGATAGTGGAGTAGAAGCAGGGACCTGCCTGAATTCTCCCACCAAACTCCTCTAAATATCTGTAAAAAATGACTTTGAACAAATTCTACAGCCCCAGAAGATGCAAAATGACAGAGTAAAACAGATTTCTAGCCCAAGACGATCTAGAAGATTGATAGGAAGGGTCTATCATGCTGGACTCAGAGTGAAGCATGGCCCATGCTGCACTGGCACAGAAGGAACTGGAGCAGGGCTCAGGGTGTTGAATCACTAGCAACTGCAGGGATTTCTGGACTTTTCAACCCACAAATGCCAAAGACAGTGTGTGGGTTATTTTTGACCCCCTTGTAATAATCAGTCAGAGAGGGGGGAGGAGCAAAGATAGCAGAGTAGAAAGATTCACATATGCTAGCTCCAAAACCACAGCCCATAAATTACCTATAAAAAGAACTCCCAACGGGTTCTGGAGCAGTGGAACACACGCAGCAATGGAGTGGAGGAGATTTCTGTTCCAGAGAGCCCTGAAAAATCAACCCCAAGGGTCCATCATGCACAGGACCCAGAGCACAGCCCAGCCCTGCCATGGCCACGACAACGAGAGGAGCAGATCTGAGCAGGCTTCAGGGACGGAATCTCCGGCAGCCACGAAGGTCCTCCACCCACAGGCACTACAGGTCAGTGAGAGAGACTTCTGGACTGGCTGAGAGGGGAGCGGGATGTCTCCATAACTCAGACCCCCTTGGGAGGCAGCAGTGGCCAGGAGTTCCCAGAGCAGACAGGACCTCAGATCCATTGCTGAAGATCTCTGCATAAACCCCCTGAGGGAACTGAGCCTGGGAGGCAGCCCTGCCCTGACCTGAGAACCTGAATTTAATCTTACCCTGAATAGCAGCCTCACCAGCAGCTGAAAGCCCCGAGGCGGGGGAGCAGCATTTGAATCTCAGACCCCAAGTACTAGCTGGGCAGATCTAGAGGTGAGGTGGGGATGGAGAGGAATCTCAGAAGTCAAGTAACTGGCTGGAAAAAAGCCCAGAAAAGGGGGAAAAAATAAGACCATAGAAGGTTACTTTCTTGGTGAACGGATGTCTCCTCCTTTCTGATGAGGAAGAACAATGCTTAGCATCAGGGAAAGACATAGAAGTCAAGGCCTCTGTATCCCAAATATCCGAAACAGATATCCAATGGGCTCAGGCCATGGAAGAGCTCAAAAAGGATTTTGAAAATCAAGTTAGACAGGTGGAGGAAAAACTGGGAAGAGAAATGAGAGAGATGCAAGAAACGCATGAAAAACTGGTCAATACCTTGCTAAAGGAGACCCAAAAAAATGCTGAAGAAAATAACACCTTGAAAAATAGGCTAACTCAATTGGCAAAAGAGGTTCAAAAAGCCAATGAGGAGAAGAATGCTTTCAAAAGCAGAATTAGCAAAAATGGAAAAAGAGATTCAAAAGCTCACTGAAGAAAATAGTTCTCTCAAAATTAGAATGGAACAGATGGAGGCTAATGACTTTCTGAGAAACCAAGAAATCACAAAACAAAACCAAAAGAATGAAAAATGGAAGATAATGTGAAATATCTCATTGGAAAAACAACTGATCTGGAAAATAGATCCAGGAGAGACAATTTAAAAAGTATGGGACTACCTGAAAGCCATGACCAAAAAAAGAGCTTAGACATCATCTTTCATGAAATGATCAAGGAAAACTGCCCTGACATTCTACAAGCAGAGGGCAAAATAAGTATTGAAGGAACTCACCAATCACCATCTAAAAGAGATCCAAAAAGAGAAACCCCTAGGAACACTGTGGCCAAATTCCAGAATTCCCAGGTCAAGGAGAAAATCTTGCAAGCAGCTAGAAAGAAACAGTTCCAGTATTGTGGAAATACAATCAGGATAACCCAAGATCTAGCAGCTTCTACATTAAGGGATAGAAGGGTGTGGAATAGGATATTCCCGAAGTCAAAGGAACTAGGACTCAAAACAAGAATCACCTACCCAGCAAAACTGAGTATAATACTTCAGGGGAAAATATGGTCTTTCAATGAAACAGAGGACTTTCAAGCATTCTTGATGAAAAGACCAGAGCTGAAAACAAAATTTGACTTTCAAATACAAGAATGAGAAGAAGCATGAAAAAGCAAACAGCAAAGAGAAGTCATAAGGGACTTACCAGAGGTGAACTGTTTACATTCCTACATGGAAAGACAATATTTGTAACTCTTAAAACTTTTCAGTATCTGGGTAGTTGGTGGGACTACACACACACACACACACAAACACACACACATGCATACACATGCTCACACACACATACACACAAGCATGCACACACAGAGACAGAGCACAGAGTGAATTGAATAGGATGGGACCATATCTTAAAAAAATTAAGATAAATGTATAAGAGAAATGTATTGAGAGGAGAGAGGGTGAAATAGAATGGGGCAAATTATCTCTCATGGAAGAAGCAAGCAGGAGACTTTTTAGTGGAGGGAAAAAGAGGAGAGCTGAGAAAAAAAAACAAGAAGTTTACCCTCATCACATTTGACTAAAGGAAGGAGTAAAATGCACACTCATTTTGGTATGAAAACCTATCTTACAGTACAGGAAAGTGAAGGAGAATGAGATAAGCAGGGAGGGAGGGATGATGGAAGGGAGGGCAATGGAAGAAGGAAGCAATTTGAAGTCAACACTCGGGGAGGGACAGGATCAAAAGACAGAATAGAAACAATGGGGGGCAGAATAGGATGGAGGGATATACAGTTAGTCTTACACAACATGACTATTATGGAAGTCATTTGCAAAACTACACAGATAGGGCCTATATTGTATTGCCTGCCTTCCCAAAGGGAATGGGTGGGGAGGGAGGGATGGGGAGAATTTGGAACTCAAAGCTTTAGGAACAACTGTTTAGTATTGTTGCTTCTACTAGGAAATAAGACATACAGTTAATGATGAATAGAAAGTCATCTGGCCCTACAGGACAAAAGAGAAGATGGGGATAAGAGAAGGGAGGGATGATAGAAGAGAGGGCAGATTGGTGATAGGGAAAATTAGAATGCTTGGTGTATTGGGGTGGGGGGAGGGGATAAAAGGGGAGAAAATTTGGAACCCAAAATTTTGTGAAAATGAATGTAAAAAGTTAAATAAATAAATTTATATATATATAAAAAGAAAATAACACTTTTAAAAATAGACTGACCCTTGAGAGGCCTGGAAAGACTTATATGAACTGATTCTAAGTGAAAGAAGCAGGACCAGGAGAACTTTGTGCACAGCAGCAACCACAGTGTGTGAGGAATTTTTCTGGTAGTCGTAGTACTTCATTGCAATGCAAGGACTTAAAAAATTCCCAGTGGACTCTTGAGGCAAAATGCCTTGCACATCCCACGAAAGAACTATGGAGTTGGATCACAGATAGAAACAGATAATTTTCTTTTGTATTATGTTTTGTTTTGTTTTATGATTTCTCCCATTCATTTTAATTCTTTTATGCAACACAACTAGGGTGAAAATGTATTTAATAGGACTGTATGTGTAGAACCTATATAAAATTGTATTCCATCTCAGGGAGGGAGTGAGGAGGTAGGGAGGAATGAGGGGAAAGAAGTGGAAAAAAATCTAAGATATATGGAAGTGATTGTAGAGCACTGAAAACAAATAAAATAATTTTAAAATATTAAAAAAATAGCCTGACCCAAATGACAAAAGAGCCCCAAAAAGCCAATGAGGAGAAGAATGCCTTAAAAGGCATAATTGGCCAAATGGAAAAGGAGATCCAAAAGGTCACTGAAGAAAAGTATTGCTTCAGAATTGGAATGGAGCAAATAGAAGCTAATAACTTTATGAGAAATCAAGAAATTATAAAACAAAACCAAAAGAATAAAAAAATAAAAGACAACATGAAATATCTCATTGGAAAAACAACTGACCTAGAAAATAGATCCAGGAGAGAATATTGAAAAATTATTACTTTACCTGAAAACCATGATCAAAAAAGAACCTAGACATTATCTTTCAAGAAATTATCAAGGAAAACTGCCTTGATAGTCTAGAATCAGAGGATAAAATAGAAATGGAAAGAATTCACAGATCACCTACTGAAAGAGATCCCAAAAGGAAAAATCCTTAGGAATATTGTTGCCAAATCTCAAAGTTCCCAGGTTAAAGAGAAAATATTACAAGCAGCCAGAAAGAACCAATTCAAGCACTGTGGAAACACAATCAGGATAAGACAGGATTTAGCAGCTCTGACACTAAGGGACTGAAGGGCTTAGAATATGATATTCTAGAGGTCAAAGGAGATAGAATTAAAACCAAGAATCATCTACCCAGCAAAACTGAGTATAATACTTCAGGGGAAAAAAAATGCAATTTCAAGGAAAGAGAGGACTTCCAAGCATTCTTGTTGAAAAGACCAGAGTTGAATAGAAAATGTGACTTTCAAATAGAAGAATCAAGAGAAACATAAAAAGGTATACTGGAAAGAAGCCATGAAGGACTCATTAAAGTTGAACTGTTTACATTACCGCATGGAAAGATAATATTTGCAACTCATGACACTTTTCTCAGTATTAGGATAGATAGAGGGAATATGTGTGTGTGAGTGTGTGTGTATTATATATGTGATGGTATATGTGTATGTGTATATTTTATACAGAGGGCACATAGTGAGCTGAATATGATGGGAAGATACCTCAAAAATAAAGTTAAGTGTTGAGAGAAATGTGCTGGGAGAAAGAGAAAGGAGAATGCAGTAAATCATCTCACCTAAACGAGTCAAGAAAGAGCTTTTACAATGGAGGGGAAAAGGAGAGAGTTAAGAAGAAATAAGTGAGCCTCACTCTTAAGGAGGGAATAACTTACAGTCAATTGGGTATGGAAATCTATCAGGTGGGAAGGGATAGGAGAGGGAGGATAATAGAAGGGGCAGCAGATTGAGGGAAGGGGTAACCAGAAGCAAACACTATTGTGGGAGGACAGGTCAAGGAAGAGAATGGAACAAATTCAGGGCAGGACAGGACAGAGGAAAATGTTAGTCTTTCACACCATGGCTATCATGGAAGTGTTCTGCATGACTACACATGTATGATTTATGCTTGCTTTCTCAATGAGGGTGGATGGTGAAGGAGGAAGGAAGAGGACGTGGAACTCAAAGATTTAAAAATGAATGTTAAAAGTTGTTTTTGCATGCAACTGGGAGATGTTACACAGGCAATCTGGTATAGAAATCTATCTTTCCCTGCAGGAAAATAGAGGGGAGGAAGATGGGAGAAGTGGATGGTGATAAAAGGGAGGGCAGATTAAGGAAAGGGGTGGTTGGAGTTCACACTGTCCTGGGGTAGGGGGAGGGGAGAGATGGGGAGAAAATCTGCAATTCAAACTATTGTGGAAGTGAATGTTGAAAACTGAAAATAAATTATATTAAAAGAAATAAAATAAAATAATGCTTGTTGTGTGAGTTTTTGACTAATTCAAGGGGGCTAAATTCAAGAGGGAAAAAGTCATGTCTGTGATGAATTTGTCAAGGATCAAATTTTAATTTCATTAACGGATGCTTTGGAGTCATACATAAATGAAATGTAGACACTGAAATTTGATAAGACTTCAAATTCTATATTAGACATGCTGAGGAAGACATTGGTAGCCACACATAGATAAAGGCATAGAGATCATATTTTGTTCCTCTCAGAAACTTCTCGGACATATATATACACACCCCAAAACCCAATATATGCACCAATGAAAAGCATAGAGGAGGCTGTGTTTGTTGACTATCTGACTAACTGACATATTATTTTATTGCCTCTTACTTCAGGGTCAAAGACTCACAAATCCAGTGCTGAAAACGATCTAAGAAGCCATTAATCTAACTCTTTCATTTTATAGATGAGGAAACTGAGGCCTCAGTGGCTTGCTCAAGATCACATATACACAAGAAGCAAGACATGAGCCACATCCTCTGACTGTACAGAACCATTAAACCATTGAACTCTGTATCATCATGCCATCTAGTAACCTGATTTTTTTTTTGATTGTGCAAAAATCTTACAGAGTATTTCCTCTCTATATGATCATTTCCATCCATCCCTTCAAAAGTTGAAGCAAGTGAAACATTTAACTCAATGGAATGTTTTCCATAATATAGCACAAAATGTGATGTCATTTAAGGAGAGTATAGAAAGAGGCTATTGAGGGCAAGACAAAGTCTTTAAAGGATTATTTTTGTTGTTGTTCAGTTGTGTCTGACTCTCTGTGACCCCATTTGGAGTTTTCTTGGCAAAGGTATTAGAGTGGTTTGCTATTTCCTTTTCTAGCTCATTTCATAGATGAGGAAACGGTATTAAGTGACTTGCCCAGGGTCACCCAGCTAATAAGTTTCTGAGGCCAGATTTGAATTCAGGAAGATGAGTCTTCAGACCTGACAATCTATCCACTGTACCATCTGAATGTCCAGCATGCTTATTATAAGTGCATTCGAAGGAACCTTAGAGATCATCTTGTCCAGTTTCTCCTAATTTGACATACAAGGAAACTGAGCCCCAAAGAAATGAATTTGCTTTCTCAAAGTCAAATAGTTTTGTATACAGCATAGCAAGTATGGTAAAATGTAAGAGTTGAAAGATACGGATTCAAATCCCAACTCTGTCACTTAATACATATGTGTCCTTAGTTCCTGAACTATGAGTTTCTATTTCCTCAGCTATAAAATGAACTATTTGAGCTATGTTTCCATGGTCCCTTCTAGTCCTAAAACTTTGAGCCTCTGATCCTATGACTCAAGCTCAGGTCTTCTATTTATAAATCCAAGGATCTTTGCTATTTTTCTTTTGGCTCTACTTATCTACAGCCAGGAAGTTGTTGCATGACTATCACCAGTGACATTACCTCAAAAATGCAGCTGAGTTCCTGCAGTGACTTGTTTGCCTGTGTCTTGCAGTTAAAGCACACAGTGGTAGTGCTGTTCTCTCACTTAGAGACACACTGTTCTTTTATTTTTTTAGACAGTTACTGTTCCCTCAGCCAATGTGACTTAGATTCTTTTTTTGTTTTTGTTATTTAAAATTTTCCCTCAAAGGAGTGAAGGCATGAGTTAGCACAGAACACTGTTACTGTGGGTGACTAAGGATGATTCAGGACTTCGGAGTCCAGAGACTCCTGAACTCTTGGACTTCTTCCAGTGTACATTAGAGACAAGTTGTGATCTATTGAGGCTTTAGTTTTCTGAACTTTCTGGTTTAAAAAAAAAGCATCTGTCCGCTGTGCCTTTTTTTGTGGAGGAGTTTCAGATCATAACTCTTCTCAGATTAGTCTGTGAGTCTTGAGAGCAGAAACTATCTTTTGCCTTTTTTGTATCCCAAGTGCATGGCACATAGTAGACACTTAGCAAATGCCTTCTGACTGTTGACTTGACTTCCCAAAAGGCAAGGATCCATTGAGTAGTGCAAAAAATACAGAAGAAAGAATCAAAAGACCTACGGTACCTGTGACACCTGCCAGCTGAGTAAGATTGTCAGGATTCATCAGCTTATATCCACAGTGAGTCAAAGCAATGGCTTTCTCTGTGGTCAAGCCAATCCAACCAAACAAAAACAGAATTGTATCTCCAGTGATCAAAAGCACCTTAGGGCAAGGAGTCTGGAATTTGTTTGAGTTCCCCAAGCCACAGTCAGTCATACAGTCCCCAAACTGTAAGTTTCCAGAGACATGGAAGGAAGTACACCTGGTACTCCCTGAAACAGGGACTAGTCCTTACTCCTTCTTTGGCATAAGCTATTGAAGGCATCTCACCAGACATAAAAATAGGTATAACTTGCAGCTCTGAACAAACCTTAGGGGGTCTCCAAGATTAGGGGACCAAAAGGAATATGTTGGCAAAATCAGTATTACTTTTGATTTGTCAAGGCTTGTTGCAGAGCTCAAAACCTTCTAGTAGAAGTAGAAACATTAGTAGAGATGTTTGTGTGTATTTAGGAGTGGGGAGGAGGTGGTAACAATAGTAAAAAAGATTTATGCTGGTACTTGAATTAGAAAGTTTGTTCCAAATACTATATTGAGAGGAATAAAGTGGCATCTTATGAATGTTGATTCTTCTACATTTCAAATAAATTTGTCCCCATGCATGAATGAAAAGCATTGATAGGCAGGGAGAATAGACATTGACTTGACTGGATTTGATGAATTAGCTGTAATAGGGAATATTTTCATTTTTAGAAGATATTCAGTGGTTTTTAATGATAAATTTATGATCATATCATTTAGACTACCTGCTGAGAATTAATTATTGGAAGTAGAGACCTTCAACATGGCAGAATGGATAGAGCACATAACTTGGAATCAAGAATAAATTGGTTCAAATCTTCCCTCAAACATTTGGTAGCTGTGTAATATTGTGCAAGTTGCTTACCTTTTCTAAGCCTCAGTTTTCTTGTATGCAAAATGGGGTTAATAATAATAGTATCTACCTCACAAGGTTATTGTGAGTTTCAAATGAAAATTTTTTTCCAAATCTTAAAGGTATTCTATAGATATGAATTATAATTTGAAGGTGCTATTTAGAGGGTTGACATGCTTAACCTTCATTTTCATTCACTTTAAATTTTGCAAAGCACCTTACCTCACAAAAATCGTTTGAGGTACTATTATTAATTTAATTTACAGACGAGGAAATGGAGGTACACAGAGCTTAAGTGACTTGCCTAGACTCACACATTTATTAATTGTCTGAGGCAGGATTTGAACTCATCTTTCTGATTCTGATTTCAGCTATGCCACTTAACCTCCATATCCCTACACAAAGTCTCCAAAAGGTGGAATACATTCTTTCTCTATACATATACATATACATTGTGTGAATGCATGTATAGATGCTCCCTTGTTTTGTGCCTTAACTGTAGCTAAAGTTAGGGATGATTCTGGTGGCTTACTGGTTCATATGAGGATTAAATCTTCAGCCTTAGCAGATATAATTGTTATCTGTTACAAATTAATAGATATCTCTTCAATTTCTTCTTCTAGCAAATGAGTGAGGTAGATTAAATGGCCCCCAGCTATTCCAGCTCTGATGGTGATATTTATGCTCCCCATGTGATTTGCTCTTGTAGACATTATGTAATAAGATAAGTAGATATATAATGTCGATTATAAGAAATTCTATATGATGGTGGTGGTTGAAGGGATGACTTTTAGTTAAATTCCATAACTAAGGTGGTGCTGTCAACTGTTTCTTCTTTTCAGACTGCCACGGAACAAATTTATTCTTCTGGTCTCTATTTTCATGGGTGTTTTGCTTTTTCTTTTTTCTTGAACAAAGTAACATGAGAGAGATGTATCTCTTATATAAGTAAATAGTGTGCCATAGTGTAAAGAATTCTATAGCAAACTTTCTATGTGACCTTTCACCTCTCTGGGCCTATTTTCTCATTGGTAAAGCAAAGATGGAAGTAGGATTAGACCTTGAAAATCCCTTCCAGCTCTGGGACTATATATATGGCTATTGCTGGGTTCATGGTCTTCAAACTGATTGTTTTTCCAAGTTTATTTTCACATTATCTTATTAAGCTGATTCACTGAATTAATAGGGTTGGCCACAAATAGACCTATATGAAGAACATTGGATTGACTCTTTTTCAGCTGGTTTGTTTGTTTGTTTCTGCATTTGTTGGTTTTTGTCATGTAGACACAGTCTACAATGGAAAACCCCAGTGGGTGACCTGTACCTGACTTTTAAATTCTACTTTTTATTTCTTTCCAAATGCTCCTGTCTTTTTGGATTTATAGAACATTTGTAGGTCTTTGATGTGTCATAGTTAATATTTAACTTTAAGTCAACAATAAAAATGTTCCTAGTTTGTTACAGGTTCAGCTTCATTTAGAATGAGAGATTCAAGTTGATTTTTCTGCAGCGTTTAGACAACATCCTGACATTTCTTCCTGTGTTTTAATCAAATGCATTTTGAAAAATGTTTCCCTGGTAACTTAGGGTATGCATGGGTGATAAACTCATTAAAAATGCTGATGGTTAAACTCTTTTTTGGTTTATTGAGGTCAAACCTTTATAGACAAAGTAAAGCAGGGAGCTGAACAATCATTTGGTAAATGTGGACAATGTAGATCAATCAATTGAGATAAGTTTCCTTAGAAACCTGTTACTTTGACCATTTCACATTTCAGCACCATTGTGGTTGTTAATCCTGGGCAGAACAGATTGCCAATTCACAGGAATAAGTGTAGGGTCTGAAGGGACAAACATTGTATATCAGATATAACAGTGAACTAACTTTCATTATTGGCTTATGGAATTTGTCTCATTACTTACTCATCATAGCTCTTATATTTCGGAAATTTCAGGTACCTAAAGATAAAAACCTAAATGTTGTGAGTCCTCCTTTGACTTGCCAGGGAGGGACACAAATCCTGGTATTTTTTTGTTCTTTCCTCTATCAGAAAGCAAGACATGTTGATGCCAAGTCAATTTCACTCAACAATAAGTTAGGCAATCTGAACACAAAGACAAAAACTAAAATATTCCTAACCTAGAGTTTACATTCTACCAGGGGAATGGGAACACAAGATGTAACAATAAATTGATAAATAAATATAACGTAACACAAGCAGGAAGAAAGCACTTAAGAACTTAAACAATCAGGAAAAATGTAAGGGGATGGAGGAGAGAAGAGAAAATGTAGAACAACTTTTTCTAAGAGTGTGATAAGAGTTAGTCTGGGAAAAATAAGGTGATTCTCATGAAACATGAATAGTTCTTTGAGGTTTGATAAATTCAAATTATAGTTCAAGTAGTTGACCCAATTCTGTGATATTCTCTGTCTTAAATAGCACAGGAGTATGAGATGAGAAAACAGTTAGTGGGGATAACTCATGATTAGAATTTGAGAAGGAGTAACCAGTGATAAAAGGAGGGTATAATTTAAGGGTAGACAAAAGCTGTAGTTAAATCAATCAACTATATGGTCAAGACTGTGAAAGGAGGAAATGAATGTAGAAAAGGACTGATGGAAATACAGAAAGGAGTAGAAAGATTAGAGGTAATGGTAAGGATAAAGAATATTTTAGTTTAGGGAGACATTGATAAATGGTCAAAGGATATAAATAAGTGATTGTCAAAGGAAAAAACCCATGGTATCAACAATCATATGAAAAATGCTTCAAATCACTAATACTAGAAAAAGGCAAGCTAAAGCAACCCTGAGGTTCTACTTCATATTCATCAGATTGGCAAAACTGACAAAAAAAAAAAAAAGGAAAATGACAAATGATGGAAGAGCAGGGAGAAAACAAACACATTAAGTGCTGTGTTGGTGGAGTTGTGATTTGGTCCGGCCATTCTAGAAAACACTTTGATAACAAGCATCAAACTGAATCACACATAACCTTTGACACAGAAATATCATCAGTAAGCCTCTAATTCAAAGAGACCAAAGAAAGGGGTGAGGACTCACACATAAAAAAATATTTATAGTAGCTCTGCTTATATGGGCAAAAATTGGAAATTAAGGAGTGCCCATCAGTTGAAGAAGGGCTGAACAAATTGTGATTTATGAATCTAGTGAATATTATTGTTCTGTAAGAAATGACAGGAGGGATGGTTGCAGTAGAAATTGGAGAGATTTGTGTTAACAGACTCAGAAGAACTCTTTGCACAATACCAAAAATGCTGTACAAACAAACAACTTTGAAAGACTTAAGAATTCTGATCAATGCAATGGATCAAGCACAATTGCACAAGACCTATGATAAAGTGTAACTTCCTCCTGATAGAGAAATGATGGACTTTAACATGCGGAACTAAATATACATTTTTGGAAATGACTGATGTAGGGATTTGTTTTGTTTGATCATGCATATTTGTTCCAAGGGTTTTCTTTTCTTTTCTTTTTTTTTTCCTCTTTTTTTAAAATTTTTTTTAATGTTTTACAATCATTTCCTTAAAGTTAAGATTTTATCCCCCCCACCCTTCCCCCAATACCCCCCTCCCTCCCCATGACAGCATACAATTCTGTTTAGGTTCTACATATACTTTCCTATTGAGCACATTTTCACTATATTCATGCTATGTAGTCGAACTAAAATAAATGGAAGAAATCATATAACAAATCAAAACATAATACACTGAAACCCACCCACACACAAACATGATCTGCTACATTCTCCAAGTGACTTCCACATTTCTTTCTCTGAGTGTGGAAGGCATTTTGCCTTAGAAGACTGACATTAGGTTTTGTTTTTTTTTTTCTCAGTAAGTTCTTGTGTTATTACAAAGTTCCAAGTCTACCAGAAAAAACTCTCACACACTGTGGTCGTTGCTGTGCACAAAGTTCTCCTGGTTCTGCTCCTTTCACTCAGTATCAGGTCATATAAGTCCTTCCAGGCCTCCCTGAAGTCTTCTTGTTCATCATTTCTTATGGCACAATAGTACTCCATTACATTCATATACCATAATTTATTCAGCCATTCCCCAATTGATGGGCATCCTCTTGACTTCCAGTTTTTGGCCACCACAAAGAGTGCTGCTATAAATATTTTTGTACACGTGGGACCCTTTCCCGTTTTTATAATCTCTTGGGGATACAATCCTAGTAGCGATATTTCTGGGTCAAAGGGTATGCACATTTTTGTAGCCCTTTGGGCATAGTTCCAAACCGTTCTCCAGAAGGGTTGGATGATCTCACAGCTCCACCAACAATGAATTAGTGTTCCAACTCTCCCACATCCTCTCCAGCATTTATCATTTCCTTGTTCTGTCATGTTTGCCAATCTTACAGGTGTGATGTGGTACCTCAGAGTTGTTTTGATTTGCATCTCTCTAATCAATAGTGATTTAGAGCACTTTTTCATATGATTATAGATATTTTTGATTTCTTCCCCTGAAAATTGCTTGTTCATATCCTTTGCCCATTTATCAATTGGGGAATGACTTGTATGGTTATATATTTGAGTCAGTTCTCTATATATTCTAGAAATGAGGCCTTTATCCCCGAGCTTAGCTGTAAAAATTTTTTCCCAATTTACTACATCCCTCCAAATTTTGGTTGCATTGGGTTTGGTTGTGCAAAAACTTTTCAGTTTAAAGTAATCAAAATTATCCATCTTGCATTTCATAATGCTTTCTATTGTTTCTTTAGAAAAAAATTCTTCCCCTCTCCATAAATCTGATAAATACACTATACCTTGCTTCTCCAGTTTATTCATGGTATCAATCTTTATACCTAAATCATGTACCCATTTGGACTTTATTCTTGTGTACGGTGTGAGGCATGGGTCTATGCCTAATTTCTGCCACACAGTTAACCAGTTTTCCCAGCAATTTTTGTCAAACAATGACTTCTTATCCCAGAAGCTGGGATCTTTGGGTTTATCAAACAGGAGGTTGCTATATTCCTTGCCAACTGTGTCTTGAGTGCCAAGCATATTCCATTTGTCTACCCCTCTGTTTCTTAGCCAATACCAAGTGGTTTTGATAATTGCTGCTTTATAATACAATTTGAGGTCTGGTAGCGCTAGGCCACCTTCCCAAGCATTTCTTTTCATTAGTCCCTTTGATATTCTGGACCTTTTGTTTTTCCAAATGAATTTTGATATTATTTTATCCAGCTCTAGAAAATAATTATCTGATAGTTTAATTGGTATGGCACTAAATAAGTAGATTAATTTAGGTAGAATTGTCATTTTTATTATATTAGCTCGGCCTACCCATGAACAACTGATGTTTTTCCACTTACTTAAATCTGACTTTATTTGTGCAAAAAGTGTCTTGTAATTGTGTTCATATAATCCCTGGGTTTGTTTTGGCAGGTAAACTCCTAAGTATTTTATAGTGTCTACTCTAGTTTTAAATGGGATTTCTCTTTCTATCTCTTGGAGTTGGACTTTGTTGCTAATATATAGGAATGCAGAAGATTTGTGTGGGTTTATTTTGTAACCTGCAACTTTGCCAAAGTTGTTTATTATTTCAAGTAGCTTTTTACTTGAATCTCTGGGATTCTCTAAATATATCATCATATCATCTGCAAAGAGTGATAACTTAGTTTCTTCTTTGGCTATTTTTATTCCTTCAATTTCTTTATCTTGTCTAATTGCTACCGCTAACATTTCTAGTACCATATTGAATAATAATAGTGATAATGGGCATCCTTGTTTCACCCCTGACCTTATTGGAAATGCTTGCTGAAGGTTTTAGGTAGATACTGCTTATTATTTTATGGAAAGTTCCCTTTATTCCTATGTTCTCCAGTGTTTTTAATAGGAATGGGTGTTGTGTTTTGTCAAAAGCTTTTTCTGCATCAATTGAGATAATCATGTGGTTTTTGTTGGTTTTGTTGTTGATATGATTGATAATGCTAATAGTTTTCCTAATATTGAACCAGCCCTGCATTCCTGGTATGAAACCTACCTGATCATAATGTATTATTCTCTTGATAAGATGCTGTATTCGTTTTGCTAAAATCTTGTTGAAAATTTTTGCATCTATATTCATTAGAGAAATTGGTCTATAATTTTCTTTTTCTGTTTTATCTCTTCCTGGCTTGGGTATCAAAACCATATTGGTATCATAGAAAGAATTTGGGAGTACTCCTTCTTCCCCAATTTTCCCAAAAAGTCTATATAGTATTGGAATTAACTGTTCTTTAAAGGTTTGATAGAATTCACTTGTGAATCCATCTGGTCCTGGAGATTTTTTCCTAGGGAGTTCATTGATGGCTTGTTCAATTTCTTTTTCTGAGATGGGGTTGTTTAAGTATTCAATTTCCTCTTCTGTTAATCTGGGCAATTTGTATTTTTTAAAATATTCATCCATCTCATTTAGATTATCGAATTTGTGGGCATAAAGTTGGGCAAAATAATTTCTAATTATTGTTTTAATTTCCTCCTCATTGGAGGTGAGTTCACCCTTTTCATTTTTAATATTAGTAATATGATTTTCTTCTTTCTTTTTTTTAATCAAATTGACCAAAGGTTTATCAATTTTATTAGTTTTTTCATAAAACCAACTATTGGTTTTATTTATTAATTCAATAGTTTTCTTAATTTCAATTTTATTAATCTCTCCTTTGGTTTTCAGTATTTCTAATTTGGTATTTTCTTGGGGATTTTCAATTTGTTCTTTTTCTAGCTTTTTCAGCTGCATGCCCAAGTCATTGATCTCCTCTTTCTCTATTTTATTTATGTAGGCATTCAAAGATATAAAACTTCCCCTAAGAACTGCTTTTGCAGTATCCCATAAGATTTGGTAGGTTGTCTCATTATTGTCATTCTCTTGAATGAAGTTGTTGATTGTTTCTATGATTTCTTCTTTAACCCATTCCTTCTTTAGGATTAAATTATTTAGTTTCCAACTGATTTTTGCTTTATCTTTCCATGGCCTTTTATTACATATAATTTTTATTGCATTATGATCTGAGAAGGATGCACTGATTATCTCTGCCTTTCTGCACTGGATTTTGAGATTTTTATGTCCTAGTACATGTTCAATTTTTGTAAATGTTCCATGTACTGCTGAGAAAAAGGTATATTCCTTTCTATTCCCATTCAATTTTCTCCAAAGATCTATCATATCTACCTTATCTAGAGTTTTATTTACCTCCTTAACCTCTTTCTTGTTTATTTTGAGGTTAGATTTATCAAGTTCAGAAAGAGGGAGGTTGAGGTCCCCCACTAGTATAGTTTTGCTGTCAATTTCTTCCTTCAACTCCCTCAATCTCTCCTCTAAGAATCTGGATGTTATACCACTTGGATCATACATGTTTAGTAATGATATTGCTTCATTGTCTATGGTGCCTTTTAGCAGGATATAGTTTCCATCCTTATCCCTTTTGATTAGATCTATTTCTGCTTTTGCTTTGTCTGAGATTAGGATTGCTACTCCTGCCTTTCTTACATCAGCTGAAGCACAATATATTCTGCTCCATCCTTTAACCTTTATCCTATGTGTATCCCCCCGTTTCAAATGTGTTTCTTGTAAGCAGCATATTGTCGGATTATGGCTTTTAATCCATTCTGCTATCCGTCTCCGTTTTATAGGAGAATTCATTCCATTCACATTCACAGTTATGATTACAATCTGTGTATTTCCCTCCATCTTCTTTCCCACCATTTGTGCTTTTAGCTCTGCTGTCTCCCCCTCCTCACTAGTATTTACTTTTCACCACCTCCTCTTGCTGCCTTCCCCTCTTTCTTTTAGCCCCCCTCCCTTTTACTCCCCTTTACTCTTACTGCTTCTTCCCTCCCTTTTGCCTCCCTCCCCTTTCTTCCTCCTTCCCCTCCCACTGCTTATAGAGCTAGTTAGGATTTTCTACTTAAGTTTATTGTTCCGTCCTTTAAACAAATCCGATGAGAGTACCTCTCCCACAATGCTCATCTCCCTCCCCTCTTTCCCTCTACTATGATTTTGTACTTCTTCTTGTGATGTAATTTGCCATTTTCTGCTGCCTTCTTTTCACTCCTCCTATTACACTCCCTTCTCATACTTAAATCACATTTTTTATCATGATATCATTTACTTTATACCCATTCCCCCTATGCTTATCCCTTTTATATTTCTTAATAGACGCACAGTTCTCAAGATAAACAGATATCATCTTCCCTTATAGGGAGGTGAACAACTTGCCCTCATTGAGTGGCAAGTTGTTCCCCCCCCCCCGCACTGTTTACCTTTTTATGATTCTCTTGAGACCTGCAATTGAAGATCGAATTGTCTATTAAGTTCTGGTGTTTTGGTCAGGAAACTCTGGAAATCCCTTACTTCGTTGAATGACTTTCTCCTTGCCTGAAATGTTATGCTGAACTTTGCTGGGTAGTTGATCCTTGGTTGCAGTCCCAGCTCCTTTGCCTTATGGAATATTGGGTTCCAATTCTTTCGATCTTTTAATGTAGAAGCTGCAAGGTCCTGTGTAATCCTGATTGTATCTCCTTGATATTTAAATTGTTTCTTTCTGGCTGCTTGTAATATTTTCTCCTTCACTTGATAGCTCTGGAATTTGGCAACTATATTTCTTGGGGTTTTGAGTTTGGGGTCCCTTTTAGGAGGGCAACGGTGGATTCTTTCGATGACTATTTTTCCCTCTGAATCTAGTACTTCTGGGCAGTTTTCCTTGATGATTTCCTGGAAGATATTGTCCAGGCTCTTTTCTCCATCCTGGGTTTCTGGCAGGCCAATAATTCTAAAGTTTTCTCTTCTGGATCTATTTTCCAGGTCAGTTGTTTTTCCAATTAGATATTTTACATTTTCTTCTATCTTTTCATTCTTTAGATTTTGTTTGACTGATTCTTGCTGTCTCATTGAGTCGTTAGTTTCTACTTGCCCAATTCTAATCTTCATCACATTGTTTTCTTCTGTTAACTTTTGCATCTCTTTTTCCATCTGCCCAATTTTTCCTTTTAAGAAGCTATTTTCTCCAGTTAATTTTTGAACTTCTTTTTCCATTTGTTCAATTTTCCTTTTCAAGGAGATGTTCTCATCAGTGAATTCTTTCTTAATAATTTTAAACTCATTGGCCAGTTTATCTTCTATTTCCTTCTTCAGCTGTTCCAGGAGAGCTGCTTGTACTTGCGAGTAGTTCATAGTCCCTTCTGAAGTTTCAGATGGAAGTACAGTCTCAGCTGTGACCTCTTTGGGGCTTGTGCTTTGGTCCTTATCCCCATAGAAAGATTCTATGGTTCTTTCGGCCCTCTTCTTTTTCCTGTTCATGATTTTGATTGAGTGTTGTGGCTTCTGGTTCTTTCAGTCAGAAGCTAGAGAACTTTTTGCTGAGCTGATGTGTGAAAAAGCTAAAAGCAGGTAACAGAGTTATGGGTGATGGTTAGATGTAAAGTATCATGTGGATTAGTTTATCAACTACGCCTTTGAGAAGCAGGTTCAGAAGAATACTTAGTAGAATATAAAAAGTATGGTAAAGTGTTAATGAAAGAGAAGAGAAAGGGTAAAGGTCAAGATCTTGGAGCATTCGCCTGAGCGGGTGGATGGGAGCAACAGCTCTGAGGATGAGAAGCTATTGTGAAGGGCCCTGTTCAGTTGTTTCAGTCATATCTGACTCTCCATGACCCCATTTGGGGTTTGCCTGGCAAGGATACTGGAATGGTTCACCGTTTATTTTTCTACTCATTATGCAGATGAGGAAGCTGAATCTAAGAGGGTTAAGTGACTTACTATAGGTCACACAGCTAATGTCTGAGGTCAGATTTAAACTGAGAAAGATGAGTCTCCTTGATACCAGGCCTGGGACTCTATCCACTGGGCCATCTAGCTACTTCACGAAGAGCCCTAGGAAACCGGATTAGGGGAGGAGGAGGGTAGTTACCAAAACAAAGAAGAGCGTTACAAGAAAGAGACATAGAGGGGAACTCATTGTGCTTGGACTACTTCGTAATGTTATCTCACTTCTAAGAATTTAAGAATTAAGTTGCTGTTGACTAGAAAGAACCATACCCTAAGATTCCCATTAATCTCAGAATTTCTGCATTCATATTTCCTGGATGACAATGGGAAATCTTTGAATGGAGAACATGACACTTTAGGTCAAATTGTTAAGAAACAGAAGAGCTGCTAACACTAGAATGGAAGCACTAGGAACTGGCAAAGTCGTAGAGAGATATCACAATGTTTATTTTCTGTCTTGAAAGATTAGAGTGCCTGAACACTCTCACTGAGTTTCCCTCTATGCAGCACTTTGTTAATATTAATAGAAGATGTTATTGACAGCCTCTGAGTTACATGGGGAAGATCAGTCACTCACAGAAAAAGTTAGCGCCTTTCCCTTGAACCATTGTGACCTAATGAGAGCAGATGATTTAGCAGATAAAGCAGACGATGTGAAATGGCCATCTGGGAGGTACTTCAGCTTTCTAGAGGGTTTTAGATCATCTAAAGCTTTGGGAGGCTAGGGAAAATGGAAGGTAGCCTCACTGAAAACAGTGCATACAGCAGTTCTAGAGTCATAAGAGTTGGATTCCAATTTCAACTTAGATGCTTACTATCTATAGGATGCTGGGCAAATCACTTGGCCTCTTGAGGTCTCGTTTTTCTCATCTGCCTCACAAGTTGGAAAGCCTAGATGACTTCTGAAGTGCCTTACAGTTCTTGATCTACACAAGAATACTTGAGGAAAACTAGGTGATGGAGCACATAGAGTGCCAGACCTGGAGTCAGGAAGATTTGAGTTCAAATTTGGCCTTAGACACTTACTAGCAATGTGACCCTGGGCAAGTCACTTAACTTTGCCTCAGGTTCCTCATCTGTAAAATGAACTAGAGAAGGAAATGGCAAACCAGTCCAGCAGCTTTGCCAAGAAAATCCCAAATGGACTCATGAGGAGTTAGACATGACTGAATAACTTAACAAGAATACTTGAAGGCACCTGAGGAAGCCTCTTCATATAATAACAAACACAATAATCATAGTTAGCATTTAAATAGTGCTTCCTACGTGCAAGACACTGTGCTACACTTTGCAATTATTAACTCATTTGATCTTCACAACAATCTTGGAAGGTAGGTGCTACTATTAATCCCCATTTCAAAAATGAGGAAATGGAGGCAAACAAAGTGTCTTGCCCAGGGTCCCATAGCTAGTAAATATCTGAGACCAGATTTGCAATCAGTTCTGTCTTTTCTTTCTCTCTCTTTCTCTCTCTCTATGTATTTCTCTCTATCAGCAAGTCACTCTGAAGGAGAGGCAGGAGATGACAAATGCCAGAAGAGTTCATCTGGCTCAGGACTCTGAACTCAAGGATCCTAGCAAGAACAATGTACCCCAGATGACCAACCCTGTTTCCAGCCTGGTCCCTGCAGACATTACTGAGAGGAACAATTTTTGAGGGGAAGGAATCCACTTTTATTACCACCATCCATGCCAACCACTGACCAATTTTTACCACTGATGAGCAAATAAGCTTAAAACCACCAGGAATGGCAGTGCCTCCCAGACTGCTGGTCTTATTTTTAGTTCAGCTCCCATGATCATCATTCCAAGAATTGATATACAATATAGAAAATCTTTTAACAGAGGCTGCAACTCCTAACTCCTCAGCACTACAACTTCTGATGACCTAAAAAAGGATGTTCTTGACACTTCCCATATAAAGAAGGTTCCAGGTTTGCCATCTCTTCATTTCACACCAATTTGCACTTCCTTGGACTGATCTTCACTATGGACCCTGGGAACCTCATCATCAGAAAACTCGTCACCATATGAGACTGCATCACCTTTGATACTTACATCTCATCAATACCCTCAGTACCCTTTGCCCCTCTGATTGGAGGGCTAGAGAGCAGATCAAAGAGCTCCTTCCAAAGCCTTTATTCAAAGGTGGTTCCCAGGCCATCCATCTTTTTATTTCCCACCAGCTTCCCCTGTGCCTAGCTCAGGGTATCTTCTTTCTGTCCCCCTTCACTTTTCAGATTTTTATTTGCATAGTATTCCTTAATTAAATTGTAAGCTTCTTGAGGCCAGGAATTGTCCTTTTTCATATTAGTATCCTTAGTTCTTAGTACAGTGCCTGGCACACACCAGGCACTTAATAATTGGTTATTGACTGTCTGACCAAAGTCCTTGGTCCTGTTGAAATCAGGGGGAAAAAAATAATCCCCAAACATTTTATCAGTGGAAATGTCCCTAGAGAAGATACATTACCTTCTGCTTTGCTGTAGTACCCTAATGACCATGGGACCTTCCCATTCTTCAATATGTGTTGCCTCTTCCAGTAGAATGTGAGCTCCTTGAGAACAGGGATCATTTCTGTTTTATTATTGGTTTCCTGGAAACTTAGCATAGTGCTTTAAAAAAAAAATAGTATTTTATATTTTCCCAATACATGTAAAAACAATTTTTAACATTTTTTAAAAAAAATTTTGAGTTCCAAATTCTCTCTCTCCCTCCCACCCCCACCCCTCTCATTGATAAGGCAAGCAATTTAATATGGGTTATGCATATGTAGTCATGCAAAACCTATTTCCATATTAGTCATGTCATGAAAGAAAATCCCAAGAAAAATGCAGTTAAAAAAAGTATGCTTTAATCTGTATTCAGACTCCATCAGTTCTTCTCTGGGGAATTTTCTTGGATCATTGTATTGCTGACAGTAGTGAAGTCATTCACAGTTAATCATCTAACAATTTTGCTGTTACTGTGTACAATGATCTCCTGGTTCTACTCATTTCACTTTGCATCTGTTCATGAGTCTTTAAGGGGTTTTTCTGAGAGCATCCTGCTCATTATTTTTTTATAGTACAGTAGTATTCCATCACAATCAGCTGCTAGAACTTGTTCAGTTATTCCCCAATTGATGGGCACCCCTTTAATTTTAAATTCTTTTAGCATAGTGCTTTGCACACATTCACAACTAATAAATGCTTTCTCATTCATCTATTTATGCAGTTACTCTCAGATAGTCTAGCCTCAATGTGTTTGAAGAGCAAAATTTACAAAACCTGAGCTCTGTTGTCAGGTTAGCATTTGATTTTCTTGGACTTCTCTTTTCTCCTTTATGTCCTAAAGTCACTTCCACCTCTTAAGTTGAAATAGCTACAATTATCTCTTGGTGGATGGGCCTTCATTGTCTTTAACCTGTAAATTATAGAGAAGATGCAAGCCTTTGTAGGTAAAGGGAGTGACCTTCCAGAAAATACAATGAAATCCTATACCCCTTCCAACTTCCTACATCTTACTTAGCCTTGTACTTTCGGAATCTAGCACTCTTTGCACAGTACCAAGCACAGATTATACACTTGCCACATATTTACTAATTAAGTATTTGATATTTATTATTTACTTTGTGGAAGAGATAAGAGGCTAAAAAAAACTAAGGGGCCTTGCTTATAGCCAAAAACTGTAGGTGATCCAGTGATCAGTGGAAAGATGGAGCATGTTGTCAATTATGACTTGTGTGCAAGAAATGCTGTGACTTGTCATCAAAGAAAACATGCATTGATAAGCTGATCATATGACTGAGAGACAATAAATGAATGGATAGCTAATGGGTATCACTGGTAAGCAAGAGACAGCTGATGATGCAGTGATAGAATGATTGGCCTGGAGTCAAGAAGATGGGTTAAAATTAAGCCTTGAATATATATTAGCTGTTTGAGTGAGCAAATCACTAACCTATGTTTGTCTCAGTTTCTTCAACTGTCAGATTGGGATCATAAGAGCACCTCAGCCCAGGAATATTGTGAAGATCAAATGAGATAGCATTTGTAAAAGTGCTTTGCACAATGCCTGACACATAATAGGTTATATAACTGCTCATTGATTTTCTTTCTCTTCCCTTCCCTCCTTGGAATCTTAAAAGAGCTAGAGGAAGTTCTGCATTGTATTGGATAGATCTCATATGGATGACTTATGGAAAGATATAGAGCACAGGACAAGAAGTCATGGATGCAGTGGTGTGCTGGAACCAGTTGAAACCACTGATCATGAGATCCAATTGTTAAATTTTCAATGTGAGAATTACACCTTGGAAATCGTAGACTACATTCAGAGCTCAGTGTTATTGCTTTGTTGATTGTCTAGATTAAGAAAGTGATGAAGAAAATGATAATTATGTAGATTATACTTAAAAATATAGCATGTGACTTACTTCAGAGAGCTGGTTGTTAAACATTTACCAACACATCTTTGTGCAGAAGGTTTGTGATATACAAGAGTGGGGAAAATATTCGTATTGATAAGGTCTCTTAAAGGCTTGCAACAGATGACTCCTTGAGAAAAATTACTCTTTTAAGATGTGATTATCTAGTGATAGGGATAATAATATACAACCCGTTCATAGTCATTTAGCCTTCAGGTAATATGTTTTCGTTAATATGTGACTATTTTATTGTGACTGAATATTAGAACCTATATAATACTCATAAGGACTGCTTCCTTAGAAACCCTACAATTTGTTGATATAAGGCTGACCTTCTAGTACCTTTAGGAAGAACACACATTGTACACAACTCTAGAATATAATGTTATTTAGAGCTATCCAAAGTCCCTTTGCCCAATTC
Source organism: Bettongia penicillata ogilbyi (assembly GCA_023548195.1). Taxonomy (NCBI): domain Eukaryota; kingdom Metazoa; phylum Chordata; class Mammalia; order Diprotodontia; family Potoroidae; genus Bettongia; species Bettongia penicillata. The sequence goes on along the minus strand of JAJHZJ010000020.1, from coordinate 2,629,463 downwards.
CGTGAAGAGATTGCCAGGGTTTCTGTAATTCCTATCAGCAGAATGATTCTTTTGGGTAAGGGATAGTGTCCCTGGAAAGCATATATATATATATTTTTTTTACCAGGAAGGAATAAGTAATGCATTAACTAGTTAGCACCCTCTGCTACCTCAGCATGGGTATTAATTTATTAGATGAGTATGGTTTCTTTGTATGTAGTTATTTGCACATTGTCTTCATTAGACTATGAACTTCTCAAAACCAGGGTCTGTCTTCTGTCTTTCTTTGTATCCCCAGCACTTAGCACCATGGCTAACACATAGCAGACACTTAATGTTTATTGACTGACCTGAGTACTATAACAGCCTCCTAACTGGTCTTCTGGACTCTGGTCTTTACCTGCTCTAATCCATTCTCCAACCAGCTGCCAAAGTGATATTCCTAAAGGGTGGTTCACTGCTCTGACATCTCCTCTAGGATAAAATACAGACACTTCTGTTTTGGCCTTTTCAGTTTGGCTTCAACCTATCTCTTTATTTTTTATCCTGTTCTTCATCCATTCTTTGCTCATGATGGGTGAGCTGATTTGCAGTTACAACATTTCATATTCTGACTCCAAGTCTGCCTAGTTTACACCCCATGCTGGGGATGTTTTTTTTCCCCATCTGTACCTCATAAAATATTTTTTCTTCTTTGAAACCTCTCCTTAAGCACCATCTTTATGAAGGCCAGTCTGGTCCTAGTCTGACTTGGGGCTGACCCCTAGGTTCATGTTTGCTAGATGGAAATGTAATGAGAGACTCATAGACCAAAACATACTGAACAGACAAGTTTACTCCACTAGGAAAAGTATTTAAAATAGATGTAATTTAATAATTAAAATGTTCATAGCTGTCTTTTGCTTCCTCATTTGGCAAAGTGTTGACAATGGGTCAGAAAGACCTTAGCAGAGCAGTTAGATTTCTACTAAGTCTGCAAGATGTCAGATCCCCATTAAGATTGAGTTCTTATCCCTCAGAACAAAGAAATCATGGCAGTGGTCTAAGACCTAGGTCACAATGCTATGATTACCCAACAAAATTCCAAGAGTGACCTATGTGATAGGACCAGCATCTCCCTGACTCAGATTCTTTCCTCCCACTCACAGTATGGGAAGGCTTTACAAATGTGACCCTTGCCTCAGAATATGGGAGTCTTGTCTCATTGGTATCAATTACTTACTCCTCCATTCTTACTTTAATGGGCAGAGTTGATGAGAGTGAGAGGAAAAGATATTTGGGGTATTCCAGTTTCTAGCTACTGCAGAGAAAATGTAAGATTTCAATCCTTCATGTCCCTGAAAGGAGAAAGATTTTGGAAAGAAGCTGACATGTAGAATTTCAATCATGTTCCCATTCCTAACTTATTATACTTGAGACTTTAGGTAAGTTTCCCTTTGGTGAGATCTGGGACTCTGAATTATCTTGCTCCCAGTGAGCTGTTATCTCATATATTCATTGTGTATTTTCACACACATACACACACACACACACACACACACATACACATACATTGTTCTATGTATACTTTCTGAGATTTCTCTTTCCTATCTATTTGAATAAATTAGTTTATTTACTATTTGCTATATGTCATCAGTATGGCAGGATTACTTATTAAGCCTTAATCACTGAATAGGTGTTGCCTCAGTCAACCTAAGACCTGTTAAAAACCTTAGCTTGCAAAGGCCAAGGTCCCCGTGGCATCTTAGATCAAATCCAATTGTCCTGATCTATATCTGATCACTGGACCTAGAGAAAGTGAGGCTGGTGACTTTGCATAGCCCTCCTTTATTTAAATCCAGTTCACTTGAATGTCATGACATTACTGCCCTGATGTCATAGTCCTTTTTGAAAATAAAGGACAGACAACAACAAACATTATGGAAGGTATCTGGTGGGAAGAGAGTTAAACCTTGGAGATAGAACTTGAAATGCTTCTTCCCCATTAAGGACTAGCAATCAGGAGTTTAGCTTGAACCTGAAAATTATTTCCCCAGAATAATAATATTTAAGGAAAAAGATTTTACACACACATATATATATATATATATATATATATATATATATATATATATATATATATATATATATATATATATATATATATATAAGCACATTTGTGTGTATACATACATATACACACACACATAAATGTCTCTTGCTGTAGAGATCCAGTACTGATGGCCAGTACTGTTATCTCTTTCTTTTCTATCACCACTGCACCTCCAATCCACCAGTTGCTGGCATCTAGCCTTGTATTCTCTTTTCTCTAAGAGGAGCAGAGTGGTCCTCTGACCCCAACCTATTGCTTCCTCTCTTGGTAGGAGTCAAAATTTCCCTTGGAAAAGGGCATGGAGGAAGAAGCACTAGAGATGTCTGTCTATTCTTGCCTTCTAGCTAACCACATCCAGACAGACACATGTGGACATACATAATCTACATGAGCAAACAATTATACCCACACAGGACACCACTTGTGTATCTAAAAGAAGACAAAGCTGGGACCTGATTGACTGGCTTCACTCACTCAGCTTCCTGGTCATCTAGGGCTTAAAAAAAAGTCCTAGAGATGTAGGGTTTGCTTTACTTCTGATGAACTACTGTCCAGCCCTGCTTCCACATGGTGATAAAGCGGATTGTGTCCAGAGAAGCTAAAACTTACTGTATCCTTTTTGCATGTCCTTACTACGTTAGGGCAGAGAAAACTTCCTTTTGGAATGTTCAAATGAATTATAGATTCCTAATTTTGTCCTAAAAGTAAATCAGGAGTATGAGAGTCATGCCTCCAACAGCTCCCTTAAAGGAAAATAAATAAAACAAATTCCTCCTCTCCTACCACAAAGTTTTCAGTGAAAACCTCAAGTTCTTAGTTCTTCCTGTCTTCTCAAATGATCATATTTCTGCTTCTGTGTATGTGTATTCTTCTAATGGATCATAAACGCTTTGCTTTCTTTTGGTCTTTATACTCCTAGGAATTTGCATATAGTAGGTACTTGATAAATATTTGTTGGATTGAATTCTGAGCTGAAAGCAAAATAAAATTAAACTAAGAAAACTTATTAGATTTAACAAATTTGCTTAGATTATGATAAATACATACTAATCCATAAAGCAACTGCATGTTGTGCTGAGTTTTTCTTTCTAAATGATGAGTGCAATCTTTTAGTGTAAAAGATGTTACATGTTAGGATAGGCATAATCCCACCATCCTACTTAGTCTTATCTAAGACATACCAAGGGATTTGAGTCCCTCACTGTCCTCAGTTCCACTATTTCCATTCTAGAACAAGAAATTCTGTTTAATGCCTATTGGCCTTGTTCTTCTGGCCATAACATTTTCCTTCCTAGCACTCTTGAGACCAACAATTTTAAAAGGGAAAAAAAAAATCAATGCTGCTCTCTTCAGAGGATATTCATTATCAGGAACCAGACTTTTTGGGTGAAACACTTGGCATCCTTGCAAAGATTCAGAAAGAGTAGATAAAAACACAAATAAGCTCCTCAGGCATACTCCTTACATAAACCCTCTTTCTATATGCCAAAATTTTAGATTGTGCCTATAGGAGAACAAACAAATGTTATGACAAGAAACAAACTGCTTCTTGCTATGGGAAACATAACTTATTCCTTCTTTAAACTTGTTTTGTAGTTTCTAGAAAAGTCTTCCTGCATTAAAAAAAAAAAGTTGTATTGATATTTTTTGTTTTCATACTATTTTCATTTCCAGAAATGTTTCCTCCTTCCCTCTACCTACCCAACTTCACACTATGTCTTCTCTTGTAAAAAAAGAAAAAAACAGTTAAGACTAAAAGACACAATGACTGCATCTGACAATAATATTTCAATATTATTGAAAACCATAGTCCCTCACTTCTCTAAGGGAGGGAGATACATTTTTTTTGTCTCTTCTCTGGAATCAAGATTGTTCATTACAATCAAACAGTTTTGCCTTCATCTTATTGTTTTTTTAATTTTTGTAGCTGTAATCACTGCGTATGTTGTTTTCTTAATTCGGCTTAATTCAGTCTGTATTAGTTAATATAACTTTCCATGTTTCTCTGAATTCCTCAGACTTGTCATCTCTTACTGCTCAATAAATATTCCATTACATTCATTTTGTTTAGGCTTTGCCCAACTGATGGAAATCGATTTTGTTTCCAGTTCTTTACTTCCTTTACTAAGAATATTTTAGTACATATGGGACCTTTTATTGGCCTTCTTGGGGTATATGCCTAATGGTGGGATATCAGGGTCAGTCAGTCTTTCCACAAGCATTTATCAGGCACTTATTATGTACCAGGTACTATAATAAGCAGTTACTCCAAAGGAAGGGAAGAGACAGTCTTTGCCCCCAAAGAACTCACATTGTAATGCTAGAGATATGAAAACACCAAGGTACAACCATGAGATACATAAGATTAATTGTAAGAAAAGTAGAAAAAAGTCAGATTATAAAGGACTTCAAAAGTCAAACAGAGGTTTTAAAATTTGATCTGAGAATTAATAGGGAGATGCTGTAGTTTAGTGTGTGTGTGTGTGTATCAGAGAGACAGAGACAGACATACACACAGAGAGACAGGAGAGAGAGAGAGAGAGAGAGAGAGAGAGAGAGAGAGAGAGAGAGAGAGAGAGAGAGAGAGAGAGAGAGTCAAAGAGAGATGTACTTCAGAAAGATTACTTTGAGAACTAAGTGGAAGACAGTGAAATGGGAAGAGACTTCAGGCAAAGAAACTAACCAGAAGGCTACTGCAATCATAAGGTGATAAGGACTGGCTCTAGCCTGGTGGCAGGGTCACAGGACAGAAGTGGATGTATTTGAGAGATAATTTGAAGGTAGAATCAATAGGACTTGGTAACAGACTGGAAAAGATGGAGGAGATAAGAGAGTGTGGATCTGAAGAAAATATTTAAGTTGTGAACCAAAGTGACTGGATCAATCACAGATTTATTTGAATCTACCCTCCTCAGTTTCTTTATTGATTATGTGAACTACTATGTTGTCTGCAAATAGGATAATTTTGTCTCCTTTGTTTGTTAATGTTTATGCCTTTAAGTTTTTCTTGTTGTAATCTGTATGTAAAGAACTATTTGATAATAGTGGAGAGAGTGAGACTTACTTGTTAATAAAAACTTGTGCTTATTGTTGTGGAATGTTTCTCCTTCCCAAATAATGCTAACTTTTTTAATTTTAAAAAGAGATTATTTTTATATTTTCAAAATGGCTCCCTTATGTCTTTGCTTTTGAGGGTTATTATATTGAGGGTTGTTAAAAATAACAAATGAATGTTATTTTTTTGTCAAAGGTGCTTTCCCCTCCTTTGCATCTAATGTATAAGCATGCGGGTTTTCAAAATAATATAATTAGTCAAACTAATTGTTTTTCTAGTGTTGAAACATCCTATATTCCTGGTATGAATTCAACTTGAACATAGTTAATAATTTTTTGGATCTATAAAGGTATAGTTTTTTGTCTCCTTTCTATACCTTTTTACCCATATCATTTGTTTGCTCTTTCTTAACTAAACTTAATGGCTTCATTCAATAAGAGACTCTGGGGGAAAAAACTGAAGACCCAAGATCCTATTTAATTTGTATGGATTAGCAGCCGTCAAGAAAGACAACATCCTGCCAGGACAAAAATGAAGGTTCCTACCAGACTGAGAAAAAGCCATTAGAATAAGCAACAGACAAAACTATCAGCCAAAATCCCTGTAGCATTTCAATCATTTCGCGAATGAAAGTACTGAAGGTTAAACCAAGATCTCGGGGAATGCTAAGATTATTATGGTAAACAAGTCCCTTGTGGTGAATACAAGAGAAGCAGACCTTGCTCTGTAGCACAGTTCTCAAGTAGTGACTGGCGGAGCTGAACTATATGGAAAGAGAGGAAGTAGAACCAAAATATTTGCTCTCAGCTTCCCAATTACTCTCCACCATCCTCCAAGTCCTTAACACAAACTTATCATATAGTTATGCCTTCTCTTTTTCCAGCATTTTTCTGCCCTGGTATACCCAACTAAAGGACTATTTTTGAAATCTTACAGGATTACATCTCATTTATCAATAGATTAGCATGCACTTATTAAGTGACTAGTGGGTGCCAGGCTCTGGGGCACAAGACAAAAATGATACAGTCCCTCCACTCACTTAATCAAGAAGTATTAACTGACTCTTACTACCAATACTAGGAAATATAAAGACAAATAATACAGTCCCTGCCCTTAAGGAACTTATATTCTTTTTATTTGATTTTTATTCTGAACTTAAAACACCAAATGAGCATTTTCATATACAATGTAGAACAGGAGGAGATTGTAATTTCTTTTACATGGAGTTAGTTTAAGGAGCTGGCATTATAATGGAGGTGACGTGTATATTAAGTGGGATATTCAAGATATTAACAGAGGAAATGGAAAGCAATCTTAAAGAGGAAGTTTTAGCAGGCAAGAGGGGAGGGGGGCTCCTACAGGAAGACATAGATAGTCAGTGCAAAGGTATGGAGATGGGAGATGGAGTATTAAGTGTGAGGAAGAGCAAGGAGTAGAGGATGGCTAACCCATAGAATGTGTTGAGGTGATTAATGTATTAAAAGACTCAAAAGACAGGACAAGGCCAGGTTGTAAGGAACTGTAAATGTCAAATAGGAGGTTATAGGGAGTCATTGCAATTTATGGAGTGGCGGGTGGTGGTGACATAATCAGACATAAAAGCTTCAGGAAAATCGCTTGGGAAGTTTTGTGGAGAACTAATTGAAGTGAGGAGAATCTTGAGTCAGGGAAACCAATTAGGAAACTATTGCAGTAGTGGTAGAGACTTCAAGTAGAATGATGACTCTATGAGTGGAGAGGAAAGCTATTTTATTTATTTATTTTTTTATCCATCCATTTATTTATTTATTTTATTTGTCCAGTCATTTATTTATTATTTTATTTATTTATTTTGTTTATTTATTTATTTATTTTTATTTTAGCATTCATTTTTTTAAATATTGGATTCCAAATTCTCTCCCTCCCCTCTGCCTCTCCCCTTTCTATTGATAAGGAAAGCAATATGATATCAATTATATATGTGTAATCATGCAAAATATATTTCCAAATTAGTCATGTTACAAAAAACCCCAAGAAAAACAGAATGAACAAAGTATGCTTCAATCTACAATCAGAATTCATCATCTCTCTCTCTATGGATATGAATATTGTTTTTCATCATGAGTCCTGGATCATTGTATTGATTAAGTAGCTAAGTCTTTCACAGTGGACATCATTACAATGTGGCCCTTACTGTGTGTAATGTTCTGGTTCTGCTCACTTCACTTTGCATCAGTTCATATAAATCATCCCATGTTTTTCTGAACCTGTCCTGCTCATCATTTCTAACAGCACAATAGAATTCCATCACAATCATATGCTATAAGTTGTTCAGTCATTCCTCAATTGATGGGCATCCCTTCATTTTTCAGTTTCAAGAGAAAGTATTTTTTAAATTTATTTTTAGATTATGACATTCATTTCCACAACATTTTGAGTTCTAATTTTTCTCCCCATCTCTCCCATCCCCCTACCCCATAACACCTAACATTCTGATTACCCCTTCCCTCAATGTGCCCTCCCTTCTATCACACCCCACCCTTCCCTTATCCCCATCTTCTCTCTTTTCTTGTAGGTCAAGATAGATTTTTTATACTCCATTCCCTGTATTTATTTCCAAGTTATATGCAATAACAATTCTCAACATTCGTTTCTAATACTTTGAATTCGTACTTCTCTCCCTTCCTCCATCCCCACCCATCCCCACTGAGAAAGCAAGCAATTCAATACAGGCTATATATATATATATACATATATATATATATATGTATATGTCGTTTGCAAAAGACTTTCATAATAGTCATGTTGTGTAAGACTAACTATATTTTCCTCCATCCTGCCCTGTCCCTTCCCAAAAGTGTTTACTTCTAGTTACTCCCTTCTCTCATTTGCCCTCCCTTCTATCATCCCCCTCACCTCACTTGTCCCCTTCTTCCCTACTTTCTTGTAGTGTAAGATAGATTTTCATACCAAATTTAGTGAGCATGTCATTCCCTCCTTAAGTCATACTTGAAGAGAGTGAGCTTCATTTTTCCCCTCTCACCTCCTCCCTTTTCTCCTCCATCAAAAAAGATTTTTCTTAACTCTTTTATGAGTGATAATTTGCCCCATTTCATTTCTCCCTTTCTCCTCCCAATATATTCCTCTCTCACCCCTTAATTTTATTTTTTATAGATATCATCCCTTCTGATTCTACTCAACCTTTGCTCTCCATCTATATGTGTGTGTGTGTGTGTGTGTGTGTGTGTAATCCTTCCACTTAGCCAAATACTGAGAAAAGGCTCTCAAGAGTTACAAATATTATCTTTCCATAACAGGAATGTAAACAGTTCAACTTTAAAAAGTCCTTCATGATTTCTCTTTCCTGTTTACTTTATCATACTTCTCTTGATTGTTGTATTTGAAAGTGAAATTTTCTCTACAATTCTTATTTTTTCATCAAGAATGCTTGAAAGTCCTCTATGTCATTGAACAACTACTTTTCCCCCTGAAGTATTATATTCAGTTTTTCTGGGTAGGTGATTCTTGGTTTTAATCCCTATTCCTTTGACTTCTGGAATATCCTTTTCCAAGCCCTTTGATCTTTTAATGTAGAAGCTGCCAGATCCTGTGTTATCCTGATTGTATTTCCACAATACTCAAATTGTTTTATTTTAGCTGCTTGCAACATTTTCTTCTTGACCTGGGAACTCTGAAATTTTGTCACAATATTCCTAGGAATTTCTCTTTTTGTATCTCTTGCAAGAGGTGATTGGTCAATTCTTTCAATATTTATTTTGCCCTGTTGTTCTAGAATATCAGGGAAGTTTTCCTTGATAATTTCATGAAAGATAATGTCTAGGCTCTTTTTTTGATCATGGCTTCAAGTAGTCCCATAATTTTTAAATTGTCTCTCCTGGCTCTATTTTCCAGGTCAGTTGTGTTTCCAATGAGTTATTTCACATTATCTTCTGTTTTTTCATTCTTTTGGTTTTGTTTTGTAATTTCTTGTTTTCTCATAAAGTCATTAACCTCCATCTGTTCCATCCTAATTTTGCAAGAACTATTTTCTTCAGTGAACTTTTGAACGTCCTTTTCCATTTGGCTTATTCTGCTTTTTAAAACCTTCTTCTCCTGATTGGCTTTTTAGACCTCTTTTGCCAATTGAGATAGCCTATTTTTAAGGGTGTTATTTTCTTCAGCATTTTTTTGAGTCTCCTTTAGCAAGCTGTTGACTCACTTTTCAAATTCTTCCATGGCCTGAGCCCATTGCATATTCATTTTGGAGGTACTGGATGTAGAAGTCTTGACTTCCTCGGACAGTATACATTGTTCTTCATCATCCTGAAAGGATGGAAGGAAATACCTGCTCACCAAAAAGTAGCCTTCTATGGTCTAATTTTTTCCCCTTTCTTTGGGCATTTTCCCAGCCAGTTATTTGACTTCTGAATCCTTTGTCAAGAGGAGGGTTCTAGTGTTCCTCCTCACCCCAGGACTGTGCTCAGGGCTGAGGTTCAGATCAGCTGCTCAATTCCCCTTTAGGGCTTTAGGTGGGGTACTTCACAGATGGACACTGCTGCCTCTACTACCACCACCACTGCCTAAGACCTATGCAGGGGGGACCCTGATTTCCTCTCACTCAGCTGGGAAAGCCCTTTCATTGACCTTTGAAGCTTTCTTTGGCACTTGTGGGTTGAGGGATCAGAGATCCTCCATGCTGAGTATTCTCCTCTTGGAGGTCTGTTCTGGCCCTGTTTCTCCCTGTGCTGTGGGCCCAGGGCTGAGTTTTGCTCTGTTCAGCATCCCATGGGATAGACCTTTCCTGTCGGTCTTCCAGGGCACCCTTGGCTGGAAATCTCCTTCACGCCATCACTCTGTGGCCTCTGCTGCTCTAGAATTTGTTGAGAGTCATCCTTTACAGGTATTTTATGAGCTGTGGGGAAAGAGCTGGAATTTGTGCATCTTTCTACTCCACCATCTTGGCTCCCCCTGCACAAGAGGAAAGTTCTTAAGATACATTGACTAACTGATGGACTGACATAAGCAAGAGATGCTAGAGATGTAGAAACAAGGATATTGGACAATGTATTGGATACATAGTGAGATGAATGAAAGAAGCCCAAGAGAGTATCTGGATAATTTAATCAACTTTTTAATTAAGGTAACAAATAATCAATAAACTGATAGTTAATGGTGTCTGTTGCTGACCAAAGACAAAGACCATGATGACCATCAAATATTTAAATACCTTTGGAAAAGTGGGTACCTCTGATTGGCAGAGATCAACCCTGATTGGTGAACAATCAATGAGGGAGTGGACTTTTTTTTTAATTTAATTTAATTTTTTTTTTAATGTTCTACAATCACTACCATAAAATTTAGATTTTAACCCTCCCACACCTACACCGCACTAACCCCCTCTCACCCTGAGATGGCATACAATTCTATATAGGATCTACATATACTTTCCTATTGAATACATTTTTACTATAGTCATGCTATGAAGATGAACTAAAATAAATGGAAGAAATCATATAACAAATCAAAACATAATACATAAACACACACACACACACAAACATGATCTGCTACATTTTGTGAATGAATTCCATCATTCTTTCTCTGAGTGTGGAAGGCATTTTGCCTTAGAAAACCATTGGGATATTTTTTATTTTTTTAAGTTCTTATGTTATTACGAAGCTCCAAGTCTACCAGAAAAAACTCTTGCACACTGTGGTCATTGCTGTGCACAAAGTTCTCCTGGTTTTGTTCCTTTCACTCAGCATCAGATCATATAAGTCCTTCCAGGCCTCCCTGAAGTCTTCTTCTTCATCATTTCTTATGACACAATAGCACTCCATTACATTCATATACCATAATTTATTCAGCCATTCCCCAATTGATGGGCATCCCCTTGACTTCCAGTTTTTGGCAACTACAAAGAGTGCTGCTATAAATATTTTTGTACATGTGGGACCCTTTCTCATTTTTATGATCTCTTGGGGATACAGTCCTAGTAGAGATATTGCTGGGTCAAAGGGTATGCACATTTTTGTAGCTGTTTGGGCATAGTTCCAAATTGCTCTCCAGAATGGTTGGATGAGCTCACAGTTCCACCAACAATGAATTAGTGTTCCAACTCTCCCACATCCTCTCCAGCATTTATCATTTTCTTGTTCTGTCGTGTTTGCCAATCTTATAGGTGTGATGTGGTACCTCAGAGTTGTTTTGATTTGCATCTCTCTAATCAAAAGTGATTTAGAGCATTTTTTCATATGATTATAGATATCTTTAATTTCTTCCTCTGAAAATTGCCTGTTCATATCCTTTGACCATATATTAATTGGGGAAGGGAGTGGACTTTCAAATGAGGAGGTGCCTTGATCACAAAACTCTGCTGCCTTCAACACTCTGGACAAAAGAATCCATCTCTATCCAGACCTCTCATTTGAACAAGGGGGTGTTTGGAGAGCATAGGCCTAATCCTTTAGGGCTGGAATTCATCTAGATTGGATTTTCTTTATACTTTAATCAGAAATAAACTTTCCTATTTGTGTGAGGTTCCACTAAGATAAAGGAGAATGTTCCAGGAGGATTAGGCCAAGGTCATCATCAGTTGTGTCCTATAAGTACTGTTTGTAGAATGAGGAAGTAGAAAGGAAAAAAAAACCCAACAATCCTAATTTAATAATTGGTTATTAATACAAAAATACTAATTTCTCTCAATAGAATTAGTGGGTGTAAGACATGAAGAATGAAACCAAAACTGTGATACTGAGTGACTGACTGGGAGGGTGGTGAATCCCTTTATAGAAATTCAGAAGGGTGGATTTTTGGGAAAAGATAATGAGTTGTGTTTTGAGCATGTTGAGTTTGTCTTTGGGGCTTCCAGTCTGAAATGTCCAATAAGCAATTGATGACGTGGGATGGTGGCTCAGGAGCAATACTAAGACTGGGTAAGTAGATATGGCAATCATTTGTAAAGGTATAATAATTGAACCTTTGGGAATCAATGAAAGTACCAAGTGTGAGAGCAAGAGTAAAGAGAAAAGGTTCAACTCTCCAGTTAGTGATGATTCAGCAAAAGAATGAGAAGGAATTCAGGAAGAAAGAGGAGAACAAAGTGAGAGAACAGTTCTGAAAACTCAGAGAGGGAAAAACTTCCAGGAGGAGAATGTATTCAACAGTGTAATTTAAGAAAAAAAGCAAGAACGGGTTAGGGATCTATAATACAAAGAAAAGAAGTTCTACTGCCTGAACTTGCATCTAGCTTTTGACCTTGGTCCTCCAACAAAACTGCTTTGAGATTCAGTAAGGGCTTCTTCCAGATCTCTATGTGACCTTGGTTTCCTTGGGTGATATTCATTCACAGATTACTTTAGTTTCTGTTCTTCTTTAACAAGAAATGAAGCATCTGGGGTATTCATACCCATTTTTCATGTGGAAAACACATTCGAGTGTTTTCCTAGTTTGTGGATTTTTAGTTATATTAAATGAGGAAGGTTATTAAGGGGTATGATTGTGTGTCTTCCTGTTCCTTCATTTTGGGTATTAGTAACAGTTTAAACAAAATCTTTACAAAGGGCATGGGAGTTCAGAGTCATCCTTCTTGCTGCTGTTGGTCTTCCATTTTCAAAGAGAACCAATGATGTCATGAGGATGATATCTTGACTTGCACATGAATTGGATCTCAGTGAGGCAGAGCTTTTCAAAGTCATCAACCTCGATCTCTGGGCAAGAGAATGGTCAAGATGACTGGCAATAAAGATTTCTCCTGTCTCTTTCTTGAACTTTTTCTCTACCACCTTTTCTCACTCAGTCATCCAGAGCCTCCCCTGATCTGATAAAATAACATATATCTATACATATTGAGGTATTAGTGATTTCCTAGGAATACACAATTTTAAAAAAATTTGGAAGGAAATCCAAAGAAATAAATTCTTAACAGTTGGTTTGTGGGTCCCCAGGCCCTCAGATAATACCATGAATGAAAATCAAGGTCCTCTGAGATCTAGTCTTGTTTCTGCCACTGACATTCAAGTGACTTACAGAAACTGTTTACCCCCTTTTGAACTGTGGTTTTATTACCTATAAAATGGGGAAAATAATATGATCATAGCAGTAGGGTAAAGCTTTGAGTAATTACCATGAATTTCTCATCATAAAATGGCATTGAAGCAGTCCTTTACTAAAGTCAAAAAGGCAGGAATGTATAATTTCCCTTATTATCTAGGGACAGGCTAATTAATTGATGCATTCTTAGGTGACAAAGGAACCATCTGAATGGCCATTATTTTCATTATCGGTTAATAGTCATTAGAGAAGCAAAGGATATTCAGTGCCATGCACAATTTACACCCAACCCTTTTTGCCATCTGTCATGGTTTGGAATTCAGAAGTGTTAAATTCTTTCAAGGAGTCCAAGCTCTGGGTAGAAAAGTCTATTTTCAGTAGCTTGGGCTCACAAGGCCAAAAGTGAACAGTACCTGGTACATGATAAATGATTACTAAGTACTTAATAATAATTGACTGACCAACTGATTGGCTAACATTGAAAAGACCAAGCAACAGCAGAAACTAAGGGCATCGAAAAACAAGCGAGACAAAAGATCATGGAGAAAGAACATGCCTTGTTTTCAAATATGTTATGAATGGCTAAAACCATGACAATAACTACCTTTTGTTATTATTATTATTTGTTGTTCTCACAATAGAAACTAGCCACCAGCACTTTGTGATGGGGGCATTCAAGTATTCTCTCAGTAATAGTTTCTCATGTTGGATATGAGCAGATACTAGTTCTTAATGTTTTCCTTTTTTAAGGCTACCATAATAAATAGCCTGGGAACCTAATGCCCTGAGATTGTGAATAGAAACATTTTAAAACAGAGGCTTTGTCATTATTAATTCCACTGTATTATGAGACATAGTATAGCATATAGCATAGTAAGCTAAAAGTGTCCCAGGTTTGGAGTCTAAAGTGTCGGTTTCAAATCCCAGCTCTGCAACCTGGTACCTCTGTGACCGTGGACAAATTATTAAATCTCTCTGGGCCTCAGTTTCTTAACTTGTATATAAAAAAGACCTCATTGGATTACAGGGTCTCTATTCTTCCTTTGAACTCTAAATCTAAGAGCTGATATTGATATAGCACTTTTAAATAACCCTCTACCCTGCCCTGGATCCAATCAGCCTTGTTGCTCATACCTCATCAGAACCCTCTGCCCCTTAGACTGGAGGGTAGAGCCATGAAATCCTCCATTTAAGAAGGTGAACAGAACTGACCTCTCATTTCCCATCCAAAATGAACTGCACTCATTTTGGACTTCTTTGATTTCTCCCACAGCACTTACCATACTCCCTACCCCTTCCTTACCTTTCTCTGTGTTTTCCTCCATTGGATTATAATCTCCTTGAGGACAGGAATTTTTTTTTTTAATATTTGATAGTATGGCTCCTGGTACATAGGAGATACTTGATAAATGTTTATTGACTATCCTATGCCTTTCCCAGAACACTTTTTGAGTATCGTATTCAAATTCTGAATATATTTGAAGGGACTTGAGAATCAGGAAAGTATCCAGAGGAAGGCATTGGTTGGTTGTTGTCCTTCATATTTGAAGAGCACCAAAATGATATCTCTATGGCTGCAGCAATGTACAGAGTATCCTACTGTGGCTGATCAGTATGAGCATGGAGGGCTCTACAACAGGTTGGGCACAAATTGTCTGTATGAACATTTGGAATCGTAAAATGTTATAGGTGACACCTTTAGATTCGTGCACAAATTGAATTTAAATAAGGCAGAGTTGTGTGAAGTTGTCAGCCTTAACACTTCCAGTCATCAAAGTCCAGTGGCAAGACAAAAGTCAAGATGACTGGCGATAGCTTGGAATACAGAGGACAACTTTGATGTCTTCAACGTCTAACCAAGTTCTAAGTGCCCCAAGGCACCTGCTTCTGCTGCCTTCATGACTCTTTGGAACAAATTGTTCACATCTGCCTCTTATTCCAGGCAATTCTTCACAAACTTGGGATAGACACCCCCTTAACTTACTAACAGGTTTGAGACCCCTTGGTTACTTGTGTGCTGAGAAAATTTTGCTGGAATGTGGCCATTGCACATGCTATAGTTTCTTGGAGTCACAGTTGAGGACTGACCACTGGGTAGACACCAAAGGTGGATGAGCAGCCCTGAGAACGGCACAGCAAGCCCTCACACCAGAGGCATTAGTTCTGCTGACCACCCCATATACCTCACAGGAGGACAACGAGGATGGTGGAGACCCTTCAGTCTATCCTGTATGAGAAGTGTTGAAGGAAATGAAGTTTAGCTTGGAGAAGAGAAGTCTTATTGGGATGGGATATCTGTATTCAAGAAATTTAATGGCTATCAAGTGGAAGAAAGATGAGATTTACTCTGTTCCCCAAGGACAGAATCAGAAGCTATGGGTATTAGTTGCAAAGAAGCAAATTGAGACTTGATAGCAGGAAAATCTTCTTAGCAATGCATCAGAACCAATCAAAAGTAGAATGGGCTACCTTGGAGGTTAGTGGGTTTTTCCTCACAAGAGGGCTTCATGTGAAGGCTGGATGGCTTCTTCTTCTTGTTGCACAGTCATTTTTTAGTCTTGTTCAACTCTTCATGACCTCATTTGGGGTTTTCTTGGCAAAGATACTGGACTCATTTGCCATTCTCTTCTCCTGCTCATGTTACAGATGAGGAAACTGAGGCAAACAGGGTTAAATGACTTACCCAGGGTCACACAGCTGGTAAGTATGGCCACCTCTTCAGTGCATTATGAAACACATTCTTTAACAGATATAGGTTTACATGGGTGACTCTGAGGTCCCTCCTAACTCTGAAAATTTATGATTCTGTGAAGGTTTACAATGTACTTTATATACACAATCTTATTGCTCCTTACATGGAGGTGGTAAATAATGTGAGGTAAATAATGCAGTTATTATTATTGGCCCCCTTTTACAGATGAAGAAACTGAAAGATTTAGTGTCCCACAAGTAGTAAGTACCTGATACACTTATTGGAGACTCATTAAGTGACTCATTAGAAATGTAATTTTTCCTTTTATATGATTTTTAATGCCTAGCATCATTATTAAATTAGGTCATTTTCTCTCCAAACACAGCCTTCCCTCCCCACCATGGAAGATGAAATAGATGTTTCTCCTCAGATGATAATAATGTCTGCAAACTTAAAACAAAACCAACTATTATTATACAGATATTATTATACAGATATTGGTGGATTTGTTTTCATCTTTTTGAGGGCCTGGTAGTCAGAGTAAACTATAAATTCTTCTCATCACACCAGTTTCTCTTTGACTTGATGAATAGTAGGAACTTATGACAATGATTTATTTGTATTTCTATTATGCTTTAAAGTTTATAAGCACATTTCTCAAAACACCCCTCTTAAGGCATTTTTTGCAAATATTATTATCCCCACTGTGTAGGGAGAGAAATTGAAGCTCAGAGAGGTTAAATGTCTTGCCCAGGGTAAAACCATTAGTAAATATGAGAGTAGGAATTTCAAATATGCCTCCTTACTGCGAGGCCAGCATAATCTCCACTATGCCATTCTGTCTAGAATAAGAATTTGTTGAACTTATAATGAATGAAAAGGCAGGCATGATTGGTAGCTGAATTTGCAGAAACCAGTTTTACAAAATTTTTCATAAGCCATAAAAAGTTTTTAAAAAAGAGGCCAGATATTTCTGGTTTATCTTATTTCAAAACCATGATTGATTATGTTCCTTTTACTGTCTGAAAAAAAGGTAGAAGAATTTTTTTTTTAGAAGATAAACCACTAGTATGTCATTTTGATCCTCTTCGAAAATGAAGGACAACAGCTACATTCCTGATATAAGATCATTTCAAAAAATCCTGAAAATCTTGCATCCTAGTATTTTCTTAATTTCAATAGAAGAGTGACTAAGTCAATTTATTAAGTCTCCTCATGGACATAGTGCTTTGTTAGATGTACAAAAGCTCACTAGGAGACACAGCTAGATGGTGCAGTGCATAGAGCACTGGCATCCTGGGCTCACAAGACCAGAGTTCAAATCTGGCCTCAGATACTAACCAGCCATGTGACCCTGGGCAAGCCATTTAATTCTGATTGGCTTCCCTCAATTCACCCTCCCCAAAATTCACTAAGCTGTGGGATAATGTTATAGTTTAATGTACGGATAATATGGAAACCATCATTCAAATTCAAGGGGGGAAAACGGATTTTTTTCAAAGTTCTGTTTATTTGGCTAATAATAATAGTGATAATACTATTTTCAAATAATATTCAAAAGACCAAAATGTTGTTCATATTAAACTGTTCTTTTCCCAAACCTAGTTTTTCTCAGTCCAGCAAGCTGTTTATATGTTAGTTATGCCCCCTCTCTTCTCCTGGCATTGCCATCTCTTTGTCCTGCCTCTTTTCTGGAGATGAAGGAAAAAGAGAAAATGTCTCATAGGAGTGAAATGTCTGGAAAAGACAACCCTGCTGATATTTTTGTCAAAGGAAAAAATACTACTAATAATACATTCTGGGATTTCAGCTTAATGTCAGAATCAATTTTATTTCTAAGCAGGAAGGGGGATTTTGAGATTGTTTCAGTTGGGCATTTAGTCTCCCTTTCAGGGACAATGAAATAAACATTAGAGATTGAGAAAAAATGCTTCTGTTTCTTATGACTAAGATGACTGATCTTTTATCATGAACTCCCTCAACTCCACTTCTCTACACGTCAATCTGTTTGATATCTTCACTGATTCCTTTCTACTTCCTTTTTGTAGGAGAGCTTTCTCTTTATCATGGCTAATTCTTACACCTATGCCCTTGCATAATCTCATCCTTTGAAGCATCCAGTTATCTTCTCTTTATCTTGTATCTTTGACCTTTCCCAGAACACTGTCTTCTTTCCCCTACAGGGTGACCAGATGACTCCAATTCTAAGGCTTTCCCTCCTACCCTCTTTAAGTACTGTTCACTGCTAAAGTCTCTTGCCCTAGAGTCAGGAAGACCTGAGACACTAGCTGTGTAACCCTGGGCAAATATATCAGTAAGCACCCTAAGATACAGAGGTGGGGCTTATCATATCACTTAGATCTGCATTCATAATAGGAAAGGCAACTTTTGTGGGGTTAACAATCACTTTAATCAAGCACATGTATCAATCCTTTAGTCAAACACATTTATTCACCTAGTTCAGGGAGGTCAGTACCCCGAACCTCAAAGAAAATACAGAGAAATTAAAAGTCAACAGGCATGGCTTCCTCTGCCTGAATTCAACAGACAGTTGGATCCCAACTATCTGACCACATTTACCAAAGAGGGAAGCGTGATATCTAGGCGGGGTGGGGTTGGGGGTTGGGGTTCCTTAGAGGGACTTCCCAGAGTCATCAGCTGGCACTCAAAACTGTTATAAAAACTAAGTCCCAAAGTAAAACCTCATCCTCAGAATATTTTTACACTTTTTAGAGCCAAAGGCCATCACATTCTATGAGAACCAGGGCACCATTAACAAAAGGCATGGATCTTCTTACAAATCTTCCCAGGCCTAATAATGGGTGGGAAAGATCCTTCTCAGTCACATTCAAATACAGGCATTATACTTCTCGATTATACTAAAACAAAAACAGTTAAAGATCCTGTTTTACTTGCCATTGCTGCAAACCACTTAACCTCTGTCTGCCTCAGTTTCCTCAACCATAAAATAAGAATGATAATAGCACTTGCCCTTCAGGAATGTTGGGAGGATCAAATGGGACAATATCTGTAAAGTGCTTACTTAGCACAGTGTCTGGCACGTGGTAGGTTCTTGATAGATGCTCATTCCCTTTTCTTCCTGTTTCCTTCCATTGTCAAAGATCTAGGAAGTAAAATTTATGCTTTCAGTCTCTTTCTCATCATCACTTGCACCTTAACCCCTTACGAGCTGACTTCTGTTTTCACTATTCTATTTAGCTGTTCCCTCAAAAGTCATGAAAAACCTCCAGATCACCAAACATGAGGATACTAAGTGCTCATTTTTCTTAACAATTCTAGCACTTAATACTATTGATTTTCTCTTTTTCTTGTAACTCTCTCCTTCCTGGAGAAACATGTGACTGGTTCTCCTACATCTCTGATGACTTCTCTCTGTCTCCTTTACTGAATCCTTGGCATAATCCCACCTGCTAAGCATAGGCATTTCCAAGGAGTCTGTCCTTGCATTTGGGTGAAAAACAAATGACTTGTTCTCCTTGGAAGGTGGTGGAGCTAGGGGCAATGAGCAACAAGCTTCTGAGAAGCTATCACAACATTTCCAGGTCAGTTGTCTTTGATGGAAGAGAACTTATATTTTCTTTCTTTCATCTTTCCTTCCTTCCTTTTCCTTCCTCCCTTCCTTCCTCCTTCTCCCTCCCCCACCCTTTCTTTAAAATCTTTTAACTTTGTGCTAATATTTCTTATTTATCTCAATGATTTGGCACCACTGAGTTCAGTTTAGTCCATTCTCTTTTTTAGGGAGTCTGCTACTTAAGTAAGTTTTCCACCTTCTGTTTTAGGCTATTTATTCACTCTTCAACTTTTTGCCTCTTCAATTCTAACTTCATTTGTAGTTTCATTTAAAAAAAATAACTCCCTTGTTTTATTTATCCCAGGTACTGTTGTAGGTAATTTTTGTGACCAAGCCCTTCTTGTCCCCTAACCCAGCTTTGCTTGTAATTATTTCCTTTTGCTTCCTCTATGGTTACACTTGGAATATTCTTCTTGTTGTTATTCAGTAGTTTTAATCACATCCAACTGTTTGTGACTCTTGCAAAGATACTGGGGTGATTTGACATTTCCTTTTCCAGTTCATTTTACAAATGAGGCAGGCAAGGTTAAGTGACTTGCCCAGGGTCACATAGCTAGTAAGTATCTGAGGTCAGATTTGAATGCAGGTCTTCTTGACATCAGGCCTGGTTCTCTAACCACTGCACCACTCAACTGTCCATTGAATTTTCTTGCTATGTAGTATTTTTCCATTGTGTTTTATGTCTTTTTCAGTTTATATATTTTTAGCCTAAATCCAATTCTTAGATCAGGATTTTGTGATTGTTTCAGTCCCTACAAACACTGATGGGTTGAGTAGACCTTCTTTTATCCTTTCCTTTCTACAGCTCCAGCTACCAACAATCTGTATTGGTTGACTGGAATTTGACCCCCTCCTATGTCCCTATGTTCCTCAGAGGTCTGAAGTACCATATATATGTAATCAAAGAACATTAAGTGGATGCCTACTCTGTGAACAGCATGGAACCTCTAAACTTTGCTGTTATTTATTTGCTGTTATCATTCTAAAAATGCTGTTTATTATTATTTGCTGTTATTATCATGCAGAGCCTGGAATCTGAATGGATCTGACAAAAGCAAAAAGTAGCATGGGAGATCCATGGGCCACTTAGCAAAGAGACACTTTAAAGACTAGAACCCAGCCCAAAGGAAACATTTTTATTTAGCCCCTAATTCCAAGGTTAGTCCTCTACCCACAACCCCACTCTGCTGCTCAGAACTCATTCACTGCTTCATAAAATATATACTTACAAAACCTGGAACTGATCCAAATTTAAACTTGCCATATTTATAGAAGACTTATACCAGACCATAAGTCTCAAAAGCCTACACTGTGGCGGCCATCAGCTGGCAGAGGGTATTGCTAATCCGTTTCCTGGGTATTATGCTTAAGTCTTTTTCATCCTGATTTAATTGCTAGGCCAGTTTTCTGTTGATAGAATCACCTTCTGTGTTCTCTACTGATACCTAATGAAACTGGGCCAACAAGGGCAGGAAAGGAATGGTAGGAAAAGGAAACCAGCATTAGTTAGATGCCTATTATGTATCCAGCAATGTGTTAAGTGATTAACAAATGTTATCAGATTTGATCCTCATTACAACCCTTTGAGGTAGGCACTACTATGATCTTCATTTTACAGTTAAGGAAACTAAGTTAGACAAAGGTTGTCCAGAGTCATACAGATCTAAGTGTCTGAGTCTGGATTTGAACTCAAGTCTTCCTGATTCCAGGTGCAGCACTTTATCTCTCAAGTTACCTAGCTGCCAAAAAGATATAATGATTCTTAGGATAGAAACTCCCTCATCCCAGAAACAGAACATAAATATACAAATATTTTCTCTTAGTGTTTTTAATGTTTTCAGCTCCTGGTTGCTCCTGTCAGATGTAGAAAGCA
The DNA here is from genome assembly GCA_023548195.1 of Bettongia penicillata ogilbyi. Lineage (NCBI taxonomy): Eukaryota > Metazoa > Chordata > Mammalia > Diprotodontia > Potoroidae > Bettongia > Bettongia penicillata. The sequence goes on along the minus strand of JAJHZJ010000020.1, from coordinate 2,608,149 downwards.
GCATTGTGAGAAGCTAAATTCCTGTAGTGTCCTTTGAAAATTTGTTTCCATTCAGCTTTAAAAGGGAGCAAGTCAGCCCAATTGAGCTGGGGCAAGGTCTACAGATAGTGTCAATACACAAGTTATTTTTGATTAAAACCTAGGGGTAAAGTTCACAGTTTCTGAGAACTGTATGCAAGGAGGACAATGGAAGGACAGAGTTATTAATTAACTTCCAATAAATGCCATTTTACCTGATTTATGACCCAAGACTTGAAATTATTTTAGCTTGGAGCAACAAATCAGCCATTCTGAATACCTAGGCGTCTATCCAAATCTTTCACAGAATGTCCTGCCAAAATAAATACCAATCTTTATGACAGTATTAAGGGAGAAAAAAAAAAACACCATGAAAAAAACACAAAGTTTACCTGATACCAAACTTCTCTGTTGGTTAAAAACAGAAATTTGTTTTTGTTCAGTCTTTTAGTTATGTCTTACTCTCCCATGACCCTGTGGACCAGAGCATACCAGTGCTACCCATGGAGTATTCTTGACAAACATACTAGGAAACAGAGACAGAGTTAAGTGACTTACCTAACATCACATAACTACTAAGTGTCTGAGGTCAGATTTGAACATAGGTCTCCCAGACTCCAGGGCCAGCACTCTATCCACTGCTGGATCACCTAACTATCTCCAAGAACAAATGCACTGAAAACTCCTAGCTCAGTAGAATTTTCCAGATTTATGATATGCAAGAAATGCAGTGGAAAGAGTGATGGATATAGAATTATCCTAGGATATGGATTTAAATTTTGCCTCTGCCACTTATTATCTATGTTGTCTTGGTCAAGTAAATCACTTAGCCTGTGTAAACTTGAGTTTCCTCATAGGTATGAAGAGGTCAGACTAACTGATTGCTAAAATCTCTTCCAGTTCAGGATTGACTCATATTAGGTGAAAAGAATCCGAGAATTGAGAGGCAGCTGTGGTAGAGATACAGGTAACATCGGATTTAGAGTCAGAGGGGACCTGGATTCAAATTCTGGTTCTGTCACATAATACCTCTGAGGCTGGGGCAATATACAATCTCTTTCTTTTTCTTTTATAATATAACTTTTTCCCCTGTCTATTAAATGAGAGCATTGCATAAGATGACTTCTATGATCACTTTCCACTCAAAATTTATTCTTTGATAAATATAAGCTATAAAGACAATTTCTAAAAAACAAAGAAACCAACAGGCTCTATTTTTTCTATTCTCCCCCACTTTCCTACCCCCTAAGTGTTTAGGTAATTCAGGCAAAAATTGACTAAGGAGAAATCTGAATTATCAGAATAATTGCTGCCCTATGGATCTTCTATGTGAGTTTCATAATCAAAGAGATGAGATGATAGAACTAGATAATTCTTGACATAAGGCCAAATTTGACTAGACTCCTAAAAATAGTGCCAGTTCCAGGAAACAATATTTCAGGAGAAAAAGATGGAACTCCTCAGCTCATCCTTGAATTCACTGCACATAATTATTTTTTTGAAAAAGTCATTTGAAGAGCATAATATCCAAGCTTTTCATTTTTGCCACTAGTTTCAGGCAAGGGATCCATGTTTCAAAAAATCAGAACTCTTTCCATCTGGGAGGGTAATTGGAAACTCTGATGCAGTGATTGTTGAGCACTTCCGAAAGCCAGATTGTCTTTCCTGTCCACTGTATATATCTTGTATTCTTTTGAATCTTATATGTATGTAGTTATTTGTACATCTTGTCTTTCCCCTCCACCCCCAATTAGAATATGAGTTACTTAAGAGTTGAGATGATGTTTTTGTCTTTCTTTGTATCCCTAGCACTTAGCACAGTATCTGGCATATAGTAAATACTTAATAAATACTTGCTGATTGCTTTCTCATGAGTCCATTTTAGGATGCTGTCTTTTGATTAGAGATGGATATGTTCTGTTAGTCAATATTTTCAGCTCCCCCAAGGGCATCTTGGTGATCTGTGGCTATTTGATGAAGAATGAAATCCTGTAGGGGAAGGGGTAAATTGTCACCAAAAAAAAATCTGACTAGGGTAGCAAGGTGAATGCATTAGGAAATCACTAGTAAGCAGAGATTCCAGGAACTCGTTATCAGCAATTGCTGCTTGTAACTATTAATCAGGCAAACATACGTTGTACACCAAGACATGAGGACAGATAATAATTTACTGACCAAGACAACTCATATGTGATACAAGCCTTTGTCCATCATCATGTAATAATTAATTAAAACTGATAATAATTTACTGTGAAAAACATCAGGCTGCTTTGTGACTGGTTCAATAGGCAAACACTTTAACTTGATATGGAAGTAAGTTTATTCAAGAATGATAATATTTTCTTGGTAACCTTGGAGTTGGAGAATACATGCCAAACCCAGTCTGCTAAGAAGAGACTTCTTTTGTTAGGGCAGACAATTCCTAACGCTGTGCCGACCAGCTAATACTGTCTGATGTTATCTTTTCTTACTAAGGTATGAAATGAAGAAATGAGATTCTGGAAGGAGAAATGTCAAATTTACTGATTCCTTTCAGACCCCTTTGCAATTGCAATCTCTTGTCCTGCTGAAGAGTGAGCTCAGTTAAAGTGATAACAGTACTAAGCCAATTTTGCATTATTTATTCCGAATCACCTTAAAATGTTCTAGTTTGAAGAATTCAGAGTAAAATTATCCTCTGTTATCAGGTCAGGTAATTTTCACATCAGGACATAGAAAGATGGGTACTGGTAAGGGGTTGGATGGACATGAAAAGGCTTCTTCCACCCAGGTAAGGCTGGGCAGCTAGATGATGTAGTGGAGAGAGTGCCAAATCTTGTCAGGAAGCTCTGAGTTCAAATGTGGCCTCAGATATTTACTAGTGGTATGACCTTGGCAAAATCTCTTAACTGTTTGTCTCAATTTCTCATTTGTAAAATAAGCCAGAGAAGGAAATGGCAGACCACTTCAGTATCTTTGTCAAGAAAAGTCCAAATAAGGGTCATGAAGAGTTGGACACAACTGAACAACAACAAACCCTGTAAGGTTTAAGTTGATTAAGTTGATTAATTAAATTTATTTGGAAAATCTAGCTCACCTGCAGCCCAGGAACCATTGAATGAATGGCTATGGTCCTTGAAGATGCCTCCAATGTCTTCTCCTCTATTGTTTCTTCCCATCCCATTCACACTCTTTTCTCAAAGGATTATGGGATTTTAGGGACAGGAAAGAAGAACTTTTATATTGTATCTGACAAGTAGTCATCTGGTCTCTCTGCTTGAAGTCCCCAGTAATGGAGGCATATATCCTCAAAAATGGAATGCTTCATCCTCATGCTAATCCTTTAAAAGTCCAAGTAGTAATAAAACACTACAGAATCCTGTCATAATAGTCACCTTAGGAAAATTCTGTTGGTGACTTGTTTGATACGATAATTTACTTGTGGGTATATATCATGGCACTGGCTGTCCTTTCCTAAACTATATGCCATAAAAATCTAAGCTTCAAACTACTCTTCTTTATTACTAAATTCTCTCTCCTTAGTTTAATGCCATATCAATGAGGGCATTGTACTGGAGCACTTTCTGTGGAGCTTAGCATGCTTTTTGGCTCCTTGCTAAAGGATGTGCATGAACAATTGTTAAGTACCTCTTGGATATTCCTTTGGTCCCTGCCTTGTAACTGGGGGGTGGTACCAAAGATGATTGGTGAATAACTATAAAGAACCTCCTATTTTGTAGACTATATAAATGAAAATCAGGTGAAAATCTCCTCGCCTTTTAGGACAGCCCCTCCCTTGGAATCTTAGCCAAGCTTCCCCTCTCTGCCTTTCCCTTGGAATTCTAAGGGAGACACTTCCCAATTTCTGTCTACAAACACTCCTCTCCATTGCCCCTCTTTGTCTATTCTGTTTTGTGCATCTTTCCCTCAGCATAAGTGACTGAATAGTGATCCTGAGACAAGGATGTTTCCAACTTTGGTGGCTGTCTTTTGAGTTGGAAAGTTCTTGGTATCCTGAATTGACATTGGGCACCAAACGGAAGGTTTTTCTGTAACTACACTATGGATGGAAGGATACCATAACTGAAAGGTCTAAGAAAGCCCCAGCCAGTCTGGACCTGTGACTTGCTCAAACAGTGCAGTGTATGGTGATTTGAAATATCTACTTGGCAGTCAAACAATTAATCGATCAGTAAAGCAAGATTTCGTTAAATACGTTCTATGTGCTAGGCACTGTTTGGGTCCAATAATTAGCAAAAATTGAATGCCTCACCCTCATGATAATTATTTAAATGTTCAAATAATAATAAAACACTACAGAATCCTGTCATAATACTCACCCCAAGAAAATTCTGTTGGTGGCTTTATATAATACAGTATTGTGGATCATCTTGGGTAGCTGATGGTAGTGGTAGGATCATGGTTGACCTTTCCTAAGCTATATAGTGTGAAATAAAAGCCTCATACTACTCTTATTTATCACTGCATTCTTCTTTATCACTGCATAAGTTCTAAGGATTAAAAAAGAGCCATCCTTGTCCTTAATGAGCTTACATTTTCATGGGGAGGGGGCCAGTAAAACAAATCAGTTCATACACGCAATAATTGGATGGTAACCTTAGACAGGAAGTGCTTATTCAGAAAGGCCTCCTGGAGGAGATGATGTACAGGATAAATCCTACAAGGCTGAGGAATTTGAGGCTTAGAGACCACATGTGGCCTTCCAGGTCCTTACGTGCAATCTTTTGACTGAATCCATAAGGGGATTTGTTCTAGGAAGTTTGGATTCAGTCAAAGGGCTGCACTTGTGGATCTAGAGGGCCACATATGATCTTAAGGTCATAAGCTCCTCACCCCTGTCCTAAAAGAAGCCAGGGATTCTAAGAATTGGATGTTGGGGGGAAGAGCATTCCATTGGAATGGCCATTGTGACATCTAGTAGTGTTAGGTTATTATAGGTGTGGTAGGTTATTTTGTTTTGTTTTGTTTTAAATGTTTGTTAAGGTGAATTTATGAGGTTTTTGTGCATGTGAGTTGTAAGTCTTAGTTTTGTGGTTGAGGAAATAAATAGCTGTCCTATATGCCTAATATCTCATTGTGGTAGTCATTGGTAGGGAAAATAGCATGGGAGTGCTAGAACCAAGAAGGGTAGGCCTGGGGAGGTGAGGTAGAGGTACCATTGAGAGAAGGGGTCACAATAAATGTGAGGGCTACATAGCAATAAATTTTATCTATTAACAGTTTTTCGATGGAGAAACCTGAATGTACTAGCATTAGAAGCGAGATAGTACCAGTGTTATTGACTAAATATTTAAGTACACTGAACCCTACAATAATAGAATCATAGTTATGGATTTAGAAGGGGTCACAGAGGACATTGTTCAACCCCCTTCCTTGTTACAGGTGAGGAAACTGAGGACCAGGGAGATTAAATGACTTCCCAATGTCACATGAGTAGGAAGCATCAGAAGCAAGAGTTTACCTCATGTCCTGAGGAATCTTGTACCTTTGGAATCCTTCCTCTAACAAGTTTCTATTTCAGACTGGACTGAGATGATGCACAAACCAAAATGGAGATATGGCAAATATTCTAATAATTTAACAAACATAAACAGAAAAATTACTGAAAATTCAATTTATCCTCTTTCTCTGTTTTTTTATTTTTCTGTGTCAAAAACTCCCCATTCTAGTTTCCAGCACAAGTCTTTGGAGACTGAAAGACATTTGACTAAACTTGAGGTTTCTCATTTCTGTTTCTGCTTTCAGCAGTATGAGTTCTTTTGTCTAGGGCTCCCTCCCTAGTGGGTTCAATATTATTCAGCAGTTAAAGTCAACACTCTTGCACTATTTTTCTAGAGGAATCTTTTCCTTTAGACATGATCTGTTTACTTTCTCCTGTCTGCAGTTGTCACAAAGTTGACATTGAGCCCAAACTCTGGAAAATTCTGGATGGAAGGAAAATGTGATTATTTTAAAATGTCTCTTGGAATCTAGCCTGGAGAGTTAAGACAATTTAGTTCTCTCCTTTTTCGGACTCAAATCTCCAGTCTTAGTTGCATATCACAAAAATTATGCTAGCTTCCTCAAAGGAGTTTACTGGTAAACATCTAGAAACCTATAATAGTTGTAAGATGGAAACATATACAATTCCACTGGCTTTACTGACTGGCTGGCAATAACAAAATCTGAAATTCCCCAGTTGCTGCAAATAACAACCACTTTTCCTCCAAATCGCTTCCTACTTTCCCATACTGAGTCATGGTTTAGTTTTCTTTTTTTTTTTTTTCCAGTCAGATAATGACTATTTTCAGTTTCTCAGAAAAACTACCCCCTAATTTAGCCAGGTTTACATAGTACCCACAATTTTCTTGTCCTTTTTTTAAAAAATAAGTTTTCATTGATGTGTTTTGGTTTTTTATGTTACTGTGGTTTCTCCCAGTTTATACCACATTTTTTAAGACAAAAAAAAAAAATCAGCATAACTGATCAATTCATTAAAAATGTTTGAAGATATGTGCAATGTACAATGTGCAATCTTGTTGACTTTCCACCTCTACAAAGAAGTGAGGTGGGAGAATAATTATATTCTTACATACTCATGTCTCTTCTTTAGAGTCATATTCTGTATAATTATGCAACACTCATTTTTGATTTATTTGTGCTTGTTCTTTCCATTTCTATTGTTGTAGTCATTGTGTGTACTGTTTTCTTGACTGCTTATTTCATTTTGCTTAGTGTGTAGACATAGTTCTACGCTTTGGCAACTTTTGCAAGTTTGTTGAGGATATTGTCTCAATATCTTTGGTGATTTGTTAGGATATTCTAGAAGAAACTATCCCCTTTGCTTATTTTTGTCTTTAATTTCTTTCTCTTGGGCTTATTGCCATTGCTAACATTTCAAGAACCAGAGGTAGCTGGGTGGCACAGTGGATAGAGCTCTGAGGCACGAATCAAAAAAAACTGAGTTCAAATCTTGGTTGGCTGGATGGTTGTTGTCCATCTTCAAAGAGGTCCAAAATGACATCACCATGACATCACCTTACACAGTAGGCGTGTGACCCTGGGTAAGTCATTTAACCTCTGTCTCAGTTTTCTTAAACTGTAAAATGGGGATAATAACAGCATTAGCTGAGAAATAACAGGGTTGTTGTAAGGATCAAATGAAATAATATTTATAAACTGTGTGGCATAATAGCCACTATGTAAATATTCCCTTACCTCCATATTAAATAAGAATGAGAGAGAGTAGGAATCTTTGCTTAATTCCTGTATTTATAAGAAAGCTTTTAGTGTATCTTTATTTGTATAGCTTGCTTTTGGTTTTAGATAGATACTTTTTATGATTTTAAAAAAGGTCCCTCTTTGCCTATACTTTGTAGACTTTTTAGCATAAATGAGTATTATACTTGGTCAGAGGCTTTTTGTGTGTGTGCCATTCATTGAAATAATTATTTGGTCTTGGATGTTTTTGTCTTAATATGTTTGTGTTTATTGTTTTCCTAATATTGGAAATTTTTGTATCAGTATTCATTAATTATGTTTGTCTACAGTTTTACTTTTGTGCTCTATTCTTCCTTGGTATTAGAACTATACTTGTCTCATAAAAGAAATATAGTAGGGTACTTTCTTATTTCTGTAGAATAATTTGTAGTTTTGGTTTTAATTGTTCTTTAAATATTTGATAGAATTGTCCTAGGAAGCTATCAGTATCAGGAGTTCCCCCCTACCCTTTTTACAGGTATTTCATAATTTTATGACTGCAGAATCTCAGAGTCTTTTCATTTAATAACTATACATTCATTACTCATTGTAGCCCAGCTCTAGGTTTTTTGGACTAATTTTCTTTTGGGTTTAGAATCAGCTCTCCTCTCTCTTGTCATGAAAGTCACATTTTTTGAAGTTCTTGAACCCCATCAATTTGTTTATTGCACACCTCATAAAAGGCCTGTTTAATGTTGAATTTTTGTAGCTAGTTTAATATCAGGCCATTAGAACCCTTTCTGTGATTCAGTCCTAAGCTTTCAAAGACCAGTTACTTTACAAACTGTAAATTCTTTATGGGCAAAAAGTATGTATTATTCGTCTTCCTATCATTCCCAGTGCCTACCATGGTGTCTTCTATATGATAAATACTCAGGAAATAGTTTTTGAATGAATGAGTTTCTGTTCCCCATCACAGTCGTAGTTCTCTGGGCACAATTCCTTAGTAGGTACTTTTGTCTAGACTCTATTATTTGATTAATAATAGCCATCTCAAATGCATTATGAAGAAATCTGTAATGCCTCTGGGAAAGAGAGCAAGAGGACAGGATGCAAAGACACGTAACTTTTTTCCCCTCTAATTTTCATAGATGGTGGACTTTCTCTTACACTTAATTAAATTTTGAGAGGTTCTCTTGGGAGTGGGAGTAGGGGAAGGAGAGCAGCTGTTGAGATGAACATTCCCAAGACAGAAAGTAGATTTGTAAGGAAGTACAAAGATAAATATAAGATAAATAAAGAAGATAAATAACATAGATAAATGGTCTCCGTAGTTAATCCCTAAGCATTAAATTTTCCCCCATTCTCAATCTACAAATCTCACTTTTCACCAGACATCTTCAAGAGCTACTGTGGACAAATAAAATGGTTTGATTTGAATTTCCTTTTTTCTTCCTCTCTGTGCTTATTCTCTGGTGGATTTGTGAAATGGCCCAAAGGCAGGTGGTAAAAGAAAGGAGAACTCTATAATAAATAAAAAAAATGATGACAAGAAATTAAAGATCAAACTAAGGCAGTGCTACCTGTAGGAGGTTATACCAAGCCAAAGAGGCTCAAAATATGGGCTTCATAGTCAAGGACAAAGTTAGCTGCCTTAGGAGAGGCACATTACCTATATACTGGTTATAAATTGATAACTGTTTTTTGTGGGGAGATCATGGAAATTCTTGAAGAACATCTTCTAAGGTATTGAGATCTGCATAACAGTAGGGGTGGGAATCATAGGTGTTTAATTCACTTTTACTTCCTTTAGCATTTCAATGACTCATTATTTTCTCAGGGTGCATCTTCCTTCACCCTCATACATAACTACATTTTAACTTAGTAGCTGGTATTCAAAAGTTTCTGTAAGCCAAAAAATTAATCACCCTGTGATCAATCTGGTACCTCTCTTTAGCTAGACTGGTCCACAAATGATTGCCATGAACTCTGCTTCAGGCTCATTCTTAAAACCTCTCCAGTTATGGAAGCATTTGCAAAAAGTTCATGTTCCACCAAGTTTGTCTCAGAGGTTTGATGAAACACTGGAGGAAGATTTCATAGATTCCCTTTTATGTATCACTTAAAGCATTTTTTCATAACAATCTTGTGAGATAAATAGTATTACATTCTTTTTAGAGATGAGGAAATCGAGGCTGAAAAAGTTTAAGTGACTTCTCCAGCAAGTATCTAAATCAGAACTCAAAGCCAGTCTTTTGATTCTAAATAGCAATTATATCTACCCCCAGCTTCTAGACTCAGCACATACCAAGCATTCAGAGACCTGTGTTAGTCTAAAATGCATGACTGAGTTCTGTGGGTTGCTTCAGTGTATTTGCATGGTTCCTGTCACATGAAATTTCAAAAGTTCTATAAATATTTTCAGGATGCTGTGTTCCCAAGAGAGATGAAACACTATAGGCCTATCAGGGCTCACCAAAAATCACCTGGTTTCTTCCCTGTTCCTAGGCAGGATTATATAACTAAACCTTCCCTGACAGATCTATCTATGTAAGATATTTTAGTCGATATTGGAAATTCCATGGCAGATTTTCAGCACATTACCTCACTCTTACATTTTTAAAAGCAACAGAAGGAAAACACAAAAATTCTGAAACTTATGATTAATGTCTGCAAATATAAGGACATATTAAGTCTTAAGAATATTGATGGTGCTTTTTGAGTCTATAAAATAAATACACAAGAAGATGTGAAACACTTTTTTGATTAAAAAATTATTGGGTCATCTTTATTTTTCCTTAACAAAAAACTTTAAAGCAATGGTATCACGTGTGATTATAAAATAATTTACATAAAGCAAATAGTGCAAGATTCAATGATTTTTATTTTGACAAATATTTGGTGAAGTATAAGTATTTGAAATGTGATCTTCCTACTCAATTACATGACTAACTTTTGTAGACTCTAAATTTTTCTTGTTAATGTACTGAGTAAAAGCCCAAATATAGTGGGGGAAAAGCAAATAAAGGCTAAGTGACTTATCCAAGGTCTTGGTGACTACATTGCAGATACACATTCTGAGCCAGGGAGTCTGAGTTCTGTTTCTAGATCTCTCTGGATCCTTTTGTGGAAAGTCATAAGCCATCTTCCAATGTTTTTTTTTTAGGATTTTAATTTAATGTTTTATTATTATGAACATGACAAACATTAATAAACATGAACATTTCCACATATACATAAAAACAGAAGAGGATTGTATATGAAACCATGAATCTTTATTGTATGTAGCTTATTTTTGAAAGATTTGTTTGGCATATATTCTCTCTGCCCCTTTGGATCAATCTGGGTTAAGTGATGGGTCAAACACCTAGTAAATGTCTGAGGCTGGATTTGAACTAAGGTGCTCCTGACTCCAGTTGCTGTATCCACTGCACCATGAAACTGCCCCCAAAGTCTATAATGTATTCAACAGATCTAAAGCTGTTCTGATAGTAGTCTATATCTCCCTCTGAATTTCTTTTTTCTTTTGTGCATTATTTAAAAAAATGTTTCATTGGCCTTTCTTTTTTTTGTCATTACTATCACCATTCACTTGTTACCCTTATACACCTCCTGCCCCCCTGACTCTCTACCAATCCATTCCCTTTGCCAAACAAAATTTGAGAAATACTCAAGCAAAACAAATTGTCCCATTGGTAATGTCTGAAAATATATCTCTCACTCATTCTATGTCCAGTCTTCATCATGTCTTCTAAAGTCTTGGTTGTCATTGCCGTGTTCAGAGGTCTTAAGTCTTTCAAAATGATTTTCCTTATAATATTGTAGTTATTATAGAAACTGTCCTCTCTGCTTACTTTCACTCTGCAACAGTTTATAAAAGTCTTCCCCAGTTTCTCCTTGTTGCAATAGTATTTCAGTACATACATATTGAGAGGCAGCCTGGAAGGGTGGATAGAGAGCTGGTCTCAGAATCAGAAAGGTGTGGATTTAAATGCTGCCTCTGTCACATACTGGCTGGTGACCCTGGCCAAGTCACTTAACCACTCAGTGCAGACAACTCTCTAAGACTATAAGTTGCATTGATAGAGTAAATTCATGACTAGAATGCCCTACCACAATGAAATCACAAATTCAGCCTTACTTACATTCATATTCTGTAATTTGTTCAGTTATTACTCCATTCGTGGACACTGCCTTACTTTTCAGTTCTTTGCTTCAACAGAAAATGCTGATGTGATTCTAGATGGCACAATGGATAGGGTCAGAAAGTCAGGAAGATCTATCTATCTGATCAAGTCTAGTCTCACACATTTTCTGGCTGTGTGACTCCAGACAAACCACTTAACCTCTGTTTGCCTCAGTTTTTCATTTGTAAAATGTAATAGTAGCACCTACCTAGCAAGGTTGAAATTGAGATAATAATTGTAAGGTGCTTAGCACAGTGCCACATATGTCGTAACTACTTTACAAATGCTAGCTTTTGTTATTATTTATTATTATTGCCTCTGTCCTGGGGCTAGTAATGTCTAGTAATTCCATTGACAAAACATATGTACAATTAAGTAATTTCAAAGATTTGCTTTACAAAATGGCTGCATCAGTTTATGGCTCCATCAAGGGAACATTTTTGTTGTCTGTTCTCCCACAGCCCTTACACTATTTCTCATTTGGGGGAATGGGTCTTGTTCTTATATATTTGAATCACATGGTTCCTTGTATAGGGTGGATATCACACCTGTATCAAAGAAGTTTGTTGCAAAGATGCTGACCACTCCGACTCTAGCTAACTACTTCTTTTCTATTTTTGACTGCGTTGATTTTGACTGTCGAAAAACTTTTTAATTTTATGCAGTCTATTTCATCTCTTGCGATTCTTTCTAATTCCTTGTTTAGTCAAGAACTCTTCCCTCATCCATAGTTGTGAAAGTTTTCTCCTTTTCTTTCCTGCTCTTCCAATTTATTTATGATGTGACCTTTTCTGTCTAGTTCATGGATCCATTTGAAACTTTTTGTGGTATGAGGTGCCTAGTCTAAAACTCATTTCTTTCTGACTGTTTTCTAGTTTTACCCGGTAGTTCTTGTTCAATAATGAGTTTTTATACTAGCAGTTAGAATGCTTGGAATCATTGTGCTGCATACTAATATGTTCAGTTGCTTCTGGATTTTGTGTGCCTAATCTGTTCCACTCACTAAGTTAAAAAAAAAGCTTAATCAATACTAAATAGTTTAGAGGATTGTTGCTTTGAAGAATAATTTGAGTTTTGGTACTGCCAAACTCTTTTCCTTGTCACTTCTCTCATTATTTTCCTTGAAATCCTTTACCTTTTATTCCTCCAGATGAATTTTTTTATAGTTATTATTTTTTGTGTAGCCCTGTCAAGTAACTGGAAGCTAGAACCTTTTCCAGATAGCAATTTCAAGGAGCATGATGCTTTTGCATTAGAGAAAAATGATGTCTGTGGACTAAAGGACTTCCAGTAGATAGGAGCTATATGACCTCTTTGCCACATGTGTCTCACCAACACTTTATTCTGAAATCAAAGCTTACTCTTTCGTTGTGCCTGTGTACATACTGTGACAAAATAATACCCCAGACTTTTGGGGGATGCTTTTTACCCACTATTCTTATTGTGCCACTTTAGTCATATTTTTTTTTTTAATTTTTTAAAACCCAGTCAGTTGATCAGGTAAGCTGCTATGTGCCAGGCATTGTATCAAGCCTGGGGTATGCAAACGTAAAAAAGAAAGACAGTCTCTTCCCTCAAGGAACTTAAAGTCTAACAAGGTAAATAAAACACAAAAGCTGAAAAGCAGGGTAGAAGGTACCTTGCTTGGGGCATGGTAGAGAAATCCAAAGAGATGAAATGAAATGAAAGAAATGAAATGAAAAAAAATGAAATGAAGAGATGTCATCCTAGATGTCATCATTAAATGGAGGTTTTGGGAGGAGCTTAATCAGAGGAATAAAGGGTACTGATGTACTGAGTACCAAAGGTGATGCAATCTTGTAGGATGATGAGGTTCCTGATGATGAGGTTTCCTGAAGGCATGATGGAGAAATCCAAAGTAGTGCAGCCTGATGAAAAATGAAGAGATGGCTTCTAAATTAAAATTTATTTATTTTTTAATAAAAATCCATTTTCTCTCCTCTCCTGCAACTTTGAGAAGGAAAAACAAAGCCTCGATTACAAACATAATTTTTTTTTTATGACATAAAATAGATTTATCTCCTAAGTTATTTAAAAAAAAAAATGTTTCAATCTGCATTCTGAGTTCATAATTGAACTTGTGCCCAGGCTGTGTTTTCCTTTGAGGTTTAGCTTGTATATATTTTGGAGTCATTCTCTTCTTCTAGATTTGTGTCTTAAGTGTCCCTTGAGTGTTGAATTCCTATTTATTTGCTCATTCTTCCAGACTGCTTTCTGACTTCAGGCTTTATGTCAGTTCCTGACTCTTCACAGTTCTGGGAAAAATGCTTGAGGTAGCTTTGTTACTGCTTTCTTTTAGTATTGAGTTATTCTAGGATCACAAGGACAATTCAGGATAGGGACCTACAGATTTTCAGTACTCTCCAGGTAGTGTGATATAGGGCAAAGTCTAATTTCTTTCTTCAAGGACTGAACTGTGAAAGTTCCTGATCTGGTTTTGGATCTGAGCAACTCACCTGTGGGCTTGATCTACTTGGAGTTCCAGAAGACTGCTGCGGCACTCAGCTATTATCAGTCATCTGGAAAACTCTTTTGGTTCTGAGTGATAAAACTACAAGTTCTCTTTGGTTTGGATTTCTGTTGTGATTATTTCAGTGCAGACTTCAGACTGGGATGGAAGCTACAACTAAGATCCCACTGGGATCAGAACCATACAGCTGCTGTTTGCTTCCGAACTCTCTCCTTGCTTGGCATGTAGCCTATGGTTCACAGCTGCCCCTTACCATTCTTAGGTGTTGCTCCACTCCATAGTCATCCTTGGGTCTATGACTTGAAGCTGTATAGTAAGCAATAGAACTGCCACTTGTCATCAATTCCTATACCCTCTACCAGTTTGGACCCTTCTTTGCTGGATTTGTAAATTCTTCTTGTCCAGATGCATTGATTCTCCCTACTCTGGATTCTCTGGTTTTGGGGGTAGGGGGAGAGGGCTGGAGATGGAGAGAAGTTCTCTTATACTTGTTTCTGCTCTTTTCTGCCATCTTGGCTCTGCCCATAAATGCCCTTTTCTAAAAGCCAATTGAAGACTGAAGCTCAGATGTAGAATCTATTGAGTGACAGTGTGGCTTCTTTAGTTACCCCTAGAGGTCAGAGGAGAGAAGTAGCAGCTTCCTTCTGTGATTTGGCCCACCAATTCAGGCAGGAATTGAAGAATTATATCTGGAATGGTCCTTTCAACAGTTGATAGTTTTCATTTGTAAATCTGTTTGGTCTTGTTTTTTTTTCCTTCGGGAGCTTGTATATGGTTTAGTCAATTGCTTTTTTTGAAACTGGATTTTTTGAATTCTTTATTTCATATTCTTTTCATCTTAGTATTTTATATTTTTGTAAATATTCACCAATTTCTTTGAAATTATCAGTTTTTCTGACATATAACTGGACAAAATACTTTCTCATAACTTCTTTTGTTTCTTCTTATTTGGTCTGAATATTTTTTTTCCTTTTTTAATATTGGCAAATTTATTTTCTTCATTTAAAAAATCAGATTAGCTATTGTTTTTGCAGACTTTCGATCCCCTTGGTACATTCTCATCAGAATATTCTATGGTTCTCACTGCCAGGGAATAAATTGATGCAGCCTTGAAGTCTTTAGATTCCCTGGTCAAAGTACCAGTTGGCCTCTTTCTTTTTACCTGAGTTTGCCCTAGCTTCCCTGTGAGGACCTCTTTCCCGATACCTACAGGTTTCTGGTCATCTTTCTGTGCAGTCTCAGGTTGATGAAAGAGTTTATTGTTACTTTTTGGCTTTCTTTTTCTTACTTTTTTCCATTAATTTTTTTTCCAATTTTAAATTTTTAAAATTAATTTTAGTTGAAAATTTAATTTTAAAACTAGATTTTAATACTAAGACAAATGCACAATAAAGAAGAGAAAAGAAACATATAAACTCAAATATTGAAATTTAAATACAAAAAAAAAAGAAAAAAAGATACGTTATATGCACAGCCGAATGTAAGAGAAGATTCAAAGTCCTCTTTAGCTTTCCTGATCATCATTTGTGACCTGGTGTCTGTTTTGGATCTCTGGGGTATATATATATATGATAGAAATGGGCTTCTTTCATGTTGTCATTTTAACCTGAAGCTCATTCCTTAGTTACTCCTGTAAACCAAGACTCTCAATATTGTACTTGTTTCCATTAAAAAAAATGGGGAAGTGGGTAAAATGGGCATTTGACATTGTTTCTATCATCACCATTTTGTACTTCTTTTCTCTACAGTTTAAAGGAAAAAAAATCATGTAAAAATATCATCTGTTTCCAATATTGTGATTTTATTCATAGAGTCATATGGTAGAGGAAACTACTTCAGTGACCCTTTTCTCCTCACAGAATCACAGAAGCTCATGTTTGGAAGGGCCTTCAGAGGCTATCTATTTTGATCGATCCCTGGGCAAGAATCTCATCTACAACATTCCTTTTCATACAGCTTTTGCTTGGAGACCTGTATATGGTGAAGGGGAAAGCACTATTTCCCAAGGAAGTCATGCCTGGATCTCCTGCAATTTTCATTCCTTCTTGTGTCCTCTGGGGCCAAGCAGAACAAGTTTAAGGTGTTTTTCAATGAAAGTCCTTCAGATACTTACAGATAGCTACCCTCTCCAATCTCAATGTTTTCTTTCCCTTACTAGACATTCCCAGTCCTTCAATTGACCCTTTTATAGTGTGATCTCAACTCTGTAAACAGCCTCTTCTTGATACTTTCTAGTTTATCAATATCCTTCCTAAAATGTGCTGGTCACAACTGAAATCAACACTTCAGATAGGTTTTGACTGGGACAAAATACCAATTCTTATAAACTACAGCTCTCTCAACCCAGCCTACAATTACATTAACTTCGTTTTTTTAAAATTAGGTTTTTGCTGACCTCAACAGTTTTGACTCATGTTGAGCTTACAGTGCAATAAAATCCCTGGATCTTTCAAAGGTAAATTTTTATCTAGACACACCTCTGCTTTTTGAATCCTAGGACTTACATTTCAGTTTATTAAATTTGACTCAGTCAAAATCTTTTGAGATCTTAACCTTGTTTAGCTCTCTCTCCCAGCTTTGTGTCATCTGAGTATTTGATAAGCATGCCATGGAAACTATTGATGAAAATGCTAAACAGCCAAGGACTAGACAGATATTTCTGAGGTACCACACTGCAGACCACCTTCCAAACTGACATCAAACTGTAGTGATTGCTCCTTGGATCTGGACCGTCAACCATGTTGGAATCCACTTAAGTACGCTATCATCTAGCCCACTTTTCTTTAACTTCTCCTGAAAAATGGTATGAGAAACTTAGTCAAATGCTTTGCTAAAAATCTAGATAAACTATAGAACATTCCATTGACCTACCAATCTAGTAACCCTTTCAAAACAGGAAATGAGGTTAGCCTGTTTTTGATGAAGCTGTTGCTGATTCTATGAACACTATTTCCTCATATTAACTAACAATTCTGTTAATAATATATTCTAGAATTGTGTCAGAAATTGAAGTCTCATTGACCTAGTTTGTCATAGTTTGTAGACTTCTCCTTTTCTTTTTTCTTTAAACCTGGAATTAGAACATTTGTCCGGATCCCATCTTCTAGTAACCTTCTCATTTACTTCTTTTTTTCTTTCTTTTTTTTTAAATTTAAGTTTCTTCCTATTCAGTTTTATTTTATTTTCAGTTCCAGATTCTCTCCCTTCTCCCAAACATTCTCCACTCACTAAGGCAAGAAATACAAAACTTAACTTTTTAAAAAGACTATTTCATGTAATTAAAATTATCCAATATATTTCCTGTGATCTTCTCTATCTCTTGTTCAGTCATAAATTCTTCCCTTATCCATAGATCTGACAGGTAAATTTTTTCATGTTCCCCTAATTTGCTTACGATATCACTCTTTATGTCTAAATCTTGTACCTATTTTGACCTTATCTTGGTAAATGATATGAGGTATTGGTTTATGCCTAGTTCCTACTAAACTCTTTCCAGTTTTCCCTTGCCATCAATTTTTGTCAGATAGTGAGTTCTTACTCCAAAAACTTGCATTTTGGATCAAATATTAGATTACTGTGCTCATTTCCTACTGTGTATTTTGTACCTAATCTATTCCACTGATCCACCACTCTATAGTTTAGCCAGTACCATATTATTTTGATGATTACTGCTTTGTAATACGGTTTCAATCTGGTCCTTCTAGGCCACCTTTCTTCACATTTTTTTCATCGATTCCCTTGATATTCTCAATTTTTTGATCTCCTAGATAAATTTTATTACTACTTTTTCTCGCTCTGTCGAATGGATCTTAATTTATGAAGTATAGGGGGAATTAGCATTGAGACTGTTAGAGCCTGTAGGCTCTATAGAGTTTATGGTCTAGCTTGACTGAATGCCAGAACCTAGAGCTGATCCCCATGGAGTGACTCTAGCATCCAGGTATTAAGTGATGACAAGCCCTGACAGATACTACATCTGGTTAGCATAGTTATGAACCCCCAAGAGTCTTTTCACAGGAAAAGGAAATGGAAGGAAAATGTGATCTTTCTAAAATACAGATCTGATGAAGTCTAATGGCTTCTTATTGCCTCTAGGAGCAAATATAAACTCGTCTGTCTGGCATCTAAAGTCTTTTACAAACCATTTTTTCCCCTTCTTACCTTCCTCTCTACACTGCGAAGTCCAGCTGAATTGGTCTATTCCTCACACATGATATGACATTTCCCATCTCCATACCTGCTGTCCCTCATGCCTAGAATGCTTTTCCTCCTCACTTCTATCTCTTACAAGCCCAAACTCTGTCCAACACTCAGCTCAAGTTCTATCTTCTACATGAAGATTTTCCTGATTCTCCCAGTTTCTTGTCACTTCCCCCTTTAAATTGCTTTGTATTTGCTTTATATGCATATATTTATAGTTGTACCTGTGGTTTCCTTAATAGAATTTAAAGTCCTGGAGTACATTTGGTGGTCTATGTGGATGCAGATCCTGGAAGTAGGTACTATTCTTATCTGTATTTTACAGTTGAAGAAACTGAGGTAGACAGAGATTAAGTGTTTTTACACAGGGTCACATAGCTAGTAAGTGTTGGGCTAGATTTGACTCTAGTGCCAGTATTTTATCCTCTGTGTTACCTAGCTGCTATTAAGCTGCGGACATGGTTGATTTTTGTATCCCCAGAACTTAGTACAATGCCTGGCATACAGTTGGCACTTCTTGATTGATTGAAAGTCTGAAAAGAGCAGGGTGAGTGGTTCCAGCACATCAGTGATAGGAAACCCACTCCTTCTTGAGGTAGGCCATTCTCATTTTAAACAATGGTAGCTGTTGGGGAATTTCGTCTTTTCCTTTCTCTCTCACTTTACTGTTCTCTGTGCAGTACTCTTGATTCTTTGAGATGACTTTTGCTGACCTTCTCCCTCCTCTCCTGGAGTCTGAATCTGTCATTTCATCAGTGTGGGGAGTTTATGGTATGGAAATTCTGTCTACTGATGCAGATGTGAAACTAGTTAATAATTTATAGCCTTGGTTGCCTGGGAATACTGAGAGTTTACTCAGTGACTTGCCCATGAACACATATATCTATAGTATGGGTTATAAGTAAGACTTTAACTAATTTTTCTGACTCCAAATCTGTCCTTCTATCACATTATGTCATTTCCTGCTGGTCTTTAGGTACAGAAAACTTTTCTAATTCACACTTACTGGGAAAATCAGCCTAAGTGAACCAAAACAAAATAAAAACAAAAAGATAAGAGATCATTTTAAATGAAATGGAGTTTTATTACTCTTAAATACATGTAATATTTTATTGAGTAGAGAACAGGAAGTAGGATTATATGAATACTACAAATGTTTTCATAAATAGATGAGAATAATTCATAAAGAGCACATTAATTGAATGTAAATGCAGATGTTTAGAAAGCCTGCTTTTGAATGGTTAATTTGGTTTGTTTATACTACTTATTTGTTTGGCAAATTCTATTTTCGGAGATATGGGTAAAAATTCTTGTTACAAAGTAGTCTGTGTAACAAGACCATTTCCACATCCCACTTGGTGATACGGTTGCAGCTTATTTTCTACCACAATAGGAAGAGGAGTTGAACTTCTGATTTTGACATAGGTATAGGAAATTCCTATATGAGGAAACACAGAAGCAGATTGGTACCTTTGATGCAGTTTATAGTCTGCAGAGAATACAACTTCATTGGGCTAGCCCATTGTTTGAACGGCAAACATACAGTTGCCTAAAAGACTATTTCATGGAGAACTCACACAAGGTAGTCGCTCACATGGAGGTCAGAAGGAGCGATACAACTTTGGAATGGATGGATGAATTGTATGACATGGGAGACATTGGCAAAGGAGTAACCAACATGGCACACTTGCATCAGAGAAGACTCTGTGCTCTATGAAGCAGAATTGTAATAACTCAAAAGAAACACGAGATGCTCAAATTCAGAGACATTTTCACCCCATATGTCCATGTGGGCTATTTGCATGTGGTAGAACCTCCTGAGCTGGTATTCATCTGATCAACCAGATTCAGACCTTGATGTCATTTTGGCCCTCTTTGAGAATGAAGGAGGATAACCAACAAACCAACCAATAAATAGTCTTAGAGAGTTGTCTAGCACACTGAAAGGTTAAGTGATTTGCCCAAGTCTACATAATCAGTTATATTCCAGAGGTGAGACTTAAACTCAGGTCTTCCTGGCTTAGAGGCCACCTCTCTTCTCTCCAGTGCCAAACTGCCTTTCTACAGTAATGTCATAACAAGAGAATATTTTCCTGGTTCTTGTCTTTCCAACGGCTAGATTCCTTAAGGAGAAAGCTTGATTGTACATTTTCCTTTATTTTATTTTTTGCATTTCAGGGAGGGAGAGAAGAGAGAATTGAGTTGACTAAAGTCCAAATTAACTGGGCATCTAACTGGTCTGCTCTAGTGGTAGAGAAGACCACATTTAAAAAAAAATATTGATTTAAATTTTAATTTATGGAATAAAGCAAGTATTTCTGTTACATAGTATAATAAAAATGATTGCATATGAAACTACAAATCTCTTCTGTACAACTTATTTTTAAATATGAAATAAAGTTATCATGTAAATTTCTACCTGCCTTTTTTTTCCATCACAAAGAACTGTAAGAATTTTTTCAAGCTCTAGCTATAGGAAGCAGTAGTCATAGAAGGAAGTTGACTCCCCCAAACCTCAAGTCAGATAGGGCTGAAGAAACGCAAGAACTACTACCTTCTTCTATTTTGGCTGACCAGAAGAGAACAATAAAATAAGAGAAGAATGCCTTATTTTAATCTGAAGCAGCTTCTTGTTCTAGAGTTTTTGATCTCTCTGGGCAGTATGGTGAAACCTGTGCATCTTTTCTCACAATAAAGTTTTCTCGTTTTCATTAATGTTTGTAGGAAATGCTAAATTTCAGTTCAAAATTAAGGAAAATAAAGATGTAATTCCCTCCCCACAAAGTTCAAAGATTCTCTGAAATCTATGCATTGACCCCTGGACTCCAGTTAAAAGTTCCTGTTCTATTCCCATTTCTAGAGTACTTCTAAGGATCTTTATTGGAAATGTAGTCTGTGGAAACGTGTCATATGAAGTCATAGCCACAGGGTCTATGACAGTTAGCCTTGGGAATCAGGAATGTGGAAATGTGGAACATTTTGTGTTGCTGGATCAGGGCTCCTAGTCAAACACAAAGTCAGGGTTTTGACTGTTAAATGAGGAGGTTAGATGAAATGAGGCAAATGAGAATTTAGATGTGAAGGATCTAAATTCTAAGAACCTGTGACTATTTGAAACTTAAAGTCCTTAAACTCCAAAATATTAGGATTTTATGTAGTTATATATAGGGAAGCTAGCTGGCACAGTGTAGAGAGTGCTAGGCTTGGAGTCAGAAAGACCTGAGTCTGAATCTGACCTCAGACACTTCTTAACCCTGTTTGCCTCAGTTTTCTCATCTATAAAATGAGCTGAAGAAGAAAAGGCAAACCACTACAAATGGAGTCACAGAGAGTCAGACATGACTGAAACAACTGAACAACAAAAGTAGTTAAATTTTTAAAATGCAGATAACACACAGATGCTGTCTTATTCATCTTCATAGCTCCTTCAGTTTTTAACACCTTGCCTTATATGTTGTAGATATTTTATAAACTTTTTTTTGAATTGAATTATTTCAGAATTTGTGGAATAAATGAAGTCATGCTGTATCAATAATATCAATAGAAATATGTAATCTGTATGTTAGTGATTTTTAAGGATAGAAGCAACTAGGTGGCACAGTGAATAGAATTCTGGACCTGGAGTCAGGCCCAGGAGACCTGAGTTCAAATTTAGACTCAGGCATTTACTAGTTGTGTGACCCTAAGCGAGTTACTTAACTGCTGTTTGCCTCAGTTTCCCCAATTATAAAAATATTAGAATAATAATAGCACTTCACAGGTTATGAGAATAAAATGAGATAATATTTATAAAGTACCTAGTACAAGGCCTGAAACATAGTAGGTATTTAATAATAGGAACCTTCAAATGGATTCCTTCTGACACAGTGATGAATGCTGTTCAAAACAAGAAAAGAATCAGCAGTCTTGGGACCACCAAGAGTAAAATGCAATTTATCTTCTCATGAGATGAAGCAAGGGATCTTTAATCCAAGGAACAACAACCACCTGTTTAGAATGTGCTACACGTACTGGGAAAGAGGTCAGTCTAATGGAGACCCTCACAACTTGATCATTTTGTATCTGTCTGCTTTAGCTAGTCATGAAGGTAGAATTAATAAGCTCAGTCTGCCCTCTAGTGGTATTAGTGGTCCTAGTAAAACCTATAGGAGCTTTTCTTTTACCAGGGAGTTGGGGAGTAGGATATTACTGCCTAATAATCTCATTGGCAAAATGCAGGGTATTATCAGAAAAAAAAAATAACTTCATAAAATGCAAATGATAGGAAAGTTTAATTTGCGTACAAAATGAATGGAAAAGGACAGAGATGATCTAGCAGTGTGGAATATTCAAGTAAAAAAC
Organism: Bettongia penicillata ogilbyi; assembly: GCA_023548195.1. Taxonomy (NCBI): domain Eukaryota; kingdom Metazoa; phylum Chordata; class Mammalia; order Diprotodontia; family Potoroidae; genus Bettongia; species Bettongia penicillata. The sequence goes on along the minus strand of JAJHZJ010000020.1, from coordinate 2,585,733 downwards.
TACTTTTGATTCAGTGATTTCTGTGATCCAGAGGTAAATGCTTGTCTTACTTATCTGCAGAAAATGATCCAAATTTATCATTTCAGTTCATGTCTGGATAATTTACTGATCAAAATATTTTTAAAAAATTAGTCATTGCACCATGGATTGAATGGATGTAAAACCATAAACTCAGTGGTCAACTAGGGTCACCAAAAATCAAAAACATCAGGTTATAGCTGATCACATGAGGAAGAATGATTTGCTCATTGACAAATTCTTTCCTAGTCAACCTGGCTTATGGTTTGAATGATAGCAGAACCCACATACTATTACTTAGGATCATAGTCTTAGGGTAAAATGGGAGAGAAGAGAAGAGGGAAGAAAAGGAAACAAAGATTCATAGTGTACTTTCTTGGTGCCAGGCACTGTGCTTAAGCACTTTCTACAAATACTCTCTTATGTGATCCTCCAGGCAACCCTGGGAAGTAGGTGCTGTTATTATCCCCATTTTATAGTTGAGAAAACAGGCAGATAGTGGCTATACCACTTGCCCAGAGTCACATAAAGATAAAGTTACATGGAAATTAGACCTCCCTAAAAATACCTATTTAGCAAACTGCAGTATTACCTAAGAGTTTAAGTCTCCTTTTCTTCTCCAGAGTAAACGTTACAGCTGGAATCAAGATTTTTGACCGTTTTCCTCATCATCAGCATGTCCTTGCCTTGATAAAAGCATCATCATTGATAATCAAAGTAATAGCCTTTTATGTAATTATGTCCTGTGGCAGTTAATTATACAAGTCTACCAGATGATACATAAAATGTGGGAATGGAAATCACCAGATTGAGGTCTTAATCCAATGTACTAACAAAGGCAAGATCTATACAAGGCATATATTTTTGAGTTGTGCTGTATTACTATGGCTCTAAGCTTGCTCCATGCCTACAGTAGCCAAACCACTAAAGAGGGTAGGATGGAACCTAACTCACAGACTGCCTATCTGGTTAGTTGGTCTGTTAACCTCTCAGTGAGGTTAACATTGACTATCCTTTCTTTGGACATACATAAAATGATAACAAAAGTGAAGGAAACAAAGCCTGGTGGAAAGTTATCCTATTTATGACCAGAAAAGACAAACTATTTCTTGTCTCATAGAGGTATACTGCAGTGGCTCTTGAAAACCGCATCTGGGAAACCATGGTTTCTCTGCTCCCATGGTTGTGTTGTTCAGTTATCTGAGACTAATTGTCACCCAGTTTGTAGTTTCCTTGGTAAAGATACTGGAGTAATTTTCTATTTCCTTCTCCAGCTCGTTTTATGGATGAGGAAACTGAGGCAAATAAGTAAAGTGACTTGCCCAGGGTCCCACAGCTAGTTAGTGTCCGAGACTGGATTTGAACTCAGGTTTTCCTGAATCCAGGCCCAGCACTCTATCCACTGGATCACTTAGCCGCCTTCCCATAATTTTGAAGACTTGTATCATATAGACTTTAGCCTCTAACCAGCTGTATGACCTTAGAAAAGTTAATCAAATGTTGGTGAGGAATTTACTTGATGTAGAAGTAAGTTAGATAAAATATGGTCGCTGATCTTGTGAAATTTGCATGCTAATAGAGATACATGACATGTACATCAGTAATGATAATAAAAATAATATAGAAATGAATAAGAAAAATATAAGCAAAGTAATATGTGTTGTAGGAGGTGTTGGTGGGAGTATCTTATTGACTAAATAGATGGGTCATTGACTAGGGTGACATTTGATTTGCACTGGGGAATGACTGGGGGTAGGACGTTGAGTGCCTCCATGTACAAGTAATAATAGGAGCAAAGATATAGAGGTATAAAATGACAGGGGCATGTAGGGTATGAAAGAGTATAGTTTTATTAGAATGAGGAAGAGAATAGTATAAGAAAGTTAGTAGGTACCTGATTATGAAACCTCTTGAAGATTAGATGGAATTTGAACTTTCCTCACTAGACAGAAGAGGGAAGAGGAAAAAGGAATGCCATGTCTAGACCTATGTATAAGACTGACAAAGTTGTGAAAAACAGATTGAAAGGGGAAGAAAGGGAGAATAGGAAGATCTATGAGAAACTTCTGATAGATCAGGGAGATGATAATGAGGGTCTATATTTGAGTGACAGCAGTGAGGAAAAGATATAGGTAACATATTTCAGAGGTAAAATTGATAGGATTGGTTGGTATTTAACTAAGAGTAATGAGGGAGAAGGAAAGAGTCAAAAAGAATTCCAAGATGTTGAAAATGGAAAATTAGGCAAGTGATGATGTTCCTTCAGAAATCACAAAATAGAAGGAACATATTTTGAGGGAAAGGAAATAAGTTTAGTTTTAGACATTTTGAGTTTAAGGTCGCAATGGCACATTCAGATAATGCCCTAATGTACTAGAAGAGGAGAGGTGTGGATTTGAAGTTAGGGCAGATATCAGGGCTAGAGATTTGGGAATCATCCACGCAGAGATAATTGAGAAAGATAGAGAGACAGAGAGAGAGAGAGAGAGAGAGAGACAGAGAGAGAAGAGAGATAAGAGAGGAAGAGAGAGAGAGAAGAGGATTTGACAGAGACAGGATAGAAACACCAAGGACAGAGAACATATACACTTTATGTGATATTTACTTTACTTTATATAACATACTTTAAGTGGTAGAAAAGAGGACAAGTAGATAGTCAAAGAGTCAGAGAAGAAGTAGTTAAAGAAGTAGAAGGAGAACCAGGTAAAATTTGCTCTCTCAGAAGAGAAGGGAGGATATCCAGGAGAAGGGTATGATAAATGAGAGGCGGCAAGAAGTAAGAAAAATGAAAAAGGTCTATTGGGTTTAGCTTCTGCTGACCTCTGCCAGAGTAGTTTCAGTTAGGCAACGAGGAGATGCCTAATTACTAGGCATTAAAGAGGGATTGGCTGGTGTGAAATTGGAGCTATTGGGAGTAAACAATTTTTTCAAGAATGTCTCAGAAAGCGAAAAGAGAGATGATAGCTGGGTGTAGTGGAAATAATTTTGATTTTAGCATCAAAAAGATCTCATTTTAAATCCCTAACTTATTAGCTATGTGATCTTGGACAAGTCATTTAAATTCTCTTTGCTTCCTCAGTTGCCAAATCTGTAAAATGAGGATAACAGTACCTCCAGAGAGAAGCATCATGGCATAATGGATAAAGAGTCAGCTTTCAAGTCAGAAAGATCTGAGTTCAATCCCTGCAGCTGATACATCCAGGCAGTATGACCTTGGGCAAATCACTCGTTTTCAGTGTTGTAGATAAGTTTTGAAGACTCTAAAGTGCAGAAGTGGTCCTGATTTGCATTGGAGGCAGTTTCTTCTGCTGGGAGCCTCCTATATCAATAGGATAACAGGTCCAGTTTCTTGTCTCTGTCCACCTCTTCACAGAGCTGTTGCAAGAAACAATTGTGTATGTGTAAAGTGATTTGTAAACCTTGAAGGTATTTTGTACAAAATCAGTGAACAGTGATTTCTTTGGCACTAAGACTGTTTCCACAGTAGCCACTCTGGAGCCACCCACAATTTAGATATCATAGTGAGTTAGTTACTCGAGGATTAATCAGCAAGGTTAAGTGACTTACCCATGGCAACTAAGTGCCCCGTCCAATCCTCTAGTCACTGGCTTAGAATATACCCTAGCATGTTTCCTATCTGGAGTACCCATTTTTATGTAAATACATAAAAGCATTTCTTTTGTGTTTTCATGGTTTGCAAATCAATCAATTAATCGTCAGTCAGGCACCGTGCTAAGTACAAGAGATACAAAAAGAAACAAAAGACATTCACTGACCTTAAGAACATTACAGGCACTTACACATTTCACTTGGTTCTCAGAACATCCCTGTTAAGAAGGTACTGTTATTTTCCCCATTTTACAGATCAAGAAACTGAGAATATGCAGTTAAGTGACTTGCTCAAGGTCTGAGGGGAGAAGCCAAATCCAGCCTCCTTCTTTTTGTATTGCCTATAAGCTAAGAATGATTTTTGCATTTTAAATAGTTTTTTTTTTAGGAGAAGTGTATCGAAAAATGTAAAACACATTCTTGGTTCCCAGTTCTTGGTCAGATTTGGCTCTCAGGCTATATTTTACTGATCCCCGGGACAGACAAATGAAAGATTTAAAAAAAAAAAAAAAGACTTACTGGGAAACAGACATGGAATTTCAAAGCAGATGTACAGGACTGGAATGGGCTTGGACTAATTTAAATTAGGATAGAGAACTTCTTTAGGACTCAGTTTTTTATTTGTAAACTTGTATCACCCAGGCAAAATTCATAGCACTGATGGTGACTATGAATATGCCAGAGTAGTTCTGAATTGCAAAGTATAACAGATGCTCCATGTAGAAGGTAGAAGAAAAACATTTATTCAGACACCAGAAAGCCAAATTCCAACACCAGAAAGACGAAGTAATACACATTAGCACCACAGGGGACCAGACATTCCCAAGCCTTCCCCTCCCTCCCTCTCCCCAGCCTTCCTACAAACACTCACAAGACTACGTGCTTGCTTGTGTCCTCTCTCTCCTCTGCCCTAACCACTCTCATCAACTTCCTCTCAGCTCTGCTCCACCCTTCTTGTTCCATCCATTCAGCAAACTCCTACCACCACATGTGACTTAGGTTTCCATATTATTTAAGCAGGTCACATAGGTCTATTAATGAATGGGAAAGATATTCCTATTTAAATTGCCATCATCTCTAAGATTTCTTCCAGTTCTAAAATCTTACTCTGTTACCATTGTGCTTGTAAGCAAGGAAAAGGAAGCTGCCTTGATATTGCTCAAGACTAAACACACACACACACACACACACACACACACACACAAATGTTTATGTATATGTAAGTATATGTATGCATATACCTAAATATGTATGTATGTATATACACAGCTGGGTGGCACAGTGGATAGAGCACACTGGAATCAGGAAGATTTATCCTCATGAGTTCAAATCTGGCCTTAAATCTGACACTTACTAGCTATATGAACTTGGGCAAGTCATTTAGCCCTGTTTACCTCAATCTCCTCAACTGTAAAGTGATCTGAAGAAGGAAATGACAAACCACTTCAGTATCTTTGCCAAGAATATCCCAAATGGGGTCACTAAGAGTTGGATGTGGCTGAAATGGCTCAACAACTATATGTGTGTAGACATACAGACACACATACACACACGTGGATATACAGTTATACACATTGTGGTTCATGGCACAGCACCCTATAATCTGGAAAATCCATGTAAAATTTTTTGGCCCTCTCTTTGGACCAGAGAAGTCTGAATTATTATGATATTAAAAGATAAAATATATTGTTATTATACAATAATATACATTTCTGAGTTTCTAGCCTTTTTCTGTGTTATCTGTTGATTTTTGTGTGTCATTCTGTAAAACTCCCCTCCCAAATTTCCATTTAATGTCTTATGCTGACCCATGATATGTCAAGATTGTGATGGGGAAAGTCAATATATTTATTTATTTATTTTTGCCTTCTCAATGAGTGAGAGGGGGAGTATGAAGAGGGAAAGAATTTGAAACTGAAAATAAATAATTTTTTTTATAAAAAAGAATGCAATCTCTTTGAAGGCAAAGATTCATTCTTTTTTTCTTGTTTCCCCAGTGCCTAGCACAGTGCTTGGCATATAATAAATGCTTAATAAATATTTATTAACTTACTGATTGCTTATGGGAACTGTTTATCTTTACACTGTTGTTGCTACTATGTACGTTATTCTCCTGGTTCTGCTCACTTCACTTTGCATCAATCCATATAAGTCTTTCCAGGTTTCTTTGAAACCGTATTGTCCATCATTTCTTACAGTACAATAATATTCCATCACATTCACGTACCATAACTTGTTCAGCCACTCCCCAATTGATGGGCATCCTCTCAGTTTCCAACTTTTTGCCACCACAAAAAGGGCTGCTATAAATATTTTTGTATATGTGAGTGCTTCTTCTTTCATTTTAAAATCTCCTTGGGGTAGAGAGACCTAGTAGTGATAGTGCTGGGTCAAAGGGTGTGCAGAGTTTTATAGCCCTTCAGCCATATTGTTCCAAATTATTCTCCAGAAAATCAGTGAACTGGTTCATAGCTGTACCCGCAGTGTACCTGTTTTCCACATCCCCTTCAACATTGTTATTTCAGTCAGTCTGGTATCTCAGTGATACCTCAAAGTTGTTTCAATTTGCATTTCTCTAATTATTAGTTATTTAGAACATTTTTTGATATGATTATTGATAGCTTTGATTTCTTTATCTGAAAACTGCCTATTCATTTCCTTGGACCATTTGTCAATTGGGAAATAGGCAAGAGCTTAAATCCTAATAAGAGAAGACAGCACATGAAAGGGAACTGAAAAATTGTGTGTGTGTGTATGTATGTGTGTGTGTGTGTGACAGAGATATATAGAGAGATTGAGAAAGAGAGAGACAGAGAGATAGAGGCAGAGACTCAGAGAGACAGGGAGATTGACACTCAGAGAAAAGTGCCTGAGAAGATGTGTACTGATGGAAGCAGGATTAGGAAAGGAATGAAGGAGTACTGGTCTAGCCCCACATGGAGACCCTGGGGAGGAATTCACCAATGGGAGAAGGGGGCTTACAGGTAGAGGGAGGTTCCAGGGTGAGAAGGCAGCTGAGGTCATGCATTTTAGCATGTGGCATCAGTAAGGAATGAAACCAGGTACAAAAGGACATAATCTTCAGTTTCTTCCATTTAACTCTGGCTAGATGACCCTCTAGGTCTGTACCCCAGTTTTGTTCCCACCCTAGGAAGGTACACAGGCTCAAGGAATAAGTATATAGGAATAGAAAGCTGTGGATCTGTCAGGTGGTGCTAAAATCCCCATGAAATAGGTAGAAATACAAATCAGTTCTCTGGCTTTACCTCTACCTTTTTCACAGGAATAAATCAGGTTTCCAGTTTTCCCTTTATCTTCTTTAGGCCACTGTGATCATAGACAAGAGTGACCAAAGAGGCCTTCATTTAGTTCAACTCTCTCATTACTGAGGCTTCAGGAAGTTAAATAACCTGTTAAGGTCACACAGGCAAGTATCAAACACACTTTGAAACCAGGTTTCCTGATACCAGTGAGTGATCTTTTCACTATAAAAATTGTACATTTTAACCAATTTTCTGGCTTGTTTTTGTTTTTTTTTTTTGCAGAGGAGATAAACTCCCCTCACTAATACAGATCAGCAACTTGTCTCTATATAACTCATAACTTTAAAGTATTTCTTGGGGCTCTGAAAAATTATTTGTCCATTTTTATAGCTAGTTTGCATCAGACAGGGCTATATAGGACTTTTCTCACCCCATATCTGTTGAGCACACTATATTTCTGCTTTTATTTCACCTGTATAAAAAATACAGCTAAAACATTGGGGCAAGGTTGGGATGGGGTGAAGTAAGAAGTGCTTACACATTTTGCTTTACTTCCATTTGATATGCACCATTGGGATGGCCCTGGATCTCATCTACCCAACCTTTTATTGATGGAAACATGCAGGCTGAGATGTCTCCTGTTGAAGAAAAATTGCTTTGGGGAGGAGGATATACTCTAATTCTCTTACTAGCAGCTACATTTGGTAGTTAGTTTTACAGAACAAATCCTTTTATTAAGGGAATTTGGAATCTTGTTGCTGAGAGAGAAATCATGAAATGAAACAGCCCTGTTGGTTGATTTTCTTGAACAGTGACCACAGACATTTGACTACATAAAACTGAACTTAATAATAAGGAAAAAACTGACTTAATTGAACTTTTAAAATCAATTAAAAGTATGATTAATTTCATTACAAGAAACATGTCTATAGTGTTACAGCTATTTGTTATCACCTCTGAAATCCACAAACTGTATATTTTGTTGACAATATCTGTGTATCCTAGTTTTTAAAATCTTTATATATATATATACATTTAATATAAATTTATTTATTTAACTTTTTACATTCATTTTCACAAAATTTTGGGTTCCAAATTTTCTCCCCATTTATCCTCTCCCTCCACCCCAATATACCAAGCATTCTAATTTTCCCTATCACCAATCTGCCCTCTCTTCTATCATCCCTCCCTTCTCTTATCCCCATCTTCTCTTTTGTCCTGTAGGACCAGATGACTTTCTATTCCCCATTAACTGTATTTCTTATTTCCTAGTAGCAACAACAATACTCAACAATTTTTCCTAAAACTTTGAGTTCCAAATTCTCCCCAGTCCTCCCTCCCCACCCATTCCCTTTGGGAAGGCAGGCAATTCAATATAGGCCCTATCTGTGTAGTTTTGCAAATGACTTCGATAACAGTCCTGTTGTGTAAGACTAACTGTATATCCCTCCCTCCTATTCTGCCCCCCATTGTTTCTATTCTGTCTTTTGATCCTGTCCCTCCCCGAGTGTTGACTTCAAATTGCTTCCTTCTTCCATTGCCCTCCCTTCCATAATCCCTCCCTCCCTGCTTATCTCCTTCTCCCCCACTTTCCTGTACTGTAAGATAGGTTTTCATACCAAAATGAGTGTGCATTTTACTCCTTCCTTTAGTCAAATGTGATGATGGTAAACTTCATGTTTTTTTCTCAGCTCTCCTCTTTTTCCCTCCACTAAAAAGTCTCCTGCTTGCCTCTTGAATGAGGTATAATTTACCCCATTCCATTTCACCCTCTCTCCTACCGGTACATTTCTCTCTCACCATTTACCTTAATTTCATTTAAGATATGGTCCCATCCTATTCAATTCACTCTGTGCTCTCTGTCTCTGTGTGTGCGTGCATGTGTGTAAGTGTGTGTGCGTGCGCGCATGTACGTGTGTGTGCATGTGTGTATGTGTGTGTGTGGTCCCACCAACTACCCAGATACTGAAACTTTTTAAGAGTTACAAATATTGTCTTTCCATGTAGGAATGTAAACAGTTCACCTTTGGTAAGTCCCTTACAACTTCTCTTTGCTGTTTACTTTTTTATGCTTCTCCTTATTCTTGTGTTTGAAAGTCAAATTTTCTTTTCAGCTCTGGTCTTTTCATCAAGAATGCTTGAAAGTCCTCTGTTTCATTGAAAGACGATATTTTCCCCTGAAGCATTATACTCAGTTTTGCTGGGTAGGTGATTCTTGGTTTGAGTCCTAGTTCCTTTGACTTCTGGAATATCCTATTCCATGCCCTTCAATCCCTTAATGTAAAAGCTGCTAGATCATGTGTTATCCTGATTGTATTGTTTCTTTCTAGCTGCTTGCAATATTTTCTCCTTGACCTGGGAATTCTGGAATTTGGCCACAATGTTCCTAGGAGTTTCTCTTTTTGGATCTCTTTCAGGCGGTGATCGATGGATTCCTTGAATACTTATTTTGCCCTCTGGTTCTAGAATCCCAGGGCAGTTTTCCTCGATAATTTCATGAAAGGTGATGTCTAGTCTCTTTTTTTGATCATGGCTTTCAGGTAGTCCCATAATTTTTAAATTGCTCTCCTGCATCTATTTTCCAGGTGAGTTGTTTTTCCAATGAGATAATGCACATTCTCTTCCATTTTTTCATTCTTTTGGTTTTGTTTTATGATTTCTTGGTTTCTCAGAAAGTCATTAGACTCCATCTGTTCCATTCTAATTTTGAGAGAACTATTCTCTTCAGTGAGCTTTTGAACCTCTTTTTCCATTTGGCTAATTTCGCTTTTGAAAGCATTCTTCTCCTCATTGGCTTTTTGAACCTCTTTTGCCAATTGAGTGAGCCTATTTTTCAAGGTGTTATTTTCTTCAGCATTTTTTTGGATCTCCTTTACCAACGTATTGACCCGTTTTTCATGCTTTTCTTGCATCTCTCTCATTTCTCTTCCCAGTTTTTCCTCCACCTGTCTAACTTGATTTTCAAAATCCTTTTTGAGCTCTTCCATGGCCTGAGCCCACTGGACATCCACCTCGGATGTCTGGAATAGAGAGGCCCCGACCTCCACGTCTTTCCCTGATGGCAAGCATTGTGCTTCATCAGAAATAAAGGGGGGAAGGAACATCTCTTCCCCAAGAAAGTAGCTCTCTATGGTCTTGTTTTGCTTCCTTTTTCTGGGCATTTTCCCAGCCAGTTACTTGACTTCTGAGATTCCTCTCCACCCTTGCCTGGATCTGCTCAGTTAGTGCTTGGGGTCTGAGATTCAAATGCTGCTTCCCAGTCTCAGGGCTATCCGTGGCAGGCATGGCTGCTATTCAATGTGAGCTTAAGTTCTGGTGCTTGGGTGGGGGCAGGGTTGCCTCCCAGGCTCAGTTCCCTCAGGGGGTTTATGCAGAGACCTTCGGTAACGGAGCTCCTGCCTGCTCAGGGAGTCCCGGTTCGCCACTGCTGCCTCTGCTGCTCCCTCTGCTGCCACCTCTGCCACCACTGCCTCTGCCGCTGCCTCCTGCAGGGCCCGAGTCACGGAGACATCCCACTCCCCTCTTGGACAGCCCAGACATTTCTCTCACTGACCTGGAACGTCTGTGGGCGGAGGGAACTTCCCGGCCTCCGGAGATTCCATCCCTGAAGCCTGCTCGGATCTGCTCCTCTGGGGCTGCTGGGCTGGGGCTACACAGGGCTGGGCTCCCCATCTGGAGCGCGATGGACACCTGGGATGCCTTTCCAGGGCTCTCTGGAACGGAAGTCTCTTCCAGTGTGTTTCTGCTCAGGTTCCACTGCTCCAGAATTTGTGGGGAGTTCTTTTTACAGGAAATTTATGGGCTGGGGATTGAGAGCTAGCATACGTGAGTCTTTCTACTCTGCCATCTTGGCTCCTCCCCTGTGTATCCTATTGACTAAAAAACCAGTATATGAGGAAGAAAGAAAAGAAATTGATAAACTAAAAGGTATTTTGCCTCTATGACCACCACACCTAGGCTTCTGATACCAAGAAAAAAAGATTAGAATGACCAACCAGTTTAAATAGGGAGCTGTTTAATTTTCCCCTCTTTTGTTTATTTGTTTGCATTGGTCAGTTGTAGCTATCTCAAGCCCACCCAAAGGTTATGATAATGAAGCCAGGGAACATAAGACTAGATGAGGGGAATAATTAGACTTTCATCATCAAGAATTAACCACCAGATGGCTGTGTGCTTCAAGGAATGTGGAGGAGTTAATATTCTACTTCTTTAACATAAGTGATGCCAGAAACCTGGGGGATGGGGACTTAAGGACTACCCCACCAGAGAGATGAGCAGGGATAGAATCCGGTCACATGAATGACAGTCTACTTCTCCTCCTTTGAAAATACCTTATAAATATTACAAGTTGCCTTGAGAAAATAGACATCAGTCCAGAACTAAATCCTTATATCAGTTATCTCAAATATTTGAATGTTGGTGGTATAGTGGAAAAAACAGTGATATGGAGACAGAGAATCTGCATTCAAATCCTATTTTAGTTCTTTTGCTATTCGTATGATCTTGTGTGCATCACTTCATTTCTCCTCTTTGACCTAAAGGAGTCAAATTGGGGGAGGGCAAATTAAATTATCTGTAAGGATCTTGAAGCTCTAAATTATTTCCATATAATTCCAAGATTATAGATAACATGTGTTCAGGGAAAAATGTGAAAAAATCTGTGAAGACAGATCCATCTATTAGATTGAGGAATTAGGATGAAAATCCAGGGGCTGCTGGATTTGAATCTATCTCTGGCTTTCCCTCTAATTTTGAACTATCGTAACATTTTCCTAATCTACAAAATTTTGTTGTTCAGTTGTGTCTGACTCTTTGTGACTTCATTTGGGGTTTATTTGGCAAAGATCCCAGAGTGATTTGCCATTTCTTTCTCGAGCTCATTGTACAGATAGGGCAACTGAGGCAAAGAGGGTTATGACTTGCCTAGGGTCACACAGCTAGTTAGTGTTTGAGTCCAGATTTGAACTCAGAAAGGTGAGTCTTCCTGACTTCAGGCAAGGCACTTTATCCAGTGTGCCAACTAGCTGCTTCAATCTGTAAAATTGAGATAGCTAAAAAGACTGCTTTAACAGTTTGCCAGCCCAGTATTTCTCCTGGAAAAGCATTATGTGCAAAGAAGAACAGAATTGCTAAGGGTAGCTAGAAGGCAAGAAACAGAAGCTTTTCACCATAATTGAGAAACATCTCCCCAACCTGAGTTTTGAATGTTATGCTAGGTTACTAGTTCTAAAATTGAGCATGACGATGGAAGAATACAAATGGGAAATTCATATCAATAGCTGTCCTTTGAAAGTGCCTCCAGCTCCATTATTCTGTATTAGGCAGGTATGTGGAGGGTGCAAGAATGGAATAGAATAGGTAGAGGGCTGAGAGGAAGCCTAACTGGGTCCCAGGCCCTGTGGCCATGAACATGAAACTTGGCAGTAGTAAGTCAAGGAGTCCATTTTTCCCTTCTTCTTGAACTGAAACCTAGCTAGATTATAGAGACTAGTTTGTCTTTTCATGGGAGGGAAGGAGAGTGAGATACAAAATGATATTTAGAAAGTCTAGAAAAAAGGTGGTTTTCAGTATGTAGTAGGAAGACTAAATATGCCAACAGGGCCACCACCGAGGGCTTTATTTTGAAAGGATTCTGATTCAGGCATTTATTACTCACTCTCTTACTCCTAACATGCAACACAGGCCTAAAGAGTCAATATTTGAAAGTAGGGCATTAGTTTTTTGTTCTTTTCTTCATGAAAAAGAAAGGGATGATTTTGTAGGTCTCCCATTGCCCAATTTTATTATTCTCTTTTAATCTTACGATATGGTTTTTCACTCTTTAGCTGCTAAATATGTGAAATGTGTAGCATTCTCAGCAATAGTTTTGAAGAAACCAGTGCTATGATGACCTTCCCTCACATACCTAACTGTTGAAGTCCCTCCCTTTTTAAAAAGCCTAACTTAGGTACTAACTGTAAAAGCTTCTTTCCTCAAGTACCATGCCCCTCCCTTCTATTCCCTGCCTCCAAATCTCTCCCTCCTCAAATTTTTAATGGCATTTGACTTTACCTCTCTTTTGCACCTATTTTACTCTGCCTTATATCAAAGTTAGGGGCGGCTAGGTAGAGCAGTGGATCAAGTGTTTGGGCTGGAGTTAGGAAGACTTATCTTCCTGAGTTCCTGACCTTGGACATTTGCTCATTTACTAGCTCTATGATCCTGGGCAAGTCACTTAACCTTATTTGCCTCAGTTTCCTCATCTATACAGTGAGCTGGAGAAGGAAATGCCAAATTGTTCCAGGATCTTTGCCAAGAAAGCCCCAAATGGGGTCACAAAGAATTGGACATAACTGAAAACAAATGAACTATATCAAAATTTTTTGTGGTGATGATGGTGGTGGTCTTAGCAATGAGGCTAAAAAAGTAAGAGTAGAAAAGACAGCCAGAGGAAGATCACTTTTCCTGACCCTAGAAAATCTCTACTAATCAGGGAGGATTTCTTTTTTTCTTCTCAGTATGATCATTCTACCACAGTCCTGGGGAAGCAGTTTGATATAGTTAGAAATATGTAAAATTTTGAAATTTGTGGATTTGTAATCAGAGAATTTGAATCCCAGATTCTGACTTGGTTGCCTTTTAACCAGTGTGACCTGGTACAAATAATTTTGTCTCCCCTGAAAACTAAGGTGAGTGGACTGAATGATCGCTAGGAATCTTTCCAGCTCTAAATCTATGGTCATATTCTTTGCTTCAGCCCTCTCCCCTACCCCTTTTCTTCTCTTTCTCTTCCATTCACCCATCTGAGACATCTAAAGATGTTTGCCCTACACAGATTCCCTCAGGGTTAAAGGAATTCTCGCAACTCTGGGATTTCAATCCATTTTTCTTGGGAACCACCAATATAAACCTAAAAAATTATTACCTATGGGCTATTAATGCATTTCTAACTATATTTATCATTTTTTTATTTTTAAATTTTATTTATTTATCTTTTTTACATTCATTTTCACAAAATTTTGGGTTCCAAATTTTCTCCCCATTTATCCCCTCCCCCCACCTCAATACATCAAGCATTCTAATTTCCCCTATCACCAATCTGCCCTCTCTTCTATGATCCCTCCCTTCCCTTGACCCCATCTTCTCTTTTGTCCTGTAGGGCCAGATAACTTTCTATTCCCCATTACCTGTATTTCTTATTTCCTAGTAGCAAGAAAAACACTCAACAGTTGTTACTAAAACTTTGAGTTCCTACTTCTCCCCATCCCTCTCTCCCCACCCATTCCCTTTGGGAAGGCAGGCAATTCAATATAGACCATATCTGTGTAGTTTTGCAAATGACTTCGATAATAGTCGTGTTGTGTAAGACTAACTATATTTCCCTCCATCCTATCCTGCCCCCCATTGCTTCTGTTCTCTCTTTTGATCTTGTCCCTCCCCAAGAGTGTTGATTTCAAATTGCTCCCTCCTCCCATTGCCCTCCCTTCTGTCATCTCCCCCACCCTGCTTATCCCCTTCTCCCCCACTTTCCTGTATTGTAAGATAGGTTTTCATACCAAAATGAGTGTGCATTTTATTCCTTCCTTTAGTCGAATGTGATGAGAGTAAACTTCATGTTTTTCTCTCAGCTCCCCACTTTTTCCCTCCTGCCTGCCTCTTCTATGAGAGGTAATTTGCCCCATTCCATTTCTCCCTCTCTCCTCCCAATACCTTTCTCTATCTCTGCTTAGCTTCATTTTTTAAAGATACGATCCCATCCTATTCAGTTCACTCTGTGCTCCCTGTGTGTGTGTGTGTGTGTAATCTGACCAACTACCCAGATACTGAAAAGTTTCAAGAGTTACAAATATTGTTTTTCCATGTAGGAATGTAAACAATTCAACTTTAGTAAGTCCCTTATGACTTCTCTTTACTGTTTACCTTTTCATGCTTCTCTTGATTCTTGTGTTTGAAAATCAAGTTTTCTTTTCAGCTCTGGTCTTTTCATCAAGAATGCTTGAAAGTCCTCTATTTCATTGAAAGATCATTTTTTCCCCTGAAGTAATATACTCAGTTTTGCTGGCTAGGTGATTCTTGGTTTTAGTCCTAGTTCCTTTGACTTCTGGAATATCCTATTCTATGCCCTTTGATCCCTTAATGTAGAAGCTGCTAGATCTTGTGTTATCCTGATTTTATTTCCTCAATACTGGAATTGTTTTTTTCTAGCTGCTTGCAATATTTTCTCCTTGACTTGGGAACTCTGCAATTTGGCCACAACGTTCCTCTTTTTGGATCTCTTTCAGACCTGAGAACTCTGGAATTTGGCCACAATGTTCCTCTTTTTGGATCTCTTTCAGGTAGTGATCGATGGATTCCTAGGATACTTATTTTGCCCTCTGGCTCTAGAATATCAGGACAGTTTTCCTTGATAATTTCATGAAAGGTGATGTCTATGCTCTTTTTTTGATCATGGTTTTCAGGCAGTCCCATAAGTTTTAAATTGTCTCTCCTGGACGTATTTTTCAGGTCAGTTGTATTTCCAAGGAGATATTTTACATTATCTTCCATTTTTTCATTCTTTTGGTTTTGTATTGTAATTTCTTGGTTTCTCATAAAGTCATTAGCCTCCATCTGTTCCATTCTAATTTTGAAAGAACTATTTTCTTCATTGAGCTTTTGAACCTCCTTTTCCATTTGGCTAATTCTGCTTTTTTTTTTTTTTTTTATTTTGCAGGGAATTTTGTTGTTTTTTTTTAATGTTTTACAATCATTTCCTTAAAGTTAAGATTTTATTCCCCCCCAGCCTTCCCCCAATACCCCCCTCCCTCCCCATGACAGCATACAATTCTGTTTAGGTTCTACATATACTTTCCTATTGAGCACATTTTCACTATATTCATGCTATGTAGTCAAACTAAAATAAATGGAAGAAATCATGTAACAAATCAACACATAATACACTGAAACCCACCCACACACAAACATGATCTGCTACATTCTGCAAGTGACTTCCACATTTCTTTCTCTGAGTGTGGAAGGCATTTTGCCTTAGAAGACCGACATTAGGATTTTTTTTTTTCTCAGTAAGTTCTTGTGTTATTACAAAGTTCCAAGTCTACCAGAAAAAACTCTCGCACACTGTGGTCGTTGCTGTGCACAAAGTTCTCCTGGTTCTGCTCCTTTCGCTCAGCATCAGATCATATAAGTCCTTCCAGGCCTCCCTGAAGTCTTCTTGTTCATCATTTCTTATGGCACAATAGTACTCCATTACATACATATACCATAATTTATTCAGCCATTCCCCAATTGATGGGCATCCCCTTGACTTCCAGTTTTTGGCTACCACAAAGAGTGCTGCTATAAATATTTTTGTACACGTGGGACCCTTTCCCATTTTTATAATCTCTTGGGGATACAATCCTAGTAGCGATATTTCTGGGTCAAAGGGTATGCACATTTTTGTAGCCCTTTGGGCATAGTTCCAAACCGTTCTCCAGAAGGGTTGGATGATCTCACAGCTCCACCAACAATGAATTAGTGTTCCAACTCTCCCACATCCTCTCCAGCATTTATCATTTTCTTGTTCTGTCATGTTTGCCAATCTTACAGGTGTGATGTGGTACCTCAGAGTTGTTTTGATTTGCATCTCTCTAATCAATAGTGATTTAGAGCACTTTTTCATATGATTATAGATATTTTTGATTTCTTCCCCTGAAAATTGCTTGTTCATATCCTTTGCCCATTTATCAATTGGGGAATGACTTGGATGGTTATATATTTGAGTCAGTTCTCTATATATTCTAGAAATGAGGCCTTTATCCCCGAGCTTAGCTGTAAAAATTTTTTCCCAATTTACTACATCCCTCCGAATTTTGGTTGCATTGGGTTTGGTTGTGCAAAAACTTTTCAGTTTAAAGTAATCAAAATTATCCATCTTGCATTTCATAATGCTTTCTATCGTTTCTTTAGAAAAAAATTCTTCCCCTCTCCATAAATCTGATAAATACACTATACCTTGCTTCTCCAGTTTATTCATGGTATCAATCTTTATACCTAAATCATGTACCCATTTGGACTTTATTCTTGTGTACGGTGTGAGGCATGGGTCTATGCCTAATTTTCGCCACACAGTTAACCAGTTTTCCCAGCAATTTTTGTCGAACAATGAGTTCTTATCCCAGAAGCTGGGATCTTTGGGTTTGTCAAACAGGAGGTTGCTATATTCCTTGCCAACTGTGTCTTGAGTGCCAAGCCTATTCCATTTGTCTACCCCTCTGTTTCTTAGCCAATACCAAGTGGTTTTGATAATTGCTGCTTTATAATACAATTTGAGGTCTGGTAGCGCTGGGCCACCTTCCCAAGCATTTCTTTTCATTAGTCCCTTTGATATTCTGGACCTTTTGTTTTTCCAAATGAATTTTGATATTATTTTATCCAGCTCTAGAAAATAATTATCTGATAGTTTAATTGGTATGGCACTAAATAAGTAGATTAATTTAGGTAGAATTGTCATTTTTATTATATTAGCTCGGCCTACCCATGAACAACTGATGTTTTTCCACTTACTTAAATCTGACTTTATTTGTGCAAAAAGTGTCTTGTAATTGTGTTCATATAATCCCTGGGTTTGTTTTGGCAGGTAAACTCCTAAGTATTTTATAGTGTCTACTCTAGCTTTAAATGGGATTTCTCTTTCTATCTCTTGGAGTTGGACTTTGTTGCTAATATATAGGAATGCAGAAGATTTGTGTGGGTTTATTTTGTAACCTGCAACTTTGCCAAAGTTGTTTATTATTTCAAGTAGCTTTTTACTTGAATCTCTGGGATTCTCTAAATATATCATCATATCATCTGCAAAGAGTGATAACTTAGTTTCTTCTTTGGCTATTTTTATTCCTTCAATTTCTTTATCTTGTCTAATTGCTACCGCTAACATTTCTAGTACCATATTGAATAATAATGGTGATAATGGGCATCCTTGTTTCACCCCTGACCTTATTGGAAATGCCTCTAGCTTATCTCCATTGCATATAATGCTTGCTGAAGGTTTTAGGTAGATACTGCTTATTATTTTATGGAAAGTTCCCTTTATTCCTATGTTCCCCAGTGTTTTTAATAGGAATGGGTGTTGTATTTTGTGAAAAGCTTTTTCTGCATCATTTGAGATAATCATGTGGTTTTTGTTGGTTTTGTTGTTGATATGATTGATAATGCTAATAGTTTTCCTAATATTGAACCAGCCCTGCATTCCTGGTATGAAACCTACCTGATCATAATGTATTATTCTGTTGATAAGATGCTGTATTCGTTTTGCTAAAATCTTGTTGAAAATTTTTGCATCTATATTCATTAGAGAAATTGGTCTATAATTTTCTTTTTCTGTTTTATCTCTTCCTGACTTGGGTATCAAAACCATATTTGTATCATAGAAAGAATTTGGGAGTACTCCTTCTTCCCCAATTTTCCCAAAAAGTCTATATAGTATTGGAATTAACTGTTCTTTAAAGGTTTGATAGAATTCACTTGTGAATCCATCTGGTCCTGGAGATTTTTTCCTAGGGAGTTCATTGATGGCTTGTTCAATTTCTTTTTCTGAGATGGGGTTGTTTAAGTATTCAATTTCCTCTTCTGTTAATCTGGGCAATTTGTATTTTTTAAAATATTCATCCATCTCATTTAGATTATCGAATTTGTGGGCATAAAGTTGGGCAAAATAATTTCTAATTATTGTTTTAATTTCCTCCTCATTGGAGGTGAGTTCACCCTTTTCATTTTTAATATTAGTAATATGATTTTCTTCTTTCTTTTTTTTAATCAAATTGACCAAAGGTTTATCAATTTTATTAGTTTTTTCATAAAACCAACTATTGGTTTTATTTATTAATTCAATAGTTTTCTTAATTTCAATTTTATTAATCTCTCCTTTGGTTTTCAGTATTTCTAATTTGGTATTTTCTTGGGGATTTTCAATTTGTTCTTTTTCTAGCTTTTTCAGCTGCATACCCAAGTCATTGATCTCCTCTTTCTCTATTTTATTTATGTAGGCATTCAAAGATATAAAACTTCCCCTAAGAACTGCTTTTGCAGTATCCCATAAGATTTGGTAGGTTGTCTCATTATTGTCATTCTCTTGAATGAAGTTGTTGATTGTTTCTATGATTTCTTCTTTAACCCATTCCTTCTTTAGGATTAAATTATTTAGTTTCCAACTGATTTTTGCTTTATCTTTCCATGGCCTTTTATTACATATGATTTTTATTGCATTATGATCTGAGAAGGATGCACTGATTATCTCTGCCTTTCTGCACTGGATTGTGAGATTTTTATGTCCTAGTACATGGTCAATTTTTGTAAATGTTCCATGTACTGCTGAGAAAAAGGTATATTCCTTTCTATTCCCATTCAATTTTCTCCAAAGATCTATCATATCTACCTTATCTAGAGTTTTATTTACCTCCTTAACCTCTTTCTTGTTTATTTTGAGGTTAGATTTATGAAGTTCAGAAAGAGGGAGGTTGAGGTCCCCCACTAGTATAGTTTTGCTGTCAATTTCTTCCTTCAACTCCCTCAATCTCTCCTCTAAGAATCTGGATGCTATACCACTTGGAGCATACATGTTTAGTAATGATATTGCTTCATTGTCTATGGTGCCTTTTAGCAGGATATAGTTTCCATCCTTATCCCTTTTGATTAGATCTATTTCTGCTTTTGCTTTGTCTGAGATTAGGATTGCTACTCCTGCCTTTCTTACATCAGCTGAAGCACAATATATTCTGCTCCATCCTTTAACCTTTATCCTATGTGTATCCCCCCATTTCAAATGTGTTTCTTGTAAGCAGCATATTGTTGGATTATGACTTTTAATCCATTCTGCTATCCGTCTCCGTTTTATGGGAGAATTCATTCCATTCACATTCACAGTTATGATTACAATCTGTGTATTTCCCTCCATCTTCTTTTCCACCATTTGTGCTTTTAGCTCTGCTGTCTCCCTTCCCCTCCTCACTAGTATTTAGTTTTCACCACCTCCTCTTGCCGCCTTCCCCTCTTTCTTTTAGCCCCCCTCCCTTTTACTCCCCTTTACTCTTATTGCTTCTTCCCTCCCTTTTGCCTCCCTCCCCTTTCTTCCTCCTTCCCCTCCCACTGCTTATAGAGCTAGTTAGGATTTTCTACTTAAGTTTATTGTTCTGTCCTTTAAACAAATCCGATGAGAGTACCTCTCACACAATGCTCATCTCCCTCCCCTCTTTCCCTCTACTATGATTTTGTACTTCTTCTTGTGATGTAATTTGCCATTTCCTGCTTCCTCCTTTTCACACCTCCTATTACACTCCCTTCTCATACTTAAATCACATTTTTTATCATGATATCATTTACTTTATACCCGTTCCCCCTATGCTTATCCCTTTTATATTTCTTAATAGACGCACAGTTCTCGAGATAAACAGATATCATCTTCCCTTATAGGGAGGTGAACAACTTGCCCTCATTGAGTAGCAAGTTGTTCCCCCCCCCCCACTGTTTACCTTTTTATGATTCTCTTGAGACCTGCATTTGAAGATCGAATTGTCTATTAAGTTCTGGTGTTTTGGTCAGGAAACTCTGGAAATCCCTTACTTCGTTGAATGACTTTCTCCTTGCCTGAAATGTTATGCTGAACTTTGCTGGGTAGTTGATCCTTGGTTGCAGTCCCAGCTCCTTTGCCTTACGGAATATTGGGTTCCAATTCTTTCGATCTTTTAATGTAGAAGCTGCAAGGTCCTGTGTAATCCTGATTGTATCTCCTTGATATTTAAATTGTTTCTTTCTGGCTGCTTGTAATATTTTCTCCTTCACTTGATAGCTCTGGAATTTGGCAACTATATTTCTTGGGGTTTTGAGTTTGGGGTCCCTTTCAGGAGGGGAACGGTGGATTCTTTCGATGACGATTTTGCCCTCTGAATCTAGTACTTCTGGGCAGTTTTCCTTGATGATTTCCTGGAAGATATTGTCCAGGCTCTTTTCTCCATCCTGGGTTTCTGGCAGGCCAATAATTCTTAAGTTTTCTCTTCTGGATCTATTTTCCAGGTCAGTTGTTTTTCCAATTAGATATTTTACATTTTCTTCTATCTTTTCATTCTTTAGATTTTGTTTGACTGATTCTTGCTGTCTCATTGAGTCGTTAGTTTCTACTTGCCCAATTCTGATCTTCATCACATTGTTTTCTTCTGTTAACTTTTGTATCTCTTTTTCCATCTGCCCAATTTTTCCTTTTAAGAAGCTATTTTCTCCAGTTAATTTTTGTACTTCCTTTTCCATTTGGCCTTTCAGGAATTTATTTTCTCCAGTTAATTTTTGAACTTCTTTTTCCATTTGTTCAATTTTCCTTTTCAGGGAGATGTTCTGTTCTCATCAGTGAATTCTTTCTTAATAATTTTAAAATCATTGGCCAGTTTATCTTCTATTTCCTTCTTCGGCTGTTCCAGGAGAGCTGCTTGTACTTGTGAGTAGTTCATAGTCCCTTCTGAAGTTTCAGATGGAAGTACAGTCTCAGCTGTGACCTCTTTGAGGCTTGTGTTTTGCTCCTTATCCCCATAGAAAGATTCTATGGTTCTTTCGGCCCTCTTCTTTTTCCTATTCATGATTTTGATTGAGTGTTGTGGCTTCTGGTTTTTTCAGTCAGAAGCTGGAGAACTTTTTGCTGAGCTGATGTGTGAAAAAGCTAAAAGCAGGTATTTGTTTGGTGTTTCCCTGATCAGCCCTGGGTTTAGCTTGTTAAGTGTGGGAGAGGAGTGGTCTGGTCCCAGGAGATTTCCTTAGCTGAATTGAGGCAAAGGCAAGCTCAGGGGCTGGTAATCCCAACTGCCCTATTGTCTTTCTGATTCCCCTGGACAGCTGAGGCACGCCTAGATGCTAATGCGTGTTCCCAACCCTCCTGGGGCTCCTCTTCTGGTGCTGAGGCTTGCCTGGGTCCTAGTGCGAATTTTCTCTGCCCTGGGTCCTCTGTCCTTCCGGTTTGCCTCTGCCACCGTATGAGGAATCCCCCTTAGCTATTTTCCTCGTCTCAGGTGTTATGAGACTATTGGTCTCCTTCTTCTAATTCTACTGATCTGGGATTTTTCTGGGGAGATATTTTATGTTCTTTCACGGTCATCAAGGGGGAAGGAGAGAGCATTAGCTGATCACTCCGCCATCCTGGCTCCCGGAAGTTCAAGTAAGTGACTTACTGGAGTTTGATCTTCGGGCTGAAGGTCCCAGGAGCTGCTGCGCTGACATCTGGCACTCCGCGGCTCTCACTGACTCGGTTCGGCTTGTCTCCCGCCCTGGGTGCCGCTCCTCTGGTTCCGCCTGCCAGTCAGGTTTCCGCTAATTCTGCTTTTTAAAGCATTTTTCTCCTCCTTGACTTTTTGAACCTCTTTTGCCAATTGAGTTAGCCTATTTTTCAAGGTGTTATTTTCTTCAGCATTTTTTTGGGTCTCCTTTAGCATCTCTCTCATTTCTCTTCCTAGTTTTTCCTCCACCTGTCTAACTTGATTTTCAAAATCCGTTTTGAGCTCTTCTATGGCCTGAGCCCATTGAATATTTATTTTGGATGTTTGGGATACAGAATTCTTGACTTCTATGTCTTCTCCTGATGGTAAGCATTGTTCTTCCTTATCAGAAAGGATGGGAGGAGGTATCTGTTCACCAAGAAAGTAACCTTCTATGGTCTTATTTTTTTTTCCCTTTTCTGGGCATTTTCCCAGCTAGTTACAGTTACTTCTTCTGAATTTCCTCACCACACCCACCTCTCCTCCAGTTCCACCCAGCTAGTGCTTGGGGGCTGAGATTCAAATGCTGCTTCTTAGCCTCAGGGCTTTCAGCGAGAGTGGGGCTACTATTTAGCGTGAGATTAAGTTCAGGTGCTCAGGTGGGGATAGGGCCGCCACACAGGGCTCAGTTCCCTCAGGGGGTTTATATGGAGACCTTCAACAATGAATCTGAGCTCTTGCCTCCTTTTGGAGTCCCTGTCTGCTGCTGCCTCTGCTGCTGCCTCCTGAGAGGGCCTGAGTTATGGAGATACCCTGCTCCCCTCCCGGCAAGTTGTAAAGACCCTCTCACTGACCTGTGGTGCCTGTGGGTGAGGGACCTGTGCTGCCTCTGGAGATTCCATCCCTAAAGCCCTCTTGGATCTGGTCCCGTCGGTGCTGCATGGCCAAGGCAGGTCTGTGCTCTGCTCCGGGTCTGGTGCTTGAGAAACCTTTGGTGTCGGTTTTTCAGGGCTCTCTGGAACAGAAATCTCCTGCACTCCATTGTTGTGTGGCTTCCACTGCTCCAGAATTAGTTGGGAGCTCCTCTTTACAGGTATTTTATAGGCTGTAGGTTAGGAGCTAGCATATGTGTATCTTTCTACTCTGCCATCTTGGCTCCTCCTCCTCTAACGATATTTATCATGAACAATGATCTCATTATGGCCTTACACATTTTTAAGTGAAGTAATATACATTTTGGTAGATATATTAGATGTTAGCTTTTGAGTAAGTATAAACTTATCCATAATTAAAATCAGTATTAGTGGGACATCAAATGAAGAATGAAGGTCACATATGAACCATCTGGGGACAGGCTTGGTATTCTTTGACCTCAAATTTATGTCTGTCAGAATGTGTTAGGAGATCCCACAAATATCTATTTTGTTCAGGCTTTTCTCCTCTTTAAAACTAAAGAAGACAGAATCAGGTTGTGTATGTGCATGTGTGTATGCGTGTGTGTGAGAGTATGTGTGTGTACCATTAATGATTACCAAAATACTTGAAGATAATATTTTTGTAATTGAACTAACATCATCCTACTGTGCAATATTTCTACTTCTTCATGGTAAATCTGTGATACTCCTGAAATAATGTATTCTAAATATAGTCTGATTTCACATGATGGCTTGGGAATGGGGGGTGACCTTGCTTTCTGAAGGTTATGCCAATGGAATAGAAACTCTGTAGGTCCCTCACCAAATTGGCAAAGGCTTTCAGTAGTGACCCAGTGATAGATTATGCATCTGTTACCTGAGTACTTGCTTGCCTAATTTTGGAGAGGCTTATCACCAGAATGTTGACTGCAACAATTAATGATGAATGTCTATTCCTCTGTCTTATTATTATCTCACCTTTACATAGTACCTTACAGTTTACAAAGTGCTCTCTTTAGAAGCACTCTGTAATAAGTAGGGATAAATGTTATTATCCCTATTTAACAGATAAGGAAACTGAGGCCCAGAGACATTAAGTCACTTTCCAAGCAAAACAAAAACAAAATAGTTAAAGATTGTCAAGGTCAGAACTCCATCAAGTATTTGAATACCAAGTCATTGCTTCAAAGAGTCGAAGTTTACAATTTGGGCCTATGGAAGGAGTGCCCATATTGATGAAAACTTGATTTTTGGAAGTATTGCAGAGAATGAGCAATTTTGAAGTGTCTTTCACTAAAATATCCTTTATTGTTAACCTAAGTTAAACCTATCTACAAGTCTATTTTCCCCTGTAGTTCTCACTGCTTCAATTGATTCAAGCATTATTATGAAGATTAGTATTTTGGTATTTTAACTATTACAAAGTTAGTATTTAACCAGCACCTACTCTTACAGAACTCAGAATCCCTCTTTCTTTCTGATAATTATTTGAGTTAATTAGTGTTCCCTTTGAGATTTAAAAAGGGCAGGTAGCATTTTCTTTGGAGTGAATATGTAGAAACTAGGGTTTAACAAGATTGTGTGGATCAGAGACCACTGACTCAAATAAAAATCAGAGACTTCTCAAGGTAGAAGCAAAGCAGCAAGATTTTATTATGATCTCACGAGAAAGGGCATCTCCTCTCTGACAGGTAGTCAGTAGAGTGAGCAAAAATAGAGATTATATAGCCCTAATGCAGATCCTACCCCGCTGCTGGCCTTTTATTCCTACTGGCTGGGAGGCAGGCTCACAATCGGAACGTGAGAGACTACCCTGTGACTAAGGGACAAGGAAGCAGTGGAATAACCAATAGAAAGCTAAAATAGTGTTTAATGTGGCAACCCGGTTGTATTGTGGCAACCCAAGGAGGGGGGTTTAAGTTTGGTATTCCCAAAAGTCATATGATTTCTGGGAAACAGAAACTTAGGCCTAACTATCTACTAAAAGCCTTTTATTAAGCATGGAGAAGTGTTCACTAATTTCATTCCATTCAAGATGAAGTATGACATCTTCTCTCTTATTATTAATTATATAGAAAGAAAGAGTATCAGCCATCCCTATCAGAGCTCTCTCCTTCCCATATCCCTGAAGCTCCTGATAGGGGACATTATATTTTCAACCCTTGAAAAATGATATGAAATGAGACTGTGTTTTTCTTCTTCCCCTCTTAAAAGTGAATCATAAGGAGTCATAAAGAGAATCATTCCTTACCTAAAGTATACAAAATCAGGTAAAGAGTTTGGGATGGAATTCATTAGATGCTTTATATATCAGGATAGCCAGGGTAACTCCTCTGGGTCATCTAGTTAGTTACCTGAGGTTGTAGGAAATTTATAGTCAGAAGCCTCTTTAAACTATAACTCACAAGCCCTCACTGATGTTTTTTACTTTTACCAGTCAACTATAGAATATCTTTAGTTCATAACAAAAGCATATTTTATTTTAAACAATAATTTAAATAACAATAAAATATCTCTCTCATAAACTTTGAACTTACTGATCTTCCACAAATCTGTGTGTAAGAACTGGGTAAAATGAAAGGACATTTATAGTAATAGTGTGTGGGATATCCATTATTGTGGAACACATAGCTAAGCATCTGTCTGAAAGGACGTGCAAGTATTTGTGATGCAGGAAGAGGGGCAGTTCACACCTCTAGTGTTGCAAGGCTGCAGATGTTATTATCACTGGAGGTCTTGCATTGCTTTCTGCCAGGTATCACTTTGTTTTCCAGTTGGCCATCCACTCTGGCTATTTTCAGGGGTTACTTAATACTCCGTACATCATTTACAAGGAATGATTTGGCTGTTTGTTTCCACTCTCTTTTTTTACCAGCACCACAATCCACTAAGGGTTGATGCAGCTCATAAAACTCTTTCATTTGGCTCAGCCAGGCTGCTTTTTCAACCTCCTTCTGAGCCTCAGTTATAGTTTTCAACTGAGGCGCTCTCTTTGGGATCATCTGCAACTAGAGATGCTGTGATCAGTAAATCTCTCTCCAGTAGAGAACATTATAGTTCTCTTCAGGCAGACATTTCCAGTCGATAGCTGTGAAGCGTCTCTGCAGTTTTCACATCCACACTGTAGTAGAAAACTCATGGGGTCTGGGCTGGGATTAGGTCTGACCTCTTTTTAGAATTAGTCTATTTACTGCTTCTCTTTTTCTGAAGTCTTCTCTGCTGAATTCCATACCCTTCCCTCTTCTTAGCTCTTCACTGATTCTGAACTTGATAGCTCTCCAGTATTTCACTTAATATAATTAGGAATCATCTTAAGAGACATTAGACCTGTTGGCTGGGATAAAGCTCTTTGGGAATTTAGTTCCTCAAACTGAAAAAATAGTTTAAGAGACACGGTGATAAGGAAACCATTTTACCCACTTCCCAGCAGGCATTCTGTTCTCTGTAGAACAGCAAATGCCCTCCTTGTTGCACTACTTTGTTGACTATAGAATTCAGAGAGTGAACCTGGAGTCTTTATCTAATTCCCCTAGTAGTTTCCTCCCTACAGTGAGAATAGAGTTCATTTGACAATTTTGTAAAATAATTCTAGTACAGGGTTAAACCTGCATCCTCAAGTTCACATGTGGCTCTAGGTCCTCAAATGTGGCCCTTTGACTAAATCCAAATTTCGCAGAACAAATCCCCTTAATAAACGGATTTGTTCTTTAAAACTTGGACTTAGTCAAAAGGCTGTACCCAAGAAGGTTACATGTGGCCTCAAGGCTGCAGGTTGCCCACCACTGCTCTAATACTTTTAGTGAATTCTTATTTTCTGAATTAGCCTAAAAGGATGGGAAAAGGGAGTGAAAGATAAGGTACAATGTGGAATTAGAACAATTATATGATTTGCCGGTATGCTTTCACAAAAGAAAACACAGAAGAAAAGACACTCAGCTATATCCAGAAGTGATATGCATTAGATGGAACTTTGGAAAGAGGAGGAAGAGGAAACTTATGACAGGCAAAAACATTCACCATGATTTTACTGTAGAATAGGGTTAAGAGGCAAAACTTTGCGGGCTGCTGGGTAGTTTGACACTTCATTAAAATGAACCTAGAGCAGACCTCAGATATATTTTCTTTCCTGTGATAACCATGGATAAATATTTTTTTCCATATATCACCCATGACTGTCACAGCTTCAGGGTGAGATCCAATCCTGCGTTCCTTATTCCTCCATTGAAATTTCACAAATATAAATTAGATGGCTGGAGGCACTCTTCTCTTTCCATATCTGTGGGAAGAGAGAGGATACTGACCCTATATGTTTCCCCTGTTTCTTTTCAACTGTGCAGACTCACTATGTTGATTACTTAGATTCAGTTGGGAGCCAAATGATTTTAACAAGTAGCAGTTTGCATTAGAACTAGTGACAATAAAGAGGTCACTTTATCACAATACAGGAAAAGAAGACAGAATCTTGTAATATTTATAAGTCAGACAGGAGAGAAACCTATTAAGGTCATCTCAAGCAATCCTGACACCATGGGATTGTTTTCTGCAGTATGCTTTCTCTGCATTTTGTCCAACTTGATTTAAACTGTATGAGCAATGGTGATTTTATCACTTCTCTCGGGAGATTTTTCAATAGGTTAATTGCTCTCGCTAACTGACATTGAAGTTTTTCCTCTATTCAACCTGAAGATTCACTTAAAGAGGCATTTGATAAAACTTTTGGTGCTATTCATTTAGAAAGGTATAATTAAATAAAAATAAAGTTCACATATTTTTTTTTACTTTGCTTTTAAGACATTGTCTCCATAGTTTTTGTTCTCTATTTTAAAATGTTATGTTTAATTATGATTTGAACCAAATAATTTTTTTTTTTTAAACCATAGGTGAATTAGGACAGGGAAAATATCACCCTCAAATTTTATATTTGGAAATGTAGCTTTCTAGTGGTACTCTTAGAGATTTTCCTGCATTTTTTTTTGAGAAAGTATACTGGCAAATCATACAATTATTATAACTTCACGTTATCCTTTGTCTTTCACTCCCTAAAAATCCTTAAATCTTAATACATGTAACTCCAGGAGGCCAGAAGATCACAGAACTAGGACTGGAGGGACCTTCAGACGCCATGCAATCCAACTTCCATGTTTTACAGATTGAGGAAACCAAGGCCCAGGGATATTTATATGCCTGATGTCACAAGGATAGAGAGATGGGAGATGAACAGCTCATGGTCTCAAACTCTAAAGCCTTCCACTGTACCAAGCTTCTTCCCATAATTTTTGAACCATAGTAGCAGTAGTTTTATTTTAAGTTTATAACTATTCTGTGGGCTGCTAGGAGGCACAGTGGATAGAGTCTCCCAGAGCTTGAATCAGGAAGACTCATCTTCCTGACTTCAAACCTGGTCTCAGATACTACCTGTGTAAGCCAGAGGAAGTCACTTCATCTTGTTTTTCACAGTTTCCTCTTCTGTAAAATGAACTAGGGAAGAAAATGGCAAACCACTCCAGTATCTCTGCCAAGAAAACCCCAAAGAAAGTCACAGAGAGTCAGACATGACTGAAAGGACTGAACAAAAGATAACTGTATTTGTAGTAGTGAATGACTTTTCTAAAGTCATCTGGTCTTTTTTGAAATAATGAAGTTTTTGGTTTTAAAATTATATGCTCTTAGATGAATATTTATTAAGCTAATATTTGTGGGCAGTTCAACAATAAGCCACTAAAGCCAGTGTTATTTAATTGTGAGGAAAAGAAAATGACTTTGGGTTTCTTTTGAAGCACAAAATTCTATTGTTTTCATTTTTAAAAACTTTTAATTAAATATTTATTTTTCATTGTTTTATTAAAAACAAACTTTACATTTGGCATCACCAGATTAGTAGCCATAACCAATGAAAAAACATTTTATATTTTGATTTTTCTCTTTTCAAAATATAATAGAAACCTTGAATTGAACACTCCTTACACTTTGAGACAGAGAAGGAAAGGATAGCTAGACATACACTGACATATGCCATATTCTTGAGGAGAACAAATTTTCAAAAAAGTGATGGTTAGGTTCTCCTAGTCTAAAATTCTATAGTAGAAGGTAGTCTAACAGGGGTGGAAAACTCTGAAAAAAGAAATTCTGAAGATAGAGCAAAAAAAAAAAAATCCCACTGAGATAGAAAAATGGGAGTTATCTGAAGAGAATGATATGGATCCTCTGGGAAGTCATTGAACAGCTTAGATTTTTAAAAAATATGCATGGGAGATGGAAGCAAGGACAGCTAACAAAGGATAAATATATGAGTCTATCAGGATCCTTTAAAATTACTGTATAAAGAAGCTAGGATGAGAGGAATCTCAGAAGTCAAGTAACTGGCTGGGAAAATGCCTAGAAAAGGGAAGAAAAATAAGACTTTAGAGAGTTTTTTCCAACAAATGCAAATGATCCCGACCTTCGGATCTGATGATGAGTACATATCCTTGCCATCAGGGAAAGACGTGGAGGGCGGGGCCTCAGTACCCCAGACACCCCAGGGGGGTGGCGGGTGGGCTCAGGCCCTGGAAGAGCTCAAAAAGGATTTTGAAGAGCAAGTTAGACAGGTGAAGGAAAAACTGGGAAGAGAAATGTCAGAAATGCAAGAAAAGTATGAAAAACAGGTCAATACCTTGGTAAAGGAGACCCAAAAAAATGCTGAGGAAATTAACACCTTGAAAAATAGGCTCACTCAATTGGCAAAGAGGTTCAAAAAGCCAATGAGGAGAAGAATGCTTTCAAAAGCAGAATGAGCCAAATGGAAAAAGAGGCTCAAAAGCTCACTGAATTTAATAGTTCTCTCAAAATCAGAATGGAACAGATGGAGTCTAATGACTTTATGAGAAACCAAGAAATCACCAAACAAAACCAAAAGAAGGAAAAAATGGAAGAGAATGTGAAGTATCTCATGGGAAAAACAACTGACCTGGAAAATAGATCCAGGAGAGACAGTTTAAAAATTATGGGACTACCTGAAACTCATGATCAAAAAAAGAGCCTAGACATCATCTTCCATGAAATTATCAAGGAAAACTGCCCTGACATTCTAGAACCAGAGGGCAAAATAAGTATTGAAAGAATCCATCGATCACCACCTGAAAGAGATCCAAAAAGAGAAACTCCTAGGAACATTGTGGCCAAATTCCAGAACTCCCAGCTCAAGGAAAAAATCTTGCAAGCAGCTAGAAAGAAACAATTCCAGTACTGTGGAAATACAATCAGGATAACCCAAGATCTAGCAGCTTCTACATTAAGGGATCGAAGGGTGTGGAATAGGATATTCCAGAAGGCAAAGGAACTAGGACTCAAACCAAAAATCACCTACCCAGCTAAACTGAGTATAATACTTCAAGGGAAAACATGGTCTTTCAATGAAACAGAGGACTTTCAAGCATTCTTGATGAAAAGACCAGAGCTGAAAAGAAAATTTGACTTTCAAACACAAGAATGAGAAGAAGCATGAAAAAGGAAACAGCAAAGAGAAGCCTTAAGGGACTTACCAGAAGTGAACTGTTTACATTCCTACATGGAAAGACAATATTTGTAACTCTTAAAACATTTCAGTATCTGGGTAGTTGGTGGGACCACACACACACATGTACACGCATGCACACACATACACACATGCACACACATACAGAGATAGAGAGCACAGATTGAACTGAATAGGATGGGACCATACCTTAAAAGAAACTAAGGTAAATGGTGAGAGAGAAATGTAGGGGGAGGAAAGAGAGGGAGAGGGAAGGGGGTAACTATATATCATTTAAGAGCAGGTAGGAGTTTTTCTTAGTGGAGGGAAAAAGAGGAGAGCTGAGAAAAAAACAAAAAACAAAACAAGAAGTTTATCCTCATCACATTTGACTAAACAAAGGAGTGAAATGCACACTCATTTTGGTATGAAAACCTATCTTACAGTATAAGAAAGTGGGGGAGAAAGAGATATTGCAAGGGGGGGGATGATGGAAGGGAGGGAAAAGGGAGGAGGGAGCAATTTGAAGTCAACACTTGGGGAGGGACAGGATCAAAAGACAGAAGAGAAACAAGGAGGGGCAGGTTAGGAGGGATGGTAATCCAGTGAGTCTTACACAACACGACTATCAGGGAGATCATTTGCAAAACTACACAGATATGGCCTATATTGAATTGCCTGCCATCCCAAAGGGAATGGATGGGGAGAATTTGGAACTCAAAGTTTTAGGAACAACTGTTTAGTATTGTTGTTGCAACTAGGAAAGAAGACATACAGTTAATGAAGAATAGAAAGTCATCTGACCCTACAGGAGAAAAGAGAAGATGGAGACAAGAGAAGGGAGGGATGACAGAAGAGAGGGCAGATTGGAGATAGGGAAAATTAGATTGCTTGGGGTATTGGGGTGGGGGGAGGGGATAAAAGGGGAGAAAATTTGGAACCCAAAAATTTGTGAAAATGAATGTAAAAAATTAAATAAATAAATAAATAAATACAATCAAAAAAAAAAGAAGCTAGGATGAGTAAAAGAAGTTGAATATAGGATTCTGTTAGGGTCCTGTGAAACTAGAGTTAGGAGTGCTAAGAGTTCAGAATGAACTGACGCTGTGGAGGACAATAAATATACAATGCCAAGGACAATAAAATAACAATATGGAGCAGTGGTGAGGGAGAGAAGACCACTTCCTTCTTTTTAGGTTGAATAGAATGATGACTATTGGTGGCAGAAAGAAGACAATCTGTTCAATTCTTATGTTCTGTTTTCTTTTCAAAGGAAAAAGTTCTTTTCACTAGAAATGACATAAGAAATACCTAGCTAGTTAGTGCCAACAAACTTTGACTGCTGAAATTCATTCCATAATGTCTGATCTTTATAATTCTATATTCCTGTTTATAATGCATATAAGGCTATGTCTGTTATTTAGTAGCTCTGAAATTGCAAATACCTTCTAGTGCATCAACTGACATTGCTTACTTAGGAATATATTAAGGTAAAGTTGAACCTTAAGGCAGCAGCTCTATTGTCTTTCACACTCACACATATACACTCACACACACTCACAGACTCACACACACTCTTACATTCACATACTCACACACTCACACACACACACACACACACACACACACACACACACACAGAAAGAAATGCTTTAAAGTTATCCCCCTTGGCATTGTTTGGGCTAGTTAGGAAAAAAAACTACTTAGGATACTTCTGCTTACTTATGCAGTTCCACTATTTTGTCCTACATCCCTAAAATGTCAGGAAGATCTTTCCCTGTTTCCAAAACTGAGAGAATCTGTATATTTCTCCACCGAAGTAAGGCAGATTTTTTTTTGGTAGCACACTAGTTCCTATAAATAACAAATTTCTATGTCCTTAGGGGAAATAAGAAGAATGAATCTTCTAATCCTCTGCTAGACATTCCATTTAGTCAATCCCAGTAAACTAGAAAAATGAAACATTCCTAACATGTGTTAGATATAGGATCTTGTTTAAACAAGAAGATATAACTTGTGAGCCCTCTTTTGGGGACTTGCTGTCTTCTCTCCAGCTGTCTTCCAAACAGAATTGAGACAGCACAAAGTAAACATAAAATGTGCATATTTGGAGTATACAATCTAAATATTCACAAGGACTATCTGTGCCCAATCTGTGGTAGAGCATTCCGAGCTCATATTGGTCTGATCAGCCACAGTTGGACACACTGAAACTTAATGTTATCTTGGTGATGTCATTTTGGTCCTCTTTGAAAACAAAGGACAACAAACTAACCAACCAGTCTTTTCCCTATCACCACTAACCGTCAGTGGTGGTTAATACCCAACAGTACTAACACGCAAGGCTAACATTGGTGCTGGTGCCTCTCCCCTTCTCCTCTTCTTACTGTCTACTCCAAGACCTCAGGCTTGTGGCCTTTGATCTTCCCATATTGCTTGTAGAAAGGCTCTTTGATATTGATGGAACTGTTGAGAGTTGCCACTCAAATCCCTTACTAACCATGCGGGGAGCAGCCTGTTTCCCTATCTTCCTTACTGTCTGCTTTGAAATAGCAGATGAGGAGCATCCTATATAATTTCTAGTCTTCCAGAGACTTCTAAGAGACTATCCAGGCTTCCAGAAGCTACCCAAAATATACTTCAATAAACCTTTTCTGTATTCTTAAGTTGAACTGGCAGGAGAAGAGAGCATTAGAAAATCTGTCAACATGTATCCTTGTGAAAAATGATTTTAAATCTTAGTTATCAGTGTCTTGGGGACTCAGAGTTTCCCCCTTCTCCCTCCCCTTACAAATTCAGTCTCTCTTTTAGAAGGATGTTGCTGATGATAAGCTTGTATTGAATCTTCTTGTCCTGCTCAAATCAGACCCAAGCCAGAATTGGTTTTATCTTACTCAGGCTTGAGTGGAGTTAGATTCTTCTGTCTAGATAGCCCAAGACTGGAGGTGGTCTTATAGAACAAGTGTTTTAATATAGTGTTGACCCATCAGAGTTGAATGGCACCCCTTGGAAATCCCTCCTCGTGGAAGGGTATATAACCCTCTACCCCCAAATCCCAAATTGAGGCAGCTCTGTGCTGGCCTCCTTAGGGGAGCTAGTTCTGGACTGCAACTCCCAGTCAATGTATGTCACCAGTTTGTGAGAGAAATTTAAATATGGACACACACACACACCACCTAATTTCATTTGTTTCTTTCTTAGAATAGACTCTGGCTTTTAGGTTTTGACATCCTCTACCTTGATGGAGAAGGGAGCCCTTAGGAATCTTGAAGAACTATAGGAATTTCAGAGGGAAATGGCAAAATCTCTCTGCATGATTCAGCAACAGCTTCTTCACCCTGAAAATAGAAATCTTTCCCTCACAGAGTACTTAGAAAACTTCCTTCTTAATCATGATTCCAAATAGTGAATTCATTGATTAGAAATTGGCAGTGGCCACTTAAATAGCTCCTAATAAGAAGAGGAAAGGTCTGGAGAAAGTTCTTGGGGAGAAAATGTTTTTAATGGTAATAATAGCTAGTATTTCCATAGTGCTTTAAGATTTGCAAAGCCCAGGGAGGTGGGGGTTGGGGAGCCAAGATCACAGAGTAGAAGGATGCACCTCTAGAAGCTCTTCTCTCGCAACTCATAAAATACCTGTAAAAAATGACTCTAAACAAATTCTAGAGCAGAAGAAGCCACAAAGCAACAGAGCAAAAGAGATTTCCAACCTAAGGCAGCCTGGAAGGCCAATAGGAAAGGTCTATCATGCTGGGTATGGGGTGGAGTACAGCACGGAATGGGATGCACTGCAGCAAGGACAGGGCTGGAGTGGTCTTCAAGGTGCCATGAGCAGCAACTGCGGGTCCCAGATTCCTCAATTCAAAAATGCGAAAGACAGTTTCAAAGGCCAGTGAGAAAGTTCATTTACTTAGGTGAAAAGGGAATGCAACAGTCTAGCCCCAGCCCCAGGCAATGGTCGGTAGTTTTCATTGTTGGAACTCTGGCCTAAAGCCCCTGGGGGAATTGAGCAGCTGATCTCATCTCAGCCCTGAGTAGAGTCCCTGGGATGAGGAGGAGTGCTGGCTGGCATGGTAGAGCTGGTGGAGGCTCTGGAGAGGGAATCCTGCTCACAGACCAGGAGAGGAATAAACTCCTCTCCCTTGATTGTGCCACTTTGGAGGAACTGAGAAGTTACAGGTCCCTGAGTATAACCTCCTCTTGACAAAGAACTCAAAAGTCAAGTTACTGACTGGGAAAGTGCCCTCAAAAAGGAAAAAGAATAAGACAATAGAAAGTTACATTCTT
Organism: Bettongia penicillata ogilbyi; assembly: GCA_023548195.1. Lineage (NCBI taxonomy): Eukaryota > Metazoa > Chordata > Mammalia > Diprotodontia > Potoroidae > Bettongia > Bettongia penicillata. The sequence continues at coordinate 2,550,962 of JAJHZJ010000020.1, read as the reverse complement.
GGTGAGCAGGCATTTTCTTCCATCCTTTTGTATGAGGAGGAACAATGCATACCATCAGAGAAAGACCTAAAAGTCAAGGCTTCTGCATCCAAAACTTCCAAAATAAATATGCAATAGTCTTAGACCATGGAAGAAAAAGAATTTTTAAAATCAAGTAAGAGAGGTGGAGGAAAAATTGGGAAGAAAAATGAGAGCAATGCCAGAAAATCATGAAAAGCAAGTCAATAATTTTTTAAAGGAGACCCAAAAAAATGCTGAAGAAATTAACACCTTTAAAAATAGGCTAACTCAAATAGCAAAAGAGGCCCAAAAAGTCAATGAAGAGAAGAATGCTTTAAAGAGTGGAATTAGCCAAATGGAAAAGGAGGCTCAAAAGCTCACTGGAGAAAATAGTTCTTTAAAAATTAGAATGGAGCAGATGGAAGCTAATGACTTTATGAGAAACCAAGAAATTACAATACAAAACCAAAAGAATGAAAAAATAGAAGACAATGTGAAGTATCTCATTGAAAAAACAACTGACCTGGCAAGTAGATCCAGGAGAGACAATTTAAAAATTATGGAACTACCTGAAAGCCATGATCAAAAAAAGAGCCTAGAATCATCTTTCATGAAATTATCAAGAAAACTGCCTGATATCCTAGAACCAGAGGGTAAAATAAATATTGAAAGAATTCACTGATCACTTACTGAAAAAGATCCGAAAAGAAAAACTCCTAGGAATATTGTAGCCAAATTCCAGAGTTCCCAGGTCAAGGAGAAAATATTGCAAGCAGCCAGAAAGAAACAATTCAAGTATTGTGGAAATATAACTAGGATAACACAGTATCTGGCAGCTTTTACATTAAAGGATCAAAGTACTTGGAATATGATGACCCAAAAGTCAAAGGAACTAGAACTAATATGAACAATTACCTTCCCAACAAAACTGAGTATAACACTTCAAGGGAAAAAATGGTCATTCAATGAAATAGAGAACTTTCAAGCATTCTTGATGAAAAGACCAGAACTAAATAGAAAATCTGACTTTCAAACACAAGAATCAAGAGAAGCATGAAAAGGTAAACAGGAAAGAGAAATCATAGGATACTTACTAACGCCAAACTGTTTACATTCCTACATGGAAAGATAACATGTGTAACTTGAAACTTTTCTCAGTATTTGGGTAGCTGGAAGGATTATACACACACACACACACACACACACACACACACACATATAGACAGAGGGCACAGGGTGAGTTGAGTAAGAAGGAATGATATCTAAATAAATAAATAAATAAAATTAAGGGGAATACATTGGGAGGAGAAAGGCAGAAATGGAATGGGGTAAGTTATCTTTCATAAAAAAAGGCAAGAAAAAGTTTATTCATTGGAGAGAAAAAGGGGGAGGTCAGAGGGGAAAAGTGAAGCTTACTCTCATCACATTTGATTTAAGGAGGGAATAACATGTACACTCAATATAGTATGAAAAATCTATCTTATACTACAGGAAAATAAGGGAGACAGGGATAAGTGAGGTGTGGGGGGGATGATAGAAGGGAGGGCAAATGAGAGGAGGAGGTAATTAGAAGTAAACACTTTTGAGGAGGGATAAGGTCAAAAGAGAATAGAATAAGTGAGGGGGCAGGATATGATGGAGGGAAATATAGGTAGTCTTTCACAACATGACTGTTATGGAAGTCTTTAGCAAAAGTACACATTTATAGCCTATATTGAATTGCTTGCCTTCTCAGTGGGAATGAGTGGGGAGGGAGGAAGGGAGAGAAGTTAGAACTCAGAGTTTTAGGAGTGAAAGCTGAGAGTTGTTTTTGCATGTAACTGGGAAATAAGAAATACAGGTAATGAAGTATAAAAATCTATCTTGCCCTACAGGAAAAGAGAGAAGATGGGGATAAGGGAAGGGAAGGGTGTGATAGAAGGGAGGGCAAATTGAGGGAAAGGATAATCAGAATGCATGATGCTTTGGGGTCGGGGGAGGGGAGAGATGGGGAGAAAATTTGGAAATCAAAATCTTGTGGAAATGAATGTTGAAAACTAAAAAAAATAAATTGGAAAAGATAATTTGCAAAACCCTTTACAAATATTATTTCATTTTACTTTTACAAGATACCTTGGGAGGTAGATGCTATAATTTTCCCCATTTTATAGATGAGGAAACTGAGGCAGACAAAAGTCAAGCAACTTGTGCAAGATGACTTAGATAGGAAATGTCTGAGACTAGATTTGAACTCAGGTCTTCTGGACTACAGATCTAGCTCTTTGTTATGTATCTCCTAGTTATCAGAATTGAAAGCTAAAAGAATATTATCATAGATTTAAAGATCTGTTCCATTCTAATTTTTAAAGAACTATTTTCTTCAGTGAGCTTTTGAACCTCTTTTTCATTTGGCTAAATTCTACTTTTTAAAGCATTCTTCTCCTCATTGGCTTTTTTTAACCTCTTTTGCCAACTGAATTAGCCTATTTTTAAAGGTGTTAATTTGGTTAGCATTTTTTTGGGTCTCCTTTAGCAAGTTGTTGACTTGCTTTTCATGATTTTCTTGCATCTCTCTCATTTCTCTTCCCAATTTTTCCTCCTCCTCTCTTACTTGATTTTCAAAATCCTTTTTGAGCTCTTCCATGGCCTGAGAACATTGAATATTTATTTTGGATGTTTGGGATACAGTCTTGACTTTTATGTCTTTCCCTGATGGCAAGCATTGTTTTTCCTCATCTGAAAAGATGGGAGAAGATATCTATTCACCAAGAAACTAACCTTCTGTAGTCTTATTTTTTTTCCCTTTTTTGGGCATTTTCCCAACCAGTTACTTGACTTTTGGGTCCTTTGTCAAGAGTAGGGTATACTCTGGGTATCTATAAGATCGTAGTTCCTCCAAGGTGGCACAGTCAAGCATGTGCACTGGTCTGGGAGCAACACAGAAACTTTTGTACCCAGAATCTGAGAGTAGTAGAGTTTCCTCTTCACAGCCACTTGGCCTCTAGTTCCACCAAGCCAGCACTAGGGGCTGAGATTCAGATAAGCTACTCAATTCCCCCAGGGGCTTTCAGTAGGGGCAGGGCCTCCATTCAGTGTGAGATAAAGATCAGCAACTCAATTCCTCCAGGAGCATTAGGTGGGGCAGGGCTGCCACACAGGGCTGAGATAGGCTTTATGATCCAACAATGGATGGGGGCTGCTGTGGGAGCTGCTGCCCCGCCCAACTCCATGTGGCCTCTGCCACTGCCACCTGAGGCCAGAGCTATGGGAAGGCCCTACTCCCTTCTCAGTCAGCTGAAAAATTCCTCTCACTTACCTTTGGCACCTGTGGGTTGAGGGATCTGCAAACCATGGCTACTGCTGCTGGGGATTCTGCCCCTGAGGCCTGCTTGGGTCCTCCTCCTGGCACCCTGCCATGCTGCCAAGGCTGGGCAGACCTTTCCTATCAGCCTTTCAGGTCACCCTGAGCTGGAAATCTCCTCCACTCCATTATTCTGTGGCTTTGCTGCTCTAGAATTTGTTGAGAGTCTTTCTTTACAGGTATTTTATGGGATGTGGGGGAAGAGCTAGTGTATGTGCATCTTTCTATTCTGCCATCTTGGCTCCACCTCCCAGATTTAGAGATCTTAGAGATCATCTAAGTTATGCTACTTACTTACATATGAAGAAATTGAGGTCCAGAGAGTTGTGTTCCCCACTGCTGTATAGGTCACATGTGGGAGATTCAGAATCTTGTACTTGTAAAGTGTTCTCTCCACTTCATTATGCTTCCTCAAAGACAAAGTATCTAGTGAAGAATTCATCTTTTATAGGAAGTCTAGCTAGTTATGCCAACTGAGATGGAGCCAGGGAAAATAAGAGGAGATGGATGGCTGGGGAGGCAGGGAAGGGGTATTGAGGTAACTGAGAATAGCTGAGAGAGATTGGGAAAGAGACAGAATATGAACTTTTTCTAAGTAAAAACACTGTATTAAATCACAGGAGAAAGGAACACTAAATTCTATTGGATCTTAAATCTTCATTAGGCTGTGAACTCCTTGAGGGCAAGGACTACTCTTTGCCTCTTTTTGTACTCCCCCACCCAGTACTTTGCACATAGTAGGTGTTTAATAAAAGTTTATTGACTTAATTAACTGAAACCTCAGAAACAAGACAAAGAAAAACCAAACACAATTCTAAAGAAAATATTCTTTGTAAAAAGATAATGCCTGCTCCCCTTTACATTTTTAAAGGAAATGCTTAATTATATTTTCCAACTATGAGGCAAATACTGGATACTGAGATCACATAAAAATATTTCCTTGATCCCAGGACTGCTTAATTTATCCTCCGGCTGTCTTTTATCTCCATGAATTCCCCTAGAATGCAGATGTGGTGGTTGGGCTTACTTCTTACTACTTTCTTCTAGCATTTCTTCCTCACACCTTCCTTCTTTCCCTCTTGCCTCCATGAACCTGGGTTTAATTACAAGGTTACTTCCATTACTATTGTAAGCAGTGCCCTCCAGTTGTCTATAGAAAGGTTAACTCTGAATGTATCAGTTAATCCTTTAAAGTTCACAAATATATTAATGCTTCCTTCTTCCTTTCCCACTGACCATAACCATGTGTCCATGGGAATACCTTGCACCTATTACTCATCCCCAAAACATCTTCTTTTGCAAGACTTCCCCCAATTTCAGTATCATTCAAGAAGAAAACTGTTTTTCTTCAAACTTTGCTACAGCAACTACTTTTGAACACTAAGCTTTGCTTCAAATTTGTCAAACTTAAAACAGCAAAGACAACCATTTCCTGTCTCTTACTTCTTCCCATATTATCTCTGCTTTTAACCTATCCATCTACCATTTATCCTTGGAGGTTCAACTTAAATATTTTTTTTCTTCATTTGTAAAATGAGAGGAGTTAGGCTGTATAACCATTAAGATCCCCTTGGGATCAACTTTCAGTCATTGATCCTATAATCCCTGAGAGCCTTCCCCAACTACTCTGAGCCTTTGGACTCTCCTTTCTGAAATCCTAGGGACATCATGTTCATTATCACACTACTTGGCACTTGATAATTTACTGTGTATGGGCTGTGCTTTAATTGTTTCCTGTGTATTACTGCAGGGTGATTGAAAAAGGACTAAACATTTCTGAAAATTTATTACTCAGTAACTTGGTTACACAAGACCATGGAGTTAAAACAATTTAAAAAAGAATTTGCTGGAAGTAAACTGGGCAAGGTAAGGGTGACAACAATGGGTACAGACCACATGTTCACATAGAACCTAGTTACATTTCTGAAAGTGTGCAATTCTTTTTTAATTACCCCACATTGTCTCTCCAATTAAATCTGCTCTCCTACGACAGGAGCAGTCTTACTCCTGTATTGCCCACTGAACGTAACACAATGTTAGGCATATAGCGAGCACTCCTTGAGTGATTTTGGTGGCATGTGGAGGCTGATGGAGACAAATTCTCAAAGGATAAGGGTTGTAGCTTAAGTACAACATGCTCTGAATGCCCAAGTACTGAATGTTATCACTATTACCCCAAAATAGGAGTGGTTCTCAGATCCTATGTGAAAGCCTGTAATTTCAGGTCTTACTGTTTCTCCTGGATCTTCCTGTGAACAGTAAATCCAGGTCATAAACAACATCTAATTCACAAAGGTTGCTAAGAGGTCTCCTAATTCAAGAAAAACAAAATGAAATCAAATCAAAGGAAGAAGCAGGTAATTATAGCAGGTTCCAACCTCCAGGTTAGGGGATTAAGCATTTATCACCCTGTTATCTGCTATTGTGAGCTTTGACAGAACTGTAGGAGATCAACAGAAATTATTTTCAATTAAAGAAATTTAGCACTCTCTATCGCATATAGCCTACTATTTTTGGACTGAAAGAAGAAAATGATGACATGCTCCCCATCCTCTAATTGCGGTTTCTTTCCATTACTGCTAAGAAATATGTAGAAAAGGTCACCTCAGATTGAAACAAAAACTGATAGCTTCTTTGTCAAAAAGTGTCACTAATGCATATAATTACTGTTTTAGATTATCGAGGAGGTCTAAAGACAGATGCTTTATTTTAATACTTGCTATCCTGTTGCATTAGTGACATTTGCTAATAACTTTGGGTAGTTACCTACTGTGGTGGAAAGTTTTAAGTTTCAGTTGGCAAATTTTGAAGTTTGATGACAGGAGCTTTGTATAATGAGCCCACGGGGACAGAATCAAGAAAAAAATTAACTTTTTCAAAAAGTGAAAACCCTGAAATAGTCCCCATAGGAAAGACAAAGTATTTCATTGAGGAAGAAAAAGGATCAATGGCTGTTATTGTTTGCCACAGTGCAGAATGGTGTGGTTCATAACAATTTGTACTACATCAGAAAGGTAATAAGAGGGGCCTGGCTAGGTGAACTGAAATCTCAGTGATAGTAAGGGGGAGAGAGAGAGAGAAAGAGAGAGAGAGAGAATTACAGAGAGAGAGAGAGAGAGAGAGAGAGAGAGAGAGAGAGAGAGAGAGAGAGAGAGAGAGGGAGAGAGAGAGGGAGAGAGAGAGGGAGAGAGAGAGAGAGAGTTGTACTTAGAACAACTTTATTATTCTAGACAAATGGGACAAACTTAAACTAATTTTACCTATCTTTAATATTGAGAATTAAATTCCTCATCTAATGAGGGGCCTTATGTCTTCATCTCTGCACACATGAGGACATCTTAAAACTCTTTCTTGGAAGGTACCTCAAAGAAGAATTATCTATTTGGAGTAATTTCAACATGATTTTGTCTTCCAAGATTTAAGAGGCTTATGATTGTATAATAATAGGTTCATTCTATCTCTTACAAGGCTTTCCTTTTTACTGACCAAATAACCAACTTTTGTATCTATGACTTCTCCATAATATCTGGCACTATTGACCACTCCATCCCAGAAAGTTTAATCTCCATGACATGACATCATTATAGTTTGTTAACTCTTCAATCATTCCTTCTCCATCTCCTTTGCTTCTATTATGCCTTGCTAATTCCTCCCAGTCATCAGAGAAAGAGAATAAAAATCAGGTGGAAGAATGTGTTTTTTTCACTTTGTTCAAAACCAAATACCCACATAATAGCAATAAAATGATTCATATGATAAAATTTATTAACTGTTATTGGCAATACAAAAGCATAAACTTCAGATAAAAAGAAACATTCAGCCCAAAAGCTCATGAAGAGATGACTTTTTCATAGTTGAAGTTCTTGAGACTTTTTGTGTTTAAAGCAATACAAACTTATGAGAAGATGATAGCTATAAACTGAGGATGCTTCCTGGAGGGAATACATTTTTGCCATAACTCCCATTCAACCAAAGTTCTCTGCAAACCAAGAAAAAGTTGAATTCCGTGTATTTATTTACTTTTTATTGTTTGAAAATTGCTATTGCATTGCAACTGTTATGGATGTTTGGGAAAGAAGAATGGGGCATTATTAGAAATGTATCCCTGGGGCATAACTTAGCATTCCCAGTGGGAGACAGGAGAAATGACTTCACATTGAAAAAAGCATGGTGAATAATATTATCACTACCATACTACTAAAACTAAATGCTGGACTGATGAGAGTCAGTGGGATTTTGAATGCATAAAAATAATTGCAGTGCTGGATCTGGGGGAAGGAAAACATTAAACAGTGTGGGAATAGGAGACAGAGACAGAGAGATAAAGACAGAGATAGCCAGAGGAAGGTGAGAGACAAAGTGAAAACAGGAGACAGAGAGTGAGAAAGGGAGAAGGAAGAAGGAAGGGAAAGAGAGAGGGAGGAGAGAGGGGGGGGGAGGAGAGAGAGAGAGAGAGAGAGAGAGAGAGAGAGAGAGAGAGAGAGAGAGAGAGAGAGAGACAAAGACAGAAAAAGAGGGAAAGAGGGAGAGAGAGAACAGAGAGAGAGCAGGAGAGAGAGAGAGAGAGAGAAAGAGAGAGACACACAGAGAGAAACATAGGCAGAGTGATGTAGAGAGAGGTAGAAAGACAGTGGGAGAAAGTGAGTGAAAGAGTGAGAGAGACAGAGAGAGAGACAGAGATAAAGGGACAGACAAGGCAGAGGCAGAAACAGAGAGACAAAGGGAAAAGACAAAGAGATAGCAGGAAAGAGAGGGAAAGGGAGACAGAGAGAGGGAGAGACAGAGACAGAGACAGAGAGAGAAAGAGAGGTGAGGCAGAGGCAGAAACCAAGAGAGATAACAGAAGAGACAGACAGAGAGACAGAGTTAAGCTGGTAAGGAACACTTTAGATGAACACTTTCATTGAAGCATTATTACATTCTTCCAACATTCCAAACCAACCACTAGGAATAAGTATTAATAACATCCACATGCAGCTGTTATGCATAAGCTCATTTTCAGATAGGAAGTGTGCTTTACAATACCTCAAATGTTCTTCACAACACCCAAGGGGACTGGACAGGAGGTAAGTGTTACCACGAGAGGAAGAAGAGTGGAGAGTCAGTAAGGACAAATAAAGTGGGGTAGACAAGCTCTTGGGAGACTGGAGGAGCTGTCTCAAGACACATGTATGCAGGTGTTAGAAAATACTCAATAACAGTCTGGGGTTGGGTGCTTAAATGACAACCATAGAAGAAAAATAAATTAACAGCCTGTCTTTGTGGACAGAAATATTGAAAACAGAAGGACCTGGGTTCAAGACAGTTCTCTACCATACACTGGTTGTATGATCCTGGCAAAGTCACTTAACTTCTCAGTTCTCTGGGCACTTCTCTGAGTTGCTGAGAAAGTGCCAACCTCCATTGGTGGAAAGAGTTTCCTCAGTTAGGTGTTTTTTGTATCAGTTGTAGCACAAGTTAGTCTCACTAACCCTTATGAATAATAAGAGTTCCCATTTGTATGGTGCTTCTAACTTTTCAAACTGTCTTCTCAACTATCATTCTACCTATATTACTCATCAGGAACTGAGGGTCAAGCAATGTGCTTAGAGTCAAATAGTGTAGCGCCAATGCAGTATTCATAGTGCCTATGGCAGTCATAAATATCCCAGTGCAATTCTGAATCACAAAATACAATAAACTTTCCACATGAAAGACAGAACCAAAACATTTATTCAGACACCAAAAAGCCAAAGTCATCATAGTAACAAAAATGTATACACATAACAATGCAGACAACTACACCATCCCCAAGCCATTCCCCTGCTAGGCTTCCCACAAACCAGCTCCATTAAGCAAAAGCACAATCACAAAATCACTCATGCTACCCAGAAGCCTGCATCCTTCCTAGCTCTGTATGTTCTCATGACTAACTTCCTCTCAGGTCTGCTCTACCTCTACCTCTTCCTATTCCACCCCTTCTGCAAACTTCTCCCACCACAGGCTCCATATGATTCAGACTCATGTGATTCAGGCTTTTATGTGACCCAGGCAGGTCACATGAGCCTATTAATGAATGAGAAAGATCTTCCCATTTTAAATTACCATTACTCATAGTAAATAGCAGGACTGAGACTTGAATTTTTCACACCCTCTAAGTCTGAGTGTTCTTTCAAATCTACCAGGATGCTTCTACATGTCTTCCCAGAGGAGATACCCATGAAGATAATGAAAGGAAGTGCTGGAGGTATCACTGATTGTTGAGACTGATGATAATGTTTTGAAGACCCTGAAGATCATTTGAGTGCATGTCACTAGATTATAGATTATTAGAGTTGGAAGGGATGTCAAAGACCCATCTAAGTAAATTTGCAGATGAGGACACTCAGGTTACACAGCTAGTTTTTGATAGAGCTGGTAGTTACATCTAGATCCAGTGCTCTTTCCATTCAATTTAGTGGGTAGCTGAGTAAGATAGAATCAAGGAATCATGGTAGCTTTTGAATTTCTGAAGGTGCCAGATACCATTCTTTTCTTTACCTCACATGAACCTTCAGATCTGAGCGACACATTTCAGGAAGAGCACTGATAAGCTAGAAAGTATTGAAAGAAAAGTAACCAGAATTGTGAAAAAGCTTGACATATCAAAGATCAGTTAAAGGAACTGGGTATACCGAACCAGGAGAAGAGAGTTTTTAGGGGTGACAAGATCAGTATCTCTAAATATCTAAAGGTTTGGTCATGTGGAAGAAGGATTACATTTGTTCTGCTTGGTGCCAGAGACCCAAAAGCAAGTATCTGAAGTCATAAAAAGGCAAATTAACTTTGATGTTGGGAAAAAACATCCTAATGATTAGATCTTGTCCCGAAATTGAAGCACATACTTTGGGATGAAAAGTATCACCTTTATGGTACACAAGCAAAGACTGAATGAGCACTTGTCAATTCAGAGTTATGTTTCTTTCCAACTCTGAATTTTCTATGATTCTATGTGCATTTTTTTGTGGTTTTTCATAGTTCAACAGGGGTCTTGTCCTATCTGTGTATATCTGGAAGTGCAAATATGTAGTGATTCTACAGGCCCTGATGTGTCTGCTGGTTGAAGGGATAAGTAATGAGCTAGCTCTGGGCCAGAAAGATCACTGCTGAAATTTACTGATGATGAAAACCAGTCTCAAGCTTTGTTGACTGAGACACATCTGTGAAAATGTCTTCTGAGGCATTCCCTTCCTCACAGATGGAAAGAAATAACAAGGAGGGAAATTGATAGTTGACACTGAGGTTAAATTTGAGCCCAGGTTTTCTTATTAAAATTCTTGTATAACTAAATACAATTTAAAAATATTCCAAGAACCTGAAGTATGTACTATGATAGAATTTATAAACCTACCAGGGCATTGCCTTACCATCTGGCTTTCAATACTGATGCAGAAAGTCTCAGGAGTTAGCAGTGATGTCTATCCATGGGGAGCACTGTAGTATGTCTTTAGACCTTGAGAGATGATCCACATGACATTCACAAAAATACATACATTGAAAAAGAACAACAGTGAAAATGTGCATCCCACAGAGGGTGATGGAAAGGCACATGGTGGGTGTGAGAAGGCTGTAAACTACAACCAATGAGGTGAAAGAGGGCTGGCAGAAAAAGATACCGTCAAAGTATGTATGATAAGAACAGAAGATGGACTGACCATGTGATAAGAGTAAGGAATGAGAGGGAGACACCCCAAGTGTCCTATTGGAAAGGCTGTGTTGGAGTGCCTTTGTTCAACTTAAAGTGTGACCTTGGAAATCAACAAACTACAAATCCAGCCTTGATTTATGGTTTTGCTGATTGCCTGGAATTAAGAGAGCTATGGATAAACTTGCATAAAATAAGGAAAAATGAAATGAGCAGAACCAAGAGAATACTATATAGAGTAACAGCAATATTATTTTAAGAATAACTTTGAGTGGCTAAGTCATTTTGACTATTATAAATACCCAAACTACCTACAAAGAACATATGAAGGAAGATGCTATCTGCAGCCAGAGAAAGTACTGATAAATAGAAGTATACATAGAATGAATTTACACACACACATACACACACACACACACACACACACACACACACACACACATATATATATATTTGTGTCCAGTGGTAGCCATCTGAGAGGGCAGAGAAAAAAAAGAAATTTACATGATAACTTTTTTTTAAAGAAATAGTATGCTGTACATAATAGATTTGTAGTTTCATGAACAATCATCTTTTTAAAAATTTCTTTTATGTTATAGAAATGCTTGTTTTATTTCATGAATAAAAATTTTAAAAAGGAGAGCTATTGAGAAAATATTAATAATGCAGGTTAAATTTAAAAGTGTATTGTATCTAAAATTTCCCCCCCTCTCAACTAGTTGTTAATAAACCATTTACCAGAAGCACAATTCTGCCGAGTGATCTCCTTGAAATGTTTGGAACAACTAAAATAGACCTCCTGCAGGTTGGGTGAACTTCCTGTGGTGTGCATATGGGAAAATATGAACAAAAGTCATACAGGATAGACAGGCAGGGAAGGGTTGTGAGCCATACTATTAGAAGGAACAACTAACTCTAGGAGATTACAGATCCACTTAAAAAATGAAAAGATAGAAAAACACAGTCACTTTTTAGTTTTGATCCTTTCTTACTACTTGCTTCTTATGTCAATCACATCTTTTCAAGAAATACTTTAAAACTCTTAGTCTTAAGTGTGTGAGGAATAGAATGTAGGCAAGTTTGGCTGGATGATAGAGAACATATAGGGCAAGAATGGGAGAAAAAAATTTGAGAGGTAGTTTGGGGGATAGACATTGGACTTCCTTGAACAGCAGAATAAGGAGAATGGACTTAATCCAACAGGCAAGGTGGAACCATTGATTTTTTTTTTGTCAAGTGATGAAATCAAAACTTTCATTTAGGAAGAGTGCACTGGCAAGGATTATAGGATTTTTAGAGGGTGGAGAACCTGGAGGAGAAGAAATCAATCAGGCATCTTTTGTCCGGGAATTATCTAGGCAAGAAATAATGACAGCTTGAATTAGGGTGACCATGTGAATGGAAAGGAGGAGACAGTTTCCAGAGTTATTGCTGGGGCAGAATAAATAAGACTTGGTAATAGGATATGGGAGGCCTGTAGGGGAGGGATAATGAAAAGAATAGGGAAGTAAGGCAGAAGATCTAGTTTTAGAGAGATAATGAGCTTGACTTTGGACATGTTTAATTGAAAATGCTATTATGGGCAATGGAAAGTACAGAATCGGAGCTTGGCAAGGAGGTTAGGATCAGAGATTTTCTTTAGCAATAATTCAGATAAAGATGAGAATTAAGGCTGCAAGAATGGATTAATTTGTGGAAAGATTCAATTCAATTTGAAAAAGGTGAGAGGAATAGAGGGCCAGCCTTGAAGTAAGGAGGATGAGTTCAAATACTGCCTCTGATGTATTCTCTGTATGACCATGGACAAGGGATTTAACCTGTCAGTAGTTCAGAAGAAGAAGATTGTATGAATAGTGGGAGGGTATTTCCATACAAGGAGTTTCCTATAATGTCAGAATTACATCCTGGATTCTATAAAAGAAAAATAAGTTGTGTAAGTCACAGTTACAAAGGGCACTAAGGCAGGTGGGGCAGGGAAGGGAGGTGGAGAAAAGAAAAGAAGAGAATGAAGAAGAAAAGAAAAAATATATCTTGGCTTCAAAGAGCTTATATTTTACTTGAAATAGAACATCTAAAAGAGATAACTCTAGAGAAGGTAATTTGAGAATGGGAAGAGCACTAAGATCCAAGAAGAATCAGGAAAGATGTTCCACAAAATTTGATTTCTAAGATAAGTTTTGAAGGAAGTTAAGGAGTAGAGATGAGGAAGAAATGGAGTCATGGGCAGCCTGGGCAAAAGTACAAAGGTGCATCAAATTCTGAGATTGGGAAACAACAAAGCAGATCAGTTGGACCAGATAGTAGAGTCTGTGAAAGGGACTCATGAAATATCTGGAAAGGCAGATCAGAGTCATATTCTGTTGAAAAAGAGAATAATAGAAAAGTTCATGAAAGCTTTGTTTACATTATTATAATCCATGAAAAATCAGGGTTCACAGATACTATTTCATTTCCGGTCAATTTTCAAACATTTTTGCTAGCATTATCCTACCACCAGAGCTGTCTGCTCCTGGAAATTTTGCTTCAGTACCCTCAAGTATAGAGAATTTGCCTGGTCTCTTCTGTGCTCTGTCGTTGTTGGAGAGGCAATTTGAGGCAATTCCATAAGATACTAAGGAGTACAATGAGAATAACAGTAACCCAGGCAACAAAGAGAGACAGATAGAGGGTTGTGCTTAGGCATGCCTTGTTTGGTCTTCCAGACAGGCGATTACTTAGCAAGTAGAATTCAACATTCCTAGCCTGGGCAGACACATCCTGCTTTCAAATCTTCTGTCACATTATAGCTGTATACAAAATAAGATCACAACAGAGGAAAAACCCCTGTATTTTTTGCCCTCCCGAGTCTTTGGCAATGAACATTAATAAAAATGTAGTCTGTAACTTTAAAAAAATGATCTGGGCTCCTATTGGGATGCCCCAGGAATGTTTTAATGATTTCAGATAGTTTGTTCTGATGTATTTTCATGTGGGCACAGTTATCTCAGCTGCACCCATGTGGAAAACTTTTAATTTGGTTAAATTTATGCTGTGAGCATTTGGGGACTGGGGTGTTGGAGGGGATCCTTCCCTTCCCCTCATTGGAATTCTCTTGTGGTATCCTCCCCTGCACAGTTATGTGGCTCTCCATATGCCCAAATTCATAAGCATATGCACAGTGTGGAATCTGGCTCGGATTCAAATATATTAGGATTATAGAATTAGAACTGCAAGGGACCCCTAAAGGTCATCAAATCCTACCTTCGCATTTTAAAGGTGAAGAAAACTGAGGCTGAGAGGGGTTAGGTGATTTTTTTCAAAGCCACATAGCTAGCAAGTATCTGAGGCAAGACTTGAACTCAGGTGTCTCTGACTCAAACCATCGTGATACTTAATTTCTTTGCCAATCTCTTCTTGTTGGCAGGCATGGAAAACCACATAAATCAGTCCAGTCCATACTTTGTTTGCTACTATACTGGGATGGACCTTCTGAAGAGGAAGAGATCAGCATTTTTCCCCTAGATGATTTGAGACTGTCTCCACTCCTGCATTGACATTAGTCACTTTTCTTCTTGTTGTGTAAGATACACACACACACACACACACACACACACACACACACACTATCCCCTTACCCCCACATACTTGTACATAAAGTACAGTGGTTATCAAATTTTGAATTTGCTTTTTCTGGCTGCCTTTGGGATGTGGGAGGGAAACCTCAAACTTTCTGTTTGATAACATATGACTAGAAAGTTCACATCTTTTTGATTAGCTATCAGTGACCATTTTTCTAAATGATTATAAAAATGAATTTACTTGTTGCTTCCTTAGAGGAAAAATATTGTTATTTCATGTCCTATAAGAGTTAATCAAAAGACATTTATCAAAATAAAACTACAGGGATAAACAAACGAGAAGGTTGTAATCATGGCCATAACTTGGATGTGCTATTAGAGTTTTTCTCTATTAGAGTTTTTGACATGAAAAGACATGTCAAAAGACATGGTGTGTACGGGTATTCAGGGAAGACTAGCACCTCTGGTGTGAGGGCTGCTGAACCATTTGCAGGGATGATAAATCATCCACTTTTGGTGGTCCATTTTTATTCAGCTCTCACTATTGGCTTAAAAAGCTGTAGAAAACTCAGTGACCATATCCTGGTAAATCACCTATGCCAGACTGAGGGTAACTGACAGGCCTCAAACCCATCAGTGAGTTGGGGGTTGAAGTGGAGTCTACCCAACTATGTGAAGCCCTTTCCTGTGGAATGAGTGGATGAGAAAAATTTCATGAAGGTGACAAAAGCAGGCACTGTGGAACACTTAGAGCTTGGTTCGACATTGGAGATGCCAAGGTCATCCACTGCATCCCAAGCTTGACTTTTGGTCTGCCACTGGACTTCAATTATTAGAAGAGAGAATGAGGCTGATGACTGTGCAATTTTGCCTCCCTTAAATCCAATTTATGGACCAGTCCAAAAAGGTGGTGGAATGACATTTAGAGGGCTCTGACAACTTTATGTTGGATCATATTCTTTGCAGTGGTAACAGTGGCTCATTGTAGGGTTGCTTTCTAGCTTTTTTCTCGAACTGTAAAAATTACTAACCATGGCTTTGGCTGTTATTAAAAGTATGGGGATGATTAGGACCTAGATGTGTCCATGAGAAAACAGAGAACCACAAATTCACACTGTCCATGAACTAGAGTTCAAGAGCATTGAGGGAGGGATAGTGATGCCTGGTGTTAAATGCAGAAGAGAGTTCTAGAAGAACAGCACAAAGAAGTGGTTTAATACTGTCACTTTAGCATGAGATGCTTTGATGAAGATAATAGTGAGACTGGACTAACAAAAGAGTTAAATGTAAATAAATACTAATGGAGAGGTTGCAAATCTGTGTAACAGGGGCACTAAAACAATATTTTGGGTCATACATTTTTCAAATTAGGTATTTTAGGAAAATTCCAAGAGGTTTGTGAAAAGAAGAGGTGAAATATGAGATGAGGTCTATAGGCACAGTTAATGCTAACCTCTCTGCCAAACCACTATTTATTTCTCACAGATTCTCCATGTGTCTTTTGTTTTTCCTACAAAAATGCCTGAGCATTTATATGTACTGAGGGGGCTATGTTTCTCCCTCCTCCCTTGTAATGGACAGAACCAAATTTTATCCAATGCATTTTCACTTAATGATGACTGACTGTCTGATTTTATTATAAAAATCCCCAAAGAAAGTCATAGAAGTTTCAGACCAGCTTGGGTTGACAGTCCATGCCTGAATTACTTTGCCTCGTGTTGGGAAACCTAAAATACAGGCTATGTTTTCAGAAAACTGTCACTCTCATTATGTTCTGATTATGGGAGGGGATCTTAATTGCAACAGCAATGAAGAAATAGACAGAAGCCATCTGGAACCTCATCCACTGTGTGCCAAAGAATTGTCTTCTATTTTAAAAGCCAAAGACGTCATAGATGTATGGAGGAATTTTAATCTGTTATATGAGACAATACATTTGATTGAGTGCCAGAGTTGGTTATTTGTCCTTGGGAAGATTACATAGGTTTTATGTTTTAAAAAATTCATTTCAAATTTTGTTGTGAATTGAATTGTCTCTAATGGTTTTTCTAAGCATAAGAAGTTTTATTTACTTTTAGTTCTGCTTCACATTCATAAGTATATTTTATATTGGCAATACCATTGTCCAAATCTTAAAAAATGCTTTATTTGTTTTGTGATGGATGTTTTGATTTTTTTCAGATAGGAAAGCTGGAGATCTTTTTATTTCTTGGAAATTGTATTGGGACATAGATAAATTACCATCGATTCATTAAGTGGCAAAAGTCATGTGAAGTTATGTGGATCTGAAGCCATAGCTTGAAGTTTGGGAACAGAAGCTTGAAACCCACAAAGTTTTTTGCAACTTAGTTTAATGAAATATTATATGAGAACCCTAAATGGAGACATGGAGACGGGAATAAAGAAGAGAGTGTCTCTCTCTGTCTCTGTCTCTTTTGGATGGTTGTAGGCAGACGAATTTTGAGTTAGTGGAGGAGAGGGTTGACGTAGAGGGGAAAAATCCTGGTTAGTCAGATTCAATCTTAATTTCAAGGTCAATGCAACTTATTTATTTAGAGAGTAAAGGTTGGAAAGTCGATGTCATAAAGGTCATGTGTTCCCTTTTGCAAAATATCACTTCTTTCTGGCACAGTGAAAGGCAGATGACTAAGCTGGTTGGACCATTGACCTAACCTTAGAAGACATTCTTAGGTTATTATGAAGGCAGTCAGTCATAGAAAGGCAACATTGTGATGAGAGTCATAAACTTGTAAAAACTTGGGAACTTCAGCCCTCTGCTGGCAATGGAAATGTTCTAAGATAAAAAGTACTTGGGAAATTTGAAAATAATCAGAAAAGAGAAAGAAGTGTATGTCTGGTGGAGAATTAGTCTTCTCTTTAGAGGAACATTTTATTCAATTCTACAAATGTTTATTAAGTTCCTATTTTATATATTCTCTGTGCTAGGGGTTGGGGATACAAAAACCAAAAATGAATCAGTTCCTGTCTTTGAGTTAACTGGGTAGATATAGTGTGTAGGTCAGACCTACACAACTTGGCAGTAGGGAGGGGCCAAAATTGAAATAGGCTAAACCTTTTCATGCCACAAATAGGTTAGACTAGAGACAAACTGACATGGTTGGTTGCCACAGTTCATGTGGCAACCCTACATTTTTCAAGGGTCACCCAAAATCTTTTGGCAGGCCACAAGCAACCCACAGATCATTATGTTGTGCAGGCCTGGTGTAGGCAAATAAATAAGAGGGAGATAAATTGAAGAGGAAAGACCAACAGCTGGGACATGAGGGAAAACCTTGGTGGAGTATATGGCAACCAAAGCAAGTTCTGGAAGAATTCCAAGATTCAGAGGGGTGGAGGCTAGGAAGGAATGTTTCCTAGGCATGTTGAATGGCTTGGATGAATGCATGAAGGAAGGAAAGGAAATTCAGGGAAGATGGAGCGTCCAGGGAATTTCCAGTTGTCCAGTTTGTTTAAAATAGGAGCTTATGAAAGACAGCAGTATGACAGGGCAGGAAAGAGGTAGGATGAATAATTTTTAATGCCAAACTCAAGTATTAGTCTATTATTCTAGAGGATACAGAATCACTGAAAGTATTTGAGATGGGAAGGACATGTTCGATAGAGTACTGGGCCTGGACTAAGGAAGACCTGAGTTCAAATGCATCCTCAGATACTTATGAACTGTGGACAAGTCACTTAATCCTCTAAATTTCCTCATCTGTATATTGATGGGTTATTATAGCACCTACCTTGCTGGGTTTAAGAATCGAATTAGGTAACAAGTGTAAAGCACATAGTAAGTGCTACACAAATATTATTATTGTTATTATTGTCAGATCAGTATTAAAATTACTTTAGCAGCTGTATGGGAACTGATTTAAAAGAGAAGATACTGTAAATAAGGATACCAATTCAGATGCCATTTACAGTAGTACAAGCAAAGGATGTGAACTAGGATAATGATGGTGTGAGGAGAGTAAAGAGGATGGATTTTTTTAAAGAGGCTGTGGAGATAGGTTTAATAAGACGACACCGTTTGGGAAGGGGATGTAGCTATTGGTGTGTTTGTCCTTTGTTCTTGAAGAGGACCATGGTATAAAGATGATGACATGACTTGTAGTTGACTTTGATTTGAGTGAGGGAGGGTTGTGCAAGGTCACCAATCTCACCTTCTTCTCCTGAGCTATCTGAGTCCAGTGGCCTGATACTCATCAGGATGGCTGGAAATGGCCCAGGATGTAATGGAAGACCCTGACCCTTTCAGGCTAAAATCTTATAACATTCTCATTTTGAGTGAGATGCACCCATTCAATGAATAGTCTTCTTTAAGTAGTTACTCAAAGGATAGCCTCCTTAATAAAAAAAAAAATCAAACTGGGAGGAGAAGACCCTTAAGGTTCCTGGGTAAAAGAGAAACAATTACTATTGTTTGGGAAGGGGATATAGTCAAGTAAAGGGAAGTGTCAAGGATGACTCTGAAGTTAGGAAATTAGGTGACCAAGGAATGTGGTGCCTTCAACAATGTTTGGATGAGGGACAGGTTTTTAGGGAGAAATGAAAGATTTGATTTTAGATATTTGAGGTGCCTACAGAATATCCAGCAAACTCTATCTAATAGGCAGTTGATGACAAGGGACTAAGGATGGATACTTAAATTAAGTAGTCATCTTAGACCAGAGATGGTCTTTAAACCTATGGGAGTAAATGAGATCCACAGGAAAGAAGATGACGTAAAGAAAAGAGAGGAGGGCCTAGGACAAGATGCTGAAAGATGGGGCAATACGTTCAGCTTTTGGGTCATTTTAACGATTATGAAGCTTTGTTCTGATATCAAACTTGACTTCTTATCTTTGCAACTTCCACCCATTGCTCTGAGGCCAAACAGCAAAACTCTATCCCTTCTTCCATGTGATAGCTTTTTAAATATCTGAATACAATTATCATGTTGTCCTTCTCCCTCTCCCTCATCCCAGTTTCTTCCTCTGTAGGCTAAACATTCCCTGTTCCTTCAAAGAATGAGAGCTAAATCTTGACTTGATTGGATGATCCTAACCTTAGGTGAATTTAGGTTAACCTGAGATTGTTCTGTAGTTACCACTCATAAATGGACAAAGCTAAAAAGTTAATCTGAGTAACTGGGACTGGCCTCCAGTGTTCTGGATGATGCCTATCCCATAGTAACCCCTGGTGGCTGTTCACTTGATTGAAAGCAACTTTTGAGATCCAGGCACTGGTCTTATTACTTATCTCTATTAAGAGAAAGAAATAGATGTAGTGAATAGGGTCTTGTGTTCATTCTTCTTTTTTGAAGAGGACCATGACATCAGAAAAATGATGACGTGACTTGCACTTGACTTTGTTTTGAGTGAAGGAGTGCTATACAAGGTCACTAGCCTCATTTTCTCCTCCTGAGCCATCTGGATGCAGTGACCAGATATTCATCAGGATGAAGGAGTGGAAAAGATAAGAGAGAAAGGATATGGAGGAGGGGAATAGAAAAGATATGAGGAATTTTAAAAGATGGCAGGTCCAAAATTGTATGCCTCTAGAAAAGATATTGGAGCAGTTAGGTGGTGCAGAGGATAGAGCGCTGAATCTGAGGCAGGAAGACTCATCTTCCTGAATTCAAATCTTGTCTCAGATACTTGCTAGCTGTGTGACTCTGGGCACATCACTTAACCTCATTTGCCTCAGTTTCTTCATTTGTAAAGAGCTAGAGCAGGAAATGGCAAACCACTTCAGTATCTTTGTCAAGATACTGAACCACCAAATGGGGTTATGAGGAGTCAAATATGACTGAAAAATGACTGAACAAGAAGAGATAGATCTAGGGGAGTCATTAAAGATCGTCAAGTCTAACTTTATCATTTTCCAGCTGAGCAAATTGAGACTCAGAGAAATACATGATTTATTCATAGTCTTATGTACTTAGTTGCATAACTGGGATAAGAACCCATGACTTTTGATTCTTGGTCCAGGTAGAAGAGTAGAAAAGAGAGATGAGATAGCTCTCTACAATGCACTCTCTGCCCCGCTCCCCTATCAGCCTAATGATATTGGTGGTGGACTATTATCTCCATTTTACTGATGAGGAAACTGAGGTTCTCTGAAGTTGACATATTCAGCATCATATAACTAGAAAATGGGAAAGCCAGGATTTAAAACTATATCCTTCTTAGTCTCTTAGTCTATGTCTCTTTTCATAGACTGAAAAACAAACCAGCATTCCAACAGAGCAAATGGATAGCAAAAGGCTTTTGGCATTCACTGTGATATCATTTTCCATGTCAAACTACCCTTCTTTCCAATTGAGCGCGTGTGTGTGTGTGTGTGTGTGTGTGTGTGTGTGTGTTTGAGTGGGTGGGTATTTGTGAGCATGAATCATATATCCTGTTGAAGAGCTTTATAGAGGCTTTTCAATGGTGTTTCTCTCCCCGAAAAAACAAACATCAAAGAGAGACACTTTTTAAGCTTTTGACTGGCTTTCACCACTTATTATGTGAGAAAGGAGATGTCAGTAACTTTCAAAAGAAATCCCTAGATCAATGTGTTTTAGCTTTTCTGCTTGAAAATTCAATCCAAAGACCTACCAAAGAGACTATACAATGGAAGTTTGTTGAAATAAATTGAATTGTCTTGGAAGGAAGATTCCTCAGTCTGGTGTATGTGTGAGTGTGTGTGTGTGTGTGTCTGTCTGTCTGAGCACCAGAAAACTTAAGTTTTCTTGTGAACAGAAGAGAGGATAACTGAGCATACCTTGTTTCAGCCTTTGAATTAGCAGCTCCAACCCCTTTGGCAATCTGGTGAAGTCTATGGATACCTTCTCAGAATCTTGTTTTTAAACACCTAAAAGATACTTAGGATTACAAAAGAAATGTATTTCATTGCCTTATCAAAATATTTTCAAGTAAGTTCATGGACTTTTAGACTAAGATCCCATGGTCTAAAGAATTCTTCAAAATAGGCAAAGTGAAGGAGAGTGTTGGAATGAAGACAAGGACGAGATTCAACGTTGAATCAATAGTTGGGGCATTTCAGACCAGCAGTTTTTTTGGGTGGTGGTGGGATGGAGTGGGATTGGGGTAGATATTCTGAAATTGTTGTTATCCTCCTATTATAGAGTCTATGAAATCTAGCCTTAGAGGTTTTTTTTTTTTTAAAGATTTAAATTTATTTATTTTTAGTTTTCAACATTCATTTCCACAAAGCCCTAGGGTTTTGATAAATGACAGGAGAAGATCAGGTTACTGGGAAACAAACATGTTTTGTCCAATGGATGTTGAAGGATCTCTTTGGAAATCAGTTTTCCCTCCTTAGAAGTAAGCTGTTAAATACCTAGAACATTGCCTATAGGGGAAAAGCCTCTCTGAGAATATACTTGCTTTCCTTCCTATTTCATTTGTCCTTGCTGCACAGAAGATGATGGATAAACTTGGTTATTTACTAGGACCTTTCTTTTTCAGAAATTTATCCATTTCTGTTCAAAGGAGACAAGTGCCTGAAATGTGATTCTCAGTATTTGTCATTTTCGCTACCAAAGGGACCTCCCTGAGATTAACAGAAGGAATCTGCTTTAAAGAATTATGCCTATAAAGTCACAACCCAGAGAACTACATGTGAATCTTCAAACCTCTGTGAATAAGAAAGAAAGAACTCTTGTTATGAATTGTAGGATTGTTTTCTATTTCACCATTACTTTTTTTTTTTGTCTGGGGAATACTGCTTTATCTAGTTGTGAATTCTGTGTTTGCATGTTTAGTACTACAATATACTAACTTGATAAAAATATTAAATTCTAGACTTAGGTTGGGTTTTCTTTTTTTTGTTTGTTGTTGGATTTTTTTTTTGGCAGGGGCTGAGTTTGTGATTTTAATTGGTATGGAGAACTTTCAATAAGGAAACTTCCTTCACAAATATAGCTCTGCAACTACTTTAGAGTGCCAGAAGGGATGAAAAGTTAGGTGATTTGTTTGTGGTTCACTACAAATATGTGTCAGTCAATTAGTATCAGTCATTAACCATTGGTTAAGCATCTAATATGTTTCAGGCATTGTGCTAAACATTGGGGATACCAAAAGAGGCAAAACATAGTCCCTGCCCTCAAGGCAATCCAATGGTATCAGAAGCAAAACTGGAACCCAGATCTCCCCATTCCAAGATCAGCCCTTTAGGCGCTACCCCATATTGCCACTTGATGCTAGAATTTATTAGTTATTTTCAGGCCTTATTTCATCTCAACCTACGTCCGTATGAAGAAAGGCAAATGTTATATAAATCCAATTTTCCAAAGAGCAGCATCATACAACTGTCTGAAATTGTCTGGATTTTTTTTTGAGGGGGGAAGGTGGGAGAAGATGATATGTCTTAGTTTGAATTATATGAAAAATTGAATTTATTGTTTACCTTGCTTTGCTAACATAAGTGGTAACTTTAAGGACATATGGACTAGAGGCAGGGATAGGAACTGAATTTGTGATTTTATTGGTGTAAAAAATTCCCACAAGAAGAAAATAGCTCAGCCAATGTGAATTGGCCCCAGAAATGTGCTGGCTCCAGCAATGTTTAACAGCAGGTTATCTGGAAAGAAAAAAAAAGTACAGGATGCACTTTTAGTTTTAATCTGCATGATGAACATTTTTCTCCATTTCTTTTTTTTAAGTCTAGACAATCAACAAAACAGTAAATCAAACCCCAGTTTGTAGAGCTTGGCAATTTCTCAGGTGCAAACGTTTAGTAAATGCTTACTCAGGTGTAAATTGTTACTAACAACGGGATCTGCTGCCACCAGCATACCCCAGGTTGCATCTTCTGGGCAATGTTTAAGGTTTATCACTCAGCATCAAAAGTCCTTAACCTCTAGTCGTTATATCTTAAAACAAAAAGAGCACGGAACTAGAAATCGTGGGGTCTGGGTTCTAGTCTCAATTCTACTACAAATTAACTAGCTAGGGCAGGTCATTAAACCTTCTTGAGATTCAGTTTCCTCATTTGTAAAATGAATTCATCTGATCATTTGTTTGTATGCTTCCTCTGAGCTCAGAACTTGTGGGTGGCTTTTCTGTGCTGTGTTCCCTCACTTTCCAGCAGCAAAGAGAACATGTAGCATGCTGTGGTTGATCCAAACTGCAGTTAAAGGAGAGTGAGAGAGAACTCTCAGGCAGCAGACCCAGCATATTTCAAACTTTGAAACACAACACAGAAGATAAGAGATCATCTACAGGAGGGTGGTAAATTCCACTTGATTAAATCTTGGTGCTTCTCCTTGCCTGGATTGGGAGATGGTGTCAAAACTGCACATTTGCCCATCTTTAACAGCTATGGATGATATTCTTAATTGTACAATATCTTGATTCCCACTTCTCAATACCCTCCATCTCTCCATCTCTGTCCACGGGTAGCTCTTTTAATGCAGCAACTGTGCCATCTGCTTCAAATATTATTTCAATCCTCACTATTTTGGGATAAATTTCATAAACTGTACTGCCTACACACACATCTAATTGAACAAATGAGAAGCCTTTCCAGTTTAAAAAAGCTTCCTCAATGACAAGAAGTGTCCAATTTCCATTCAAATGGTTACTCCGGGGCTTTATAATATGCATGAATCCATCTAAGAGAGGCTGATGGTGTATGAGAGGCAGATGGCTTGGTTCTGTGTAGGAAAAAAATAAGTGGTTTTTACTATCAATCTTATTTTTTTGGCAAAAGGCTGACATAATAAAGATGTGTGTATTACTGAGAATGCTTTTTAATAATGATTCTACCTTCTGTTTTCCCCCAAGAATATGGTTAACTGACTAGGAAAATCTATTTAGAGATTTTATGTTTATCTGTAATGATCAGCTTAGGAAAAAAAAGTCCACTAACAGAATTAGGGAAATACAAAAAAAACCCAAAACCTATGATTCCACAGTTCTGAGAGTCTAAGAGAAGGAAGAAGTGATAAAGTTTCCTGGCTTTTCTTCTGTTACAGAGTTGTGAGATTTGGAATGTAAGAAAACGAGAATTATATGAAAATAGGGGAATTATATGAAAAAAGGGAAAAATAGGCCCTGTGTCTTTTGAAGACATCATTAGAGTCATAGTCATACTCTATATTAAGATGCATTGGTCCTGGGATTCGTTAAATTTAATCTCAGAAATTTGGGTTGGAAGGAGTTCCTCTGAAGATGAGGCTCATGTGAGTAATACTTATTCTGGGAGATAAAGTATCAGGTGTGAGGAGCAGTAAAAAAGTCAAATTTGCTTTTGACTTTAATGTAGAGACAGAAAGTGGAGGAATGTATTATAGATTGGAAAAATCATTTAGAGTGAGGTTATTGAGGGTTTGCATTAATTACCTGAGGAAACAGGGAGCCATTGATGGTCATTAAGGAGAGCGACTTTGTCAGACCTAAGTAATGTTAGCAGGGAAAGGTCTTGGTCATACACATAGTATAGACATATAGTACAGATGTAGTATAGAAAGGATTCTAACAGAAGGGAACAATTGAGTTGAGCCTTGAAGAGAGTTAGGATCCATTCCAGGTTAGATCTTTATAAATCCTGGAGAGTCCTTATCCAAATTTCTTTTCATATTGGCACATTGTATCCTCAGATGGCAGCTACATCTCTCCCATCAGAGATCTAGGGCTACATCTGAAGGGTTGGGGGTATCTTTTTAATGTTAGCAACAGGAAGTCTCATTCCAGTATGTTCCCTCTAATGGCTCTACCATTCTACTGCAGGGATTTCCTCAAAAGGGTGCCAAGAGTTTTGACTTATATTTGCAATAGCACATGCATTCTCTCTTGCTCTCCCAAGGTGAACATAGCATGACAAAGAATAATACTGGTCTGTAAGCAAAAAAAAAAGATATTGAATCACTGACTTAGTATCAGAAGACAATATGATATGGGAGGATGATTGCTGGATCTGGAATAAGAACACCTTGTTTGGAATCCCAGTCTTACTCTTGATTATCTGTTTGCCCTTGGGCAAAATGTAGCTTCTCTAGACCTCAATTTCCCCATATGCAGAATAAGGGGGTTGGACCAGATGATCTCTGTGGTCCTTCTGGTTCTAAACCTATGATTCAATAAAGCTTAATATAAGGATATGAAATTAATAATATTAATAATAATAGCTCACAAAGTTCTTTATAAAAGTTAACTCACAACAGGTAGATGCTATTATTATCCCTATTTTACAGATAGGAAATTGAGACATGTAGAGGTAAAGTGACTTGACCAGTGACACACAGATAGTAAGTATCTAAGGTCAAGAGTTGAACTCAGGTCTTCCTGACTCTAATTCTACACTACATATACTTCACTACCTTCAAGTTCATAAGCATAAGTTTAGTTTTCTTAGTTGTCAAGCATTTTTCTCTGTTGCTTTCCTCTATTCCCCTAATTTTTTAAAAAAGAAAAACAAAATCCAAAAACAAAACAAAAAAGAAATAAATGGACAAGCAAAAGAAATAATCAGATTGTCCATGTCCAAAAATGTGTCTCACTTTGTGCAGTTAGTCCATCACCTTTTGCCAGAAGACGGGTACACAGGTGTAAAAGAAGCTTAATCCCAGAGAAAAGATGGCATCTTGAATGCAGCTTACTAGTTAAAATTACAAGGGAGTATATAGCTAAGTATCAGAGTGGTCTCTGCTTTAATGAGGAAGTAACGGCCCAGAAAGTCTCTATTCATAGAGAATTATGTCTACCCACCTAGTTCCAAGATGAAAAGGATAGCTTACTCCCCAAAGCTGACTCTAATTTAATTCATTCCACATACATTTCAGTTTAACAAATTCAATTTAATGAACACTCATTAAATACTTACTGTGTGCAATGCAATAGGGTTACAAGGATGAAAACCTACATGTCCCTAGCATAAGAACTTACATTTAGCAGCTGTTTCTAATGTATTATTTTATGTCAATAACTTTGGTACTAGAAACAGACCTGAAATCATTGCCCCATTTAATAGATACTCTGGGGGGAAAAAAATCACTGACAGCAATAATTTGCAGTTGTCATTGACCTCTAAGGAGAGTCATCTCTAGTCAGAGTGCTCACCCTTTACCCCAAATGCTAACTAACCCTGTACTACAGAGACTAGGGGTGTGTGCGTGTGTGCGCAGGGTGTTCAGGGAGAACTAAAACTTTTGTTGTGAGGGTTTACTGAGTCCTTTTCAGGGTTGCTTATTCATCTTTGGTGTCCACCTTTCACCCAACTCTCACCCATGACTCTAAGAAGCTATGGAATGCACAATGGACATACCCCAGTAAAATTGTCTCAGTAGACAGGCTAAACCAGGCTGAGGGTAATTGATAGGCCTGAAACCCATCAGTGAATTAAAGGGATGTCTACCCTAAGAGTGTAGACTTCCCCCAGTGGAATGGGTATATGAGAACTATTTGTTCCAAAGGCCATGAAAAAATGGAATCAGGCACTGTGGCATGCTTAGAGCTTGGTCAGACATGCAAGCTGCCAAGGTTTTCTAGTGCATCCTGGGCCATTGCCAGTCATCTTGACTTTTGTTCTTCTACTGGACTTTGATGACTCAGGAAGAGAGTAGGGCTAATTCCTGTGCAACTCTGCCTCACTTAAATCCAATTCATGCACAAGTCAAGACCTTATCTCATGGTGTCATTGGTCTTATTTGAAAACAAAATTTGAACAACAAGGTATATGGGCAGTGATTCAGGGACTTTGCTAATGTGCTAATGGAGAGAGAGAAGATTGACTTTTAAAGAGTCAATATAAAATAAAAATGACAATGATATTTTGTGAAAAATATCTTAATACAAGTGCCTCTTTTTTCTGTTACCACCAAAAAATAGACTATCTACTCTTCTCATTTGGGTAGAAAGAAGTCAAAACATGGATATATGTTGATAGTGAAGATAAGAATTCTTTGAAATATATTCTGAAAAGGTACTGCTGATCAAGAACTTTGTTACCTAATTTTTAAGAGGCAATAATAGTCGCATCTAGCAAAGTACCTTTCCATACTAGATTCTTAATACTTAATTTAAAATATACATACATGGTATTCTAAAAGTCTTAGTATAATTTTAAGGTTTAATAGATTAAGTTTTAATAGTTTAAAACTGCACTAAGACTTTTGGGATGCCTTATATATGTTACTGGCAATTACATACATGTAATCTTTGCTACTAGTGGTGTGAGAGGCTGGTGGATTACTTGAGTTTAGGAGTTCTGAACTGTAGCAAGACTATAGTATGCAAATGTCTACATTAAATCTCTCGCGTATGGTGAGACTCTAGGAGAGAAGGTGTCCTGGTATGCCTAAGGAGAGGCAAATTAGAAATAGAGCAGGTCAATGCAGTCATGTTGATGAGCACTGGTAAGACTATGAGTGGCTGCTGCATTTCTAGTCTAGGTTGCTGGGATTTTAAAAATCAATTTCTATGAAAATAGTCTTCTGATGTCTCATAATGACAACAGGAGGATTCCAGATTTTTGAAGGCCCTACTACAAAATGCTATCCTTGCTAGGTCCTACCAAGATAACAAGAGTTTGTGTATTGACCAAATGACACACTGTATACATTTTGTCCAAGGATCAGCACAGGTAACGGTCAAAGTCCATCCACAAGTTAGCTAAAGGGTGATGAACTTTCTAGGACATGATAACTCCTGAAAACTGCTCAGGCATAGTCAGTTCTAGAAGCATTTGAACAATGGAAAATTTAATTTCACCTTGAAGGGAGTTAGGGGCATTCAAATTATAGATCCTGGAGAGTCCTTATCCAAACTCCTACTCACACTGGCAAGTTGTATTCAGGGATACCCCTGAAGGATTGGGGGTATCTTTTTAATGTTGTCAGTATGAGGTCTCATTCTGGTATGTTTGCTCTAAATTTAATCACCAGAGGTTACTGTTTCACTGTCAACAAATTTATTTCTCCATAATATTAATTAACAGAGAAACATCACTTAATTACAAAGATATATTTACAGAAAAGAGATAGGAAGAACCAAATTATAAAATATCATACCAAATTGGAGCTACACTTCCCCCTCTTATCACCTTAGTTCTTAGGGAGAATGGCCTCAAACTAATAAGTGAATGCTACAAAGCATACATTTCACCAAGTTCACCTCTAACTGTAATACTGCTGCTGGACAAGTCTCTATGCTGTAGGACATGGTGTCTCAGTTACTAGTAGATTGTTCCCCAAGAGAGCTGGCTGCTGGTACTCTAGTATGGGCTCCTGTCCTTGGATCTCTGTTCCTTAGACCTCTGGATGTCTCATAGGACCTTCTACTAAAAAAAAAAAAAAGAACACTAAGAGTGGATGGTCTCATCCCAGACACAGGCCTGCCTAGCAAGACATGCACTCACAGATTGGCTCCACAATTCAGTCTACCTCTTCCTTTTCCCCTCATTCTTCTCTCTCAGAGTATTTTGTGACCAGCAAGAAGGAAAAATAATGAATTTCTTCATTGGAGCCTTTTGAATACACCCTTAGTTCTGGCTCAGTAGCCAACCAAAGGGCTCTCCTTTACTATTCAATAAATAGACAGGAAACAGAATATGTGTACTAAGGTGGAGAGCCAGGTGTCTCTCTAATCCACATCATCAGAAACTTCAAGAAGCATGTTGGCTCAGCCTCCACCCCAAAGACTGCATGAGGCCTCTACATGCTCCTAAGCTTTGGATTTTCATCGGATGGTTCTCCTTACACAAAAATAGAAGAAAGCCTGTGCAAAGGTAACAAGGTAGGAGGTGGAATGTTGCATATGGGGAAACATAGGCAACATTTATAGCTAACATTTACATAGTACTTTAAGGTGTGTGATGTGCTTTATGAGTATTTTCTCATGTGATCCTCACAACAGTCCACTGAGCTAGGTAGGTACTTTTATTACCCCCATTTTACATTTGGAGGCTGAAAGAGATTATGGGACTTTACCAACATCACAAAGCTAGTAAGTGTCTGAGGCAGGATCCCAGCTCAGGTTTTTCTACCTTCAGGATCCATTCAAATAGATCAGTGTATCAAAACTTTCACGTTGCCTCAATCCTGGAACTCCTCAGGATGTACTTGATCTGACCTAATTGCTCTTCTCATCTTCACTTTCTTTAAGACCTGTGACATCATATACATCACACGTACACAAGGGAGTGGTTCTACTTTCTCGCTGTTTGCAGCTGGTCACATCTCTCTTTGTCAGTTAATTTTCTTCTTTCATCTTGCTTACCTAATTGCAAAGTTATTTCCCCCCAAACAGTGATTACTATGCCAGATGTTTTTTCTTTCACTGTTTTCTTAGCTTTCAACTCTAGAAGGCTAGTTTTTGCATTTCTTCCAAAACATGCAAGAGTTTCCTTTATCTACCATAGCCCTTAACTGGAGGAAAAGCTGAATCTTGCTCCACAAATTTCATCAAAATGGGTGAAATATTAGAACTTGAAGGTTGTGGGATTCTACGATTCGAGACATACAGTACCACCTGAGGAAAAAAGATGGATTTTTGTGTTGTACGACTGATTGAGATTATTGAAAGTGGGGTAAAATTTCCTCAAAGTCATCCAGTTTAACTGTATCATTGGGACAGGGTCTAAATGGAAATATGTTCCATATAGAATCTGCATAGAAGAGTGATTCCATATAGAAGAAGTTCTACAGGGTCATTTATGATAGGACAATGATTACATCAAGAACAAATACTGTATGATCTTATGAGTGAAATTCTTGATAATTCAAAAGAGAACAGTCTGATAATCTCCAAAGGGGGGGGCAAAACTAAATATTTGACGAATAGTTATCATCTAGACTGTCATTAAGCTAATTAGATAGTCCTTTGCATTAATCCCTCAGTACACCAGTCTTGGAAAAGCGCTAAAAGTGGGCTCAAAACAGAATAAAGGACCGTGGGAATGGCATGATAAGAACAATACACTTCTTTACATTAAGAAACTTATGCTACTCAGGGAATATGACGTTACTGAGATCGGCAAATATATAATAATTTGAGGAGGAAAAGAATACAAACAGTTTCCACTTTTAAAATCAGCCTCTTTAATTTTTCTCCAAACTTATAATACTATGAGAAAGGGCTTGGTCTTAGTTCAAGACTTCATTAGGTCTTTCTGTTTTTACTAAACTTTTTTTTAGAGTTCAATTTAAAATTTTTATAACAAGAAAATGTTGATGGGCCCTACCTAAGAATTAGCAATGTTGGCAGGCACCTCTATAGCATTTGTAGTCCTGCTCATTCATTCTTAGTCTACCAATAATAAGCAGATATTGGTTGTAGTTGATATCAACATCAAGATTTATTGACCCAAGAAGTAAATATTGGCTCAAATGAAACTAGGGTCAATATGTACCACAGGAGAACATTAATCTTATGTGAACTGCAAAGGGAAGTCAATACCTGCATCGCTACATCCAAGATATTATAAAGTTTCTCTTGTAGGAGTATATTCCAGAAGTATACTTTGTTTCCTGATTATCTGCCTAAGGAATGTCAACATTATATTAGAATTCCAGATAAGACTACTAACCAATTTTCCGGTGGAATTTTACATACTTGCATTCTCTCTCCCTGGCAAAGCAAGTTCTCCAGTTTATCTGGACATTTTTGGTGGTAGAGGGTGGGGATTGGTGCTGGTACTGGGTTTAGGAAGGAAAATACTTCTGTGGTCAAAATAATCAATGATTCTGAGAAAGAAATAGAGAGGGATCCAATCAGAGTAGGAATGGATATAGAAGAGTACACAGAAGGGAAGAAAAATAAAGTGAGGTCTCTGGACAATGTGAATTTTCACATATAATTGTTGCTTCAAATTTTGAATAATTTGATATGATGTTGTGACACAAATAGGAACTTGGAAAGGCAGAAGTAGCAGATAAGCAAACAAATCAAGCAAAAACTCTTTGCGAAGACTGAAGGAAAAGTATAGCAAAGACTCTTTGTTTTAAAAATTACCCACCAAAACAAACAAAAAATTGTATTAAGAAATTGAGAATATGAGGTCAAATTCATTTTGTCAGTGTGGGAAATTCCTCTACCACCTCACATCCTAATTTATCTATACCTTCTAGTCTTAGCTTCATGAAATTTAGAGAAATGAACTGATTTGCTGATCATCACCCAGCTAGTAAATATCAAAGATGACATCTGAGCCTAAGTCTCCCTGATTTCATGTGCAGCACTTTATGCTGTGTGACCCTGCCTCCTAAGCTAAGAACAGACAATTAATTTAGAGATAAGGATTCTGATGCTAGATGAAAGCTCCTCCTTGAAGACAGCAGGAGGCACTGCTACACTGGCTTAATTCTGTTCAACAAATATGGCACTGGGTAATACAATAGTCTCTCAGGCAGTTGTGTTCCACCTAGCCCCAGAACCTAGGAAGGGGAAAAATCAAGTTTTCCATTAGTTCTAAAAGCTCAGGCCACACCTGTCCCTCAACCTTGCCCTTCTGGTATATACTAGTGATGATCTCCCAAGATTAGGAAGAGATGTGTGGATTCCTACAATTAAATTCAGTTTCAAATTGTCACTTCCTGGGAAATCTCCACCTTTCTTCTTTCCTGCTATTCGAATTCCGTGAACGTAGAAAATGGAATTGATCACACAAAGACAGTTTATTTTACTGCATAAAGTCTTTATTTGTACACATGGAATCAAAAAGGACAAAGTAAAATATATATTGAAACGTACCTTCTACTCAGGTTACATTCCTAAGGCTTCTCTGTCTGTGGCAGCCCTTCATTAGTAAATGGATAATCCCCAAAGCCAGGAATTTTTTTCTCTGGTCCAGATGCCTTAATTTAGCAATCCCATTAGCAGCTCCAAATAGGAGCAAACACACATTCCTTGACATTGTGACTGCAACCTCACTTGTGACCTGAGGTTACTAGACTGGTCACTGGCCCCTACCTAAGAACAACCACCAGCAATGTGGATTCGGACACATTTCTCCTCCAGACATTTTTCCTCACTGCTACATGATCTGCTTGGTTCATGCTACCAGGTTTTTTCTGCGTCGTTGGTTATTTCAAGAGTTTGATCTAGTCCACGGTTTCATAAATAGTCTTATCATGGACATACAGAACATCTCCATGGAGATGTCATCTTTGTTTTTCCTTTTCAGCAAAGTTTCCTGGTGGCTGCTAATGTTTTATGTTGTCAAATAGGTAGCTTGTGGATGTGTGTTGTTGTTGAGTCATAGCTGACTCTTGATGGCCCCATTCAGGGTATTTGCGGCAGAGATACTGGAGGGGTTCGCATCCCCTTCTTCAGCTCATTGTATAGATGAGGAAACGGAAACAGAGTTAAGTGACATGCCCAAGGTCACACAGGTGGTAAGTAAGATTTAAACTCAGAAAGATGAGCTTTTCTGACTCAAGGCCCAGCCCTCTGGGGGTGTGTACCACCCCCCTCCCCAAGGAAGTCTCAACTAGATTGAAATGTAATTGGGAAATATTTAACAAAATAAATAACGTGGTTTTCTAAGTCAATTTGTGGTGTTCAGGGATCCTTATATATTAGTGGTCTATTTCTATTTGAGTTTTAAATAGTGTCTAGCTCTTGATTTTACATTATAAACTCAATGAGGGTAGGGACTATCTTTTGCCTCTTTTTATAACCCTAGTGCTTGACACAGTGCCTGGAATATAGTAGGCCCTAATAAATGTTGATTGGTGTATTCATTCTTTTCATATCAGCTTACTCATTATGTATGGTACAGATCCCCAAATACTTCAAGGCATTAGGTACAACAGGGCATAGATCCCTTGCTACATTTTTTTTTTAAATCAAGGCTGTAATAAAAAGCAAAAAAAGCCAAACAAGCAAAAAAAAAAAAAACCTGACAGACACAAACATCAAAGACATCTGGAAGAGAAACTAACCAAAGAAATATTGATTTAAGACATTATGGACAAGTTTCCATCTTCCAAGGTGTAGAAGATGTTTTTTGAGCAAGCTATATCTTTTAAGGCAGGCAGTCAATAAAGATGTATTAAGCCCTTATGTGCTCTAGGCAAGAAGGTGGTACAGTGAATAGAGTGCATGCCCTAGAGTCTAGAGGACCTGAGTTCAAATGTGACCTTAGGCACTCACTAGCTGAGTGATCTTGGGAAAGTGACAACTCTGTTTGCCTAAGTTTCCTCATCTGTAAAATGAGCTGAAGAAGGAAATAGCAAACCACTCCAGTGTCTTTGCCAAGAAAACCCCAAATGGGGTCACAAAGAATCAGACACAAATGAAAATGACTGAACACACACTATGCTAGGCACTGGGAATAAAGAGAAAGGTAGAAGATAGTCCCTGCTCTCAAGGAATTCAGAGTCTAGTGGAGGGGGCAAGATATAAGATGGACAACATGATAAATGCCATGGCAAATGTCAGGGAATTTCAAAGAACTGTGCTACATAGTGAAGAACAGAGAGGAAGAGTGGAGAATTCTAATATATTCTATATTATTGTATATATACAAGAAAGCCAGAAAAGTAACTCTAGAGGGAAATATCAGTAATGGTTGGCCACACAGCTGCAAAAGTTTCCTAGAATGTCAATGCTCTGATGTGGGTGTCCTGTTTAGTTTTAACTGTTTAGTCAAAGTCAGGACAATTTTTAACTCTGATCTCAATATTTTTTTCTACTAGTGTCTTTAACAACTTAGGTCAAATGTTCACTTTTTAAAGTTCAAAAGTCAAAGTTCACTTTCAAAATGTTTATCAGATTTCTTAAGATAGCACTGGGAAGAAAATGGAAGACATTGTCAAGATGACTCCTGGAGAACATGAAGGAAGGAGCACAGTGAGAACTTGCTTTGTGGTCAGAGTCAGTGCAGATGATGTTAAATATTTCCAAACCTTTTTCCCTTGGATTGGGAGGTCTTTTGTTCCATTTGTCCGAAGAGCCCTAGGAAAGCCTGGCCTTGAGAGACTTCTTGGATTCCTTGATTTAGCATTCTTTTGATAGTCCTCCCTTTGATCCTATTACCAGATATTATTTAGCATTCTCTTGAGGTCCAAGTCACCAGGATTGTGGATTGTCTGGACTACCTGCCACTCTCATCAGGATCCTCCCTGGGTTTGATCTATATTCTATAGATCTATAGGCACTGGGAATAAAAAGAAAGGTAGAAGATAGTCCCTGCTCTCAAGGAATTCAGAGTCTAGTGGAGGGGGCAAGATATAAGATGGACAACATGATAAATGCCATGGCAAATGTCAGGGAATTTCAAAGAACTGTGCTACATAGTGAAGAACAGAGAGGAAGAGTGGAGAATTCTAATATATTCTATATTATTGTATATATACAAGAAAGCCAGAAAAGTAACTCTAGAGGGAAATATCAGTAATGGTTGGCCACACAGCTGCAAAAGTTTCCTCCCCTATCCAGACCAGCTGACCTCCCCTATCCAGACCATCCCTGGGACCCCAGACTACTTGACGACACCTGGATTCTTCCTTCAATCTTATTCTGTATTAAGTTCCTTCTGGCCTCCATGAAGGCTCTCAGATTTAGTCCAGCTCAGACTCTATCTGGTTGAGATTCTATCTGGCCTGCTTGTTAATACAAGTGCTACAAAATGCTTAGGCTCCTTAAGAATCAACCCAATATGGCAAATCTTTAATAAGCTTTGTTTTTCTTTGGTTTTAAGAAGGCTTGTGTCGAATTCATTTGAGCAGGACCTAGTGTGTCAAGGTCCCCAGCACCCCAAACCTCAACACAGAGAACTGAATGAAAATCAGCTCCCTCTGGAGTATGTGAGCCACTGTCAGGAGCCTGAAGGCTTAGTGATTCCATATCTTGGTGAGAAAGCCTAGTCAGATTCTACTTCTGAATTAGATATAGTTTGTGTAGACTAGATCAGGTTAGATATTAGATTAGACATTTATGAGCCTGTATGCAAAGGAAGAGTATGTCTGACAAGGGAGGTAGCATTTTCCAGAACAGAAGTATTTTAACTCTTTTCTAATGAAACTCTTCTTTGGCAGTCTGGTAAAAACTACCCCCTCTTCAGAATAATGTTTTTAAATGTACAAAATTATATATATATGTATATAAACATATGTACATATATACATATATGTATATACACACCCACAGAAACACACACATATGTGTATATACACATATATGTGTGTATGTGTGTGTATATACATATATATGTATATGTATATATATATATATATACACACACAGAGACACAGAGAATTATAAAGGAAACTCATTACATTGACATAAAGATATGATTTATTTTCCATTCAAGTTCAAAGACCTCCTGAAATCTATCCATAGTTCTTTTGGTAGGTGGAGGAAGGCAAGCTAAGAACCCCACTTCTAGAATTTGAGTGCATAAATAATATCAGTCCGCCTGCCTGAAAAGTCCCTTCCTTGCATAAACACGTACAGCATTCAATGAAGGCTGCTTCAGTTAAGAGCAAGGGGAAAAGTGGAATCAGGAGCTTGACAGCCTTGGTTGTTTGTACATGGGGGTGGAGTAGAAAAAGTAAGCATGGGTTTTATAGAGAGAATGTAAATTGAGTAAACTTTGGTGATTAGTGATGAAGTGAAAATGATAGATTGGAAGTTAGCAGGCCAGGTTCTAATCTTTCCTCTGCTACTAATTCACTGTATGCTGGGCAAATCTGTTACTCACTCTAGGCCTGAATTTCCCTACAATGAGGGTTGCTGTACAGCATGATCTATAAGGTCCCTTCCAACTCATATTCCATGATCATGTTTTGGGCATAAGTATAAGTTCTCATTCTACCATTGAAAATACTTAGCTTCCTGAGTACTTTTTTGTTTTATTTTCTTTTCATCCTATAATCATTTCCTGCTATATTTCAGATACCACTCACACTCTGCTTGTAAAAACAAATACTAATTAAGCAAAACCAATGCACAGTGACCATTTCTGATAGGATATACCCCATTCAGCACTCATAGTTCTCTCTCTACTGAGAAGAGATCTCTCAACTCAGTTTTTCAGTCTTGACAGTGAGCCTAATGCCTGATACATGAAAATAGTTATTTTGAATTAGAAAACAGCATAAAAGCAATAGCCTTCTAAGCCTCAGTTTAGAATGAGGAGGATGAATCTTGTTATTATTATGATTTTATTAAATATAAGTACTGAGGACCAATAAAGGTTTTTTTTTTTTTTTGGTAAGATAGCAGACCTTTCTAGGACCATTTCAATCCATTCATCAAAATGTTTGCAGCTTCCATTTCAAGACAGCCTGAATCAATAAGAAGTATTGAGCAAAGAAAGTTAATCTCTACCCAAGGCATTTCGTTAAATATGCATTTACAAAGAATCAGCTCAGGTATGGTGGTTATTGGTGTTAGGTGGGGTATATTATATTTGTAAGAGAAAGAAATGCGTTCTTTACACTGTTCACATGCCAATGAATAGTAGAGATTTTTACTTCTTTACACAAAACTTATGTTACTGAGTTAATTATAGGCAAGTTGGGGTCAAATCCTGGATCATAACTAGTTCCGAAAAGAAAGAATTTGCAACTCATTGAGAAGCAAAAATTCACCCTGGGGATCCCCTTAAACACAAATTTCCTGGGTATCAGATCTTTTTAAGGGACTGCTAGGATGGCATTATTGATCCTTAGCACTTATATTTAATAAAAACATAACATATATAGATACTTCAGATATATTTACATAGTACAAACCCAAGAATTTGGATTACTTGAGGCTGTGCTCCATACCGATATTTCAGGAGCAGAAATTCACTTTTTTTCTTGACATGACAGAAGTGTTTTCAAGTTTGAAATGTAATTTTTGGTTTTTCCTTTTCTACTTAACCAAAACTAGTGTGCTACAGAATTCTAAATTTGAAGCCATGGAAAATGACAATATTATCTCAGAGTGTCTGGTATAATAAGGACCAATGAGATGAATGCACTCTTTTTAAAAAAACATGTTAAGACATTTCCATATCAGTCATTTTGTACAAGAAGATTTGAATGAAAGAAAAAGGAAAAATGAAAAATAGCATACTTCAGTCTATATTCAATCAATATCAGTTCTTTCTCAGAAGGTGGATAGTATGTTTTATCATTAGTCCTTTGGGTTTGTCTTGGATCATTGTATTGTTGAGAATAGCTAAGTAATTTACAGTTCTTCATTGAACAATATTGCTGTTACTGCGTACAATGTTCTCCTGTTGCTCACTTCACTATGCATTAGTTCGTATAAATCTTTCTAGGTTTCGATGAATGCACTCTTGTACATTCTTTAATATTGAGAAAGATTTCAGATAAGTGATAAAAAATACTTGGCATAATTTCAGGACAATATAGAAACAAAATAATTTAAAGTTGATTTTGTCATAATATCAAGCTGTCTAGTTAATTTTAATTTCATATTTTTATTAAATTCAGTTTAAGGAAATTATAAAGATGGCATTTGTGGACTTCAAGCTAACAAACTGAATATATATATTTCAAAAAAAAATATTCCCAAGAAATTGTTCTCAGGTAGTAGAAAATGGGAGATGGAAAGTTTGTATCTTTAAAGAAGCTGCTACTTTATTATTGGCACCCAAACAGTAGATGATTCCAAGAGAAATTAGATTGACTTACTTCTAATGCTGTGCAATAGGTTTTATAGTAGGTTTTTACCTACCAGAGGAGAAAGGGAAAAGAAAAGATGATAGAAATTCTCAAAGCCAGAGATGAATATGTTGAAAAATCATGTTATCTTGAACATCTAGAGGTAATCTAATTGCCAATATAGTTTAATTTTTAGACTGGTTATCAACCACATTTACTTTGCTTTCATTTTTGAATGTAACAGAGATTCAGTCTTCTTAGACTGAAGTTTGAGTTCTCATCTACCCCCTTCCTTCTTCAAGCTGATTGAGGAGGATTACAGGCAGACCCTGAGGTATGAATATTTTAATTGGTTTACTAGAGGGATTTATACTAACTTTTGGCTTTGGGGTGGAGGGTGTAACTGAGACTCATAAATGGGCAACATTTGAGGAGGGGAGATGGGAAGAGAGAGGAAGAGAAAGAGAGAGATACACAGAGAGAAACAGAGGCAAAGAGACAAATGGACAAGGAGAGTCAGACAGAGGCAGAGAAAAAGAGAGGAGAGAGAGATACAGATAGATAACGAAGGACAGAGATGAGACAGAGAAAGCAAACAGAGATATAGAGACACAGAGAGAGACAGAGATGGACACAGATTTATATCTGTGTCCGTGGCACTATGGCTAGTGAACTGACCTCAAATCCAGGAAGATCTGCCCTACCTCTGACATCAGTTGACTATGTAACCTTGGGTAAATCAACCTCTTACTGTACCAGGAAACTCTAAGACTAGATGCTACCGAAGGAGGAGCCAATTTCTTCGTTAAACATAATTTCTATAGTTAGGTATTCCCTATACCAAAAGAATTAGTTTAAACCCTATCCCATTTCCCTACCCTTATCTTTAAATTGGATTAGCCATTCTTCTTGTCCTTTACCCCCTTTTTGTGGGATATTGGGTAAGTTTAATCTAACTGGCCCCCAGGTTCTTCATCTATAAAATAACGAGGTTAGAGAAGATAATTTCTTGGGTCCTGTTAAACTTCATCATTTTATACCTCTGATTTTAACAAGATCTTAAAGCTATTCTTTTGAATTATAAAAGGAAGTGGAATTGAATTTTTGCTGACAGGGTTCAGACTCTGGGAACCTCCCTGAACTCCCCTTGAATCTGCCCACTTAACCTGGCTTTTCATACTCAAATCTGTTACCCTTAACCTAGTCTGGCCTTCCATTATCTGTTACCTCTTGACTGCCCACAGCACAGAGTAAATGCAGGATGTGCAAATTTGGGATATCCACCCCAAATATTCACAGGGACTACCTGTGGCCAACCTGTGGTAGAGAGCATTCTGAGCTTGTATTGATCTGATTAGCCACAGTTGGACACACTGAAATTTTACTCTGTCATGGTGATGTTGTTTTGGTCCTCATCGAAGACAAAGGACAACACTCAACCAACCTCTTGACTGCCCCACCTGCTTCCCACCCAAGCCCTGCATTGTCTGATAACCCTCAGTCTCCTCCAGCTGTCTCCCAACATTGATTACACCCCAGTCTCATGAAGACCACACCGAGATCTTCCCCACAGACTTTCTGTATATGGGTTTCATCTCCACTCCATGAGGGTGCTCAGATTCAATCTAGCCCTGGACTGTTTAGCTGAGATTGTATCTGGCCTGCTTGTTAATATAAGGCATGACAAATGCTTAGTCTCCTTAGGAGTCAACCCAATATGGTGAATCTTTAATAAACTTTGTTTTTCTTTGGCTTTAAGAAGACTTGTGTGGAATTCATTAGAGCAGGACCTGGTGTGTTGGTATTTTGGGGTCCCCACCACCCCGAACCTCAACAGTGCCACAAAGCTCCAGTATTTTTGTTATTATAAAATAGGGTTGAGGAGGAATATCTGCCCCTAATGATTTCTCAGTGTTCTCATTGTAACCCTTCACCTCTTTGATTTCCAGTATGTGAGTGCACACTAGAATATATTTATTATCCAGAGAGCACAGGCTTGGTGACACATTGATGTTGACTGGGAGTAAAGGTGAAAGTGGATCTATCCTAGACCTGTTTGCTCCATCCCAGGGAGATGAGGGACAATCCCGCTTGCTGAGAACTGATGAAGTTGGTGGACAAAATGGCTACATCTCAGATGGAAAACTTTGATTCTGACCTTGACTCCCTTTGTACCCAACTTGAGGAAGAAGAAGGGACAGATATTGGGAGGGGAGATTTACACTTATTATCTTGTCTGCAGACCTTTTAATTTCTGTGCTATCTTATTTGTGCTGTGTATAAATCAGGCCAAAAATTCTTGTGAATGAAGTACTTCCTATGTCCCAGTACTATGCTAAACACTGGGGGAGCATAAAACAAATGTCCTACATTTTAATAAAGGGAGACACACATACAGGGGGACTGGAAAGATTACTAATAAGATAGTGGATAGAGATTGGGGGAGGGGTATACATCCATTCCCACTTTTAAGAGACAAGGTACTTTTGTCTTTCAGCTCAAGTTGAGTTATGGGATATGATTCAGAAAGGAGAACCTTTCAATTCCAGCAGATCAAACTTTCTCAGTGTTATGATATCTGTTTCAGATTCTTTAACATTTATGACTTCTTTTAAAAAAAATAGCTTTAATTTTAACAACATTGTTACCTACTGGAGGTATCTACACTGACTGATTGACTATCTGGGCCTTGTCTTCACTACCCTGTTCTCTTAATTTCTTCCCCCTGAAATGTCCTGAGGTGAACCCAGTAAATTTGATGAACCTAGAGAACCTTTCTAGAGAGTATAATATAAAAACAATTATCTGGATTCTTCTTTATATATTTCTTTTTTTTTTCTGTGTTGCCCCAACTTATGTAAACCATTGACTAAATTTCTTTTGAAAATGCATTATTAAAAATGCCAACATAAAGAGATATTTGATTTAAAACTGGAAAGAACTATAGAGGCCATGGAGTCCAACCACCTTTTACAGAAGAAATTGAGGAACAGAGTGATAACCTGTTTAGGTCACAGATAACTCATTAGCTCCCACTCAACTACTGATTAACTTCATTTTTCATTGCAGTATTTCATGTTATTTGAAAGAATGTTACAAAGGGGACATTCTCTGGTTTCTTCAGACTTTTATTTCTCTCACTCATTGCTTTTTTTCTTTTTTGGGAGGGTGATAGCATGAAAACCCCAGCAAAGAAAGAAAATGCTTTTCTAAAAGCTCAATATTTCAAGACAAAATGTCCATTTGTTTTCTGAAGTCACTTGTTTTGGAATTTTGCTGCTGTTAGCAATTAGCAAAAGTTCAATTTCCAGGCTCCAGAGATGGGGCTGAGGAACATTACAACTGGAATGACAGTGTGAGACAGACACACCATATCAAACTAATAGCCACACACATTGAGGGCTGGGTTTATCATTCTCTGCCTTAGGATCCCTGTGGATTTCTTGAATATCCTTTTTAAAGACTCTACTCTCCTTTCTTTGTGAGGAACAGATGCGTCTTTCCTTATAGTGTAATCAGTAAAGTTCAGGCCAGGCCATATTCATATTTCATTCACAGTATGTAGCATATTGGTATTACTTTAAACCTACCATCTCATCAGTTACTAACTTCTTCTTTTAAATTGGTCTCTATCTTTGTTGTTTTGAGATCAGACATTATTAAACTCCTAATTAATGGAGTTTATTTCCTTTTTTTGTTTCTTTTCAATGCAATGATTTTATCTATAATACTACTTTAAAATGCTATTTTAAAAATTTCTAACTTTGTAAAGTAGGACATTGATTCCTTTTCCTTCTCCTTCCCCCTCAACATGCTTCAAACCAAAGGTTATTTTTCTTTTTGCAAAGAATATAACTTTAGATAAAAGAATGTTAGAATTGTTGGAAGTTAATCTAGCATAATCCTCTCACTGTACAGATGAGGAAACAGAGCCATAGAAGTTAGGTGATTTGCTCAAAGTCTGTTAACTAATAAATTGACATTCAAACTTCAGTCCTCTCACCCCTAAACAATACTCTGTCCAGTTGTATCATTTCTGGGCTCTGTCCCTAGGCCTTGAAATTTAGCTTTCAAATACATGTTATCCATATAAATGACTGTTTAAAAGAAACACAAATGTAAATTATACATATATGCAAAGATCCTTAGAGGTCATCTGGTCTTAACCCCTCATTTTAAGATGAAGAAACTGAGGCTACAAAATGTTCACAGACAGGCTTGGTGATCTGTCCAAGGTCATGCACAAAGTACATATATAGCCTATTAAAGATTTAGGATTAAGACCTAGGATGCTCTGTATATACCTCAGCATAAAAGCAGACATCAGTCCTGTCTACATTCTTTTGAGTATGCTTGTTTGTATTATTTTTAATCATGACTTTATTTTACTGAAGCTATAACATTTGGTGAAAATACTTTATGGGACATCAATGATTTTTAGTTCCTGTTAGAAGTAGGGCTTCCCAACTCCCAATCCAGGACTTTTCAGGATTCTAAAAGATGAATATCTCAAGATTACAATAAATAATTTAATCACTCAGCTTATTTCAGATGAAGACACCCAGCATTTTTAAGGTTCAGGGCCAGAGGGGACTCATTATTTGAAGGTTCATTTTCAATATAGTTAGCATCACACCTTCAGCAATATATGAACATTTTTATAAGTAAAATGGACAAATTTTGTGTTTAGAAAGTAGTTATAGATTTTACAAATTAATTCATTCCATGATTACTTTTAAAAGTTTCTTTACTACAGTGGATTTGTGATCTCTTCCCAAAAGTGTTCTCTCCATCTGTGCAGAACACAACTGAGAGAAATGATTATTTCTCTTACATTAATAACCAATTATTGAATTAGGACTAAGGTTTTTCCCCTTTTCTACTTCCCTATTCAGAAATCAGCCCCTCTTTAGGCAGCCTTTGAAGTACAGGGAAAGAGAGGGAAAATTCAGATCTGTTCAAAAGGTAAAGAAATGTTTGTTTAGGTGAATTGATGGATTCTGGCCTATTGTGTTTTAGTCAGACAGGTCTGAATGGAAGTGTATTTCCGCTTTTGTTCAGATTACCCTAGACTAGCATGGTCTGGGAAGAGATAAATCTCTTTGTTCACAACTGAGTGATCAGAGTTGTGTCCCCTAGACCCCTACCTCTCATTATAATTTTCATTCTCTCATTACTTGTTAACCAATCAGAGTTGATTTCTATCCTCAGGGAAACTCACTCTTTCAAAGGCATATAAATATTGAGTGGGTTCCATTTGGGGTCTTTGGCATTTGACAGTGCCTCTGAACCCTTTTATTAATTATCTTCCAGCATGATTAATAAAATGATTAATTACTCAGAAATGATCTTTCTTGAACTTTTTATACATCACATAACTTATTTTCATCTGGTGTCATTCTTGCCTATATATATTCTTCTATAGTTTTTCCT
This sequence comes from Bettongia penicillata ogilbyi, assembly GCA_023548195.1. Taxonomy (NCBI): domain Eukaryota; kingdom Metazoa; phylum Chordata; class Mammalia; order Diprotodontia; family Potoroidae; genus Bettongia; species Bettongia penicillata. Next base: position 2,507,412 of record JAJHZJ010000020.1, on the reverse strand, counting down.
TAGAGGAATTATGTAACATGCTGGAGGACTTTCTGGAGGTTTTTAATATCTTGTGCCCAACAGTGCTATACTGGACCTGTCCATTGGTTATCTTTTATACTCACTAGTGACTGACTCCTTTTTTTAATCATGCATTTCCTTCATCATTTACCTTACTCTACTTCTTGTGCCTAAGTTGTAATATTTTTCAGCCTCCTTTATAGCACCATAAATATTTAGAATAATTCAATTCAATAAAAACTCAATTTATACACACATTTTCAGGAACCCACCAATTACATAAATCAAGGTATGCCTACAATTTTTGGAAACAACTGTTGACAATGAGAAAAACATTATGACGATTTTTCCATTGAAATACTTAATTTCATTCATAGCCGAAGTCAGTTTGCTGGCAGTCTCTATCATATGCTTTCTGATGGATATCAATGAGAGAAAAAGATTGGCTTCCTGCTCTCCAACTTCCAAGATTATTATATTTAGAAAGAAAAATTGCTACTGAAGGCCACTCTTAATTATAGTGGTATACTGACAGCCAACCTTGATTTTTAAAAGATATACAGAAGCTATTTGTACTGTTAAGTTAGATTATGACCTTCTTTCTGCTTTTATATATTCCTGGAGCTCTCAGTCTTTTTGACTAAGATTTATCAACATATACAGACTCCTTCCATTTTATTTCTTTTATAGCATTTTTTATCTGTAGTTATAAATATTAATAATGTCCAAATAAGGGCTTATGGTGGGGGATATTCCCCTTCATCCCAGAATGCCAAAGACTGACACGACCTGAGAGATCATATAGTCCTATCCCTGCTGGTATCAGAATTCTATCTAAATCATATGCAATCCTTCAATTTCCAGAACACCTCCAATGAAAGATAATGATAATAATGATAATAGTAGCTATAACTTACATAGTGCTTTAGAAGACATTGTCTCACTTTATCCAGACAGCATCCTATGATTATCCCCATTTTATAGATGAGGAAATTGGGGTGGGTTAAGTGACCTTTACAGAGTCCTAGTAAATGTAAATTGTAAGACAAGATTTGAATTCAGGTTTCCCTGACTCGAAGTCCAGAATTTTATCCAAGGCTTTCCCTAGCTGTCTTCATAGTGAAGAAATCACTACTCAGGTAGGTTATTCCATTTGTTTGAAACAAACATAGTTCTTACAAAATTTTTCCTTACACTGAGCCAAAATCACTGATGAGTCTCTCAACTCGTTTATTTCTGGTTCTACTCTCTGGGTTTGAGCAAAAGAAATCAAATCCCTCTTTCATAATACAACTTCTGGAAGACAGCCCTCATGTGTCCTTAAGTCTTCTCTTCTTCAGGTTCAAAATCCTCAATTCTTTTCACCAAATTCTAAAATAGCATGATGGTCTCCCTTTCCTTTCTGGTCCCATTCCCATCTCCCATCACATACTCCAATAACAGTCTTATCCCTTCTTTTGTTTTCTTCTTTCCTCTAACAAAGCCATTTTAAGGGCCCTTTTCGTTGTCCTTAGAATTCACTGCTAAGATAAGCCTGTAACAAATGCTTCTGGCAAGAACCTAAGTTTAATGAAAACTTATTTGAAATTGAGTGATCAACTGAAGAACTAAATTTAACTGTATAAAAATGTCTCTGTCTGCTCATTTAGTTAGAATAGAATAAGGAGAATGGTGCTGAGAAAGCAGAGTTGCTTAGTAACTAACTAGTAATCTTTTTCCTAATGAGGGCGAGAGACATAGGGAATTTCTTTCATAATATACATCCCTATAATCTTCCTAGGACCTTCCATACCCATATTCCTATGATCTTCCTAAAGTCTTTAATGCCTCACAATCCTGTGTAATGCTTCTATTTCCTTTGTAACCCTAGATGAACAATATACCAGAAAGCAAAGTTTCCTCATAGGAAGGACTACATAAAGACAAGAATGTATACTGAAGAGTATATGTTTTATGGAAAAGGCAAATGCAGATTGGATGGTGAGCTCTAGCTGTCATGTTTTCAGTTATTCACATTTGGGAGAGCCAATGGGCACTAGATGGCAGAGGTCATGCCCAATGGTTATTTCAAGTTGAGTTCTGGGGTCTGTGAGGTCTTATCTCACAGGGTTGTTGTATGACTAAAATAAGATAATGTATGTAAAGTAGTATGCAAACTTTAAATTGCTGTATATTTAAGCTATATTTATAACTATTATAATCATGCTTGTTATAACACTTTATAAAACTTTTTGTGTAAAACAGCCCCTTGAATTATTTATATATTATTTATTCATTTATTTATGTGTGTGTGTTTATACCATTTTGACTAATAAGGAATTTAACCTACAAGAGATATGACTAATTTGCTAGTGTCAGATGCAAAAGTTGGACATACATCTCCCAACTCCAAATTTATTACTCTTTTCACTTTACCTTGGTTAATCCAAAGGGCAAACAAGTGAAAGTCATGGGGAAGCAGATTTCAGCTCAGCATAAAGTGGAATAGGCTTGTTTTATAATAAATTGGACTTTCAGGAGAGGATGAAGGGCTGGTCACTGGAGGGATTCAGGTTTAGACAGGATAACCATCTGTTAGCAATGTAGTGGAGACTAGGTTGGAAGTCAGGAGATCTGAATTTTATCTGTGACTTGGTAACCACTTTTATATGTCATCTTGGGCAAGTAACATTCTTGTCCTGGATCTGGGTCACAGTTTTCTCATTTGAATTGTGGTGACAGCTGCTTGTTTCTTTAGTTTAGGGCAGGGTTTCTCAATCTCTCTCTTTCTGTAAATCTTAAGAGGAAAAAAATGCATTTTTATTTTTTAGCAGCCTCTAGCTGAAAGTTAGCATTTCTTTTCTTTATCAGTGTTGTCTAGTGTGCCAAAAGGGTCCCTAACATAGAAAAAGCTAAAAACTCCTGGTCTAGGGTGTAGAGTAGTCACTTGTTAACTTACTTAGTTGTAATCCTTAGTTAAACACCTACTTTCTGGGAAACTATGCCCTGTTTACTGTATTCCAATGACCTTAAGTCCTATGAACATGGTATAATAGAGTTAATGCTTGTCTTAACTAGATAGTCTTTACATAAGACCAAAGAATTTAAAAGAATATAATCAGCAACTATTAAAAGAACTACTAAATGGCGTGATATGCTGTCACATCTATTAGACCAAGGCTGCCTACATCCTGATTACAGGCATTTCTCAAACCTAGAAGTTTTCAGACATAAATTGAGGCCTAAACCTAGTTTGTCTCTATAATTTCCCTCAGTATTCCTACAGTTGGTAATGTTCCCCATAATTGCCTTGCATTTGCTTTGTATATAAATGGTTTTTACTTATCTGAGAACATATTGCATCTTTCTAATAAAATATAAGCCCCTTGGGGGAAGGAGGAGTTACACTTTTAGTAGAAACACTTGAGAACTGTTGGGTTTATCTAGCGTGTTCAAGGCTAGCTTTGGACTCATGACTTTCCAGAGGGTTCACAGAGAAGTCATTTGGAGGAACTCAGAAACCAGGGACTATTCCCAACACCCCTGCTTTTCTGCTCAGGTTCTGTCACTGGTATCAAACTCAGATCCTTTTCTCTGAGAGGGGCTTGTTCTTTGAGATTCTGAGCACATCACATCTTGTGGTTTGTTCGTTGAAGGAGAGGCTGAGTAGGGAGATAAACTTCTTTGTCTCATCCTTGATTTGCCACTATGGGAATGTTTCCTCTGGCTTAAGTCTCTTGTTATTTCTACTTCAGCCTTTTTGGTGCTTTTCAACCCTTTTTGTCATGTTGGGTTTATAGGTATGGCCAACTCAAAACATAGGCCTGACAACTTGTTAGATGGAACATAGACATACATCCTTACTATGTAGGAATGATAGATTCTTGGCCAGGGATGTTTTGCATTGCAGGCTAGCTCCAACTGACCACTTCTATTCTCTGGAACAAAGCATTCTGATAGGGGTGGCCAGAAAGGGGTGATAGACCCCAAAGACGTAATTAAACCTATAATGTATTTGAGCTGATCCTCAAGAAACAGCTACCAGTCGGAACCATCATCTTTACAAACTATATTCATTTAGTTTCTAACCACTCTAGTATTTTTGCCAAGAAAATCTCAAATGGGGTCACAAAGAGTAGGGTACCCTGAACAACAACATGTTTTATAGAGTGGAGGCATGGCTTCTGGAACGGGACTGCAATGCTTCAGTCTTCAAGTCTCTGACCTCCCATCACCTGCAAGGGCTTCCCTCTCTTTCTGTCTCCATTGTGTTCTTGTTTTCTTGGCTCCCATCTACCATTTGACAAATCTCTGTTCAAAACTTCCCAGAATAGTTGGAAGAATCTTCCCCAATTCAGAACTTGTGGCAGCCTTGGTTTCTCCCAATGTGGGAAGAGAATATTCTCCCCAAGACTATAATTCCCAGGATTCACAATCAGGTACGTGATCCAAAAGGGCTGGAGACCACTGTTCTAGATACCTACTAGAGTTTTGTTCTTCCTAAAATAGAGTGGCTAATAAATTCTTTACTTGATTTTATCATAATTTCATTCTTTAAAAGGTAGAGAATGTAAAAATTAGAACTATTATATTTTTTAAATATTCATTTTATTTATTCTTAATGTTCTATAATCACTACCAAAAAATTTAGATTTTTTCCCCTACCTACCCCCCACCACCCCCCCTCCCTCCCCAAGATGGCATACAATTCTACATAGGATCTACACATACATTCCTATTGAATACATTTTCACTATGGTCATGCTATGTAGAAGATCTAAAATAAATAGGAGAAATCATATAACAAACCAAAACATAATACACAAACACACACACAAAAATGATCTGCTACATTCTGCAATTGAATTCCATAATTCTTTCTCTCAATGGGGAAAACATTTTGTCTTAGAAGACCATTGGGAATTTTCTTTTGTCTTTGCATTGCTCTGAAGATCCAAGTCTACCAGAAAAAACTCTCACGCATTGTAGTTGTTACTGTGCGCAAAGTCTTCCTGGTTCTGCTCCTTTTGCTCAGCATCATATCATATAAGTCTTTCCAGGCTTCTCTGAAGTCTTCTTGTTCATCATTTCTTATAGTGCAATAGTATTCCATTGCATTCATATACCATAATTTATTTAATCATTCCCCAGTTGATGGGCATCCCCTTGACTACCAGTTTTTGGCAACTGCAAAGAGTGCTACATAAATATTTTTGTACATGTGGGACCCTTTCCCATTTTTATGATCTCTTGGGGATACAACCCTAGAAGCAGCATTGCTGGGTCAAAGGGTATGCACATTTTTGCAGCGCTTTGGGTATAGTTCCAAATTACTCTCCAGAATGGTTGGATGAGCTCATAGCTCCACCAACAATGAGCTAGTGTTCCAACTCTCCCACATCCTCTCCAACATTTATCATTTTCCTGTTCTAGAACTGTTATCTTAAACCTGTTTTTGATCAACAAGGGGAAAATGGTTATGAAAGCATAAATGGAAACTTTGGGAAACGTGGGGGGATTAAGTACTCTATCTTAAATTTAAGATAGTGATGAAAATGAAAGTAAGAACTGGCCCTACCTTTTAGTCAAGAAAGTTAAATCAAAAGATTTAGTCAGTCAACAAGTTAATAAACCTTTATAAAACATATATTTGCCAGGCAATGTGCTAAGCATTGAAGTCAGAGGAAGGAAAGAGATCAAGAGGTATAGGAAACACATTAGATCAAAAATTGGAAGACAAAAGCAGAAATAATTCCATTGAGGAATTCCATTTATCAATTGCATTGATCCACATAGATTTGTGAAAAGTCAAAAATAGATGGTAGAAATAATTAGTGTGTGTGAATGTTCATATGAAATGATCTTAATTTTTTTTATTTTTATTTTTTTAATTTATTTATTTAACTTTTTACATTTGTTTTCACAAAATTTTGGGTTCCAAATTTTCTCCCCATTTGTCCCCTCCCTCACCCCAATACATCAAGCATTCTAATTTCCCCTATCAACAATCTGCCCTCTCTTCTATCATCACTCCCTTCTCTTGTCCCCATCTTCTCTTTTGTCCTGTAGGACCAGATGACTTTCTATTCCCCATTAACTGTATTTCTTATTTCCTAGCAGCAAGAACAATACTCAACAGTTGTTCCTAAAACCTTAAGTTCCAAATTCTCCCCATCCCTCCCTCCCCACCCATTCCCTTCGGGAAGGCAGGCAATTCAATATAGGCCATATCTGTGTAGTTTTGCAAATGACTTCCATAATAGTCGTGTTGTGTAAGACTAACTATATTTCCCTCCATCCTATCCTGTCCCCCATTGTTTCTATTCTGCCTTTTGATCCTGTCTCTCCCCAAGAGTGTTGACTTCAAATTGCTCCCTCCTCCCATTGCCTCCTTCCATCATCCCCCCCACCCTGCTCATCTCCTTCTCCCTCACTTTCCTGTATTGTAAGATAGGTTTTCATACCAAAATGAGTGTGCATTTTATTCCTTCCTTTAGTTGAATGTGATGAGGGTAAACTTCACAATTTTTCTCGGCTCTCCCCTTTTTCCCTCCACTACAAAGTCTCCTGCTTGCCTCTTGAATGAGAGATAATTTGCCCCATTCCATTTCACCCTCTCTTCTCCCACTACATTTCTCTCTCACCGTTTACCTTAATTTTTTTTTAAGATATGATCCCATCCTATTCAATTCACTCTGTGCTCTCTGTCTCTGTATGTGTGTGCACGCACACGTGTACGTGTGTGTGTGTGTGTATTTGTGGGTGTGTGGTCCCACCAACTACCCAGATACTGAAACGTTTTAAGAGTTACAAATATTGTCTTTCCATGTAGGAATGTAAACAGTTCACCTTTGGTAAGTCCTTAATGACTTCTCTTTGCTGTTTACTTTTTCATGCTTCTTCTCGTGCTTGTGTTTGAGAATCAAATTTTCTTTTCAGCTCTGGTCTTTTCATCAAGAATGCTTGAAAGTCCTCAATTTCATTGAAAGACCATATTTTCCCCTGAAGTATTATACTCAGTTTTGCTGGGTAGGTGATTCTTGGTTTTAGTCCTAGTTCCTTTGACTTCGGGAATATCCTATTCCAGGCCCTTCGATCCCTTAATGTAGAAGCTGCTAGATCTTGTGTTATCCTGATTGTATTTCCACAATACTGAAACTGTTTCTTTCTAGCTGCTTGCAATATTTTCTCCTTGACCTGGGAATTCTGGAATTTGGCCACAATGTTCCTAGGAGTTTCTCTTTTTGTATTTCTTTCAGGCGGTGATAGATGGATTCCTTGAATACTTATTTTGCCCTCTGGTTCTAGAATATCAGGGCAGTTTTCCTTGATAATTTCATGAAAGATTATGCCTAGGCTTTTTTTTTGATCATGGCTTTCAGGTAGTCCCATAATTTTTAAGTTGTCTCTCCTGGATCTGTTTTCCAGGTGAGTTGTTTTTCCAATGAGATATTTCACATTATCTTCCATTTTTTCATTCTTTTGGTTTTGTTTGGTGATCTCTTGGTTTCTCAGAAAGTCATTAGCCTCCATCTGTTCCATTCTAATCTTGAGAGAACTATTTTCTTCAGTGAACTTTTGAACCTCTTTTTCCATTTGGCTAATTCTGCTTTTGAAAGCATTCTTCTCCTCATTGGCTTTTTGAACCTCTTTTGCCAGTTGAGTGAGCCTATTTTTCAAGGTGTTATTTTCTTCAGCATTTTTTTGGGTCTCCTTTAGCAAGGTATTGACCCATTTTTCATGCTTTTCTTACATCTCTCTCATTTCTCTTCCCAGTTTTTCCTCCACCTGTCTAACTTGATTTTCAAAATCCTTTCTGAGCTCTTCCATGGCCTGAACCCATTTGATATCTATTTCAGATGTTTGGGGTATAGAGGCCTTGACTTCTATGTCTTTCCCTGAAGGAAAGCATTGTTCCTCCTCATCAGAAATGAAAGGCAGAAACATCGTCTATTCCCCAAGAAAGTAGCTCTCTATGGTCTTATTTTTCTTCCCTTTTCTGGGCATTTTCCCAGCCAGTTACTTGACTTCTGAGATTCCTCTCCATCCCTGCCTAGATCCACCCAGTTAGTGCTTGGGGTCTGAGATTCAAATGCTGCTCCACAGCCTCAGGGCTTTCAGTGGTGGGCGTGGCTGCTATTCAATGTGAGCTTAAGTTCTGGTGCTCAGGTGGGGGCAGGGCCACCTCCCAGGCTCAGTTCCCTCATTGGGTTTATGCAGAGACCTTCAGTAATGGAGTAGAGCTCCTGTCTGCTCCGGGAGGGCCACCACTGCCTCTGCTGCTGCCTCCCGAGGGGACCTGAGTTATGGAGACACCCCACTCCCCTCTCGGCCAGCCCAGAAGTCTCTCTCACTGACCTGTAGCACCTGTGGGTGGAGGAATCTTCGCAGCCACCGGAGATTCTGTCCCTGAAGCCTGCTCGGATCTGCTCCTCTTAGGGCCAGGTGGCCAGGGCAGCGCAGGGGTGGGCTCCGCTGTCTGGTGTGTGACAGACTTTTGGGGTCAGTTTTTCAGGACTCTCTGGAATGGAAATCTCCTCCACTGAATTGCTGCGTGGCTTGCACTGCTCCGGAATTTGTGGGGAGTTCTTTTTACAGGAAATTTATGGGCTATGGGTTCGGAGCTAGCATACATGAGTCTTTCTAATCCACAATCTTGGCTCCTCCCTGAAATGGTCTTATAAGAAGACTAAAAGAAACGTAAAAGTTTACAGCCTGAGGTAGAGCTGCTGATGAATGCTAAGAATGACACAGTTTTGTTTATTTATTTTTAAGATATGTTAACAGAAAGGGGAAATTTTTAAAAAGAGATCCATTGAATCTGTGTAATGATTATGAGAGGTAACAAAAAGAGTCCCCAACTAGCTAACTCTAATTTTTCTGTTTATTTTCTCCACCAAGGAGATTTATATTAATATTGGAAAAGATAAAATAGAAATGGCTAAATAGGAAGTTCACATTTGAATGTAAAACCAAATATAAACAAAAATATAGTAAAAAGTCTCCTAATTTCTCTTGAGTTCAAATCCCCAGACCCAAATGAATGACATTCCAGGGTACAGAAAGAATTGGTAGACATACTTGCTGTCATTATTTAAAAGCTTTCAAAGATCAAGAAGAAGTATAATTTCTTCTACAACAAGAAAAGAGAAAATGTCCTAAATTTCATCAAAGAAAGAAAAGGATCTAGAAACTCTGTCAGCAGACATGACTTTGATTATTTGCAAAATTCTAGGATACATTATTATAGGAATGATTCAAAAACATTTTTATAAGGAAGGACTAATCACAAAATCAAACTTGATTTCATTAAAAATAGGTCATGTTAGAGTAACTTCATTTCTTTCCTGACAGGGTTATTAGACTGGTAAATCAAATGAATGATATGGAAATTACTTACCTACACTTAAGTAAAGCATTTGACAAAACTCCCTGTGTTATTCTTGTGGACAAGATGGAGAGATATGGGTTACCATTCACCAATAAAAAAATTGTCAAGGAAATGAAAAGTATTCAAAAGAAGAACAGTAACCTATTAACAATCATATCAAAAATAACTCTGTCACCATTAATAAAAAATGCAAATCAAAACATCACTAAGGTTTCACCTCAGCCAGAAGATGCTAAAATGACAAAAGACAGGAATAGTCAATGATGAAGGGATTATGGAAAATGGGACACTAATATAACAACAGAATCGAACTGTGAATTTGGTCAACTATTTTGGAAAGAAATTTGGGGTTATGTTAAAAATATTCATATCTGTAGACATTACTGTTAGACATGTATACCTTAGGGAAGCCAAAGGTTAAAAGAAAGTTCCACACAAAATACTGAGACTTTTAGAAATAGGAGTAATGAGCTGGAAGCAAAGTAGATACATATTTTTTGAACAATGGCCAAACACATTTTGGTACATGAAAGTAAGAAATCATGGCTGTGCTGTAAGAAATGATAAATATGGTGATCATAAGGAATCTTGGTAAGATTTACATGAACTCATACAATGTGAGGTAAGCTGAATTAAGCAAACAATATACATGATGACTACAACATAAATGGAAAGAATGGCAACAAAAATATAAACCGAATGTTGTATGTTTATAACAATTGAACCTGAGCACAGTGAAAAGACATGAGAATACACTTCCCCTCCTTCTTTTCAGAGGTAGAGGACTATGAATGTGGAATATTGCATATACTGTCAGAATTTGTTGATGTTTGTATTTTGCTGAACTACTTTTTTTTATAGGCAAAGCTTTTTGAGGGAGGGAGAGGGGAGGAATATTTTGGGAAATAAAGTGATTTTAAAACAAAAAAACCCCTTCAATTTCTAAAATCTGTAATAATTAGGTTAATTCAGAACTGGCTTAATGAATAAAAACCTAGAGTAGCCACTAATAGAACAATGTTAATTTAGAAGGGCACCTCTACTTGAGTACCCCAAGGATCTGTTTGACCTTGGAGTGTTAACAATAGTTTTTCTTCCAGTGATTTCAATCAATAGATAAAGTTTCTACTATGTGCCAGGCACTATGCTAAGCACTGGAATTCAAAGAGAGGCTGAAGACAATCTCTTTTCTTAAGGAATGCACAATCTAATGGGGAAGACAACAAAACAAATATATACAAACAAGACAGGTAGGAAATAAATTAACAGAGGAAATACACTAGAATTAAGAGAGATTTGGGAAAGGCTACCTGAAAAGATGAGATTTTAGAAATTTAAAGGAACTGAAAGAAGTCAAGGAAGCTAGTAGTTAGAGATGAGGAGGGACAGCAGTCCAATCATGAAGTCAGAGAAAATATCTGAAGCTGAGATAGTGTCTTGTTTGTGTAACAGCAAGGAGATTCGCACCACTGGATTGTAGAGTACATGACAGAGAGTTTAAGAAGGCTTTTTTTTTAAAGTTTAAGAAAAATGGAAAGATTGGAAGAGTAGGTTATGAAAGGCTTTGAATGTCAAAGAGTGGATTTTATATTTGATCCTGGAGGAGAAAGGGATCGACTGGAGTTTATTGAGTGGGTGGGGAGGGGAATGGGGTGGTAACATGGTCTGACAAACACTTTAGGAAAATCACTTTGGTGGCTGATTGGGGGATGGATTGGGATAGGAAGAGACTTGATTCATGCAGACACATCGGAATGCAATAGTTCAGTCATGAGGTCATGAAGGTCTGGACCCGCATGATCAGAGGAGAGAAGGGAGCATACTCAAAAGATGTTGCAAAGTTGAAATCAGTGGCCTTGGTGACAGATTGGATATGGGAATTAAGAGATAGGGCCTTCAGTCAAGACATGGATACAAAGAGATAAGGATAGCCTTATTCTGGTGAAATTTAGTAAAATAAATTTAATAAGGAATGTTAAGCACTATGCTTGAAAGTTGAATATTTTAGGCCAACCACTGAAAGAATAGAGATTTGATTAGACAGTAGTTAGTTTTACAGATATCTGGAGGTTTTATTCGATTGTAAGGTCAATAATGGGCAGGTAGTTGTCACAATGAGTGGGGCACTGGACCTGAAGTCAGGAAGACTGATCTTCCTGAGTTCAAATCTGGCCTCACACAATTGCTAACTGTGTGACCCTGGGCTAGTCACTTAATGCTGTTTGTCTCAGTTTCCTCATTAAAATGAGTAGGAGAAGGAAATGGCAAAACACTCTAGTATCTTTGCCAGGACATGACTGAAAACAACTGAACAGCAAACTTAATAACCCAATGAGTTAGCAGTGTGAGCAGAGTTAGCAGAGAGTCAATATCCCAAAAAAGTAATGTGACCTTAAGAGTGACATAAGATCCAGGAAAGAGGAAGTGGAACTGCCATTATACTCTGTCCTATTCAGACAATATTTGGGATATCACATTCCATTCTCGGTACTACTTAGGGAGAACACTGAAAATATGAAAGCAACCAGAGAAAGATAATAAGAATTGAAAAGAATCTGAAGACCTTAGAACCTAAGAATTTTTTGAAGGAGCTAGACATTTTCAGGTTGGAGAAGAGAAAGTTTTTTTGAGGTGTGTGAAACATGACATGAGTCTTCAACTATTTGACAGACCATCATGGTGAAGAGTGTTTTGATTTGTTCTATTTAAACTCAAAAGGCAGAAATAGGAGGAATCAGTGGAAATTTTGAATGGATTCAAGGAAAATTTCTTAGGGATAAAAACTGCTCAGAAATACGAGTAGTTTTGGGAAGAAGAGGGCTCACCATCGAGCCTTCACAGGTATTGAAGTGAAAGCTAGCCCACTGCTTGTTGAGAATTTTATTGGACAGTACAGGGCTGGAATAATTCAGGCATGAGGACACTTTGAGCATACAGTCTTGACAAAGCAGAGCCAAGATGGATAGAACCCTGGAATCCCTGAAACACATCATTGCCCAAGTTTTGCCTCATAGAGACCCAGATCTTGTATTTAAAGACTTGAATGTTGTGTCAATGCTGCAAGAATTTTGGGAAAGCAAACAGCAACAGAGAGCTGTGTTCTCAAGTGAAGGTTTGGTAGTATATGAGTCATTGCCATCTCCTGGGCCTCTATTTGTAAGTTACGTCACCCTCCCAGGAGGAAGCTTCTTTGGTAATTTCCAGTGCTGCCTAAGCAGAGCAGAGGTGAGATGGGATGCAGCCAAAGTGCCCCTGCTCAATTCCCTCTTCAATGAACTGCCCTCTCAAAGGATCACCAAGGAGTTCATTATAGGAAGCGTTCAGGAAGCCATAGCCTCCACAAGCAGCACTATAAAAGATGCAGATGACCCAAGTACCAGCATAGGAGCTTATTACTATATGCTGGAGTCAAACATGGGGAAAACTATGTTGGAATTTCAGGAACTGATGATTGTTTTCCAGCTACTGCACTGGAATGGAAGCCTGAAAGCCCTTCGAGAAACCAAGTGTTCCCAACAGGAGGTGATTTCCTATTCTTCCCAGTATTCTTTAGATGAAAGGATGAGGAGTCACATGGCCCTGGACTGCATCATGAAGGAACAAGATTCATGCAGGAGTTGTCTCTCAAGAGCTGCAGGTGGCCCTGAGGGAGTTGGAGGAAGCCAGAAGAGCTGGACAAGAGCTTTGGTTTTACAAAGAGAAGAAAGAGGTCCTGAGTTTAGCCCTAGCTCAGCTCTACCATGATCAAAATACCCCTTCCCCAAAGGATGATCAGATGAGTCTGGCTGCTCTATGTGGCTACCACTAGTTGAAACCACAACTCCAATGAACCCATCAAGTGCTGAACTAGAAAATGCTAATCCTCTGGTATTTTGAGAATGTTATTGGAGTCATTTCTGTTCAGGTTTGACAAGATAGCTGATTTGACTATATCAGACTGAGATTCTGTGATTCTTCCTAAAAGAAAGGAAGAGGATTCAATTTGGACCTATCTTTTGCATTTTTTGCTGTCCATGGTGCTAGCCAGTGGTCAAATTAGAGGTGATCTGAGTCCTATTAGAATGCAACTAATGATGTGATAGTGTTGAAGGTGAGGTCCCCAGAATAAATTGTTTCTAGTGTCTTTGAATGTGCTAATGATACACACACACACACACACACACACACACACACACACACACATGCACACTTTTTAAAATTACGGTTTTAAACATTTTTATTTAACCAATAGATCTTCTCTCCCTTATACCATGCACCCTAATCAGGTGGAAATCAGATTCTTAGGAATAAAAAAAATTAATTCCCTCACTGGTCATGTTCAATACACACTTTTATACCACATGCATATTCTCCTCTCAGTCTCTCTCTGCCTCTGTCTCTCTTTCTCTCAGCTCCCCTCTGAATCAATCATCTTTCTATCAGTTAATGGAGAACATGCTTCACCACTGGTCCTCTGGAGTCATGGATGGCTATTGCATTGATTACAATTTGTAATGCTTTCAGAGTTGTCTTTACAATATTGTTTTCAATTATTATTTTTATTTTATAATTGTTGTATAATGATTATAACTTATTCTCTTGGTTCTACTCATTTCAGTCTTCATTAGTTTATAAAATCTTCAGATTCATTTTTATAATATAGATATTGTAGTATAAATCATTCTTCTGGTTCTGCTTACTTCACTTAGCATCAGTTTATCTTTTCTCATCTCTTTGAAATAATCTATTCTCACAGTTCATCCAATCATTCCCCAGTTGATGGGCACTCTCTTAGTTTCAGGAGTTTTTGGCATGGAGGATAATAATGTGGACTGGAGTTAGGGAGACCTGAATTCAAATGTGACTTCAGGTACTTATTAGCTGTATAACCCTGGCAAAGTTGCTTTTGACCTGTATTTGCCTCAGTTTCCTCAGCTGTAAAATGGGGATAATAATAACACCTACTTCACATAATTGTGAAGATCAAATGAGGTGATATTACTAAAAAGTACTTAGCACAATCCCTAGAACATAGTAAACAATAGGTAAATATTTATTCCATTTCAAGTTTTTGCCAGCACAAAAAGATCTACCATTCTTTTGTACCTAAGAAGTCCTTTTCCTCTTTCTTTTTTAGCTGTGGCAGAGCTAAGTCAAAGGATGTGCACTGTTTAGTAACTTTGTGTGTGTATATGTAACTGTTTTCTAGAATGATAGTACCCATTCATGGGTCTACCAGTGCATCAATTTGTTTGATTTTCCAGAGTTTGTTCAACATTTGTCATTTTCCTTTCTTTGGTCAACATTTTCAATCTGACGGATGTGAGGTGATATCGCAGAACTGTATAACTTTCATGTCTCTTATTAGTAGTGATTTGAAGCATTTTTTCATATAACTATAGATAATACAGGTTTCTTCTCTTGAAAACTGCTTGTTAATATTTTTTAGAACATTTAATAATTGGGGAATGACTCTTATTCTTATAAATTTGATTCAGTTCCCTATATTTCTTTGAAATTTCTTTGAAGCCTTAAGTAAAAAAAAAAACCAAAAACAAAACCTTGTTGCAAAGATTTATTCTCCCAGGTTACTATTTATCTTTTAAGCTTAACTTTATTAGATGTTTGTGCAAAACTTGTTAAGTTATATGTAATTAGAACTATCCATTTTGTCTTCTATGCTACTCTTTATCATTTATTTGGTTATAAATTCTTTCCTTATGCTAAGATTTGAATGGTAATCCCTCTCCTGATATTTCTCTAATTTGCTTATGATGTGATCTTTTATATCTAGGTCATTTAACTATTTGAAGTTTATCTTGACATAAGGCATATTTGTCTAAGTCTAACTTCTTTCACACCTCTATTCAATTTTCCCAACAGCTTTTATCAAATAATGTTTGGCATAGCAACATCAATGAAGCAGCATCTGTCAGACACTTTGTGTCTACCCAGCAGAGCAGCATCTGATGGAGACTATGTCCAATGGAGACCAGTGGGGAAAAAAAATCTGGTGAAAGCAATGCAATGACATTATGAGTACTGTAACATTAGAAATGTAGGTCATCTTTTTCACTGTATGCCTTTGTTACATGTGTTTCTTTTCCTCCATAATGAATTCTGGCTATATATATTCCCCTAGGGATGCATCTCTACATGTATTGTCTATATGCACCAATTCTTCTTAGTGGTGGTATATAGATTTGTGAGAGTATTTTCCAAGTTTATGGAGAATTTTTTTTATTTTTACATTTCTTTTTCTGGCATTACTTTAAATGCCTTTACTTTGAATTAATTGTGCCCTCAGGTTGAATAAAAGGTAACACATCATAAAATAACATAGTAAGAGAAGTAGGAACAAAAATTTTCTTCTACAAGAGGGGGCACTCTCCCCACAAATACTCATACTATAAGTGGAAAGAGTGGACAGGCACATATTCAGCGAACATACATGGACAATGTGCATGCTTAGAGGATCACACAAGTAGGGAACATGTATGCCTAGGGTACAGGGCAGTTGGGTGGCACAGTGGATAGAGTACCAGGTCTGGAGTCTGGAGGACTGATCTTCCTGAGTTTAAATCTGACTTCAGACATTTACTAGCTGTGTGACACATGTATAGAGGTTGCTCACGTCATGATATGATATACTCATTATCATTCAGTGATATACAGTTGTTGATGTTTTCTAGGAATATAATTACACTGCGTTCACTATCCCTAGTCCCCTTGGGTACCAGATGACATTTTATTGGACGATGATCATCAAAAGATCATGGAAATATAGCTCCACTGAATGCGACTCTGATGGAAACAAAACCTCTGCCAGATGAGCCATATACCCATCGGTGTATGTGGCTCTAGCATGTCTCTCTTTTTTCCGTGTATCTGGCTTCAGCTAAGTCCTTGGCTATAGTGCCACTTCTTTCTAATGAGAAGAGTGAGCTCTGCAACTCTCTTTTAGTGAAAAGTAAGGCTTTTTAATGGCTCTTTCAAAAACATGAAAAAGGATAAGGAGAAAGAAGAGAAGAATGAAGAAGGGAACAATAACCTCCTTTCTCAGCTTTTGTTTCCTTTTGGAATGATTTACCTTGGCCTTCAGGCCTTTCATCAAGTGGGCATTCATAGATCTAGCTGCCAGACTCTTCAGAACAAAGCACAGACACTCCTACTTAAGCAGAAAGTGCCTCCGTTTGCTATATTTTTAAAGGGCAAAAAATCTCAATAGGCTTTCATTTTTCCAATCTATTACCTAGTAAGTCTTTGTCTTGCAAACTGATGAGCTACAGTTAAAAAAAAAACGTATTTTGACTTTAGGCTTGGTAGGTTGTCAGATGAATTTTGGCATAACCCTCATCATCCTGAGAGTTAGTTCCTTGGTATATTAGGATCCTCAGAACTCTGCAAAAAGAACTCTACTAGTACAAAAACTCTACAATGTTCTTATATGAGTTAATGAATAACTTACATTGATGACACCTTCTGTATCTTAGCAAATGCCTTATGATGAAATGAAGGGTGCTGTGGGACTCTTTTTTGAGTTGTGCCTCAGGGTAGAAGAAGAGCATTCTTCTAATAATGGAATAGAAAATGTTATGTTTAGGGATCTGAGGCTTACCACCAGGTTAAATGCTAAGATTATAAGATACAACCTCAAACTGTTTTCTATCACAAGCAGACCCCACTCAATTCTGCCTGCCCTTAAAACTGCATCAGTGTGGCATAATGGGATAATGGAGAACTATCTATTCTCTAGTAACTTTTATCATCATCAAAAGTAGCCATAAAGTCTGGTAGTGTGGTTCAGTGGAAACGATTCTGGACTTGGAATTAATCAATTAATAATTTATTAAATATCTACTATGTGTCAAGTCTAAAAATGCAAAAAGGCTCTGTCCTCAAGAAACAGATTCTTTTAGGGGAGAAAATATTTATAGAATATACAAAATAAATACAAGGTAGTTTGAGGGATAGCACCAGCAACTGTGGGAATTAGGAAAGTATATATGCACAAGTTGGCATTTGACTTGAGTTTTTTAATGATGTAAAGGAATCTAGGAGGTAAAAATGGTGAGATTATATCTCAGACATAGAGATGATCAGTGGAAAAGCATAGACTGAAAAAGATGGAGTGTTACCAGTGAGGAAAAGATCACTTTGACTTGATAGCATAGTGTGCATATGGAAATAGTGTATAATAAGGATGGCTGGTGCCAGGGTTTGAAAGACTTTAAATGCCAAAAGGAAGAATTTATATTTTATTCTAGAAGAAATAGGAAGCTACTGGAGTGACATAAAGCATCTGGTTTCAAATATTGGCCATACTACTCTATTTGACTCTAGTTATACTTCCACTGTGACCTTGAGCAGGTCATTTTATCTCTGTTGGACCACTTCAGTTTCTTCATCTGTTAAATGAAGGCATTAGACTAAATGATCTCTAAGGTTTCTTTCAACTCAATTTATGACCTTATTTTAATTGCCTGCTGGTGCTTTCTATTATCACCACTTTTTCCCCAGAACCCTTGACCTTGGGGTTATAGTTCTCTGGGATAATCTACTGTTTGCCCACACTGTAGAGTTATGTCAAGCTATTATCTTTAGCCTTGATTTTTTTTTTTTGCATTGGAGAAATGACTCTGGACTTGATTCAGCTACTTCCTTCACTGGACTTTTGCCTTTTTAAGAAAAAAATCCTATCTTCTCTTTATCTCCCCTTTCTGATCTGTGATATTGGCTTTTAGAAAAAGAAAAGATAAAGGATGGATATATTTTTAGATAAAATGAATGGGGAAACAGTGCTTTTGAATTGCCTTGGCACTTTTTTAGAATCTCCTTCCACTGAAGTCCTTCTTTGATGCCTCTTTGTGAGATAGAAATGATTCTGGGGTTCTTGAAAACTCCTGAAAGCAGATCCTACAGTATGAAAAGGGAACAAATGGGAACCCAGTGATAATCTTTATTTATGCTCTGTTTTCTGAGGAGAATCCTGACTAAGTTCAGTAAGGCTCATTATTGGGTGTGTGCCATAAGGATATATTTTAGGCAGGTATATGCTGGTAAATGTTTAACAATCTGCTCTCCAGGGAGGCAGAGCCAAGATAGAGGAGTGAGAGCACAGACTCACTGGACCCTACCACAAATTCCTTCAGATATTTCTAAAAAAGAGAATCTGAACAAATTTTAGAGTGGCAGAACCCACTAGGAGACAGAGTGTGGCAGATTTCCAGCCATGGACAGCTGGGAAGGTCAACAGGAAGGATCTATTACACAGGAATAGGGGAGCACAGAGTACACGGGCTGTACCAGCATAGACTCTGACATAGCAGAGTGAAGCAGGAACTTCTAGGGTGGACTGAATCAAAAACAGCTGTGTGGATTCTCAAATATGTCAGCCCAGGATGAGAGTCTACTGGAACTGAGTGAGAGAGAAGCACAAGACAACCCACAGATTAAATGGTTGAAAGTCACTTACTTGAACTTCTGGGAGCCAAGATGGTAGAATAAACTATAAGTGCCCTCAACCTCTCCTTGTTCACCTTGAAAAACTCAGAGAATACTGGCCCGGGAAAAATCCTGGAATTGTGGGATCACCTGAAGGGTAAACAGTCTCTCAGCTTGGGAGATTAGGGAGATTGTCAAGGAGAGTCCCTCTTGTTGTGGCTGAACAGGATCAGTGCAGGACCAGAGCTGTCCCAGATAGCCCCACCTCAGCGAACCAGGAGGAGATCCTGAGCCCCAGGGGAGGTGGAGCCTGTAAGTGCCAACACCAGGAACCCAGACATGCCTTAGTATAGCCAGGGGAACTGGGTGGACACCAGCGCAGAAAGGGGTTCACCAGCCACTGAGCCTTTCTGTGCTTAGCTCAGGGGAGGAGACCTCTTTTGACCAGACCACCCCTGCCCCACACCTCACATACTGAACTTCAGGGTAACCCTGGGGAAACTCAGAAAGACTTTAACAGGCCTCTGCCTTGGCACCCACCAGCCACCTCAGCACCATAAGCTGCAGCATTCTAGCTTCCAGCTGAAAGAACCAGAGGCCCCAACACACAAAGTCTCAAGTTCTCAGCAAAAGAAATGTAGGACAGAGGCCCCTGTGCCCCAGAAGGAGGAATCCACTCTAAAAGCCAGGGAAAAGGCAATCATCATGAACAAGAAGCAAACTGGAAAAGCAAAGACCATAGAATCTTACTATGGGGCAAAGATCAAAATACAAATTCAGAAGAGGACAACATTGACACTATACTCATATGTGAACACTGAAAAGGGAATATGAACTGGTCTCAAGCTCAAAGAGCATTTTTGGGAAGAGTTCAAGAAGGATTTTTTTCTCTCCAAATTTATTAATTTATTTGTTTTCAGTTTTCAACAACCACTTCCATAAATTCCAAATTTTCTCCCCCTCTCTCCCCAAGATGGCTTGCAATCTTATATGGGTTATATACATGTATTCCTAGTAAACACATTTTCACATGTCATGTTGCTTAGAAGAATTAAAATGTATGGGAGAAACTATGAGACAAACAAAACATAACAAATGAGAAAATTTCTGCTTAATTTTGGGTTCCTACTCCATAGTTCACAAATAATAATTTTTAAAAGAAAACAATTAAAAAGAGAAAAACATCAGCAAAATCTGTCAGTGCATTTTAAAAAGTTTGAAAACATATGCAAGTCTACGCCTGTGAACCTCCTCCCCCATCTTTTCAAAAGATATAATTCAAAATATATGATTTATTTATTTTTCAATTCTTAATATTCACTTCCACAAGAATTTGAATTCAAAATTTTCTTCTCATCTTTCCCCACCCCTACCCCAGGAGAGCATGCACCCCATCCACCCATTCCTCCAGTCTGTCTCCCTTCTATTACCCACACTTCTTCCATCTCCCTTCCCCTCTATTTTCCTATAGGGCAAAATATATTTCTATACTCCATTGCCTGTATAGCTTAATTTCCAGTTACATGCTAAAACAACTTTTAGCATTCATTCTTAAAGCTTTGACTTTCATATTCTCTCCCACCCTTCCTACCCATCCTCAATGAGAAAACAAGCAATTTAATACATGTCATACATGTATAACAATGCAAAACACTTCCATAATAGTTATATTATAAAAGACTAACCACATTTCCCTTTGCCCTATCCTGCCTTTCATTTATTCCATTCTCTCCCTTGACTTGTCCTTCCACAGCAATATTTGCTTCTGATTATCCCTTTCCCCATTTTGCTGTAATTTCTATTATCTTCCCTCTCCTATATCCTTCCCCTTTGCCTTCCTGCAGGATAAAATAAATTTCCATAGCCAATTGAGTGTGTGTTATTTCTTCCTTAAGCCAAATTCCATGAGAATAAGGCTCACTTGTTTCCTTTCATCTCCTCCCTCTTCACTTCCATTGTAAAAACTCTTTTCTTTCCTCTTTTACGTGAGATGATTTCCTGTGTTCTACCTCTCTTTATCTTACTCCTAGTACATTCCATTCAACAGTCAATTTTATTTTTTTAGATATTTTCCCTTCATATTCAGCTCACCCTGTGCCCTCTGTCTATGTCTGTGTGTGTGTACATATATACATATGTATACATATACATATATACACACATATATATATACATTTACCCATGTACATATAAATACCTACACATATATAATATATACATACATACATACCCATACACACCTACATATATATATATATTCCCTCTAACTATCCTAATACTGAAAAAAGTCTCATGAGTTACAAATAACAACTTTCCATGTAGGAATTTAAACAGTTCAACTTTAATGAGTTCATTAAGGCTTCTCTTTCCTGTTTACCTTTTCATGTTTCTCTTTATTCTTGTATTTGAAAGTCAAATTTTCTATTCAGCTCTAGGGTCTTTTCAACAAGAATGTTTGGAAGTCCTCTATTTCATTGAAATTCCATTTTTCCCCTCAAGTGCTACAGTCAGTTTTGCTGGGTAGGTAATTCTTGGTTTTAATCTTATCTCCTTTGACCTCTAGAATATCGTATTCCAAACTCTTTAATCCCTTAGTGTAGAAGCTGCTAAATTCTGTGCTATTCTGATTGTATTTCCACAATACTTGAATTGCTTCTTTCTGGCTGCTTACAATATTTTCTCCTTGATCCATGAATTCTGGAATTTAACCACAATATTCCTAGGAGTTTTCCTTTCAAGATTTCTTTCAGGAGGTGATCTGTGAACTCTTTCCATTTCTATTTTACCCTCTCGTTCTAGAATATAAGAGCAGTGTTCTTTGATAATTTTTTGGAAGGTGATGTTTATGCTCTTTGCTTGATCATGGTTTTTAGGTAGACCAATAATTTTAAAATTATCTCTCCTGGATCTATTTTCCAAGTCAGTTGTTTTTCCAATGAGATGTTTCACATTGTCTTCTATTTTTTTCATCTTTTGGTTTTGTAATTTCTTGGTTTCTCATAAAGTCATCAGCTTCCATCTGCTCCATTCTAATTTTTAAAGAACTATTTTCTTCAATGAACTTTTGAACCTTCTTTTCCATGTGGTCAATTCTGCTTTTTTAAAGCATTTTCCTCTTTATTGACTTTTTGAACCTCTTTTGCCATTTGAGTTAGTCTATTTTTAAAGATGTTATTTTCTTCAGCATTTTTTGAGGTCTCCTTTAGCAAGCTATTGACTTGCTTTTCATGATTTTCTTGCATTGCTCTAATTTCTTTTCCTAATTTTTCCTCCACCTCTCTTACTTGATTTTGAAAATCCTTTTCAACCTCTTCCATGGCTTGAGGCCATTGCATATAATTTCAGAGGTTTTGGATGTAGAAGTCTTGACTCTGATTGTATGTTTTGTTCTTCCTCATCTGAGAGGATGGAAGAAAATACCTGTTTACCAAGAAAGTAATCTTCCATAATCTTATTTGCCCCGCCTTTTTGGGCACTTTCCTAGCCAGTTTCTTGACTTTTGAGTCCTTTATCAAGTGGAGGGTATACTGTAGGGACCTGGAAGTCCTCAGTTTCTCTGTGGTGACACAAGCAAGGGAGAGGAGTTTGCTCCTCTCCTGGCCTGGGCTCTGTTCTGTGAGGAACCAAAAACATTCTTATCTACTCAGGATCTGGGAGCAGGATTCCCTCTCCTCAGTCACCATCAGCTCCACCATGCCAGTGCTCCTCAACCTAGGACTCAGTGATGAGATCCAGATCAGCTTCTCGATTCCCCCACAGTCTCTAGGCCAGGGCTCCAAAAGTTGACACTGCTGCCTCAATGGCTACTGCCACCCTGTGGTAGGGACTGGGGTGGGACCATGCTCTTCTCTCACCCTGGTGAAAGAACTTCCTTACTAACCTTTGAAGCTGTCTTTGGCATGTGTGGTTTGAGAAATCTGGAAACTGAAGCTGATACTTCTGATTCCATGCCCTAAAGCCTGCTCCAGTCTTGTCCATGGGGTGCTGCTCTGCTTTGAGCCTGGTGGGATAGATCTTTCTTGTTGGCCTTCCAGGTTGTCTTGAGCTGGAAATCTCTTTCATTCTGTTGTTTTGTAGCTTCTGATGCACTAGAATTTGTTTAGAGTCATTTTTTACGAGTATTTTATGGGCTATGTATGGGGGGAGAACTTCCACAGGTCCATCCATCTACTCTGCCATCTTAGCTCTGTTCCCCCTCAAAAGGAATTTTAAAAGCCAAATCAAAGAGGTAGAAGAAAAATATGAAAAAAAAAAGAATTTTCTGAAGAATTAAAAAGGAATTGGGGCAAATGGATAAAGAGATACAAAATGTAATTGGAGAAAATAATTTCTTAAATGGAACAATTGGAAAAATGGAGAAGGAAGTGCAAAAGGTAACTCAGGAAGACAATTTATTAAAAATTAGAATTGGGCAAGTAGAAACTAATGACTCTATGAGACATCAAAAATCAGTCAAACAAAATCTAAAGAATGAAAAATAGAAGAAAATGTAAAATATTTCACTGGAAAAACAAATGACCTGGAAAATAGACACAAGAGAGAGAAGTTCAGAATCAGTGATCTACCAGAAAGTCATGATAAAAAAACAGCCTGGATAATATCTTACAAGAAATCATTAAGGAAAACTGCCCTGTGGTCCTAGATACTGAGGACAAAATAGTCATTGAAGTAATCTACTGATCACCTCCTGAAAGAGATCTCAAATTGAAAATGCCAAGGAATATTGTTACCTAATTCCAGAACTATCAAGTTCAGGAGAAAATACTGCCAGTAGCCAGAAAGAAACAATTCAAGGAACTGCATTCAGGATCACATAAGACCTTGCAGCTTCTACATTAAAAGATCAGAGGGATTGGAATATGATATTTCATAAGGCAAAGGATCTTGGACTACAAACAAGGATTAGTTATCCAGCAAAATTGAGCATAAGATTTCAGGCAAAGAAATAGACATTCAATGAAATTAGGAATTTTCAGACTTTCCTGATGAAAATTTGATTATCAAATATAAGATTCAAGGAGGCATAAAAAGGTAAATGGGGGAAAAACTTGTTATTCAATATGGGTAAACTGTTTATATCCTTATATGGCAGGATGATACATGATAATCTTGAGAACTGTATATTTATTATGACATTTAAAAGGGATATACATAGATTGGATGTAAATTAACTGATGTGATAATAAAAAATGCGATTAAAGTGTACAAAGGGATTGTAAAGGGAGAAGAGAAAAGGAGGCAGAAAAAGGTAAATTACATCACAGGAAGAGGCAAGAAAACATATTATAATAGAGGGAAAAAGGGGAGAGAGATGAGCATTGTCTGAGATTTACTCTCATCTAATTTGGTTCAAGGAGGGAACATCCTACTCAGTTAAGTATAGAAATCTAAATTTCCCTACAGGCAGTAGGAAAGGAAAGGGGAAAGGAAAGGGAGGGGGGAATTAAAAAGAAGGAAAGAAATAGTAAGAGAAAAGGGGAATAAAAGAGAGGAGAGCCTGATAGAATGGAGGGAAGACTGATGGAGGTGGTGGTCAAAAATAAAACTGTATTGTGGAAGGAAAGGGAGAAATAAAAGCATAAATAAGGGGAAATAGGATAGAGAGAAAGACACAGATAGTAATCATAACTGTGAATGTGAATGGGATGAACTCTCCTATAAAATGGAGGTGGATAGCAGAATGGATTAAAAAACATGATCCTACAATATGTTGTTTACAAGAAACATATTTGAAACAGGGAGATACACACAGGGTAAAGATAAAAGGTTGGAACAGAATACATAACACTTCAGCTGATGTAAAAAAAGCAGGAGTAGCAATCCTAATCTCAGACAAAGCAAAAGCGGAAATAGATCTAATCGAAAGAGATAAGGAAGAAAACTATATCTTGCTAAAAGGTACTATAGACAATGAAGTAATGTCATTATTAAACATATCTGCATCAAGTGATATAGAATCCAGATTCTTAGAGGAGAAGTTAAGGGAGTTACAGGAAGAAATAGACAACAAAACCATACTAGTGGAGACCTCAATATCCCCCTCTCTGAACTTGATAAATCTAAGCTTGAAGTAAACAAAAAAGAAGTTAAGGAGGTGAATAAAACTCTGGATAAGGCAGATATGATAGAACTCTGTTGAAAACTGAATGTGGGTAGAAAGGAATATGCCTTTTTTTCTTAGCAGTACATGGCACATACACAAAACTGACTATGTAGTAGGGTGTAAAAACCTCACAATACAGTGCAGAAGCCAGAGAGAGTCAATGCATCCTTTTCAGATCCTAATGCAATAAAATTACATGTAATAAAGGGCCAGGGAAAGATAGAACAAAAATAATTGGAAACTAAATAATCTAATCCTAAAGAATGAATGTGTTAAACAGCAAATCATAGAAACAATCAATAGCTTCATTTATGAAAATGACAATAATGAGACAACCTACCAAAACTTATGGGATGCTGCAAAAGCAGTTTTTAGGGGAAGTTCTATATCACTGAATGCCTACATGAAAAAAATAAAGAGATCAATGAATTGGACATGCAACTGGAAAAGCTAGAAAAAGAACAAATTGAAATCCCCAAGTATTTACCAAATTAGAAATACTGAAAACCAAAGGAGAGATTAATAAAATTGAAATTAAGAAAACTATTGAACTAATAAATAACAATGAGTTGTTTTTATGAAGAAAAAAACAATAAAATTGATAAATCTTTGGTCAATTTGATTAAAAAAAAAGAAAGAAGAAAACCAAATTACCTATATCGAAAATGGAAAGGGTGAACTCATCTCCAATGGGGAGGAAATTAAAACAATAATTAGAAATTACCTTGCCCAACTGCATGCCCATAAATTTGACAATCTAAATGAAAATGAATATTTAAAAAATATAAATTGCCTAGATTAACAGAAGAGGAAATAAAATACTTGAATAACCCCATCTTAGAAAAATAAATTGAACAAGCCATCAATGAACTCTCTAGGAAAAAATCTCCAGAGCCAGATGGATTTACAAATGAATTCTATCAAACATTTAAAGAACAGTTAATTCCTATAGACTATGTAGGAAAATTGTTGAAGAAGGAGTCCTGCCAAATTCTTTTTATGATATGAATATGGTTCTGATACCTAAAGTGGGAAGAACCAAAACAGAGAAAGAAAATTATAAACCAATATCCCTAATGAATATAGATGCAAAAAATTTAAATAAAATATTAGCAAAAAGATTACAGCAACTTGTCATGAGAATAATACATTATGATCAGGTAGGATTTATACCAGGAAAGCAGGGATGGTTAGTATTAGGAAAACTATCAGCATTATTCGTCATATCAACAACAAAACTAAAAGAAACCATCTCAATACATGCAGGAAAAGCTTTTAACAAAATACAACACCCATTCCTACTGAAAACACTGGAGAACATAGGAATAAATGAAATCTTTCTTAAAATAATATGCAGTTTCTGTGTAAAACCATTAGGAAGCATTATATGTAATGGGGACAAGGTAGATGCATTTCCAATAAGATCAGGGGTGAAACAAGGATGTCCATTATCCCCACTATTATTCAATATGGTACTAGAAATGTTAGCTTCAGCAATAAGAGAAGAAAAAGGAAATTGAAGGAATCAAAATGAGGAAAGAAGAAACTATGCTATCACTCTCTGCAGACAATATGATGATTTTCTTTGAGAATCATAGAAAATCAAGTAAAAATTTACTTGAAATAGTAAACAACTTTGGCAAAATTGCAGATTGCAAAGTAAACTCATAAATCACCTGCATTTTTATATATTACTAAGAAAGCCCAACAGCAAGAGATAGAAAGAGAAATCCCATTTAAAGCTATGGTAGACACTATAAAATATTTGGAAGTCTATTTGCCAGGAATTATATGAACATAATTATAAAACACTTCTCACAAATCAAGCATCAGTTGCTCATGGGTAGACTGAGCTAATATAATACAAATGAGAATTTTACATAAATTAATTTATTTATTCAGTGCCATGCCAATCAAACTGCCAGAAAATTACTTTCTAGAGTTAGAAAATATAATATAAAAATTCATCTCGAAGAACAAAGGGTCCAGAATATCAAGGAAACTAATGAAAAGAAAAGCTAGGGAAGGCGGTCTAGCCCTACAAGATCTCAAATTGTTTTATAAAGCAGGAATCATCAAAACCACTTGTTACTGGCTAAGAAATAGAGGGGTGGACCAAGGGAATAGGTTAGATGCTCCAGACACAGTAGTCAATGAATATAACAGCCTACTGTTTGATAAACTCAAGGACCCCAGCTTCTAGGATAAAATCTCACTGTTTGACAAAAACTGCTGGAAAAATTGGGTAATAGTGTGGCAGAAACTGGGTATAGACCAATGCCTGACACCATACTCAAGAATAAAGTCCAAATGGGTACACAATCTAAGTATAAATGCTGATACTGTAAGCAAATTAAGAGAGCAAGGGATAGTGTATTTGTCAGATTTATGGAAAATGAGGAAATTTATGACCAAAAAAGGTATAGAGAACGTTATGAAGTACAAAATGGATAATTTTGATTACATTAAATTGAAAAGGTTTTTGCACAAATAAACCCATTCAACCAAGACTGGGAGGGAAGCAGAAAACTGTCATATGAAAAAATGCTCTAAATCACTATTGATTAGAGAAATGCAAATCAAAACAACTCTGAGGAACCACATCACACCTGTCAGATTGGTTAACATGACAAAACCGAAAGATGACAAATGTTGGAGAAGATGTGGGAGAATTGGAGCACTAATTCATTGTTGGTGGAGCTGTGAGCTAATCCAACCATTCTGGAGAGCAATTTGGAACTATGCCCAAAGGACTATAAAAATATGCATGCCCTTTGACCCAGCAATATTGCTTCTAAGTATTTGTAGCAGTTTGTTTTGTGGTAGCCAAGGACTGGAAATCAAGGGAATGCCCATCAATTGGGGAATGATTGAACATGTTGTGGTATGTGAATGTAATGGACTACTGTTGTGTTATAAGAAATGGCAAATAGGTGGACCTCAGAAAAATCTGGCAAGACTTATATGAACTGATGCTAAGTGAAATGAGCAGAACCAGGAGAACATTATACACAATAGCAGCCACAGTGTGCAAGGACTGTTTTTGATAGACAGCCCTTCAAAACAATTGAAGGACCTAAAACATTTCCAAAGGACTCTTGAGGCAAAATGCCATCCACATCTAGAGAAAGAACTGTGGAATTGGAATGCAGAATGAAGCAGACTATTTTCTCTTGTGTTATGTTTTGTTTTGTTTTGTTTTTTTTTCATGGTTTCTCCCATTCATTTTAACTCTTCTATACAACATGACAAATACGAAAATGTGGTTAATAAGAATGTATGAGTATAATCCATATAAGATTGCATGCCACCTCGGGAAGGGAGGGAAGATAAAAGGGAATTGTTGTTGTGTGTGTGTTTGGCCTTCGTTGCTGAAGAAGACCATGCCATCAGAGAAATAATGACATGACTTGCACTTGACTTTGTTTTTTTGAGTGAGGGAGGGCTGTGCAGATCACCAGTCTCACTTATCCTCCAGGGCCGTCTGAATCCAGTGACCAGATATTCATCAGGATGACTGGATATGACCCAGGATGAGGCAGTTGGGGTTAAGTGACTTGCCCAAAGTGGCACAGCTAGTAAGTGTCAAGTGTCTGAGGTGAGATTTGAATTCAGGTCCTCCTGACTTCTGCATTGGTGCTCTATCCACTGAACCAACCTATCTGCCCCCAGTTATTGTTGTAAACTGAAAACAAATAAATTAATTAAATTAAAAAGAAAAACCAATCTGCACTCCAAAACAAAATATACCCGGGGCATATTTTTAAGTTTTATCTGCATTATTAGTACTTTCTTAAGTCTAGACAAGCAACAAAATGATTAACAAGGCTTGATTTGTAGCATTTGCTAATTTCTGAGGTGTGAGCATTCTCCCTGAAAATTTAATAATCATTGAGCAGGTTCAAGCTGGTTCCAGCACATTCCTGATTTTAGGCTATAGCAAATTAGAGACCATTAAGGCATAAAGAATTGCAGTCTTTAAGGTCAGAAGTTCTTCACATTTTTATGTTTCATAGATCACTTTGGCAGTCTGTTGAAGTCTATGGACCACTTCTCAGAATAATCATTTACAATAATTAAAGGAAATGCTAAATTTCAGTTAGCAGTAAATGAAAATTAAAAAAAATGTAAGTCCCCCCCCACCCCATCCAAGTTCAGAAAGTTTTTGAAATCTATCTGTGGTCTTCAGGTTAAGAATTTCCACTTTTGATGGTATGAATATAATTAAATTAGATAAATTAAATTAATTAAATTGATAAAGACCTTTTATGGAATAAACTTTTGGGCTGAACTGAATTGTTGTGTTAAATTATCCTCTTTTTATGGATGATGGGGCACACTTATAGATTGTTGTTTGTGTTCTTTGTCTCCTGTCTCCCCATCCTTCCCTTTTCAAGACTAGAGTTGATAAGCAAAATTAATCCAGAGTATGTGGGGGAGGAAGATCTCATTTTAGGAGGGGGTGTTTTGGTGCAGAAGTCTCATGGAAGGCCAGAATCCCTAGGGGTGGTACATCATGGTGTAGGCTATAGTTTAAAAGACTATTAGGGCTAAATCAAGCTCTAGAAACATCGATTTGGGATAAGCATACAGATTGAGGAAAGACCTTGACCATGAGAGCTGATACAGTCATCAAAACTATTGGTTGAGAATGCTTGTGAACTGGAGTGTGTCACAGAGAAAGAGAGGTTGAGCACTAGAATTAGGCAGCAATGGCAGAAAGGTGGTGTGAGTGTGTGTGTGTGTGTGTGTGTGTGTTTGTGCATGTGTGTGAGTGCATATATTTGGGGTGGGGCAATAATCAATGATGGGAGTATGAGAGTTTCAGGCCTCGGGTATTGAAGGGGATCCAGAGAGTAAGGTTTAGTGCCTTGTACTGGGGTTTCCAGAGCAGGGAAATTAAAAACAAATCAAGAAGAAAGTTCCTAGATCAAAGGTCCTGTAGAATAATTCTAAGAAAAATTTAAGGATTTAGAAAGCTTCCAAGGCTCATGGCATGAAGATGATTTTTCTATAGTTTAAAGTAATTGGTGCCCTGGGCTTGATTTGAATGTCTAAAATGTACTATTTCTTCACCTCTCCCACAGAGAATCCCTCAGTTCCATTCAAATGCAGCTCAAGACTTGCCTCTTGCAAAGTGTCTTCCCTAACTGCTGATGCCCTCCTTCCTAAACTAGAATTTAACAAGAGACAGAGTGGAGTATGTGTGTGTATGCATGTGTGTGTGTGTGTATGTGTGTGTGTATGTGTGTGTGTGTGTGTGTGTGTAACAGAGAGAAAGTTAGTTTGACTGGATCACCAAGTATAGGAAGGAAGGACTTAATTTTCCTTATCAATTCTACAGTCTTAAAAAGGGAAGAATGGGGAGAAAGGAGGTGAAGAAACAAACACCATTCTATATGTGCACCCCATCATGCATAACAACTCAGTTCAGTCCAAAAGTTCATGTACAATGAGGTTGTGTAATGAGGTCAGGCTTTTCAGGTCTTTAAAAGCCAAACTTTTTCTGAACCTGTAGAATAAGTCAATAATAGTTGGATTGGAAGAGCTTTATCTTTATCTTGCTTGGAAAGAGGATATAATGGAAGAGTTGGTAATGGTCCCTATTTATGTACTTTCAACTTTGGACATTGTGATAGAAGATTTTCTTAAGGTAGAGAACATTCTTAATTAAAAATTGGGGGGTGGGTGTTCCTGAAGCATTACCAACTCACATTTAGAAACATGGTACCAGGGTGGGGGAAATCTGAGACAAAATCAGATTACATGCATACCTGTATGCACACTTCCATATAGAAAATGTAGATGTTCATATATTTGAAAAGAGGGTACCAATATGAACTATAATCATTTATTTCTGATGGTGGTACAACAACAGCATGTTGGCTACCAGCATCCTTAACTGTTTCATTGTAATTCACCTACAGAACAAATCATTGTAATTCTACTCACTTTTTTGTGAATCACAATGAAAAAGATTAATTTTCAGTGTAAACAGGACACCAAAAATTGCCAAAGTAACTTGTAAGGGATAAATGAATTGAAAGATGTCATGGAGGATATGACTAATTGGAAAAGGATTTACATCAGTCATGTAAATTGGTTGTTGCCTTGGTCTTTGAAGAGGACCAAAATGACATCACCATTATAAAGTGAAGTTTCAGTGTGTCTGACTGTGGCTGATCAGATCAATACGAGCTCGGAATGCCCTACTATAAGTTGGGCACAGATAATAGTATGTTTGAATATTTGGGGTGGATATCCCAAATCTGCGCGTCCTGAATTTACTTTGTGCTGTCTCGATTCTGCTTTGCTCAAAGAGCACAGCACCTTTTCTTATGTGGGCTCACCGTGCTAAGTGGTCCTGTGCCGGTGTCTCCCATGCTGCACAGTCAAATCCAAAGTTCTTGAGAGAGACCTTGAGAGTGTTGTTGTACACTTTCTTCTGGCCACCATGTGATCACCTGCACCATGCAAGTTCTCCATAAAACAGTCTTTTTGGCAAGCATACATTTTGCATTCGAACAACTTGGCCAGCCCACTGGAGTTGCACTCTGCGAAGCATAGTTTGAATACTTGGCAGTTCAGCTTGAGCAACGACTTCAGTGTCTGGTACCTTACCATGCCTGGTGATCCTCAGAATCTTCTCAAGACAGTTCAAATGGAAGCAATTCAGTTTCCTGGCATGGCTCTGGTAGACTGTCCATGTTTCATAAGCATATAACAAGGAGGTCAGCACAACAACTCTGTAGACTTACAGTTTAGTAGTCAATCTAATACCTCTCCTCTCCTAAACCTTCCTTTGGAGCCTCCCAAACACTGAGCTAGCTCTGGCAATGCATGTATCAACCTCACTGTCAATGTGTACATCCCTGGAAAGCACATTACCAAGGTAAATGAATTTATCCACAGCATTCAAAACTTCTCCATTTGTTGTAACTGATGGTTCCACATATGGATGGTGTGGTGGTGGCTGATGGAGCACCTGTTTTGTTTTTGGTGTGAATAATTAGGCAAAAATTAGCACAGGCAACAGAGAGTTGACCCATACTTTGTTCAGCTTCAGAGACTGCATTGAGTGCACAATCATCGGCAAACAGAAAGTCATGCACCAGTACTCCCTCCATTTTGGTCTTGACTTGTAACCTTTTCAAATTGAAGAACTCATCATCAGTACAGCAGGTGACTTTGATGTTCATCCTCATTGATAGCATTTGTCAACATGCTGAAAACATCATGCTTAAAAAGCATGGGGAGCAAGCACACAGCCCTGTTTCACTCCATTGGTGACTGGGAAGGCACAAGAGCTTTGTCCATTATCCAAAATGTGGGCAAACATGCCATCATGAAATTGATGTACAGTATTGATGAACTTCCCCGGAGAACCAAGTTTTGACATAATTTTCCATAAGCGCTAACAACTGACAGTGTCAAAGGCCTTGGTCAATCTACTGATGTTGTGTATAGACCTCTGTTCTGCTCTTGGCATTTCTCCTGGAGTTGTTGGGCAGCAAACACCCTATTGTCTGTTCCTAGGCCCTTTCTGAAGCCACAATAGCTCTCAGGTATATGGCCATCTCTCAGGTGAAGGATCAGCCAGCCTATTAATGAAGGCTCTAGCAAGAATTTTGTCAGCAATGACTAACAGAGAGATCCCCTTATGATTGTTGCAGGACAATCTATCCCTTTTACCCTTATAGAGATGGACAATGGAGGCATCCTTGAACTCCTGGGGGATAACCTCCTCTTGCCATATAACCTGGAATATTTCAGTCAGTTTTTGTATGAGCAGTGGTCCCCCTACCTTGCAAATCTCAGCTGGAATAGAATCAGCACCAGGTGCTTTGTCACATGAAAGGAACCTAATGGCCCTCAAAACCTCTTCTTCAGTTAGAAGTTCAGCTAAGGAGGGATTGACTTCAACCTGAGGTAAATGGTCAATTGCCTCAGCATTGATTGATGATGGTCTGTTGAGAGTACTATGGAAGTGTTCAGTCCATCTCTCTAGGATCATGTCCTTATCACTAATCAATGTGACTCCATCAGCACTGAGTAGTTGTGATGCACCATAAGTTTTTAGTCCATAAATAGCTTTCAGGGAATCATAAAAGTGCTTTGGATTGTTACTATCAGCGTAAAACTGAATTTCATCTGCCATCTTACTGAGTCAGGAATCCTGCATCTCTCTAAGCTTTGCTTGTACTTTGATTTTGATGTAATTAAATGTTGTCTTCTTAGAGGTGGTTGAACTATCCTGCTGGTAAATCCTGTGGAGTTCAAGTTTTTTCTTTAGCAGCTTCTGAATTGCCCCATCATTTTCATCAGACTAGTCTTGGTGTTTGCAAGTGTTCTGACCCAGATGAGCAAATGCAGTGCTGTTCACCAAATCTCTGCGAGCCTCCTGCTCCTTTTCTGCTCCACTGTTGCCAATTGTATGGTGAGTCAACTTTCCCTCCAGGTCAGCAGCAAACTGTTCATGCTCAGAGAAGAGCTCTAATTTGTTGACATTAATTCTTCTGGTAGTCATTTTACCTTGGGGGAGATGCTTTTGATGAATGCGAATATTTAGCTTGGAAAGGGTAAGTCTATGATCAGTCCAACATTCTGCACCACACATTGCCTTTGGCACTCTCACATCTTGTCTGTCTCTTCTCTTTACAATCACATACTCTATTAGATGCCAGTGTTTGCTGCCAGGGTGCATCCATGAAGTTTCATTGCATTTAGGTAAATGGAAGACAGTGTTGATGATGAGAAAGTCATGTGATGCACAAGTCTTAGGCAGTAAATGACAATTGCTGTTGCTGTTTCCAACTCCATTCCTCCCTAGGACTCCCTCCCAAGTCTAGTAGTCTGAACCTACTCTAGCAATAAAGTCACTCAGAATTATAAGCTTATCCTCTTTTGGCACATTGATGATAAGGGTCCCTAGGTCTTCAAAAAATTTTTCTTCATCAGGGTTTGTCATGGTTAGGAGCATAGGCACTGATGATGGTGTAGCATGGCATTTTCCTGTGAGTGATAATCACATTGTCACAAGTCTGTCATTCACTTCTTTTGGCAGGCATACCAGCTTGCTGATTAGATTAGTTTTGATTGCAAAATCCATGCCAGCTTCACGTTGTTCCCCGTCACTGCACCCACTCCAGAAAAAGGTGTATCCAGCTCCAACTTCAGTAAGCTGGCCTTCATTTGCTAACCTTGTTTCACTCAGGGCTGCTACTTAGATGCAATACCTGTTGAGTTCTCTGGCAATAAGAGCAGTTCTTCTTTCAGGTCTACTAGATTTTGTATTGTCTATTAGTGTGTACACGTTACATGTGCCGATGGTGAGTGGAATCATCTTTGCAGATGTTTTTGTACATTTTTTTGTGTTTCAATCACATAGTGGCATTCCTCACCTGCCGTGGTAATCAGGCTAGAGTTGGGTAAGCAGGAAATGTTTAGGGCACCTTTTTTAGCCTCCTTTCCTCACAGTGTGATCCTTAAAAGGCTGCTCAGATACCCAGGGGGCTGCCGAATGCCACTGCTGCTTCCAGTGAGAAATGATCCTATGGCCTGGGCCGCTTGTATGTAGGTGACTACAGCTCCCAATGTATCTGCACCTGCTGCTTCATCACTTGCCTGTTGCCACAGGACTTTGAGACATAATAGTGAAATGGTATGGGTGATGTCTTTTGATTTGTGCATAAATTGGATTTAAGTGAGATAGAGTTGCCAAAGTCTTCAGCCTCACTTTCTCCTCCTGAGTCATCATAGTCCAGTGGCAGGACAGAGTCAAGACAGCTGGTGATGGGTCTGGATGCAATGATGACCTTGGTGTCTTCAGTGTCTAACCAAGCTCTAAGCACTCCACATTGCCTGCTTCATCTGCCTTCATGGCCATTGGAACAAATTGTTCTCATCCACCTATTCCACCAGATGTAGGGTATAGGGGTATAGGGTGTGTTCAGGGAGGACCTGTGTGATGGCTGCCCTTTTCAGGAATCTTTCCACCTTTGGTGTCCACCTGTTCCAACTAACTCTCACCTGTGGCTCCAAGAAGTTGTAGCACATGGAGTGGCTACACCCTGGTAAACCATTTTGACAGGTGGGCCAAACCATGTTGAGGGTAACCAAGAATTCTCAAATTCATTGCTGAGTTAGGGGAATGTCTACTCCAAGCATGTGAAGACTTCATCTGGTGGAATAAAACAAGGATGGACAGCCCAAGTACTATGATGGTCTTTTGCTTTTAAGCTTGTACGCTGAGATTTCATTTGTATGGGCATATGGGCAGCAAGTGGGCACAATGAGAGTTGGGAAGACCTGAGTTGAAATCCAGCCTCAGACACTTGTTAGCTGTGAGACCCTGAGCAAGTCATTTAAATGCTGCCTACCTCAATTTTCTTAATTGTAAAATGGGGATAATATATCTACCTCACATGGTTGTGAGGATGAAATGAGATAATATTTGTAAAAAACTTTGCTAACCTTAAAGATTAAAATAGCTTAAAATGCTATATAAAATGTGATTATTATCTATTGGTATAGGAATTCCTAGTGAAGAAACTTCTTGTACTAGTATAGATGTGCAACTATTTGCAAGATAGTTCCCCTAAGGAGCTCAATAGTTATATGAATTGTCTAGGAATCACATGTCCAGCATGTGTCAGAGATCCACTTGAACCTAGGCCTTCCTGTTTCTGAGGCAAGTTCATGATTCACTTTATTGCCTTACTTTGCTTTCTGTTGTAAGCCATAGCATATGAAGGGGATCCTCTGCAAAAGATTTATGGAAAGAGTGGGGCATGACTCACATAAGATAAGAAGGTATAGGAAATAGTCTGCTTTGGTGGAGGTTACTGGGGAGAAAGAAAGAGGGGGAACTGAAGGTTCTGTTTGTCTGTCTGTCCATCTATGTCTTGTATGAGGCTTAGGGAGCTGAACATCCTAAATATTTTCCAGGGGTGCAAAATTCTATCAGTAGAACTGCTGTTGTTTCTCTGCAAAGCACTTTTGAAAGAGGAAGGTCGGAGGTGAGAATATGTGGCAGTTATAGATTTGTTGCTGTACTGAACTGAGGAACTTTCTAGTTCACTAGCAGAGAATCCAATAGGGTCCTATCTGACTCAGTCAATGAATAAATTACTAGGAGGCAATGTAGGCTGTTTTGGAGGTCCCTACCAGCATCAGAACAAGGAGTAAGAAAGACCAGTAGGAAGATCCCACTAAGGTAGAATCAAGATGACAGACTGTGCTTAGCTCATCAGACTCCATAGGCTTGATACTTCCCCTCTTCCTCTACCAGTAGGAATCGTGAAGGGTTAGGGATTTTAACTGCGTCTATTTCATTCTCAGAAGAGGAGCCAGGGAAAGTGAAGCTCTGCCTCATAATAAGGGAAATTTAAAAAAATGTATGTATTTTGGTACCCTTTTGGTACCATTTATCTAATTTCATTAAATATTTGTTCCAACTATTCTTAGAAATTTGAGTAATTGGGAATGACACATTTAGCAGAGGTAGGGAGAAGGGGAAGATTTTCTTGAGTAGGTGTGTGTGTGTATGTGTGTGTGTGTGTGTATGTGTGTGTGTGTGTGTGTGTGTGTATAGGGGGTGATGAACAAAAATGGACATAAAAATCTCAAACTAAGGAGAATAATACCCCCCACAAAGGACAGAACTAAAGGGAAAGAGGCAGTCAGTTCTCTGAGCGCCTAAGAGAGCTTGACAGTTATAATCAACTCTCTCTGCTGCTGCTAAGTGACTTATCAGTGTGAGTGTTGGATCAGACTCTTGTAATTAACTAGAGCCCCCTGGCTTTTACCCTGATGAACCACAGAATGATCAAAGTATCACAATTACGTAGTGCCCTGTGTTTATTAATTTTAGTAGGTAAGAAAAGATTTATTAGTAAAGTCTTTTATGACTGATCCCAACACACTTCAAGAAATTGTCATTAAATTATTAATGTCCACATTCTGTGGATATTTTCTACTGCAAGAGAGTCAAAATCATATAGAAACAGATCCTTGCTGGCCACATAATGATTTGTTCAATCATTAAGTTGTATCCTATTTTTTGTGACCCTGTGGATCATAGCATATCAATGCTGTGTAAGGGGCCTTCTTGGCAAAGATCCCAAAGTAGTTTGGCATTTCCTTCTCCAATGAATTAAGGCAAACAGAGATTAAATGACTTGCCCAGGGTCACATAGCTAGAACGGATCTGAAGCTGAATTTGAACTCAAGGTTTCTTTATTCCAGGCCCAGTGTTCTATACTCTGAGCCACCTAGCTACCTCTACAGCTTGACCTAGAAAACCACGAATGAACTTTGTCTATGTTGTATTATATTTTTATTTATTTTGTTAAACATTTACCAATTACATTTTAATCTGGTTCAGGCCTTGGGAATGTGCAGGGCAAATGTTGTCTGCAGACCTTGGGTCTGATCTTTCTGTTCTACAGAAACTTATTAAATATCTTAATGAATGAAAATGCCACAAAATGATAAATTATTACATTTTTGAATCTACAGGCTTTTCCTGATGTGTGCATGTGTGTATACCTGTGTCTGCATGAAGTCATGATATATGTATATATATATATATGGCCTGTTTATAGATTTCTTCTCCTGAAACAATGTTTTCCTCTTTTGATCCTTCCTGTTTCAGGACTTGAGATGTAGTGAGATGAAAGTTTGGGCTTATGATCATTCATGTACATGTTATCTCTCCAGCCAGTTCTGGGATTTGTTTATATTCTATACTTCTGGGCATGGGCTTGTAGAGAGCTAAGATCCCTCGTGAGATAAGAGTTTTGATTCATAATTCTATTTATTTGGGGCAGAAGGTGGGGAATGGGGACTTTTTGGATGTGTGGCAAAGTCTAGTGCTAACAAAACCAGTTTAAGATTTTTTGAGTTGAAGGAGAAGTGAACATCTCAGTTTTTTTTCTCCATATTTAACTTTTGCCCCCTGAAATTATTTGAAGTTGATAAAATGAGACTTTTCAACAGACATTTAGTCTTTTATAAGAATTACTGTGGAAAAGACACTCAAACACTTAAAACTGGCATTAACAGAAACTTGGCAGAACTATAAAAAGCCATTACTAAATTTAATAGTGACAAGTTATGCATTAGCAGATAGAAAAAATCTTGGAAGTACATCAACAATAGTTTCAGATTACCCGAGTCCATTAGGTGCCACTCAGAGTTTATTCAACATTGTTTTTAGAAGAAGAATATCTAGTGATCTGTTTATGTATCAGATTTAAAGGGCTGTGTGAAATGATTTAGGTTAGATCTAAGGATACATTTTCTGACAGTGGGAATTGCCAAGCATTAGATTCTCTTTTTGGATAAAAGAGGATCTCATCATTTGGGATAGATAGCCTGAGTGTATTCTACTATGAAGCAAAGTCCTTAGGTCCCTTGAAATTCTATGAATGTTCAAGGGAACTCAGCCCTTAATACACTAGGGGAGTAGCCTCTTTTGCTGAATGATCATATTTAGAAGTGTTTTTTGATCATGTACATTTTGTAAAATTGGCATCAAAAGGTGAAAAGGAGTTGAAAGAACTGTTCTTACTTTAAATCAGATAACCGAAAAGGAGTGTATATACACGCATGTGTATGTACACACAACATACACACATGTATATACAATATACACTACTACATATGCACATAAATACCCATTTGTACCCATGCACACATATATGTATGTACACATATGTACACACATGTGCATACCCACATACACATAGATGCACATACATATTTGCATGCATGTAAATGAATTTATAGATACACATTGTGTGTTTGTATAGTTAACAGATCTTTTTAGAGTGTTAATTGGGATTTGCATAAAAGGAAAAATATAGTTACTGGGGCTACAAGCTAAAGAGGTGGTGGACTTTTCTCCCAGGGAGCAAAAAATACGCTAGCAGAATTGTCCACCCGAGGAAACCATAATGATAGAGCAAGAAGAGGAGGAGGATGAGCAAGAATCTTTGGTGGAGTTAAGAGAGCCTAGAAAGTCACCCGTGGAAGACTAGCTTCTTAAAGGACTTCAGGTATGACTGTGGAGTGAGGTGCCCTGACCATGAAGGTTCCCAGCACAGTCATGTTCCCTATGAATTTTCCCCACCACCCACGAAAGAATTGAATAAAATTCTTTTATTTATTAAATTCCTCGTGTATTCCCTGTTCACAAATGATTCCTGTATGTATTTGCTCTCCTTATGATGGTGGGTGAAATATGGGTGAATATATCCCAGTGTATGTGGGTTATCTTTCTTGCTGTTTATTTTGCTCTGCTATTTGTCCTTTTCTTTGAACTAAATGTCTTTGGATCATTTAGTTTTTTTTAAAAAATGTTGAGAACCTAGTAAGTTATAGTTTTGAGACCCATTAAGTGCACAAAACCTAGGGGAACTTTCTGGAGTATATGTGAAGATAGTCACAGAGTTATACATTCAATCTCTTTAATAAAGATCCTCTGACATTCAGTACAATAAACTATGTCCTTACTTACCAAATTTGTTACTGGAAGGCTTTAACTTTAAAGGCTCACCTTTTCTTCATCATCTAATATAAAGTGAATATGCAAATGTCCCTCAAAATTTATACTTTATTTGTATAACAAATGAATTTATTAAAATTCTAAAACTTGACTAACTCATGATTCTGTCTGCATGACTGAAGAAGGTACTAGAGCTACCCCAGAAATGCCACGTCTAAGATTTTCTAACTTTCCTATTACTATGAATTATAAACTTTTAGATATAAATGAGTAATGAGCATGAGTAATATCTATGAACCATAATAGAGTAATTTACTTACCTGGCAAATTGAGAATGATAATAGTTATCACCTGGCTCTTAAGGAGAGTGTACCAATTTTTAGAGCACATGTCTCTAAATGTGTTTGGTGATAGACCCCCTAGCAATAATTATCAGTGTGCTATCTATGAGAATATCTGATATAAGATAATGTAAGATTATAAAACATAGAATTGGGGAGAGTTGTCAACTCTTATCCTGAAATAATTTTGTCATGGTTTTCCTCTAAGGATTCTGATAGCGCATTTAAATATTGTCTATCATCAGCTCCTTGATAAAGATATACAAAATCTTAAAGAAATTGTGTTTGGAACCAACTAGATAAATCAATTGACAGTAAAGCTCTTCTAAAGTGTAAGGTAAATCAATGAAAAAATGTGATTCAATTAAAAAATACCTGATCCATACACAATTTTTTTTCCAGGAACATACCTAAAATGCAAAGTATAAATTGAACTAAATTTTTGAAAAAGAAAAACAGAAACACTTTTTACAGCTATCCCTTGCACATTGTGACTTTTCCCATCACAGTTTTGATTTATTGCAGGCTGGCATAACAAATTAAATAGGAGGTTTTGGGGAGTTTTGTGGAAACTGCAGACACGTGAAGGCCATCAGATGGCAAAGAGCTTATGACCAAATACTTACCCCAAATTTTATAGTGAGGTACTGTAAATAACCCATAAAAGGAAAAGAAAAAATCAGACTTCTCTGGCATGGAAGGAGGACCTAAAATTTTTATGAGGATTTTCCAGATCAAGGGGGCACTGTAACCTTACCTCCCATGATGTGAAAGGGATAACTGAATATGAAATCATACAAATAAGAAGGAAAAAGATAATAAGTGGGCCATATCCTATAGGTGAGACCTTTTTGGTCTGCTTAGACAGCCAGTCACAAATGGATGATCTAGGGTACTAAATGGACCCCCCAAAACTTTTAAAGTTCCTCACTTATTTGTTGGACTAAACCTTTGGTCAATAACAATGACTGTGGACCTCATCTTCTTGTCTCTGCTATGCTAATAATAACTAATATTTTAAACCTTTTAAAGATTTGCAAAACATATATATGTGTATATATGTGTATGCACGTACACACACACTCATTTGATACCTACAATATCAGCTTGTGAAGGTGATATTTTTATCCTTATTTAATAGACAAAGGAACTGAGGTTAAGAAGTTTTGTGACTTACCAGGATCACACAGCTAACCAGTATCTGATAGAGAATCTGAATTCAGTTCTTCCTGACTTGAAGTGCAGAACCTAATGGTTATGATAAGATTACAATGCCTACATGGTGACTTCTAAGATCTTTTTCTGCTCTTAGATCCTGTGTTCCTAAGTTATACCTTCTTATTTAAACAGTAACTTATGCCAAAAATTTTTCTAATCTTGTGAAGTACCATCCTATACCCTCAAACTAAACTATACTAAACTGTGGTAATTCAATACCAATTGCTGTTCAAGTTTGAAAAATTAATTTTGTATTACTGTATTCAACAATGAACAAGCAAATGAAAATTAGAATTAATGAAAATTAATATTCTTAGCTGATCTTCCCATAGAATTTTCAGGTCCCTATGTTTTCCCTCTCAGTAGCTTAGCAACTGCAACTTAATCTTTGTTTTGAGGGGGAAATTTCTTCTAGGTTTTGCAGAAATAGGCAATGGGGATTGCAGGGGTAGGATGAAATCACATAATATCCTTTAACTAAATTTCCATTTAGTCTTTAGTCCATCCCTTTCTTCTTTTTTGATTTTTGAAATATTAAAATAGCATCAGAGATTTTGAACTTAGTTTGCATTCCCAGAATGCTTCTTGGTATTCTACTATGGATAACTTTTGATCATCAACACCCAAAGGAATCTGTGGTGGGGAGACTGGGATGGAGCTAGTAGGAGAATTTCTTTTCTGAAGATTGTACCCTGGAGAACTATGGATTTTTCTGTGGTACCTCCCTTTGATATCTTTATTCAGCAATATATCCTCCACATACAACTCAAGTGGACAGTTAAGAGCATTTTTCACTACAGTGTATCTTAGAATATTCTTAGTTTAATATAACCTAATTCAGCCATAAAAGTAATTTTGTCCAATAACCTGATTATGAACATGCTCACAATGTTTACCAGTGTCACTGGAGAAATCCTGGTCCTGGGTAAAGATTT
Source organism: Bettongia penicillata ogilbyi (assembly GCA_023548195.1). Classification (NCBI taxonomy): domain Eukaryota; kingdom Metazoa; phylum Chordata; class Mammalia; order Diprotodontia; family Potoroidae; genus Bettongia; species Bettongia penicillata. The sequence continues at coordinate 2,465,513 of JAJHZJ010000020.1, read as the reverse complement.
TAGGATATAAGAATGAGAAGATAACTTAGAAATGTTCTTTTCATAGAATCACAAGATTGAGAGTTAGAATGAACCACAGAGATCAACTCATCCAACTCTTTCATGTTATAGATGAGGAAACCAAGGCTCAGGGAGACAAAGTGACTTGCCCACCACCACATAGGTAATAAATGGCAAAAGTGGGACTCATACCTAAATCTGGCTCTTAAACACAGTCAGGGAATAAGGGAAACTAGATACAAAAACGACTTGCTTGAAGTCACAAAATTAGGACTCCTACTACATACATCATCTTTCCTCTAATTTTTTTTGCAAGAGCAAATAGTTCTAAAAGGGTTAGCTCCAAGTTCCATATATCTATGGTAGCAACAATAGCGATAACTTACGTTTTTACTATCTTCAAATTGTTTTCACATATATTATGGCATTTGATCCTAGCAAGTCTGTTATGTGAGATAGGCCCACTATTGATCTATATCCTCTTACACTTAAGTTTAATGTTTACACATCTAAGCAAGAAAAGATGAGAAAAGATTGGAACAGTTAATGCTGCAGCGCTCTAATTTCACCGCTGCTGCAGCTGTGAAGTGGTTCAATCAATCTGAAAAACAATTTGAGATTGTGCTGGGACAGTGACTAAAATGCCTGTTCCCTTTGACCCAGAGATCCCAGTGCTAGGCATACGCCCGAAGGGGCAGTTCTATATACACCAAAACATTTATAGAATCATTGTTTGCAGGAACAATTAATTTGAAACAAACACATGCCCAGTGACTTAGGAATGGCTAAATTAATTGTGATATATGAATGTAAAGAACATTACTGTGAGTTAATGACAATGAAGATGGAGGAATACAGAGAAACATGGGCAAATTTACATGAATTGATGCAGAGTGAAGTGATCAGAACAGAAAAAAGTATGTACACAATGATTACAACAATATAAATGGAAACAACAGCAACAAAAATGTGAAATTGCAGGTTATGTATTAATGAAATTGGATTCTGATTATTAATGATGTGGTTTGGAACCAAAGCAAAAATATGAAAATGTATTTCCCTCCCTTGTTTGCAGAAGTGTGGTACTAGGGGTATAGAATAGTCTACAATGTTGGACTTGGTTAATATGTTGGATAGTGTTGTGGAACTTCCCCCACTTATTTTTTTATATGTTTTGAGTGATGGATCACAAGGAAGGGTGGGAAATAAACAGGTGTGTGTTGATAAATGCTTAACAATCATCTTCCAAAAAAAAGTAGAACACATTTTGAAGTTTAACTGCATTATTAATGCTTTTTAAAAATCTATACAACCAATTAAACAAAAAAAATCAAATCCTGATTTCAGAGATACAAATGCTCACAGCAAAATTCAACCATCAGCTCTCACCAGCTGGTTGCACATTCTTGGTTATCTACCTACATCTACAACTTTATCTGAAAATTTAGTCATTTGTACATTCCTCTATCCATCCATCCCTATCTATCCCAAGTCCAAGTTCCAGATATTTTAACCATTTTTGGTCAAAATCAAAGCTCACAATCTCCCACCAATATTTTTTCTAGTAAGCCAGAGGACACAATTCAAATCAAAGGCATTTAATAATAGCATAGCAAGAAAATAACAATAAAGCATTCCTTACATAATTCTGTACCCATTCTTCCACAAATATATATCTTATCATCAATGTGAAGAGTAGATATACTTAAAAAATATGTATGTAAATTGGAGACACAATATATATATATATTCTGCAGTAAGTAGCCCTAAATTAAAATGGGGCACCAGACCAAAACCTGGGGTATATTGAGGTGTTTAGTTGTTTTCTTTTTGAACAAATAATAATTTTATTTCTGGTTTTCTTACAGAGAAAATTGCAAATACAAGATGAAATCTCACACATGTTTTGGCTCTATTTCTATGTAAAAATCCCCATTCTTTTTTCTAATTTGAAGGTTAAAATTTCAAAATAACCTCAGCAAGAATTCTGAAATCAATTGAAATTTATCTCTGTAATGAAACAGGTATGACCAACTTGAAATAGAATATTTTCATGTTTTATTATTGATAACTTTCCACTACCATGACTTAAAGGAATTTGTGTTAGGGGAGAATAGTACAAAAAAGTATTTGTTCTACACAGAATATAACTTATTCTACTACTTATTATTTCATCTCTGAGAGATTGTTTTTTCCTGGGTTCAGAGCAATTACTAATGGAGAAAGAGACTAGCAAAGCAATTTCTGAACATTCTGACATTCTTTATGCCAGGTCTCATCCCACCCTTTTCTCTATATCACTATCACCTCTACTACAACGAGTACCTTCTTGACCTCTCCCTTTTCTGTTTCTGTTTGTGAGTAGTCTTCCCCCATTACATGATAAAGTTTTTGAGGTCAGCAACAGTCTTTTGTCTTTCTTTGTGTTATGAACACAGGACCTGTAATGTTTGCACTAACTGATTAAATATGCTAGTTTCCGTTTTTGAAAGGGGAACCAGACAATAGAATGGCACAACTAGTCAATCAGGAGGACTTCTGATGCCTAGGACTACTGGGCATACTAACAATCCTTTGTAGTGACCGAGAATAAATCCAGATGGACCTGCAGAAAGTCAGAAACTCTGAAGACAATAAAGCTCATACCACGTTTGAAGCAGATCTTCAGTCATTTGGTGGTTTATGGGCCTTCAAGAGATATCCTTATTTTTGGAGACTTGCCTAATTGTTGGTTATAGAGCTCTTGGAAACATCCTGTTTTATGGTTTTTGAAGATATCCCCTTATCTTATTGTCTGTGCTCAAGCCTTGAACTGTGGACTGCTTTTCTCACTTCTCCTGTTTCCTGGATCTCTCCCTTCCCTTGAGAATGGGACTCCTTGCCTTATTCCTTTCTAGGATATGCCCAAATTCCTGCCTTTTCTCCTCAATTCTCTGCCTTCCTTTGTTTAAAAAGTATAAATACCTCACCCCTTTCCAGCTGGGCTTGGAATAGATGCAGATCCTATCTCACTGTTCTAGCTTGCAAGCTCCATTGTAGGCAATAAATGCAATCATAATCTTTGTAAACTGTGATCCATAAAATGGCTCATTCCAGGTACCCCTTTTTGGACCTAGGGTTTCTTCCATTTTAACATTTCACAGGGGTTTTTAATTTAACAGTGCTTAGTGCTTAGCACAGTGCCTGACACACGCACACAGTAAACAGACTTTTGATAAATGTTTATTGACTGACTGACCCTTACCCCTTTCAATCAGGTTTAAGTACAGAAGTCACACTATAGTTTGAATGATTCTATTTGTATTCTGTGGTAACATCTTTTGGCTTTCTGTTTTCCATTTGCTGACCTTGTCATGTTATGCTTCCATGACATAGGAGCTGGTGGCCAGATGGACAGACACCAGGACTACTGCTGCTGCTACTACTACTACTACTACTACTGCTATTACTACTACTATCCAGTATCCAGAAGTTGTAGTATCATGAGAGGACAATAAACAGAAGTCACTACTATGAGTGAGGTTCTGATAATGACTTAGAAGTTGGGGGTGGGAGTCATGAAAATATCCAGAATGTCTGAGTTTGCCACTTATTGTGTATCCCATTGGAACTTAGAAACTGTTTGTGGTCCTGAAATAGGGAGTGGATCCTCCTTTTCCTTCTTCCTTTCCATCAGCTACAGCAAAGTGTGATTAGGATTCTATTTGACCAAAGTAAGGAATGAGCAAAAACTAGAAAGAGTCAACAAGAACTATGGTCTACCTTTTTTTTAATATAAATTTATTTATTTAGCTTTTTAAATTCATTTTCACAAAATTTTGGGTTCCAAATTTTCTCCCCATTTGTCCCCTCCCCCACCCCAATACACCAAGCATTCTAATTTCCCTTATCAACAATCTGCCCTCTCTTCTATCATCCCTCCCTTCTCTTGTCCCCATCTTCTCTTTTGTCCTGTAGGGCCAGATGACTTTCTATTCCCCATTACCTGTATTTCTTATTTCCTAGTAGCAAGAACAATACTCAACAGTTGTTCCTAAAACTTTGAGTTCCAAATTCTCCCCATCCCTCCCTCCCCACCCATTCCCTTTGGGAAGGCAGGCAATTCAATATAGGCCATATCTGTGTAGTTTTGCAAATGACTTCGATAATAGTCATGTTGTATAAGACTACCTGTATTTCCCTCCATCCTATCCTGCCCCGCATTGTTTCTATTCTGTCTTTTGATCCTGTCCCTCCCTGAGTGTTGACTTCAAATTGCTCCCTCCTCCCATTGCCCTCCCTTCTATCATCCCCCCCCTCTTGCTTATCTCCTTCTCCCCCACTTTCCTGTATTGTAAGATAGGTTTTCATACCAAAATGAGTGTGCATTTTATTCCTTCCTTTAGTCCAATGTGATAAGAGTAAACTTCATGTTTTTTTCTCACCTCTCTTGTTTTTCTCTCCATTAAAAAGTCTCCTGCTTTCCTCTTGAATGAGAGATAATTTACCCCATTCCATTTCACCCTCTCTCCTCCCACTACATTTCTCTCTCACTGTTTACCTTAATTTCTTTTAAGATATGATCCCATCCTATTCAATTCACCCAGTGCTCTTTGTCTCTGTGTGTGCATGCATGTGTGTATGTGTGTGCGCACACATATACATGTGTGTGCATGTGTGCGTGTGTACATGTGTGTGTGTGTGTGTGTGTGCAGTCCCACCAACTACCCAGATAGTGAAAAGTTTTAAGAGTTACAAATATTGTCTTTCCATGTAGGAATGTAAACAGCTCACCTTTGTTAAGTCCCTTATGACTTCTCTTTGCTGTTTGCTTTTTCATGCTTCTTCTCATTCTTGTGTTTGAAGGTCAAATTTTCTTTTCAGCTCAGGTCTTTTCGTCAAGAATGCTTGAAAGTCCTCAATTTCATTGAAAGACCATATTTTCCCCTGAAGTATTATACTCAGTTTTGCTGGGTAGGTGATTCTTGGTTTGAGTCCTAGTTCCTTTGACTTCTGGAATATCCTATTCCATGCCCTTCGATCCCTTAATGTAGAAGCTGCTAGATCTTGGGTTATCCTGATTATATTTCCACAATACTGGAACTTTTTCTTTCTAGCTGCTTGCAATATTTTCTCCTTGACCTGGGAACTCTGGAATTTGGCCACAATATTCCTAGGAGTTTCTCTTTTTGGATCTCTTTCAGGTGGTGATTGATGGATTCCTTGAATACTTATTTTGCCCTCTGGTTCTAGAATATCAGGGCAGTTTTCCTTGATAATATCATGAAAGATGACGACTAGGCTCTTTTTTTGATCATGGCTTTCAGGTAGTCCCCTAATTTTTAAATCATCTCTCCTGGATCTATTTTCCAGGTCAGTTGTTTTTCCAATGAGATATTTCACATTCTCTTCCATTTTGTCATTTTTTTGGTTTTGTTGGGTGATTTCTTGATTTCTCATAAAGTCATTAGGCTCCACCTGTTCCATTCTAATTTTGGGAGAACTATTTTCGTCAGTGAGCTTCTGAGCCTCTTTTGCCATTTGGCTAATTCTGCTTTTGAAAGCATTCTTCTCCTCATTGGCTTTTTGAACCTCTTTTGCCAATTGAGTTAGCCTATTTTTCAAGGTGTTATTTTCTTCAGCATTTTTTTGGGTCTCCTTTAGCAAGGTATGGACCCATTTTTCATGCTTTTCTTGTATCTCTCTCATTTCTCTTCCCAGTTTTTCCTCCACCTGTCTAACTTGATTTTCAAAATCCTTTTTGAGCTCTTCCATGGCCTGAGCCCATTGGATATCTATTTCAGATGTTTGGGATACAGAGGCCTTGACTTCTATGTCTTTCCCTGATGGTAAGCATTGTTCTTCCTCATTCAAAAGTAAAGGAGGAAACATCTGTTCACCAAGAAAGTAACCTTCTATGTTCCTATTTTTTTTCCCCTTTTCCGGGCATTTTCCCAGCCAGTTACTTGACTTTTGAAATTCCTCTCCACCCCAGCCTCACTAGTGCTTGGGGTATGAGATTCAAATGCTGCTTCCCAGCCTCAGGGCTTTCAGCTGTGGGTCCAGCTGCTCTTCAGGGCAAGATTAAATTCAGGTTCTCAGGTAGGGGCAGGGCTGCCACCTAGGCTCAGTACCCTCAGGGGGTTTATGTGGAGATCTTCAGTAATGGATCTGAGGTCCTGTCTGCTCCAGGAGCCCCTGTCCACCACTGCCTCTGCCACTTCCTCCCGAGGGGCCTGAGTTATGGAGACACCCTCCCCCCCTCTCGGCCAGTCCAGAAGTCTCTCTCACTGACCTGTAGTGCCTCTACAAAGGGTGGAGGGACCTTCGTGGCCACTGGAGGTTCCATCCCTGAAGCCTGCTCAGATCTGCTCCTCTCATGGCCATGCGGCCAGGATAGGGCTGGGCTCTGCTGTTCAGTGTGCAATGGACCTTTGGTCCCTGTTTTTCAAGGCTCTCTGGAACAGAAATCTCCTCCGCTGCGTTGCTGCCTGGCTTCCACTGCTCCAGAATTTTTGGGGAGTTCTTTTTACAGGAAATTTATGGGTTGTGGGTTCAGAACTAGCATATGTGAGTCTTTTTACTCTGCCATCTTGGCTCCTCCCCCTGGTCTATCTTTATTGGGAAGGTCTTGCGTGATACCAGATCCAAGAAATTGCCTCACTTTTCCTAAGATTGAGTGGCATTAGTTCCTCAGGCACATAGTTTCTGTGAGGTCGGACACCTAACTGATAACCAAGCATGATGATACGATTACTGTTTAGCATGGCAAACTTTCTGCCCTAAGATTGGGGAAGAGGGACAGTGTGCTAGTGGGAGGTATGTGAGCACCACACAGGAAAGGTGGATGCTCCAATTGACATGAGAACCTACACTGGACATAAGGAGCTCCCTTGTCCTCAGGGCATCACATGGTGTCACTCCAAGGACAACATGGAATAGTGGCTCCCATGTCCAGATTGGAAATAGATTCCGCATCCAACTTCTGCTGTTCTCATAATGGCTACAAATTTGGTTGAGTTCAGCAATGGGAATATAATGTCTCTGATGAGTGCTGACATGCCCCATAGACAATTATATACAGTGGGCAGTGCTCTGGAAACAGGTGTTAGTTCTGGTTCTATTCAGGTTTAAATGAGGCATTTATAAGTCACTGAAGTTAGCAAAAAGAGGTTTACTTAGCTCTACCATAGCAAGGACATGAAAGAAAGATACAGCGGCACTTAGCTTCTAGAAATATCACCTACTTCTTTTCATTCCTCTAACTCCATCTTGATACTGTATGGAAACTCACCTGGTCTACAGAGCAGGACTTGGTGACTCTTCTGGTCTTCAAAGATAGATTTGTCCTGATTCCACAGAAGTGGGATTATTTATATCCTTATGTGCCCAGGAAGCTTCAAGTCAGATCATTTTGACTCAAAGTCCAGTACTCTATTCACTAGACTACTGAGTCTAGCTGCTGAGTAGCAACAAGGGTCCTCCTATAACAGGTAAACAAGTGCTTTTTTCAGAATTGTATAGGGAGTGACTACCCTAGGATATCTGTCAGAGGTTCAACTTATCCTGGTCTTTATGGACAGAGACTTCTAAAATCATGAGTCAACCCCTTGTCCCTTATATGAGCTATCACTTGACTTAGGGGCTTTGTCACCATGATTCAGGTCATCAACGTAACTTCTTCAATGTAGTGATGGATATGACTTTATACAGAGCAAGTATTATTTCATTATTTGTCTTTTTATCTCCAGTGCCTAGGAGAGTGCCTGGCATAGAGTAAGCATTTAGTAAATCCGTGGCGATAGAGCCAAAGGCTTTCCTCCCTTTTTTATTACATCATAAATTACGTAATTATCTCACTCAGCATCTGAACGTGTAAGTACAGTGGGTAGCAAACTGAGAAAAGGAGACCATATAAAATGAGGATTCCAGACCTAGCAACAGATGTTAGTATCTTTAGCAACATTCTAGTTCATCCTCTGGATTAATTTCAGATCCAGACAGTCAAGATTAATTCTAATTTCTTGGTATTGTAGCAAGGTCTTGTTTACCTATGTATTTGCTGTCTGAGAATTTTTTAGTGGCTAGCTGTGATACGCCAATCTTAATCAATTGCTCAGTATTTATTAAAGGTCTATTTTGTGCCAGGCATTGTGGACACAAAGATAAATGATGAAATGATGTCCACTCTCAAGCATTAACTATATAGTGGGTATTATGTCTTAACACTTGGATACAAAAAAGCAAAAATATAGTCCCTACTCTTGAGGAGCTGTTATTCTAATGGGGGAAATGATATGCAATCAATTGTATACATATCCAATACATACAGGGTAAATGAGAGGTAATCTCAGGGAAGAGGCAGTGGGAATGGGGAGGGGTAGATAGGGAAAGGTTTCTTGCAGGTGGGATTTGAGCTGAGCCTTGAAGAAAGCCAGTAAATAGGTATACATTAAATATAAATGTAAATACACGTATATATTCATATGATTAAATACAAATAAGTGCAGAGTAGTTAAATATAAGTCAATCAGTGAGTGTGGTAGACACCAGGAGTTGAAAGGATCAGGAAAGATTTTATGTAGAAGGTGGTGCTTGAGCTTATTCAGGAATAAAGAAAGTGATCACAGGACTTGGAGGTGAAGAGGCAGATGGCCAGTATAAAGATGTGGAAATGGAGTGGGAGAACAGAGTAAAGATCTGGTCAAATCATAGAATATGGGTCTGAGAGTAATGTACAGTTGAGACTGGAATGAGAGGTTGTAGCTAGGTTGTAAAGGGATTTAAAAGTTAGAAAAGATAATTGGGAGTCACTGAAGGGTGAGTAGAGGAGTGACATGGTCAAATTCACAATTAAGGAAAGCCATTTGGGTAAGTTTTTGGCAGATAAACTGGAATAGCGGGAGACTTTATTTATGGAGACCAGTTAGGAGGTATTTGAAACAGTCTAGGTAATAAGTGATGAGTCTGAACTAAGGTGGTAGGTATGTGAATGGAGAAAAAATATCTTTCTCATATGTATATATGCATATACACACATACACACATATATGTATATATGTGTGTGTATATATACATATACATATACATACACACACACACACACACACACACACACACACATATATATATATATATATATATATATATATATATATATATACATGTATGTCAGGAAGAAACTGGCAAGTGGCTAGAGTGTCCCCTGATTAGCAATTCATATATTACAGTTATCTTTTGATAATTAATACAGTGCCATTCTATAGGTTTAGGGAAGTTAACAATAAAAGGTACACCACCGAAGAGGTCCCCTTGGGGGAGGGGGAAGTGTTAACAAATATCACAAACAAATCTTAAAGTGCTTCTGAAATGTCTATTTTAGTGGACTGGAACAAAGCCATTTTTCTGAAAAGCATTAACTGCTTTGCCATTCATTCTTTTGACCAAGTTTTAGGTTACTGACTTTTTAAGAAATTATATGACATTTGGGTCCAGATTTTCTTTAATTGAAATTAAAATTACAAATAGCAAAAGGTAAATGAAAAGATCTAAAGTAAGCATAAGGTTGTAGTTTCTTACCAACTATGAATAAATGACATGAAAGGTATTATTAATTATATATGTGTGTGTGCGTATACATATATACACCTAAATATGTCTAATAGAAACCTTGGGGAGGAGAGGGAGAACTTATTCCAGCTTGCAAGTCAGGTACCCAAAGGGTAGCTAAATTTCCTATTTAGAGTCCAAAGGTTAATCTTGAGATACTGGGGCTATTATTCTAATGCTAATTGTTTTGAGCTTCCATTGCAGTGTATGTTCTTGTATCCCCTTGAATACCAATCACCCAGTACCAATTATCACTTCAAAATTATTTAACTAGTGATAAACACACTAAAATAAATTTAATCAGTTGATTCCTCTTTAGTATGATTAAATATTTAATATGATTATCTTTTACAAAGGAATATTTACTGAAAGATGTAGTAAGAATCAAAATAGAAACATGCTCTCCTGAATTGGGAGTTTTTTCTCCCCTGTACCACTACAGTCCTTGAGGAGAGTGAGCTCAAACTTCAAGTAATTGCTATAAAATTTTTGTTTCAATGAAGTTCACTTCTGAATGCACCACTGTGATGAACAGGGTCAGTTCCTCATTTATAGAACACAAATCTCATTTCCAGGTTGATCCTCTGCTGGGCTGAGGCAAACAGATCAGTCTTCAGTGCTTCACTGGCACTCTTGTCAAACCTGACTATGGCTGCTACAGCATCCTTTACCATGGACTCTTGTCACTGGACCTCTGATGACTCCTTCAATCTACAATCTCACAAGACCCTGTACCAAAGAAAAAAAAGACATAAATGGGAGATAGTCCTTTCTAGAAACAGGCTTGCCTAAGAGCACATTTGCTCATGGGACAGCCTGTTAGGAGGTAAGGGGAGTAGGGAGGAGTATATCACTCCACTAACCTTCTAGAGCTCAGAGTCATCCTCACCATATGACCAGCAGGAAGGAAAAAAAGAGAAAGACAAAGAGTTTTTTGCATTAGAGTGTTTTGTTTTCTCAGTTACAGCTCAGCAGCCAACCAAAAAGTCCCTCTAATCTCTTCAGAAGTAGATAAGTAGATTGGAAATTGTCAAAACTTGAACTCCTCATGCTCTAATTTGAGGCCTTTCCCTCATCTCTCATTCTATGTCATGTACTTTCAGAAGGAGACTCGCCAAACCTGTATGTTTGCTTGTTTCCAAAAGTGGGCCTTCATTGGTTCATTCTCATATAGATACTTATACACACATGTATACATGGACAGAGTTTCCTCTCATTTCATACCATCTAAATATTCAGTACTTTTTTTGTTTGTTTCCATAAAGACTTTGATCTTTGGTAGTCTAGAAATCACTATATATGAGGCCCTGTTTAAAGGAGGGAAATATATTGTTTTCTAAGCCATCTTTTCTCTATTTGGTCTTCATTTCCTTATATGATGTATAATGAGAGGAAATTCTATCCAGACTCATAGATATATAATACAACTACTGAGGCTCACTACCTACTTATTGATCCTAATCCTTGCTTCCTGATGTCAGAATTAACAGTGGTGAAAATAAGTATTATTAAATTAATTATTTAAAAAACATACGTGTAAGAAATGGTGATATTCTCTTTCAAAACTTATGACTGAGGGTTTTTAACCAGGCTTCTCCAAAACTTCCTGAGCAAAGTTGTAGCTAGTTTCATTAAGTGAGGGAGAAGATGAAAGCCATTACAGTACTGTATATTCCAGTATAACAAACACGTTTTTCACCCCAGTTATCTTCATATTTCAGGTGAATTTGTTCATAAGTTGGCATCCTAAGAATTGCCTCAATTCTTCATTCACCTAGGCATAGGTCATTTGGCCAGCTGGTTTAAATATTTTGAAAAAATTACTTTTCTTAAAGGACTAGTAGAGGGCTCATAAAATAAGGGACACACATTGTGAAGATGATTGACACTAATGTATGAAGGAATGATAGCAACATGATTTATTAATCTGGAAAGATAAAAAATAAAACCTAACACCTGATGGTTCTACTTACATATATTTGTTTCTCTTGAGAGAACAACAGAATAAACAGGAAATTAAGATCACAAGTTCATCTTAGTATCTGGATTTTCTTATCTCTGTGACTTTAAGTCATAGCTGTCATTTTTTTGCCCTTTCATTTTCTGAAGTTTAATTGCATGCACTATCTCACATCTGAGTGACTAGTTAGTGTCAAAATGCTTTAAAAAAATCAAAACTGAGCTGCAAATAAAACTGACATATGTCAAAATATCAACTTACATCTTCCTTCAAAGGCAATAATTTGCGCAACCAAGCTATATGGGATTACATTAGCTCACTACAATTTTGACAGAGGCAGACTGTTTGCCCAAATCCTTGGAATACTGATAGGAATGTGATTACAGCTGGAACAAAAGAGGAGTCTGAATACAAACTTGGGAGAACCAGAAAGCCTTTAGTGTCTCTCATTGTTTGCAGCAGGATTCTAAATCTCATTCAAGCAGATGACTCTGATCTTCATATCAATGCAGGAATGGGAAAAAATAGAAGAGACAGAAAAGCTGTTCTCTGAGTGAACTGATTTTGTTATCATGTTACCAGTAAGAGACCAGTTAAGATATTCAAATATAGGGATCAGTGCTTGTTGATTGTAAGAGCCCCTAAACATGTGAAATATTCTCTTGTCATTTGGTAAAATGTTAACATCAGATCAGAAGACACAGGAAATAGTATTTTACTCAGCAGACTGAATTCTTCTGGCAAAACAGTCTAGACTTTTCACATAACATTCGCTATCACCTCTATTCTTTGCAATTTTTAATAAGCTAGTTTGTTGTCTAATGTGCCAGGAATCTTCCATTCTGCTAATTGGTGAGAAGTTACCAGGTCAGCAACGGAAGGGAGTTCATATAAAATAGAAATTATGGTTGTGATGCTTTTTTTGCTTACTGCATCAGAAATATTTGCAAGTTTTTTACTCTTTTTAGTAGATGAGGTTACTCATTGTGTTGAGATAGTTATTAATCTCTCTTTGTGTTTAGCAGCTGAACAAATATAAACTTTAATATAATGCTTGGGCAATGCTTTCATTCAATTTGGCAAACATTTTTTAATTCCCTCTATGTGCAAGGTACTGTGCCAGGTTCTGGGGTTACAGACATGAAAAATTATATATTCCTAACTTCAAGGAGCTTATAGTTTAACAGAGTAACTAATATTAAGTATCCAAAGAAGTTAGGATAAGACAGAATGTGATAGAAATTCTTATTATAGAATCTCAGTTTGACATAGAGTTCCAACCACCAGACTAGGCAATCACAGATTAAAGATACTCTGTGGATCTGCCCTTGTCCACAAGTCTTTACTAATGCATTTACTTTTGCAAGTAAGCTAGAATACACAATTAGTTCAAAACTTCTATAAACCTGAAATACACATTCCCACAAATAGACACACAAGCAGTGGGAAGACAGGACACACATGGGGAAAATACAAGGTGAGGAACAAACACACTGTAAAACTGTATGACTATATGAAAGGGCAACTCTTACCTTCAATCCTGAAGGGTTGTTGATGTTGTCTAATAATGTAATACTGTCTGCTCAGTCTCTTCTTGCTGGTATTAGGTGGCAGACAGTCTCTGACTGGTATTTAAGAGAAGTATATATTATCTGTGAGCATCTCTCTTTGCGGGTCTCATGTGGCCATGTTGAACATCACTTTATTGGTGTTGTGGTCTCTGTCATATTCAACTTCACTGGTCACAAAATTGGGAACTTTCTGTCTGCTTCTGGCTTCCAGTTGGGGTCCTGTGCTGGGCAACTTCCTCTTCTTTACAGGAACACATTCTGACTTTGTACCTTTTGCTTCTTTAAGATGGAGGACTGGATGCTTCATCCAAAACTTGTTAATGCTTGAAGAATCCCTCTCCCTTCAAAGAGTATTTCTTCCTTAGAGGTACAACAATTACAGTTAGATGAATGACAGAAGAGAGAACCCTGCCAAGATAAATGCTGGAGAACACTTCCTTATGGCTCTTACCTGAATGAATCTGGTGGAAGGGAAAGGGACCTTTAGAGGGAGTTACAATGAACTGGACCTGGAGGAAGATTCAAGTTCAAATGTGACCTCAGACATATACTAGCTATGTAACTTTGGATATGTCATTTATCCTGTTTGCCTCAGTTTTCTTAATTGTTAATTGGGAATGATAAGGGCAGTTACTTCACAGGGCTGTTGTGATCCATTACCTGGCACATAGTAGGCATTATGTATCCCTTCCCCCTTTCAGCTTTTGGCTGAAAAGCCCTTCCAAGAAGAGAAGAATTGTGTGCCTGTGATAATTGATGGAGATGTCATAATAGTTTTAATCTTGCGGATGTTGATGCACTAGGAAATAAATTTCTGAGTTTTGAGTTTCCATGGACAGGCATATCCTGCCTAGGAGAAGGGACATGAGAGCTCCTAGGGGCAGCTGACACTCAGAGGGAGGGAAGATCATATTCTTAGATAAAATGGCACATTCATTGAGGAGAAGAGTGATTAGGGGAAACCAGGGAACAAATCATTTGGGACACATGGCAGTTCTACCATGCAATGCTGCCTCTATCCAACCTTACTTCTCTATGAATTCATATAGCTGAAAGTGAGACACAGAAGAAAAAAAATGGGAGGCAAGAGTTATAAAGAAACCTAGAAAATCTGAAAAGGTAAAGTTTGTTAGAAATTTTAATCACATGAAGAACAGAAAGAGATGAGAGAAAGGAATGAATAAGGGTATAGATCATGAATCAGAATACAACATTTCAGAAAAGGCTAAAAGGGAAGGGAATTAAAGAAGAGAATGAAGAAAAGAAAAACTTCATAGATGTAGATGCAAGAGAAAAAAAAGAAAACCAGCTAACACGAAAAAGTTGGAGGGGGGATTTTGAACTAAACGTTTAACAGAGAGAAGAAAGAGATGAGAAAATTGGGAAGTATATAACAAAATAAATAAAAGAAAAGTAAAGTTCTAGAACAAGGAAAATGGTTGATAAAATGGAGCATGGGATGTGTGCATGGGGCAAAGGAATAGTGTTTGGGGGAATAGTGTTATATTAAAGTAGGAAGTAAGTAAAACCTAATGTTGGGACAAGGTGTTAACTTATAGTAGAGAAGAAAAAAAAGTCTAAAAACCAATACTAAAAAAATGGAGAAAACAGAAACCTTTTATAAAGGGCAGGTAGGTGGCATAGTGGACAGAATGCCAGGTCGGGTGCCAGGAAGACTCATCTCCTTGAGTTCAAATCTAGCTTCAGATACTTATTAGCTGTGTGATTCTGGGCAAGTAACTTACCCCTGTTTGCCTTGGTTTCCAGAAAAAAACAAAAACAACAACAATCTCTCATAAATCCAATAAAATGAAAGAGGGGCAGGATGCCCAAGAAATAAAGAATGAGAATTTAAAGAGAAACTTTTTTTACAAAGTAGAAATGAAGGCGTACTGCTTCCACAATGAAATTTATACTATGAAGCAGTAATTATTAAATCAATTTGGTTATGATTTAAATTTTTTAAAAAGTTGATCAATAAAATATACCAGATAAGGAGGAATCAGAAATAACTGAACTCAATAACCCAGTGTTTGATAAACTTGAAAAAAACTACTTATTTTTCAAGAATTTCTCGGAAAACTGGAAAGCAATCTGGCAAAAATTGGGTTTGGACCACAAACATACCAGATATGATCTGAACATTGAAGTTCATACAAGTAAAAAAGTAGAACACATGTTGATCATACACCTTTCAAACCATGTCCTGGGGGTGGATTTTTAACAAACAAGAGATAGAGGCAATTACAAGAGAAAAATAATTTTGATGACATAAAATTGAAAAGCTTTTGCACAAATAAAATTAACACAGCTAAAATGAAAGAATCCCTCAAAGGTGTGGGAAAGGGGGAAGCACTATATAAAATATCTCTGATAAGTGCTTGGTAGTCAAGATAGATGTGTGTTCATCCTTTGTTGCCAAAGAAGGCCATGCCATCGGAGAAATAATGACATGACTCGCACTTGACTTTGTTTTGAGTGAGGTAGAGTTGTGCAGGTCACCAGCCTCACTTCTCCTCCAGAGCCATCTGAATCCAGTGACCAGATATTCATCAGGATGACTGCAGATGACCCAGGATGAAGCAGTTGGGGTTAAGTGACTTGCCCAAAGTCACACAACTAGTGAGTGTCAAGTGTCTGAGGTGAGATTTGAACTCAGGTCCTCCTGACTCCTGCATTGGTGCTCTATCCACTGAACCACCTAGCTTCCCAGGCAAGAGAGATAGACAACTAAAAAATATATGACCAGAAGTTATTCTCTAAGAAAAGTCATCAAATAACATGGACAAACATTTCTCAAAAGGAGAATTGTAAACTATTAAAAACTATATGAAAACTGCTGAAAAATCTCTAAAAATAAGACCAAAGCAAGTAACAACTATATCTTAGATGTAGCAAATCAGCAAAGACGACAAAATTGAATGGTCATGGTTGGAAAGGTTATGGAAAGATGGGCACACCAGTGCATTGTTTGAGAAGCTATAAATTAGTTTAACAATAGTAGAAAGCAATCTGTAATTATGTGAAGAAAGTGACTAAATTATTTATAACTTTTAAGAAAGTGACTAAATTATTTATAACTTTTGATTAAGGATTCCACTTTTAGGAATATACTTGTAAGAAGGTCAATGACAAAAAGAAAGTCCAATGCATATCTAAATAACATCACATTTTGCAAAGAAATGGAAACAGAGTAGACATTCATCAACTGGGGAATGACTAAACAATTGTATACGAATGTAATGGAATATTTACTGTGATGTAAGAAAGGACAAATATAATGTATGTGGAGAAGTATGTTAAAAAGTATACTAACTGATGCAAGTGAAGTAAGCAGAGCCATGAAAACAATATGCACAATGACTACAACAACCTAAATTGAAAGAGTAAGACAATTTACTTAAATTTAAATTTAAATGCATTTAAACGCTATGAAATTGTAATAGTCAAGCTTGAAACCAAAGAACAGATTTAAGAAGACACTTTCCCTACCCCTAGTTTTCTTTGCAGAGGTGTCACACTATATATTTGGAATGCTGTATATTAATGAAAGACTTTTTGAAATCTTAATTAATTTTTGATGAAGTTTCTTTCCCCTCTTTATTATCCTTCATTATAAAGGATGATTTCAGTGGGGAAAAGGAAAAGGATACATTGGAGAATGTGGGTAATATATAAGCAAGAGATATCAATAAAATATATTTTTAAAAACCAGATAGGCGCAATTATAGGTCTTTTAGAAAGACAAAAACAGGCAAGTCATCAGACTAAGCTAAAACCTTCAGTGACTTTTCTTATTATGGGGTAGGGAACAGAGAAGAAAGAGAGCTATTTTTTTCAGTCTGCTAAATTGATTTTTTTTTTGTTATAGTGAATATTTCTCTTTTTATTTTGATCAAAGCAAAGGACTCAAGGTACTAGTCCCTTCTCATCAAGTGGACCAGCCCATCTGAAACATTTCCTTTTTTTTTAATATAAATTTATTTATTTAACTTTTTACACTCATTTTCACAAAATTTTGGGTTCCAAATTTTCTCCTCATTTGTCCCCTCCCTCCACCCCAATACACCAAGCATTTTAATTTCCCCTATCAACAATCTGCCCTCTCTTCTATCATCCCTCCCTTCCCTTGTCCCCATCTTCTCTTTTGTCCTACAGGGCCAGATAACTTTCTATTCCCCATTACCTGTATTTCTTATTTCCTAGTAGCAAGAACAATACTCAAAATTCTCCCCATCCCTCCCTCCCCACCCATTCCCTTTGGGAAGGCAGGCAATTCAATATAGGCCCTATCTGTGTAGTTTTGCAAATGACTTCGATAATAGTCATGTTGTATAAGATTAACTATATTTCCCGCCATCCTATCCTGCCCCCCATTGTTTCTATTCTCTCTTTTAATCTTGTCCCTCCACAAGAGAGACTTCAAATTGCTCCCTCCTCCCATTGTCCTCCCTTCCATCATCCCCACCCACCCTACTTATCTCCTTCTCACCCACTTTCTTGTATTGTAGGATAGGTTTTCATATCAAAAAGATTTTTTGCATTTTATTCCTTCCTTTAGTCGAATGTGATGAGAGTAAACTTCATGTTTTTTCCTCAGCTCTCCTCTTTTTCCCTC
This sequence comes from Bettongia penicillata ogilbyi, assembly GCA_023548195.1. Classification (NCBI taxonomy): domain Eukaryota; kingdom Metazoa; phylum Chordata; class Mammalia; order Diprotodontia; family Potoroidae; genus Bettongia; species Bettongia penicillata. The sequence continues at coordinate 2,447,776 of JAJHZJ010000020.1, read as the reverse complement.
CACTAAAAAGTCTCCTGCTTGCTTCTTGAATGAGAGATAATTTGCCCCATTCCATTTCACCCTCTCTCCTCCCACTACATTTCTCTTATACATTTACCTTAATTTCTTTTAAGATGTGATCCCATCCTATTCAATTCACTTGGTGCTCTCTGTCTCTGTGTGTGCGTTCATGTGTGTATGTGTGTGTGCACGTGCACGTGTGTGTGTGTGTGGTCCCACCAACTACCCAGATAGTGAAAAGTTTTAAGAATTACAAATATTGTCTTTCCATGTAGGAATGTAAACTGTTCACTTATGGTAAGTCCCTTATGACTTCTCTTTGCTGTTTACTTTTTCATGCTTCTTCTCATTCTTGTGTTTGAAAGTCAAATTTTCTTTTCAGCTCTGGTCTTTTCCTCAAGAATTCTTGAAAGTCCTCAATTTCATTGAAAGACCATTTTTTCCTCTGAAGTATTATACTCAGTTTTGCTGGGTAGGTGATTCTTGGTTTGAGTCCTAGTTCCTTTGACTTCTGGAATATCCTATTCCATGCCCTTCGATCCCTTAATGTAGAAGCTGCTAGATCTTGTGTTATCCTAATTGTATTTCCACAATACTGGAACTGTTTTTTTCTAGCTGCTTGCAATATTTTCTCCTTGACTTGGGAACTCTGGAATTTGGCCACAGTGTTCCTAGGAGTTTCTCTTTTTGGATCTCTTTCAGGCGGTGATTGATGGATTCCTTGAATACTTATTTTGCCCTCTGGTTCTAGAATATCAGGGCAGTTTTCCTTGATAATATCATCAAAGATGATGTCTAGGCTCTTTTTTTGATCATAACTTTCAGGTAGTCCCATAATTTTTAAATCGTCTCTCCTGGATCTATTTTCCAGGTCAGTTATTTTTCCAATGAGATATTTCACATTCTCTTCCATTTTTTCATTCTTTTGGTTTTGTTTGGTGATTTCTAGGTTTCTCATAAAGTCATTAGCTTCCATCTGTTCCATTCTAATTTTGGGAGAACTATTTTCTTCAGTGAGCTTTTGAACCTTTTTTTCCATTTGGCTAATTCTGCTTTTGAAAGCATTCTTCTCCTCATTGGCTTTTTGAACCTCTTTTGCCAACTGAGTTAGCCTATTTTTCAAGGTGTTATTTTCTTCAACATTTTTTTGGGTCTCCTTTAGCAAGGTATGGACCCATTTTTCATGCTTTTCTTGTATCTCTCTCATTTCTCTTCCCAGTTTTTCTTCCACCTGTCTAACTTGATTTTCAAAATCCTTTTTGAGCTCTTCCATGGCCTGAGCCCTTTGGATATCTATTTCAGATGTTTGGGATACAGAGGCCTTGACTTCTATGTCTTTCCCTGATGGTAAGCATTGTTCTTCCTCATTCAAAAGTAAAGGAGGAAACATCTGTTCACCAAGAAAGTAACCTTCTATGGTCTTATTTTTTTTCCCTTTTCTGGGTATTTTCCCAGCCAGTTACTTGACTTCTGAGATGCCTCTCCACCCCTGTCTCACCTCCAGATGCACCCAGCTAGTGCTTGGGGTCTGAGATTCAAATGCTACTCCTCAGCCTCAGGGCTTTCTGTTGCAGGCCCAGCTGCTATTCAGGGTAAGATTAAATTCAGGTTCTCAGGTGGGGGCAGGGCCGTTTCCCAGGGTCATTTCCCTCAGGGGGTTTATGTGGAGACCTTCAGTAATAGATCCAAGCTCCTGCCTGCTTTGGGAGCTCCTGTCTGTTGCCTCCCTGGCCACTTCCTCCCGAGGGGGCCTGAGCCACGGAGATACCCTGCTCCCCTCTCGGCCAGTCCAGAAGGCTCTCTCACTGACCTGTAGCACCTCCACAAAGGGTGGAGGGACCTTTGTGGCTGCCGGAGATTCCTTCCCTGAAACCTGCTCAGATCTGCTCCTCTGGGGCCATGTGGGGGCCGAGGAGGGCTGAGCTCTGCTCTGCATCCAGTGCCTGTCGGACTTTTGGGGTCGGTTTTTCAGGGCTCTCTGGAACAAAAATCTACTCCACTCTGCTGCTGCACGCCCTCCATTGATCCAGAATTTGTTGGGAGCTCTCCCCACAGGTAATTTATGGGATGTGTTCAGAGCTAGCATATGTGAGTCTTTCTACTCCCCCATCTTGGCTCCTCCCCCTACCTTAAATTCTTATGATATCATTAGAGAGGCCTGAGAAAAATGAAAGTGAAAAAAAGGAAAACAGGAGAAGAGATGAGTAAGGTAGTTGGATTTGTACTGGAAGTACATTTCCACTCCCCTTTATTGCTTCTCCTTCTTCCCCATAGGAAATTGTCATAAGATGTCCTCTTCTCCCTCTCACCCTTTTCTCATTTTCTCTATTCCCTAATTCTCAAACCTGTCCTTTTTGAAGACCTAACAAAGAGCATTGTTACATGCTACAATTGTTACATGTTACAATTAAATGAACAGATTCTCTATCTTTGCTTTTTCCATTGCATGGCACTTTAAAAAAATACAATTTATTTTTTATGGACCAATACTGAGAAATAGTATTCTGTGGCACAGCAGACATTCCTCCTCCAACTCTCCATTCTCCCTCCCCAACCTCTTTACTCTTAAGATCTTGATGACTTTTTAGGAGAAAGATCCTCATTCCTAAAAATACCTTATGGAAATGTACTTGAAAATATCTCCTTATGCTTTATATCAGTATCTAATACAATGAAAATGAACATAGTTCATTTAAAAACTTCTAACACGTAGAAAAGAAATAAATGATATAAATGAATACTCATCGATAAGGAAATATTCATAAACATACTTTTTTATTTTTAAGAAGTCTTATTGAACATACAAATCAAAGCAATGATATAAAACCAAAACAATGTAAGTAAACGATAGATTTCCTCAGGATCTAAATAGGCTTTTTATCTATGTATCCATCTATCTATGTATCTATCTATCTAATCTATTTTCAGTGTTACACAATCACTGCCATACAACCTAGATTTTTTCTTTCTCTCCCTCCCCCTTTCTCCCCCCACTTCCTCCCTCTGTGCCCAAGACTGCATACAATTTTATATTCCTATTAAACACATTTTCACCATAGTCATGTTGTATAGAAGAGTTGAAATGAATGGGAGAAATAACATAACAAACCAAAATGTAATACAAAAGAAAATGATCTGCTTCAATCTGCAGTTGAATTCCATAGTTGTTTCTCTGGATGTGGAAGGCATGTTGCCTTAAAAGACCACTGGGATTTTTTAAGTCCTTGCATTGCAATGAAGTTTTAAGTCTACCAGAAAAAACCCTCGTACACTGTGGTTGTTGCTGTGTACAAAGTTCTCCTGGTTCTGCTCCTTTTGCTCAGCATCAGATCATATAAGTCTTTCCAGGCTTCTCTCAAGTCTTCCTGTTCATCATTTTTCAATAGCACAATAGTATTCCATTATATTCATATACCATAATTTATTCCATCATTCCCCAATTGATGGGCATCCCCTTGATTTCCAGTTTTTGGCCACCACAAAGAGTGCTACTATAAATATTTTTGTACATGTGGGATCCTTTTCCATTTTTATGATCTCTTGAGGATACAGTCCTAGAAGAAATATTGCTGGGTCAAAAGGAATGCACATTTTTGTATCCCTTTGGGCATAGTTCCAAATTGCTCTCCAGAATGGTTGGATCAGCTCACAGTTCCAACTCTCCCACATCTTCTCGACATTTATCATCTAACTGTTCTGTTATGTTAGCCAATCTGATAGGTGTGATATGGTACCTCAGAGTTGTTTTGATTTACATCTCTCTAATCAATAGTGATTTAGAGCATTTTTTCATATGACTATAGGTATCTTTAATTTCTTCCTCCGAAAACTGCCTGTTCATATCTTTTGACCATTTATCAATTGGGGATAAATAGATTCTTTATCTGAACCTTGAAGCCTACTAAGCTGGACAGATTATTGCAAAGTAGATCTATGGTTTCCACATTTCATATGGATATTACTTTAATATTGGTATTCCAAATGAGAGATGAAGTACTTGCCAAATTGCAATGAATGTTAGCTGAAGAATATAAATTTTTGTTTACATGTCTTACAACAAAAATTATATAAATTATTCAAAAATGGCAAGCAGGAATCAAATTTTTCCTGGATTATGGTATTAGGCAAAAGTATGAAGCAATTACATAACATCAAAGATTTTATACTCAAAGACTAATATACTCAATTCTTGATGATTGGTTATTTTAACTGACCTCTATTCTAGTAGTTTGGATGGTAGTTTAAGGACAAATGACATTTTATTTTTCCTGTGACTCAGGTTCTTTAATTGTAATGAGATACAAATTAAAAAAAAATGTCACTGTCTTCTAACTTCAATTCTCAACTCAAGAACTCTAACAGCTATGTGTATAACACACAAACATATATATAGCTTTGTTCAACTCTGTTATCAGTATTTTCATATTCATATTTTTACTTGTTCACACTATTTCTTTATCATTGCACAGGAAATTCTACCATTTAACAATTTCTTTTACCAATAAGTTATAATGATTCGTATGTATATTTGTATATCAGGTCCCTTGAAAACCCTGTGAATTGCCATCACTTTTCCACCCTATAATTATGCAGAGCCATTGCTTTTAAGTGTAAACAAGTTAACCCACAGGTTACCCTCAAAAGACCTTCTGGTGAAAACAGGAACTTAGATTGTTTTTCTATCCTAACCAAAGTTCTGTAATCAGAAGGATATTTCTAAAGTGAAGCAGAATTGTAGAATAACAAGAGTTGGAAGGAATCTCTCAGGGCATCTAGTACAACTAACCAAAACTCCCTTCTAAAAAGTCCCTAACAAGAGGCCAACAAGCCTTTGCTTGAAGAGCCTATGGGAAAGAACCCATTACTGCCACAGGCATTCTACTTTACTGTAACATGCATAGGAAATTTTTCCTTATGGTGAGCCTAAATTTACCTCTTTGAAACTTCCACCCATTTCTCCTACTTAAATCTTCTGGAGTCTAACAGAACCAGTTTAATCTATTTTTGAAGTGACAACCCTTCCTTTTAATATCTGTAGTCTGCTACTTACTACCAAACTCACTTCTCTTTAAATCTTCTCTTTCTTGAGATAAACATTCTCAGTTTCCTCAGCTAACCCTCAGTGTCATGAACTTGAGACCCTTCACCATCATAGTTACTGTCCTCTGGAGGCTTTTCATGTTATTCAGAACCTGCCTAAAATGTGGTACTCATCATTGAACACAATACTTCAAATGGAGTTTTAAGGAGGGCAGAATAAAATGGGACTATCTTCCTCTTATTTCACTTCTACAATAATGCAGTTATCTTTTGGCTGCTATATATGCCATTGACTCATACCAAACAATTGGTCTACTAAAACCTCAGAATCTTTTTGTTTATAGCTATGCTTTGTACTTGCAAAGTTTGTCTTTTAACCCAAGCATAGAACTCTATTTCCTTGGGGAAAAGAGGGATTGGACCAGTGATTTCAATTCTGTAAAGAACTCTGAAAATAGACTGGCAACTTCTGTGACGTAGTGTTAGAGAACTGACTGGGGCACTGCTAGGTTAAATGACTTGCCTAGGGTCACATGGTCAATTGTGTCTGAAGTCAGACTTGTACCCAAATTTTTGTGACTCGATTATCAGCCTTCTATTCACTATTAACCTCTATCCACTTTTAACCATGTATAGTTAAGAAATTTTAATAAATTCACCCTGATGATCAAGAACATACTGAATCTTTACTCAATCATCTAATGTGTTACTTTATTTCCCAGTTTTGTATCATCATGCAAATTTTATATGTATGCCATCTATGCAGTGAATATTGACGATAAAAGTCTTATATCCCAAATCTATAGGAGGTTGGGACAAATATATAATGAGATCAGCCCATTGTCTAATTGAGGTAAATGGTCAAAGGATGTGAACAGTGTTTAAAAGAGGAAATGCAAGCTATCAATAATCATGTGAAAAATGAATAGATGATAAATGATTAATAAAAGAAATATAAATTAAAATTATGATGTTATCACCTCATATTTATCAAATTGACAAAACTGAAAATGTGTTAATGAGGCAGTGGAAAAACAGGCAAAGTAATACACAGTTGGTAGAACTGTGAATTGGCTCAACTATTAGAAAACAATTTGGAATTATATGAGAAGTTAGAATACCCTAATGGATTTAATCTCTAAGGTAGTCAACAGAAAGTTTTCATATGTGCCAAAATAGTCATGGCTACAGTCTTAGTAGTAGCAAAATGCCTAAGCAATTTATATGCCCATCAAATATGGCTTGACAAAGCAAACTAGAATATTAAAGGCACAATGAACAATAAATATGAAGAATTTAGAAACATGGAAAACTCTTGGAAAGAGACATAGAGTGAACAAAGTAGAAATAGTGTCACATATAGTGACTACAACAATGAGAATCAAGACAAGAAAATTCAAATCAAAGACCAATGCTGATTTTAAATGTTAAAATATACTTCTTTTCTCTTTGTATATATGTGACAAATTTTAAAAACAGAATATCACATGTTCTGTCAGACACAATTTCTATTTCAGGCAGTTTTGCTTATACTAGTTTAAGGGAAGGTACTATTGGTGATATTTATTGGCTAGTGGTAATATCACAACAAAATATATCAATAAAAATATTAAAAACAAAAATGAAGGTGTATACATTATGCTGAAGTAGAAAACAGGAATCAAAAAGGCTAGACAATAACCAAAACACAGGTCCATCTTTGTGTGTTTTGGTGGTCAGAAAAAGATAGGTACAATTATATGTGTCTTATGTATAGAATTTTAGGTGGCAGGATGGGAAGAAGGGAGAGTGTACTTATGTTTCAATACTACCTCACATTAATTATCAATTTATAAAGTTAAAACAAATAGGCTAGCACCCTATCCCATAACATATACACATAAAGATTAAAGGACAGAAGACAACATGATTGTGCCCTATCTCATCTGTCCTTCCTTTGAGGGCAGAAAAGTGTTTTGTTGGCATCCTTTCTTGATGGGAACACCAAACATCCTACCTATTCATATTTCTCTGGCCTTCAACTTACACTCCCAGGAAAAGGAGAAATACTCAGAGACTGAGCCACATTTGAGTTGACCATTCAAATAAATATGTAGCAGCTTCCTGGCTTCCCCTCTCTGGATAGCTCCTTGTAAAACAAGGCCTTCTAAAGTTCTGTCTTTTCCGTACATAGGGTATCCTAACTGTTTTAAATTTTTGGCACAGAAGAAACATGATGGATATGGAAAAAGCCACAATACTGGAGACATTCAATAATGACATGCACTAGCACCATAAAAACAGAATCACAGACTTCTATGCATTTATGGAGGTGAGAGGATATATAAAGTTTTTATAAGTTATTCAGCAGGAAATTCAAAAGAAGAGACTGATGAGTCTAAAACAGTTCACCCCTAAAAGGGCAAGCTTGATGAGCTCACAGATGGAAAATTTAGGTCTTATATTAGGTCTTCAGCACCAATAGTTCTTTTGAAGGAATGCAGCAAAGGAATTTAAAACCAAAAATGTATATAAATGTCCATTAAAAAGGCTATGTGGAACAATGTTTTAGGCCAGGACAAAAATCTTAATACACTCAGTCCCTTTCCTCTTTCATTGTTGCCTTTTAACTTGCAGGCACCACTGATTTCTAAGAGTCATTGTGAGTCATCGATGGTGGGCAGCCAGAACACCATGTTGGAACAGGTACTGGCAAAGGTCATGAACTTGGGGTTGAATTGCAAACAGGTTATAGGACCAGTATGTTTCCCATTTAACACAGCCACTTTTATTCCAGTTTCTCCATTCCAGACATGAATCTTGCCATTGTCAGAGCCAGTCATGATAAACTGAGAATCTGGAGTGAAGCAGGCCTCCAAAGGGACAGCTTTGCTGTTGTTAAATCCTTCAAAGGAATGCATTACTACTCCATTAAATGAATCAATCAGGTGGATAAAGCTGCCATTGGTAGCTATGAGGATGCATTTCCCATCATTGCTGAATTTTAGGCCTGTCCACTCACAGGTCTTGTCCTGCTGCATCCTGAAGTTTGCAAATGGCCCCTTATCAAAAACTCGAAGATCATAAAGTTTCACAACTTCAGAATTAACTCCAATAGCAAAAATGATTCCTTCTGGATCAAAAGCACAAAATGGCTTTCCTTGAAGATAGATTAGACCCTGGCAGTTAGGGACTCGGAGATCCCAGAGTCGTATGGTTTTATCCAAAGATGAAGAAATAAATATTTCATCAACTGGTGACATAGACAAGGTTACTACTCTCTTGTCATGTCCTGGAAAGTATCGGATGTACTGATTGTATTGCAAGGCCAGGTAACGGATAGTGTCATCGATTTTGTTGGAGCTGCACAAAGCAGTATCCATGGCATGAGCGTATCTGACAATATCCACTCCATACTTCTTGCTGTACAGAGTTCTCTTGGGTCGGCCCTCTCTACAATCATACAGGACAATGGAGTCGTCATCACTGCTAGAGATGATTGCCTGGCCATTAGGGCTAAAGTCAAAGCAGTTAATCTTGTCGTAGTTCTCCTGGAACACTTTGGCCACCCGGAAACTCCTCAGGGACTCCTCTGTCAGCTTCATGGTGTAAGGTGTGGAAAGCGGGAAGCCAAGAGTCTCGAGGAGAGGAGGAAGAGGAAGAAACAAGGCGAGGATTAAGAGTTGGAGGAGGCGATAGTAGCAAGGAGTGAGGTAGAGCAGAGAATGAAGGACTCGCGAGGTAGACGAGGAGCGCACCTCCTACAGGGAAGAGGCAGCAAAAAGGAATGAAGACAGCAAGCCCGCGAAAGGGATTAGGGGCGTGGTCTTGTGCTTCTTTGAGGGGAGGGGCCTGCTCTTCGGCTCTTTCTAGTGGACGCCAGAAAAGGGGTGGGGCCAAGAACAATCACTTGCCAGCTCACTCCTCCCCCTCCCTCCTGCCTGAGCCTCGTGACCCAACCAACGGTTTTTGTAAGGACTCCAACGGTTTTTCCTCCAAGGTTCCAACGGTTTTCCTCCCCATACTGGGGCTCCAACGTTTTTTTTTTCCTCAAGGGCACCTACGGTTATTTTTTTTCTTTTCTTAAAGACCCCCAATGATTTTTTTTCTCCAGCGGTTTTTCTCAAAGGCTCCAACGGTTTTCTCCCATCCCCCACCCCCAGAAAGCCTTCCAACGGTTTTCTCCCATCCCCCACCCCCTTGATGAACGGCTCCAACGGCTTTTCTTTATGACTCTAATTGTGAGACCTGCATAGTTCGATGGCGCCTCCTGACACTTCTTACAGGACTGCGTCACTCTTTGTTTTCAGTCTCCATTCCCTGGCTTTGTTTCAGTCTTCTTTAGATTTCAGAATGAAAAACGTTCTAAGTTAGTTGCCGAATTCCTTGGACATCTCCATCTGTCTCGTTCTTTGGAAGACTCCTTTTCTCTTCACCTTGGAATCCTCCTTGTCCTCAGAATTTCATTTTTCAGAGCATCCCACCCATTGGTTTCACTTGCCAAGGTTTATTCTTTGACTGTTTTGAAAACTTCTCTTCCTAGATCTAGGGGTCACGTTCAGACCCTGGGAAAATCATTTAACCTCCGGGGTCCCTGTTTCCCTTTTCTGTAACATAGCTTTAAGTCTATGTCTGTGCCTCACTTTCCTTCTGTCTTTCAGAAATGCTAACATGGAGTACTCATTTACCTCCACAATTCCTATAGTTTCTTCTTTTCCATGTTCTTTTCCAGGCCTTTTCTCAGCTGCTTCTGGCTTGTTTAGGATGAAATTATTAAAGTAAGCCATGAGTTTATCAGCTGCTTTACTTTTGGAACAGAGATCTGCAGCACACAAAAAATTAACCATTCTTTAGGAGTGAGGTTCTTTGTTGATGAAGGGTATGGTTACCCCAAATCTGAAGGGGAGACCGGTGCCATAGAGTGCCAGGATTTATAGATTTCAGGGTCCTTAAGTAAGATCTAATTCATTCTCCTTATTTTATAGTTGAGGAAGCTAAGGCCCAGAAAGTTTAAGTGATTTGACCAAGGTTTAAGATAGTAGGAAATTACAACAGTGGGATTTTAAAAATGAGGTCTTCTAAATTAAAATTCAGTACTCTTTACTAGCTTTTCTCCAGAAATCTGTGGAATTTGAGAATCATTTACCATTCCTGTAGCTGGCAACCAGAATGAGATGCTATTTGTGATGGTTACTATTGCTGCCACCCACACAAATTCTGGTCACCCTTTAAAAGGATTCACCTTCATAATTTTACAAGTTTCTTCAACTTAAAGCACAAGAATTGGACAGGATGTGTGGCATATTGTTAGCCTTCCCACATAAATTGATGTAAAAGGGAGCATCTCTAAGTATAATCTTAGGAATTGAAAGTTTGTATTTGCTTTTGCTGCTTATGTACTGCCAGCCAAAAGGGAGCAGTTAAAAAATTCAGTGTCAGATGCCCAGTTTTGTTTCAGCTATACAAAGACTGTGAGCCTGCAAATTCTTTCACCAGTTCTTTAACAATTACCAGGGTGACAGGGATCATATATCAGCTGCTTAGAGGGGTATAATAATGGTACTGCAGATCAGATTTTTATTTGGACCCTCACTTTTTTGTTGATTTTATTCGGCCTGATTAGTCCTAGTTTTTATAGGCGAAGGTTAAACTGCATAGCTTTTCCATGCCACTGTAACTTCTTCTTGACATTAAAGTAAGTTTAAAAGTGTTAAGTGCTGCTTACTTAAGTCCTGTAATGCTGCAAACTCTTGGTAATTACTCATGTTCTTTCTATTAAGCAATTCACATGGAAGAATATTGAATAAAAAGGTAAGCAAAATGCACACATATATATTCATACCTCAAATTAATTTTCTGCTTATTTCACATTTGTCTTGATAAATAATACATTCTAGGATAAAAATAAGTTACCTCTTCCCATTTAAAAAAAATCTAATGATCATAAAACAGTGTCCTGCCTTATTGTAACTCACTCCACAAAATCCATGAACTGCACATTTCTTGGGTTATACTGAGGCAAAAGTGTGAAATGTATTAAATTTGTCTTGGTACCTTTTTTCTATCTACTTTCTTCCTTTTCCTCCCAACTATAATAATCCTTCCCCCCCTTCCCTTTTAGGAGCAGCTACCATTTATCTTAGCAAAAATCTGCTTAGGAAAGGATGAATTTCAGTCAGTGTATTTGATCATTATAGGATGGATTATTATTTTACTGTCTCTTCTGTTTTACATTTTAATTCTTACCTCTAATGGAAGCATTTCTTTCTCTATAGAGACATTTTAGGGATCAGTGAACATGTTGGAAAATATTTTTTGAATAGGGGACTGTTTCCTGTATTCCAAAAATCACTTGATGGGGACAGGTGCCTACATGTGAGACCAGCCCTATTTTTGTACAGGGAAATGATTGCTCAAGTATGGAAATCACATTTACTTTCCTTTTTAAAGAACTCCATTGAGCACAATTTACTCAGGTATTCTGTTCAAACTTTTTCTACTTTTTCTAAGATATTAGCTTTACTCTTACTTGTTATGCCTCTTAGAATCCTCTCTTCATTCCTCCAGTAGAACTACATGCATATTTATATACTCAGCAGTAAAGGGATATAACACTTTCCTGTATATCATCACCTCATTGCTTTTCCCATCTCATTTCAAATTTCATCCAGAAATAAATGTGTTCTTTTCCCAAACGTTACTGTTCTTTTTCAGTTATAGTTATCAAGAGAAAGTGAATTCCATCTCTAATATTTAATGGCTGTGTGTCTATGAGCAGATCTCTTAATCTCTATGAACCTCAGTTTCCACTTCTGTAAAAAGAGAATAAGAATACCTGTAAGCACCTACCTTGAAGTATTGTTGTGAAGCTCACATGAGATAATCTCTGTAAAAAAATTTGCAAACATTAAAGTACTATATATGTTAGTAGTGGTTGCTATTATTGTCTTTAATTGTATCATTCCTAATGTGTTTTGATGACAGATAATATATAACCAAAATAGACAATAGCATTATCATGCCTCTCTATGTTATTTTCTCTACAATGGGAGCATCTTTTAAAAGAATTACTTAATATTTTTTCCAGTTTCATGTAAAGATAGTTTCCAGTATTCATCTGTGTAAGGTTTTGAGCTCCAAATTGTTTTCCCTCCTTCCTTTTCCTTCCCCCTACCCAAACTAGCAAGCAATCTGATAAAGGTTGTACATGTACAATCATATTAAAAATATTTCCACATTAGTTATGTTGTAAAAGAAGAGTCAGAACAGCAGGGAAAAACCATCATAAAGAAAAAAAAACAATAAAAAAGAGAACATAGTATGCTTCAATCCGTGTAGAATCCAGTTATTTCTCTGGATGTGGTCAGCATTTTCCATCACAAGTCCCTTGGGATTCTCTTGGATCACAATACAATTATCTTAAAATATTTTCAGACAGACTAACATAGAGACATGTATTGATGTTCCACTATCAAGATTTGCAGTTTTGCATGTGCCTTGATGGAAAGGAAAGGAAAGAAAGCTTAGTGTAAAGGTAAAACTGGAGTATGGCTGTTCTCCTTCATTCTCAAAGAGGACCAAAATGACATCACCATGACAAAGTGAAGTTTTAGTGTGTTCGACTGTGACTGATCAGACCAACATGAGCTCAGAATGCTCTCCCACAGATTGGGCACAGATAGTCCGTTTGAATATTTGGAATGGTTACTCCAAATTTGCACATCCTACATTTACTTTGTACTGTCTCAATTCTGCTTTGCTCATATAGTACAGCACCTTTTCTGATGTGGGCATGCCATGGTGAGTGGTCCTGTGCCTGTGTCTCCCATGTTGCACAATGAAATCCATAGTTCTTGAAAGAGACCTTGAGAGTGGTCTTTTATTGCTTCTTCTGACCACCATGTGATTGCCTGCCCCATGTGAGTTCTTCATAAAATTGTCTTTTTGGCAAGTGTACATTTTGCATTCCAGCAACATGACTAGCCCGTCAGAGTTGCACTCTCTGAAGCATAGTTTGAATGCATGGCAGTTTAGCTCGGGCAAGCTTCAGTACCTGGTACCTTTCCTGCCAGGGGATTGTCAGAATCTTCCTAAGACAGTCCAGATGGAAGCGATTCAGTTTCCTGGCATGGTGCTGGTACATTGTCCATGTTTCACAGGTATTCAACAATGAGGTCAGCACAACAGGTCTGTAGACCTTCAGTTTGGTAGTCAGTCCAATACGTCTTCTCTCCCAAACTTTTCTTTGGAGCCTCCCAAACACTGAACTAGCTCTGGCAATGTGTGTGTCAACCTCATTATCTATATGTACATCCCTGGAAAGCACACTACCAAGGTAAGTGAACATATTATCCACAGCATTCAAAACTTCTCCATTTCTTGTAACTGATGGTTCCATGTATGGATGATGTGGTAGTGGCTGATGGAGCACCTGTGTTTTCTTGGTGTTAATTATTAGGCCAAAATTAGCACAGGCAGTGGAGAATTGATCCATACTTTGTTGCATCTCAGCTTCAGAGGCTGCATTGAGTGCACAATCATCTGCAAACAGAAAATCATGCATCAGCACTCCCTTCACTTTGGTCTAGGCTTGTTAACCTTTTCAAAATTGAAGAAATTACCATCAGTATGGTAGTCGACCTTGATACTGGGTTCATTCTCATTGAAAACATTTGACAATATGACTGAAAACATCATGCTAAAAAGCATGGGAGAAAGCACACAGTCCTGTTTCACTCCATTGGTGACTAGAAAGGCATGAGAGCATTGTGCACCATCCACAACCCAGGCAAACATGCCATCATGACATTGACGTACGATACTGATGAACTTCTCTGGGCAACCAAATTTTGATATAATTTTCCATAAGCCCTCATGACTAACAGTGTCAAAGGCCTTGGTCAGATCAACAGACATTGTGTACAGACCTCTGTTCTGCTCCTGGCATTTCTCCTGGAGTTGTTGGGCAGCAAATACTGTATTGACTGTTTCTCAGACCCTTCTGAAGCCACACTGGCTCTCAGGTATATGACCATCTTCCAGGGGAAGGATCAACCTATTAAGGAGGACTCTAGCAAGAATTTTGCCAGCAATGACTAAGAGGAAAATAAAAAGATAAGGGGAATATTAAGACATAATAAGGACACAACATTTTCATATGCTGTAGAAAAAATAACTCACTTAAAAAACCTTATTTGATGAATGAGGGATAATTATCTTCTAAATGTAGCTTGTTTCCAGAGAGGGGGTTTTCCATTTTCACAAATACAGGGGCACGCCAAATGAACTTAAGTTCCTTTTTTGATAGGATTACTAGATTGGGAAAAGAGGAATGATCAGTCTGAACATTTATAGGGGTACTCTTGAAATCTAGAGAGACCTAAGAGGACCATTATACAACATCAGAAGTATCTATGAGAAAACATGATCAAGGATCACAAAAGATGACAAGGCTTGAATGTGTTATGTGCGTTGATGTAGGGAACACTAACATTGATTAGATCATGGATTCAAGATGACCATGAAATCAGGAAGGTGATGCCATGACTTACCAGTGAATTGGATTTAAGTGAGGGAGGGTCAGTGGCAAGAGATAGATCAGGATGGCTGGAGATGACCCCTCCGGGTATGGAAGGGACCTTATCAGTTACCTAATATGGTTTATAGGGCAGGTATTGGGACTAGAACAAGGGAAGTGATAGTTTTTATATGCTAGTTCTGGTTAGACCACATTTGGAGTGGTCTTTTTTATGGAGCCACATTTCCATGTTTTAGGAGGGATATTCACAAACAAGATTGAATCAGGAGAAGAGTAACCAGAAGTTTCTATAGAAAATAGTAACAATGTTTAGCTTGAAGAAGGGATGATCTAGATGTAATGATAGCTGTTTTCAAGTACATGGAATGTTGTCCTCTGGACGCAGAATTGGACTTGTTAGTCCCAGATGGCAGACCTAGAAGCAATGGATCAGAGTTTCAGAGGCAATTTCTGCTCAGGTGCAGACAGATATAAATGAACTTTGATATTCTGTGAGAGTTCAAACTACTAAGTACTGTCATCTCTTCTCTTCTCTCTACTAGTTACCCCCATTCCCTCCTCATTCCACCCATCGCCCCCACCCCATCTGAAAAATTGCCCTCGCTTTCTTATGGCACTTTTCTCATTTACCAGTCCTACCAAATCTAATTGACTTCCTATACTCATTATACAAGGTGGGTTTTAAATAATTGGATCTCTAAAACATGATGGAAGAATGGTTAATTTTAAATGACTTTCATTTATGAAATCATGCAAAATCTTGTTGAAAGAGACCTTGAGGCACAGTTCCCAGATTCTCTAATAAAACAGAAGGTTTTAATGCACAGGACAATATCCTGGTCATTCAGGAAGATCTTCTCCAAAACTGATGTTAAATAGCCAAGATATTTTGTATAATTCATGACTCTAAAACAATGTCGATATACTTCCTATTTAATTCTCTATCCCTACATTTATCATGAAGATCTGTTATTAGGTTTTATTTTGGGTTGGATTACTGGGATATCTGAGATTCTCAGCTGTTTTTATTTTGTGGTCAATAGTTCTGTAAAATCCATAAGATACGTTTCCAGAACTGGGCAATAGTGTTAGAGACACGCTTTCCCTACATATCTGAAGCTTCCTAAGTCTTTTTGTCTATGTTTTTGGAGTTGTTCCTGAAGAGTGTCTGCCACTACATATGTCCTCTCTTTCCAAAACTTTTGCACCAATTCTTCTCACACTGCAGGCTTCAAAGCTCTGGATAAGCATTCACTCCACCATTTTGGCACCAGCTTAGGGGGAAAGTCCAGATACAAGATAATTAAGAAAGAAGCCATTTCCTAAGAGATGACAATTTAAAATATAATCATTATAAAATAAATTATAATTTAATAAATTATCACATATTTAAGAATGTCTTGATAAAAAGACTATGGCCTGTCTAGAATCCAGGAAAAAAGCCAAAGCCAGTATTTATCCAATATGGTTGAAGGGAGAGAGACACTCTCTCTGGTGCCATTCTTATGACCTTGAAAGATTACCAAAACATTTACTCTATAGTAAAACAGAGATAATTTGACAAACTGAACTATAACTAGGATGTAACATCTTATCTGACTTCATTGGTTCTGATTTCATGATTATTAAGCAACCTTCTGATTATTTTTATTTTTTAGTGCACCTTGATACTTAGAAAGGACTATTTTAGAAAATGGGCCCAAATATTATTGTTACTGGAAAAACATTGTCTACCTTTATAAACTGATATTTTGGTTTATCAATCTTGTGAGTGTGTGTGTGTGTGCGTGCATGCACATATGTTCCCATGTGTATTAGTTCCCTTGGGTCTGAACACCTCAGATAGATCAAAAGAAGTTCCTGAAACAGCAAAGCTAAAGTCCAGATCCTTGATATGAGATTGTTCTACTTCAGCATTATCACAAAGTGAAATCTAATTTGAGAAGTTTCTTCAATAATATCTTTTAGCTGAAATATCTTGTTATGTATGTTGTGGTATATTTGCATCTTCTTTATTTTTTTCTATGTCTTTGAATATCTATCTTTCAAGTACTCATGATGTCATGTACATTAATTATCTTTTTTGTTCTCATACCATAAGTTTATATTCTATAACACTTGTCATTTTTCACTACCTTCATCTATTTGAGATTTCTTTTGTAGGAGTACTCTACCAAAATAAAACACAATTTCCCTGTGGCTCAGTCTTTGAGAGTTACTGTGAGAACTAAAAAAAAAAAGTCAATATCCTGTACTCAATCTGGCAATTTAGGGAGGCTGGTTGTTAGGCCCGTGGTTTCCAAACTTTTTTGATTTGTACATATTTCAGTAAAAGTTTTTGAGTGCAAAAGCCAAATATATATACATTTTTGTATTCATATTCATAAGTCATATACATGTTCTAATGTGTTATCATTTATTATAAACATGTAAACTTTGAGATAATGAGATAAAGATGAAATAAATGCTATTTTAAAATATTTTAACTATATAAAACTGCTCTATTAATATTTTGGAGCAATATGGTTATTGCTTTTGATGAATAATAATACTTTTCATATTTTAAAACATTATCTAATGTGATTGGATATGCTTTTGAAAATCTTGTGACTTTACTTTGTAATTTAGTGATCTGAAAGTTTGAGTCTAACTTTACTTTGGTATTTGGTTTTGATGTATGCTAGTAACTGAAAAAGCTAATTTACAAAGATCCTTAGATCCAAGTAGAAGAATTGTCTTGTTGGCTGCCCTTACTAAATGATAATTCTCATTTTCTGGTACCATCCATCTTAGACTAAGACTTGTTGAAATTTGGCTAACGAGTTTCCATTTTACTTGATGTTAATCAATTCTTGCAAAAACTATTAGAAGAATGAATTTAATTTTTAAAATTTTTTAAGAAATAAGTTCAAAACTCATTGAAACTCTTCTTGGAGGGTTTTAAAATGGATTAGAAAATTCTGTCTATAAGTTTTAAAAAGTATGAGAATTATTATATGTTCATGCACATTCTTTTTTGCAATAAAAGCATAGTTTTCCAATGTTTTACAAATAATGATGGATTTATAGTATCATTAGCCAATATGAAGACAAAATAAACACTTAGGGCAAGGTTCACTATTAACAACGAGTTAAAATCTATATTCCAATTAATAATCTCAATATTTTTTGCCAATGTAGTCAAATCTCATTGGATTGCCATCATTTTTACAATGAAATTTTTACATTGCTAACAAAAAGTTCATATGATGAGTAAGAAATGTGCTAGCTCTGCCTTTTTTCTTATTATTTCATTTGTGTCCACATTATTAATATTATCTTTAATTCAGAAGTTTGTTTTCAGGAATCTTTTAGAGTTACTTTATCATAGAATCACAGAGATCAAATTTGAAAGAGACTTCAGTTGCCTATCTTATCTAAACCATACCCAAAAGGAATTTCTGCTATAGTACAGTTGAAACTTAATATAATCCATAAATATACTTAACCAGACACATGTAATCTATAATGTGCTTCAATATACAAATAGCAAATGAATGAGTAAAGGACTCTTGTATTGCGAAACTTTGACTCTTCTATGTTCTTTCAGAATATTTTGCATACCAAATGGAACCCATGACTAGATAAAGGTGTCAGTATTTCTATGCTGAATATTAGTAAAGCATAATTTCTTTTAATTATTATTTTTTCTTTGATTAAATATATTACAGATTTCAAATATTTTCTTCTCATGTTCCAAATAAATCATCTTGGATACTCTCTGGAGTGCATAGACCCTTTCCTGCTTCACCCCCTTAACTTTGGAAGCTACCGTTTTAGACAGCAGATATGTAGTTAATCATTGGGCCTATATTCAAAGATATTCTAGTCTGGTAAAATCTGCCAAAGTTTTTGTTTCATTAGAACCACTTTTTAGAATTCACAGTTACCATCAGCACTATGACCTCAGTATATTAATGGGGTTAGATGGGAAGCCCCCTTGTTTAGGAAGAGTGGCATCCTCTTATGAAAGGATAAGGCCAACTGGATTGTTGACTTTGCTTTTCTCTGATCATTTCTTAACTTTAACCTTGATATCACCTTATTTTTTATTGATCTATGCCACATTTCTCTACTTATCTATTTGTTTTTCCTTTCTTGGGCAAACATACATACAGTGCATCTCCCCAGTTCCTAAATGGTGGATATTACAATTTCTCACCTAGATCAGTCATGTGGAGTGCCCAGGTTAACAGTGGTTTATATTAGTAATGAAATTAAATTCAGTGCTTAATAGCAAATTCCCCTGCACGGAGAAGTGTCTTCCTGAGAACTCTCTCTGGCTTGCTGCACAGCTGTCATTCTTCTCTTTAGGGACCACAGTCTCATTAACCTCATCTGCTGGTCTTGCTTTCTAAGTGGAATAAAAGATTCTATAACAAAAGAAGCTTATTAAAAAAGAACATAGGAGCTTCCTTGCCTTCTTACTCAGAATGTACTGTGAAAATGCTGGCAACTAAAATGGAATTTCTGTCCATTTAGCACTTTTTTTTGTATGATAATGATTCAGGAATATAACTTATCAGAGCTTAAGAAATACACACATACACACATATACATATACACACACACATACACACGCACACATATAGTCTATGTTGTAATTACCAGACTGATAAAGTTTAAAATGTTTATTATGGAAAATTCATGTTGTTCTGTGAAATTCATGCCTGAATTTAAAAAAAAAATTGCATTAGCATAGATTAGGAAGAAAACCCCCTAAAACCTGTATATTTGAAGATACTTGTTCTAGAATGCATTTGTATATCCTGATTTAATGAAGTAAACCAACCCTCTGGATTTAGAAGCCTAATCATTCAGATTGAACAGTTTCATACTTAATGTTGGAGGGACTGTAGGGAGATATGTAGTCCAAATTGTACCTGAACAGAAACTCTTTCTATAAAATCCCTAACAAGTATTCATTCAGACTCTTTCTGAAGATGATGTGACTGGAAACTCTGTGTCTTTAATAACTCATTATATTTTTGTACAGCTCAAATTGTTAGGAAGCCTTTCCTTTTGGTGAACCAAAGTCTGCCTCTCATTTGTTTCACAGCTTTAATGCTCTCTGGACTGCTGTTTTCTACAAGAGTATATATTTACATGATTCATATCTTTAAAAAATGAGTGAAACAGTTGGAGATTTCTCTCCTTTGTATGCTCTATGAAAACTTCCTGTTGACTGGCACTGTTTCTCAAGCATGTTCAAATTAAAAACATTTTGGTGAGTCTTTATGTAGCTCTGAGCTCATGTGTCACACTTGCATAATTAACATTACTTCCCGTAATCACGCAATTTTCCAAAATGTTTACTGATTTAATAACATTTGTTAAATTGTTGCTCATTATAAAAGATATTCCTGCTTTTATGAGGCATGTTTTTCGATCATTACCCAAACTTGAAATGGTCCAAATCTGGATCTAAAGAATAAGATAATCTCTTTTCAGTTTAAAGTTTGTGTGTGCTGTTTCACCTATATACTAACAGGGACAGAAACAGTCTAAATATTCAACCAAGGAAATTCTTGTCTCTGGAAACAAATGAAAAGTTGGATAAAGTGGTGGAATAGGAGGCAAGTTATGGATAAGAGACTTAGTCTGCTATATTTCCAGTTTTATACTAGAGCAAATAGTTAGAAGGGCAAACAACCCAATTCATCTGAGGCTGCTGTGCTGAAAACAGCAGGAACTTCTTCCCTACCAGGAAATGGAAAAGAACAGAGTGGTGAACACCAGGAAAGGGTCTATTAGCCAGAGTCCCCCCAAGAATGTCTAAGATAAAGCCAACCAAAATGAAGTAAACACAATAACATTCTAATGTCTCTACCATTACCAAGAGCCATTAAAGAAATGTAAAAAACACAACAGTTAACCGCATTCATAAATTGTAAACTAGCCTTTGTGAAAACCATAAAGATTGTGTCTTACAAGTCACTCAATGTGTGTTAATTTAATTTTTTTTGGAGGTTGGAAGTAGGAAAAATGAAACATTAATCATCATTTCAGAAAATGATCTATTTTACATATATGCCTGCTGAGAAAAGGAAAGCTGTTTGTTTTTGGTAGTCTGCCAGCTCCTACTTCCTTCTTGATCATCAGGGAGATGTATTCATAAATCTCCTGCACATTGAGAGTAGATTAGCCCTCCTTGTATGTCCAGAATCTACTGATGTTAGTAGGGAAACTGAATTGCTTCTGGACTTTGTAATAAACTACAATACCTCTGACTTCTTGTTATGAGTGGTCTACATTAGGCATCATGTCAGTTACCCAAGATAATATATTACCCTCTCCTTTTATCTTTCATTGGATTTCTTTGTTAGGTTAAGCCCCAGTCATTGGAAATGTGGCAAACTAGTCTTCCCCACCAAAGGAGTTAATGTTTCTAGATGTGATTAAGTTGGATCTCAGTTGAAGGACAGAATCACTTTCCCATTGAGTGACTGAGAAATAGGACTAATATTATGACAGGCCTACTCGCATTCCCAGTTATGTATTCTCCATAGCACAGAAATATGAGGGAGATTCAGAAATATACTCTAAGACACAACTCATAACATTTGTAGCTAGGAATTTAACTTCTGTTCATTCCTGGTTGCTTACTTCACCACAGATATATACATAGTGACAAATATTTCATTAGAGGAACTCCCCTTTACTGGTAAATACATACATGCTGGATAGTCATCCCAGGAAATGGCTAACCAGCACTGGAAGTCAGGGAAAAATATAACTCTCACTAAAGTAAAAGCAGGAACAAACTCCTTGGATAAGTTGTGAGTAGTGGAAGTCCTTCTATTTCTAAGCTAGTATTGAATATAACCTTTGCCAAATATATGAACACTACCTGTGATAGACACAGAGCTAGGTTTCAATTAAATATACATCAAAGAGCTTGGACATTCCACTAGGAACCATACCAACAGCATGTATAAACTTTGTCACAATGAACAAATTCTTTTTTTTTTTTTTTGCCTCAGCTGCCTTAGATGATTTATGGAAAGATCAGATACAAGAAGAATCTTGAGAAAATTATAACTGAATTGCTATATTGAATTATAATCATCTGTACATGGTACAAGAAAGCACTGGAGGTATCCTGTGCACTTTTTTTCTGAGGCTATGTAGGCAATACAATATGACATCAGAATTTGAGTCGAGAGAATCCTTGAACTAGTGAGAAGCAGATTTTATTGATCCAAAATGACTGCAGATGTCTTTTGAATAATCTCAGTGACAAATTTAGAAATAATAAAAAAGTCATATGGTAGATAAGATGGGTGATTAAGCTTGGCAGTAGAGTTTATGTATGTGTATACATGCACACATGTGAATTTATTGTTAAATGTGTGTACATTTAAAATGCGAGGCCATAGGTTCCCCACCTCTGAATTAGACCCTATGTCCAAGTTCAGAAAGTTAGGGGTTTTTCATATTGGAAATTAGGAAAAAAACAATGTCAGGCATATCAATTCCAGATTTCAAGTAAGAATTAAAACACTTGAAAGTTATTATATTTACTCATTTTATAGTCATTTGTATAGTTTTCAAAGCTAAAAATAGTCCATCAGTGAGTTAGATTTTTGCTTTTGAGTATTTTGCTAATCAATAAAACAAATACAAGCAAAATAAGTCATGACTATAGTTGTAAGAATGATTTTATTGTGTTTGCAATCTGACAGTTCTTAAGGAGGAGTTTCAAAGATTTTTTGAGCAATGACAAGCATCAAGTTAGATAATGGAATAAATATTACACTGCTAAAGTGACTACTTTGAAGAACAGTAATCATTTGGTCAATATTTGTTTCAGATGCTTTTTATGAGTGAACAGACTAGAAAACTCTCCTGGCTCAAATAACAACATCTATAGCTACATGGTCTTCTTTGGCAATGAAGGATGAACACGATAATCTGTGAGTAGATACAGCTGCCTGAATGTGGACCCAGCTAGCTGGGTATCTCAACTCCTCCTCTCCTGTATGTCTCCCTTTCCTCTTCTTTCTTTTCTCCAAAGGAAGGTAAATTTGGATGGCCAGAAGATGCCCCATTAACTTGGGTTTTACTGGCTAGATTCTTTCATTTTTTCCTCCCTTCCTCTCCCCTCCCCTCCCCCCACTAACCTTCCCTCCCCTCCCCCTCTCTTCCCTTTTTCCTTGCTTTGCCTTGCCTTGCTTTGCTTTGCCTTTCTTTCCCAAACCCAAACTAGGCACCTGCCTAAGGACTGTCTTCTGGACCCTCCTGACCTCAGAGTGATTATTAATAGTAACTGTTGCTCTTTCCCTCCCCGCCTGGTATCTTCATTTTTTTTTTTTTTGCCTCATTAAAGTGGGCACCCCGTGGCTACTTCTTAAACAGGCTTATTCAATGAATGGATGTTACCTCATCCTAAGTGAATACCTGAATAGACCGTGGCCTAAAGGGGCCAAGATCTCCCAGGGCATCCTTGGTAATCTCCAGTCATCCTGATGAATATCTGGTCACTGGATTCAGTTGGCTCTGGAGGAGAAGTGAGGCTGGTGATCTGCACAGCCTTCCCTCACTCAAAACAAAGTCAGGTGAAGTTATGTCATCATTTCTCTGATGGCATGGTCATCTTCGGCAACGAAAGACAAACATACCAACCGTTATCTAATATTAACCTATATTAACACATATCTCCTATATGCTGAGTTTTCTGATGGTTAAACTTTATTGATTCCAGGTCTCAGAACTTCCTGTTGACCAAGGATGAGTAATCTTTTGCTTGTAGAACAGATGTGTTCCTTGACATAACTTTATCTACCATAAGGACAAGTGTCAAGCAATTATGTCATTTATGTCTATAGCTGCTAAAAAGGAACACAATTTAAAGGTCTATAATAGCAATATAATAAAAAGGCCACAAGATGGGGAAGTTAGTTCATGAAAAAAGATCTTTTTCTCTTAAAAAATGAGATTAAATCCAGGGATGGGGAACTTGTGGCCTCAAGGTCCTCAGATGTGTCCCTTTGACTGAATCCAAACTTCACAGAACAAATCCCCTTAATAAAAAGGATTTGTTCTGTAAAACTTGGCGGGGCTCAAAAGGCCACACCAAAAGATGTAGAAGGTCACATGTGACCTTGAGGCTGCAGGTTCCCAACCCTTGAATTAGACCCTATTTCCACGATCAGGAAGTTAGGAATTTTTCATATTGGAAATTAGAAAAAAACAGTGTTGGGGATATCAATTCCAGATTTCAGATAATAGTTGAAACACTTAAAAATTATTACATTTACTCATCTTAAAATCTTTTGTGTAGTTTTCAAAGTTTAAAAATAGTCAAATCAGTGAATTAGATTTTTGGTTTTGAGTATTTTGCTAATCAATGAGATTATGACTCATATTTTTTCCTCTCTTTCCTCTTAGTCTTTCTTTCTTGAAAATTATTATACTTACTCATTGGATGAGTAACTGAAAATTATTATATTTACTCATTTTATAGTCATATGTATAGTTTTCAAAGTTAAAAATAGTCCATCAGTGATGTACATTGATGTATATGTTTTATATTCCTTTAATTTTTTAAAAATAGATTTTTATGCTTTTATAGTCTCAAATTTAAGTGAATTTAAAAAAATTCTCTTAAAATGAAATTATATTATTTATTATTTATGTGGTTATCAGTTGATTGTTTTCTATGGATCAGTGACTCTACAATGCTTGGACTAGATCAGTGGTCCTCAAAATGTGGTCCTAGGACCCTTAAAAGTCCATAAAACCCTTTCAGGATGTCTATAAGATCAATATAATTTTTATAATAATATTAATACCTTTCAAGCTCTAAATAGCAATAGATATAACTCATAAACAAAGCATGCTTTGGGTATTCAATTTTTTTTAGAGCTTTTGGAATTTCAAGTTTTCCTAAGATCAAAAAGTTTGAGGACCACTGGGCTAAATGCTTTATTTATCTGTTTCATGGCTTCAGCTGAGAGTAGTATGATGATGAGGAGAGCAGGAGATGAGGGTTTAAAATCTGCATAAAATTCAAGTATATTTATATGATGGGCAAATCTTCTCTAAGGTAAATAGCAAGTGATTTGTAGGTCTCAAATCCAGATGCTATATCTATAGTCCTGAAATGAACCATAGCTATCAGTGATCTATCACTGATTTTCAGGTTATATCAAAGGTTGAGGTTGCACAATACTCATTTTACATTCATAGGTAAGACCTTTGAACCTTTTTCCTAATTCTGTTTTTTCTCTTGAGGACTTAGTGACAATGATTGCTGTAGCTATAGTTCCTATTGCTCGCACTCTTCCTCATAATAAATGGTATATTAAAATTGTAGGAGTGTTTCATTTTGAATTATGTTTTGAATGTATTCTAGAATTAAAGTATACTCTGTTGATGACTTTTTGGTGACTTTGATCAAGTCACAAATTCAGAACAAGTTTTTCCCTTCCATTTGTAAGTGAAAGGTCAGCATTACCTTTCTGGACAGCTACTAGAAATAATAAATTATAACTTGTGAAGTACTCTGAAAACATAAATTATCGTGAATCTTGGAATAAAAGTAATTAATGGTATATGACAATATTTTAAAATAACTGAATGAAACCCCATTTGGTGGGTTATGGAGTTAATGAACAAGTTCAAGATAAGGATATCAGGAGAATGTATTTTTGCCAACCAGTTTCACTATTTTAAGTAAAGTCTACTAAATTTTAAAAATCTATTTAATCAGTGGCAGTGTCATTTAATTTTAGTGAGTCCCCTATTCTACTGGAACTCCACAACACAATGATTACTTCCTGCTATTGCCAACTTGGATGGTAGGTGGCTCAGTGAATAAGACTCGGGTCTAGAGTTAGGAAGACCTGAGTTTAAGTATGACTGCAGTCATTTACTAGTTGCGTGATGCTAGGCAAATCATTTAACCTCTGCCTTAATCAAATGAAGAAGGAAATGGCAAAGCACTCCAGTATCTTTGCCAAGAAAAATTCATTGAAAGCATTGTGGTGTGCTATAGTCCATGGGGTCACAAAGAATTTGACATCACTGAGCAATAACAACCTAGCCAACCTAAGACCACTTTAAATGAAATTTGACTATGGAACAATTTTCATGATTAAAACATCTTAATAAATAAGGCTTATTTATTGATGAATTTATCACCAAGAGAAAAAAAAAAGGATGAAATTGACTATGAATCCTCTGAGAATACTTTTTCTCATTTTAATGTGTGCTATTTAGTGTCTTTTTTATGTACACACAGTTCCAGCTCTACAGCCTCCTAATGTCTTTTCTGGTTCAGGTAGTAAGTAGAGTGGAACTGGAGAATACCTTTGAAAGCTATGAAGTAGAGAATTGAGCACTTCCATTTCACGTTATCATAAACTTCTAGAAGTAGGCTCACCCAGTCTAGGGAGAGCAAAGGGTTAAAAGGGAGGATTACATTAATCAGAACGTGTTGTATATGCTCCTAAGAACTGGGTTCCCATTGACCAGTCTTCTCTTACATTAATGTTATTTAAATTGCATTATTATAATTACAATAGCTTAGAACACATTCATTGTTTAATAGCATTTTCTTTTATCTTGTAATTAGCACAGTTAGTAAGTTCTGCAAATATTAGGCCTATAGTATCTTTCCAGGTATATGAAGCTATAAAAACTGATAATTTACTCCTTTTTTTTTCTGTTCTGAGAAATAAAACTAAAACTCAACTCTGAAGAAGTTTCATTGGTAGAAAGTTCTTATTTCTGTCTTTCCCTCACCTCTTTCTCAACTTGTAGATCTCTCTATATTAATGGTTTCATTTTACTTATGAACATTCATTCCAATTATTTCCTGCTGTTCATTGTTCATTCAATTTTGGCACAATGGGAGATGACTGTTCCTTGATTCTTTTCTAGTTAGGGCTGTTATAATGTACCATTTAGAACTTCACATTTATATAACTATTAATATAGAGGGTATTAATAAGAATAGTTCTTCAATAACAAATGTAATCATTTGATCTGGAGAAAGCTAATTACCTGTTTCAATCCACAGAATGTCAAGGGTAGAAAATGTCTATTGGATGTGTTGTATTTGATCCTAATGTTGTATATGTAGAACTAGGGAGAAATGTGTGATATTAAAAGGAAATATCTTTACTTTTGAATTTGGTCTTTTCACATTTAGGGGCTTCTTTTTTATTTCTTCAGAAAATTTTTAAACTCATAAAAACTACGTGAAAACTAGGAAGGTATTTTGATGTATTAGGAGTCTAATTATCTTATGAATGCCTCAGCAAACATCTAAAAGAATACATAATGGCACAGAAATGAAGACCAAAGAGAAAGACAGTAAACTCTTCTGGCCAGTCCAAGTACAAGAAGAGAGCCTATGGGTGCCTAGAGAGAGCAGAAGCCAGGGGAGGTTGAAGACAATTTGAACTCCTTCAAAAAGTGCTTGATGCAAATGGGATCCTGACCTTAGACTGTTGGAGCAGCAGCTGGGGTGAAAATCATGCCCTGACAGTGCATGACTTGGGGCACTCAAGAGTCATAGCAGGAGACTAAACCAGTAGACCCCTCCAGCAGTCTTGAAGCCAGCTATTCAAATCAGCTATCCAATGAGATGCAGTAGGGGTAAGAGAAGCTTAGTGTTGAGATGTGTGCATGGGGGCAGGGAACTTGAAGTATACTTGAGACCAGGACTATCTCTGATGTTGGAATCTGTCAGGGCAACAGTAGGTGACAGTCAACACTCAGATGGGGACAGTTACTTACATGAAATACATAGTTTCGCACAACTAAAATGAAGGATTGAAGTGAAATATTCTATGCGTCAGACAAATTGAGAAGCATAAAAGATGTCAGGGTGACAATAGAAACATAGTAAAAAGGGAAAAGTAAGAAAACAATTATGCTTAAAAATAACGTAGACAATGAAATAACATGAAAACAATGCACACACACACAAAGTCATAGAAGCTAAGTACTTAAAAGAAAAGTTAATCCATTTACAGGGAGAAATAGACAAAATTATAGTACTTGGAGGCCTTATTGTGTTTTTTTCAGATCTGGTCAAATCAACAAGAAGATAAACAAGACAAAAGTTAAGTATCAAAATAGGATTTTGGAAAAGTTACATATGATAGATATTTCATGATTGCTGAATAGGAATAGAAAGGGGCATATGTATTTTTCATCTGTGCATGTCACAATTACAAAGGCCATATCCTAAGGCATAAAAAGTCATAGACATTTGGAAAAGGAGAAATATTTGTCATAACTCTTACTGATAACAATTCAGTGAAAATTATAATTAATAGGGGACATTGGAAGAAAGCATTTAGACTTAAATGGAAACAAATGATAGAAAAAATGGGTTATATCATCAAAGAAAATAACAATAATGAGACAACATACTTAACTTAGACTTTAGGGAAAATTTATTTCTCCAACCAGTTTCATCAACAAAATAAAAAATTATTCTCTAATCAATGAATTGAGCAAACAGTTGAAAAAATTAGAAAGTCATAAAAATAGAATTATGAAAATCAAAGAAGAGATAAACAAAAACCCATTGAATTGATAAGTGACAAATTAATAACTTTTTTGAAGGAAAAGAATATTAAATAATTTAATATAAATAATAGAAAAACTAAATTACCATAATCAAAAAAGAAAACAAAGTTCACAACAGATGAACAGCAAATAAGAAAAAGTAGGAAAACTATTTTTACTACATGTAATGCCAATAAGATTGATGAATATTTACAAAAATATAAAATAGATTAAAAATAAGAAATAGCAAATTTAAATCACCTGGTTTCAGAAAAAGAAGTTGAATAATTCATATTTATAGCCCCAAAGAAAAAAAATTCTCATGACCAGATGGATTTACAAGTGAATTCTATCACATATTATAAGAATGATCAACTCCAGTATTAAATAGTTTTCAAAAGTAGAGAAAGAAGGGATCCAATTAAACTATTATGAAATATAGTCCTGATCCCTAAACCAGGGTGGGAAAAAAACAGGAAGAAAACTATAGACCAATATTACTAACAATATTAACATAAGATATACAAAAACACACTAGCAAAAAGGCTGTAGAATCCTATTAAAATATTAATCACTGTGAAAAAGTTCAATTTATACCAGAAATGCAGAGTTTGTTTAATATTATGGAAACTACAAACATAATTGGTCATATTAATAATAATTACAAAAACTCCCAAACAATTCTATTAGTAAATGTAAAAAAAATCCCTTTTTGACAGAATACAAGCACATTTCTTTATGTTTTATTAATAAATTTACTTTTCCTTTATATAGTAAATGGTCTCTATATGTAACCAAGAACTACTATTATCTATAATAAAAGACTTTGGAGTAAGACCATAAAGCAAGAATGACTATTGTCGCTACCATATTTGATGTATTTTTAGAAATGCTAGTTATAGCAAATAGACATGACTAATAAACTGAAGACATAAGTACAGGAAAAGGAGAAACAAAATGACTATTTTTACTGGAAATATGATGAATTACAATTATCCCTTCCATATCACTGGGATTAGGGGAAAAGAATCCCTGCAGTCTGGAAAATCTGTGTAAAATTTTTTGACTCTCCCTTCATACCAGAGAAGATGACTGAATTTTAAAAATTCTTTTATGAGATGTTTGCAGCACCTTATTGTAATATTCAGATTGATATTGTACAATACTATACATGTTTTATGCATCTGTGAGGTTTTAGCATTTTTCTGTGTCATCTGTTGGCCTTTGTGAGTTGCATGTGGCTTCTGCAAAACTCCTCTCTAATTTTCATTTTATTTCTTATGACTTCCTGCTATATATTGAAACTACCTTGGAGAAAATCACAATATGGAAGGGATAACCATACTTAGAGATGCCTAAAGATCAAAATAAAATTAAGTAGAACAATATTTTCAGCAAAGGAGCAGTATATAAAAAAACTCACAAAATCCTTAGCTTTTCTATATCTTGTCAACCAAAACCAGCAGTAAGAAGTAGAAAAAGAAATTCCATTCAAAATGATTGTTTGACAGTGCATTTACCAAGATATATACAGGAATTATAAAGATATAACTACAAAATATTTTTTTATAGAAATAAAGTAAGACTTCAATAATGGGAGTAATAGTATTTGTTAATGTTGGGCCATGCAAATTAGTTAAATAATATCATTTTTAAAAAAATTTACAGGTTATTTTTAATTACAGATCATTTTTATACCAATGAAACTATCATTAATTTGCTATACAGAACTAGACAAAATATTAAAATTTGCCTCAAGGAATAAAAGGGCAAGAAACTCTAGGAAAATAATGAAAAAAACAGTGGGAACAAAGGGCACCTAGCAGTATGGGATATCAAGCTATACCACAAGCAATCAGTAAAAATATCTGATGCTAGTTAAAAAATAGAAAAGGTGTTCATTGGAAATGAGCAAATATATGATCCAGAACTAATTGGATATAGTACAGTGTCCAATAAACCTAAGAATATCAACTCTCAAGGTTAGGACTCATCATCTGATGAAAAATTGCTGAAAAAACTGGAAGATGGTCTGGGAGAAATTAGGTTAAGATAAACATTTCACTCCATATACTACCATAAGCTCCAAATGGACATGAGCCCTACATATAAAAGGTTGCACAAATGAAAAGGAGATAACCTCTCACAACTGTGTATAAGGCAAGAATTCTTAGCTAAATTGTAGATATAAATGATCATAGGAGATAGAGTGGTCAATTTTGATTACATAAAATTGAAAAGATTTTTTGTTTGTTTCTATAGATAAAATCATTACAGTTATAAATTAGTGTAGGGAAAATAAGCTGGGAAAAGTGGTTTTTTGCAACAAATTTCACTGATAGATATACAATATTAATATTTTTCTTAATAGTTGGAATTTAGAAAAGAGAGAACTCTGGATATCCCCAAATTATTAGCTATTAATAATCATTTCTCTCATACTGTTGGTGAAACTGTGAGAGTCAACTATTTTGGAATGTGATTCAGAACTATACTACCAAATTCATTCAACTACTAGGTATATACATCAAAAGAAATGAAAGACAGAGGGGAATGACTGACTCATAAATCCATCATCTTTCTGACAATAGCTGACAATAGCCTCAGTCTTCTAGGATATAGTTTATCTGGGCTGAGTGACTTGAACTCATCAAAAAAAATCAAGTAGCTTTCTTACTTTTTGCCTCCTTATTTATCTTGGGTATCAATTCATGTAGAATCATTGGTCTGCTTGTCCTTTAGCCATTGCTCTTGGCAGAGAAAACAGAAACAAAAATAAGCATTGAGTGACTGCATTCTCTTGGTTTTCAGTTATTATTATCTCATTGGCCCTAAATATCAGTCCTTTTCTTTCTTTTATTCTTTTCTCTTTACTCCCTACCCCTCCCAGTACAAAAGCAAAACATTTGGTTGTCTTTAGTTTTCATCACCAGTTTTAGCTCATTCTTAACTTTAGAATTCTTAGTGCCTTTGTGGACTTGTAGACTTTTATACATATCTTCCCTTATTAATCTTTGCCTCCATCTTTTGTACACGTCTTCTTTAAGATGATCAGTGAGTTCTTTGTGCATTCATTGGTATTTTTAGACAATTCCTACCTTTTGTTCTTTATAGAATCATTTCTTATATCCTCAGAATTTTGTGGGCAGCTAGGTGGTACAGCGGATAAAGCACCAGTGCAGGAGTCAGGAGGACCTGAGTTCAAATGTCACCTCAGACACTTGACACTCACTAGCTGTGTTGCCTTGGGCAAGTCACTTAACCCCATCATCCTGGATGATCTCTAGTCATCCTGATGAATATCTGGTCACTGGATTCAGATGGCTCTGGAGGAAAAGTGAGGCTGGTGACCTGGACAGCCCTCCCTCACTCAAAACAAAGTCAAGTGCATGTCATGTCGTAATTTCTCTGATGGCATGGTCTTCTTCAGCAACAAAGGATGAGCACACACCTCAGAATTTTGTTCTTTAGAACTCATTCTACACTGACTTTACTGTAGCATTTTAGTCCACGGCATGCTATGTGCCTTTTATCTGAATTCTTTAAAATCTATCGTTCCAAAATCTATGCACATGAAACTAATTCTGATCTTCCTCAATTTTTCTATTATAAATTCTTGGTTGGAGTGTTTGTTCACTTTTTGTGAGTCTCTTGACATAGTTTCTCAGATCAATTGCATTACTTCTTTTGGTAAGTCTTAGATCTAGAATATAATTTTGGCTCCTCTACCTTTAGAAACATGAAATTATCATTACCATTACTATAGTATGTTTCTAACCAGGCTTGTGACCTGTTTTAAAAATTCTTATTTATTTTTTCTTTCTATTTTTGTGGATTGTATGATATGGTAATAATGACATTGCTTCTGTTTCTGCTACTACTAATCTTCTCTCACCATGATTTTCCTCTCAGATTCCTAAATTTCCTCATATAACTGTATCTTCGACAATGCTTATACGCTGCTGATAATTCCTAAAACATCGATTTATTTTAACAAACCCTACAATTTTATTCTTGTTATACAGTTCATCTACACAAGCCCCAATGATTACTGTAAGTGCAAGTCTGTCTCTTGAAATTAGGATATTTACTTCATTTTGCTTGTTACTCATATTTTGCACTTGTATACAACTGAAGTCAAGGATTTTTTATTAATGTCTCCTGCATTGAACTACATACCTTCTGTTTCTGGAATTCTGTGCTCAGTGATTTTTAAATACAGAGAATTTTCTCCATCTTCCTTCTCTTCTTTCCCTATGTATGCTTTCTCAATAATCTCATCCAATTCCATGTCTCACAAATTCCTTCTATCACCCCCACTCCAAAATATTTTCTCCTCTAAATTTTTCAGTTTTTTAAATTAAAGTACCACCTTCCTTACAGTCACCTAAATTTTGTTGATTTGAACTTCACAGGAACTCATTCATCTTTCTCCTCTCCATTCAAAGTCAATAATAACTTAATTCAGGGCACCATCATTTCTTGCCTGAACTATTGTAATAACCTCTTTTTCTCCTCCCAGTCTCTCCTCTCTCCAAATTATCTTCCATATAGATATTAAATTAATCTTCTTAAGTCATATATCTGATTGACTATTCCACTCTCTGCTTCAAAGTCTTCCTTATTGTTCCTTATTGTTTCTAGGATAAAATACAGACTTTTAGTTTAACATTGAAGCATGTTTATATTCTGGCTCCAACTTGCTTTTCCAGACATTTTCCTTATTGCTCTTCCTCACATAGTCAAATTAGACTCTTATCTTTTCTCCAAATGTGACATTCTGTTTCCTGCTCTTGCATTAGCAGAAGTTGTCCCCATTCCTGCAATGCACTCCTTCCTCATTTCTCCATCTCAGAGTCCTTATCTTCAGTTCAAGTGTTACCTCCTTGAAGATTTCTCTGATGCACTCCTCCCCTTAAATGCTACCATTCTTTTCCTTCCTCAAATCATTTCCTTTTATATTTATCAGTATATATGTTGCATTCTGCTGGTAGAATGTAAACTTGAGTGTAGGGACAGTGTTATTATTGTTGTTTTATATCCTCGTTGTATTCCCTTCATCTGACCTTTGAGATCCTTTCTAATCTGAGATTCTGCAAGTCCATTGCATCCTCAAGCAAAGTAAGCAGGCTTTTCCATTAAGAAACCAGAGTCACAACTGTAATGTTGGAGAGTTAAAGATCTTCTCCACCCATTGATGGACCTGCCCATTAAGGGAAGCTTGATTAGGGGAGACTCACACCTTTTGTTAATTTCTGAGGCACTGGTTCTCAAGGATTATGATGCTCCCTGGCTCTGAGAAGTGTATAAATACTCTGAGGTGAGGTTTTACTTTGGGGCTTACTCATTGGAAGTGTTTGTGGGCCAGATGAGATTCTGGGTAGCCTCTAAGGAGCCCCCCAGCTTTGAAAACCCAGATGTTGGCGCTTGTCTCTCTGGGAACTATGTATGTATTGCTTACGGTCAGGCAATTGGAAGCCCTGTCTGTTGATCTTTAGTTCATTATTTGTATTTTCTCTGAAGTTCAGGGTACTGACTTTCTCCCCCAGAACTAAGTGAATGATAGATGTTTGTTGATTATTGTGATCGTTGACCCCTCAAAAGTTGGTTTCCTTTTAGAAATGCAGATCTAAAAACCTGTACAGAAGGCCCTCCTGTATACGAGGGCCTTACTGTTACAATAACCCAAGAAAATAGCTTGTTATCTTATACAGGCAGAGCCAAAACCAAATGAAGAGACGTAATTCTAAATTATCTAGAGTCTACAAAACTTATTCAAAATTTAATGTTTGGTCTATGCAGTTGGGAAGAACTTTATTTTAGATGGCACTTTTCAAAAGTACTCTTTGGTGGCTATAACTTCCTCTCTTTCAACCAGTTAGGTAGAAGAGAGTGCATTGTTTTTACAAGGTTTCCTTGTTTTCTTTTTTTACATAATAGGTTTGGAGAAATTCTCTTGTAAACACAGTGTTCCTACTCTAAAGAAAAATTGCCATTTTTCAGTATATTTAAGAACTATGCTTCATGAGTTGATAACAACATTAGAACAATCTAGTATCTTATTTGCTTGTGATTCTTTGGTCTTTTAGCCTCAAACCTTACATTAGCCTTCATCATTTACTGTCAATTATCAGTGTAAGACATTTTGCAAAAATAGTAACACCAAATCATGACTCTCTAGGAGATGAACTTCACAACTGGTTGAATATCCTCTGTGGTTTTGATTCACTCTCTTCCTTGCCTAGTGACTTGGTGCTTTTTTAGAGAAATCCTAATGTAGCCCTTTAAAATGTCACAGTAGAGCCCTGCTTAGCTGGAAATTAGAGTAGAATTTTAAATTTTAAAATACATTATCAGAATGATGTAAAACAATACTTTGACATAAAAATAAGCAACCAAATAGCAATCCTTCCAAAAGATTCAACATAATTGTTAGATAGTGAAAAAGCTTTCAGAACTCCCATGTATTTTAGCAAGAATTGTGTTGTTTTCTATTCCAACTTTTTTTATGGAACTTCTGTAAAATTGGTTCATAAAATAAGTGTCTGTCTGCAGAAATTATCTACGGAAGCTAGAGGTAGAAAATACCTGTTAGGGCATCTATTTCATTTACAAACCACCAATAACTAATGTAAGTGACTACAATAATGCCACATTAAAACAACGCGTTTAAATGTTGAACTCAGGAAATGCAAAATCAAGGATCTCGTAATCATATTAAGCATCCACATTGCACAGCTAAAATACTTTTGATCACTAATTATACTGTTAAGTGTTATACCTTAAAATGAAATACATGAAATATGAACCAGCTAATGTTCCCTGGAGACCTTTAACTTACATTTCCTGACTTTTATGTTTAAATTGATAACTTCAAAACTGACATTACCATAGATTTTCAGTTTTCATTTCCTTTTTATTTTTGACAAAAAACAGGGAAAAGAAAACTCCCAGAGTTTGTCCATTGTTTATTATTGATTGGTTCATGTTTCAAAGAAGCTTATATCTTGTAAAAGCAGCTGTGGTGCTAAAAGGTAGACTAGAAAGAAGAATAATGGTACTGCATTATTTACAGTGTTTGTCAGAGATTTTAAAAGGATGATTACTATAGTTCAGATTTGACTAAGTCACTTTCATTTGAGTACCAGGCTTTTCTCCTCAATACTACTTGCTCTTAGGCCAGTTCTTAAATTTCAGAATTTCTCATACTTTACCTGGAAAGCATGGACAACAGCAAGGTTTTACTCTTGGAAAAAATTGGGATAGGTACAACAGAGGATCATGGTAAAGGTGTTGTGTCTTGCTCAGGGTCAACACAACTAGCAAATGTCTGAGTACTGATAGTATTTAATATAAATTCTAGACTTTAATAAGGGCCAAAGTTTCAATTAAGAGCCTGGACCTAATAGTCTCCTTTGTTTAGAGGATGCCTTTTGTCAAGCAAATGGGACTTCCTTACCAGACCCTTCTTCTAACATCTTAGTGATCACAGAAAAACACAGATACCTTGGGTTATAACTTCAGCTTTGTCAACTCTGTTAAGATACCATAACTTCAAAGGTCTGTTAGGACAGGATCTGTTATCTGGGTGATGGGACTTTGTTTTTTCCTTATCTTAAATCACAAAAGCATGTTATGGAAGGAAGATGCCTCTAGCCTGGGATCATTAAACCCAATTGATGCCACTTCGTCTACAATGTGTTTATCTAAGAGAACTCCTTCCTCCTGGCAAAATGTACTTAAGACAGTCAATTTCTGTACTAAGTCAGCCAGTACTGATCCTGGCTCCATAGCGCTATGTAACTGTTGTCTTTATTGGGAATTGTTTAATTAATTAAATCATAAAATGTATGCAGTTAGCCTGTTGCCTTTTCTCTAACCAAGTTTTCAGGTTAACAGTACATATTGGACCAGAAAGAAAAGTCTTCCTCACTCCAGGCCCAATGCTCTGTCTACTGATGCCTTAACCTGAAGCTCTGAGAAGCTGACACTTGTCCATGGTCACAGAGCTAGTAAATGTAAGTATTCAAGCCCAGGCCTTGTTGTTATTACCCTGATACAGTCCTCATTACCTGGACTATTGCAATATCCTTTTGGTTGGTCTCCTTCCCTCAAGTTTGTCCCCACTTCAGCTGATGTTCCACTTAAGTGTAATGATCTTTCTAAAGCACAAATTTGGGTCACCCTTCAATTCAATAAATACTGGTGGTTCCTCAGGATAAAATACAGAATATTTTGCTTGGTTTTTCAAACCCTTTACAATCAAATTCCTATACATACATATATGTGAATATATATGGATATATTTATTCTTTTGTCACACACACACACACATATATGGATATATATTTAGTCTCTTTTCACTTTGTCCCTTTCCACTTATTCCATAATCCAGCAACCTTAACCTTCTTGCAGTTCCTCAAACATGACACTCAATGTTTCAATTTCATTCTTTTCCATTGATTGTCTACTTTGCCTGGAATGCCCTATCTCTTTACCTTCATCTCCTGGTTTTCTTGACTTTCTCTCTCAAATCTCATCTTCTGCAAAACCCCTTCTTGTTCTCCTTCCATGTGACCTAGTGCATTCCCTCTGAGATAATTTCCAATTTACAGTATAAAGATAGCTTTGGCTTTTTGGGGCTGATACATTGTATTGTTGGCTCATATTGAGCTTCTCATATGCTAGGATGCACAGTTTACTTTTCTGACAAAATACTTCCCATACTTCTATTTTCTGAGATCTTTCAAGTATCAAAACAGTGACTTAGTAATAAAATCTTATAATTCTTTCAGTATCCCATGATATAATTCATGCACGTTAGGTGACTTGAATTCATCAAGTATAGCCAAATGATCCCTTATTATCTCCATACTTATCTTGGGTTACAAATCTCATTAGCAATTTTTGTTCTCTTATTTTAAAAGGGCATTTACAGAGAAAAGAAGCATTTGCATAAGATTTGAACAATTTAGCCTACTCTCTGTTAGTTATCATCATCCCAGTCTACCCAAGGTCCTGTTCCTCCTTTTAACCTACTTCCCCCTTACCCCTACAAAACCAAACCCCACCCTTTTGGTTGTCCTTAGTTTCCCTAGTCAGCTTCAAATAATTCTATCATGGAAATGGTTCTTCTTAGAATGAGCAAGTACATGACTGCCTATGACTTGATAATTGAAAAGGAAAAGCAACTAACTCCTTAGAAGATACAAAACTATTCAAAATATTCAGACTTAATAATTACAATCCTAGAAAAGTCACACATGTCATGGTGTGTGCACTTAACAAGCAACTTGGTAAAAGAAACACCATATGCTTACAAGAACCTGCCAGCACAGGGAAAAGTCTTATATAGCACAAAAAAATAGCACATACTTGTGAGTTAGTTGGTAATGTAGGATACTACAATCCATCTAATGTTAACTTTCCTTTCAATGATAGCCACAACAAAAATATTAACTTAGGACAATAAGTAAACCAATTTAAAGCAATTATGTCAGGACAAAGCATTAGACTAGACCAAAAAGGTAAAGGCAGCAAATCTATTGAACCAACTCCAGTAATAATGACATCTAATGAAGACATAACTTATTTCAGAATTGACTGTGATATCAGATAAGCACTGACCAATAAAACATAGATGTGTTAAAATCAAACTGACAAAAACTCTATATGGTAGGTTTGGTATGATTGACTCAAAAGTAATTTCAAACATCTTCAAAACATTTGGAGATGAAGGACTCTATCTAACCCCATCATCATACATCAAGCACTGGAATGACATACAGACATGGGTAGAGAATTGGGAGGAGTCAGAAAGCAATATAAATTCAGCAGACGCTCACAAGAAATTCCAACTGGCTGGAAGTTCTTGAATACGTCACATGACGTAGATGTCTGGGCCAGGCACTCCCAAGAAGGAACAGCAACTGAATCTAATTCCACTGCACAATAAATTGAAGAATCGAGTGGCAACTCCAATGCAACCAACCAATTCAACAACTCTAGGAACAGGGACCAGCAGGCTTCTTTGAGCAGGCTTCTGGAAACTGCACAACTGGTGGCTCAGCACAGAAATGGAGCAAGTCAGTATATAAATGCCAAACACCAACTGACCAAATCATATATTAACTAATCTACCTCTAACTCATCTATTCTTGCTGCTACTAATATGTGACTGACTCACAGGGTATACACTTCCTGGATACAAAATACTCTTGACTAAGGACAACCAACCAATCCAAGTGATCAAACTGCCAAGAAACACAATGAGCACTATTATCTTAGTTTTTGTTTGCATAGTAAGCATATTTTCTTTTAATGTTATTTATTTTATTTTGCTTCTCTTCTTCTAGATTGTCTTCTCTATTTTCATTTTCAATTTATTGTTTTCTTTTGTTTCTTTGGTGACACTCAAATATTGAACATTCCACCTTTTTCTCTTCTGCTCATTGGGGCAGCTAGGTGGTGCAGTAGATAGAGCAGGAGTCAGGAGGACCTGAGTTCAAATCTCACTTTAGACACTTGACACTCACTAACTGTGTCACCTTGGGCAAGTCACTTAACCCCAACTGCCTCATCCTGGGTCATCTCCAGTCATCCTGATGAATTTCTGGTCACTGATTCAGATGGCTCTGGAGGAGAAGTGAGGCTGGTGACCTGCACAGCCCTCCCTCACTCAAAACAAAGTCAAGTGCATGTCATGTCATTATTTCTCTGATGGCATGGTTTTTTTCAGCAATGAAGGACAAACACACATTCTGCTCATTATTTTTTCTGTGCAAGTGATACATTCCCTTCTTATAATTCTCATTTTTTCCTTTTAAATCACTTAGGAACAATGTGTTATGGTTCTATTTTCTCCTCAAATTCCAAGGTTGGATCATTTTCCTTTGTTTTAAAATATTTACTCATAGATGTCCAAACTCATTTACTAGATCTAGAAAATATTTCCTTCTGTTGTTAAGGTTTTCCCTTTTGATTCATATTTTTAGGTCTTTGAGTTTTCTTCTTCCTGGGATTTTTGGTAATTTTAGTCCCCCCCTTTTCCCTTCTTATGTTAGCTATCAGACTTCTTTCCCTCTGATGATTTCCCTGGGAGTTAGATCTCAAAGTGTCTCAGCCTTGTATACTGAGCAATTCACAGTTCACCTTCCGAGGTCTTTGCCCCAAGTGAATTTGGCAGGGTAGAACTGGCCCTAGCTGGTTACTTTGCTGTTTTCCTTAGGCTTAGTGTACTACTGCATTCTTCCCCCACCCCTACCTTCTCTAACAGTAAGCACTTGGACATACACAGGGGGGCCTGCAATCACAGGTTCTTAGGTCTACATTCATAAAAGGAAAGGCAACTTTTGAGGGGTTAACATTTATCACTTTAATCAAGCACAAGTATCATTCCTTTAATCAAGTACATATATCATTCTCCTAGTTCAGGGGAGTCAGCATCTTGAACTTCAAAGAAAACACAGAGAAATCAAAAAGTCAACAGACATGGCCAACTGTAATTCAACAGACAGTTTCAACTGTCTGACCATAGTTATGGGAGAGGGAAGCACTGACATCTGGGTTTTCAAAGTTGAGAGGGTGGGAGGGCTCCTTAAAGCAGCTTCCCAGAGTTCTTATCTGGCACTTAAACATTCTTACAAAAACTAAGCCCAAAGTAAAACCTTACCCTCAGAGTATTTATGCACTTTTCAGAGCCAGAGGGCATAACCCAGTGCCTCAATAGAAAAAATAAAAGGTACTTGGGACCTTTCTACAAAACAACTCCCCTAATCAAGATTCCCATAATGGGCAGTTCCATCAATGCGTGGGAAAGCATCCATCCAGACCAGCCTGGCTGTGGGAAAAGCCATCACCACTAGGATGCCCTATCACCTTGCTTTTTTTACCCAAGATACTTGATTTGCCCATAGGGCTT
The DNA here is from genome assembly GCA_023548195.1 of Bettongia penicillata ogilbyi. Classification (NCBI taxonomy): domain Eukaryota; kingdom Metazoa; phylum Chordata; class Mammalia; order Diprotodontia; family Potoroidae; genus Bettongia; species Bettongia penicillata. The sequence continues at coordinate 2,407,733 of JAJHZJ010000020.1, read as the reverse complement.
GGATGAGATAAGAGTCAATAACTCTTTTGATGAGAGAGAGGACTACCTGGCCTTCCATCTGCCTTGTCTCATATCTTACAGTTTCCTTTCTGCACCTCCCCCCTCCCAACTGTCATTTTAACTACCTTATAAAAATCTATTGGTCAGTGCTGCTACATCTTGGGGTATTTGGATCTTTCTGTTTAATGTGAAGCTTAACTGTCTTTTATATGTTGTCTCTCCCAGTTTAAAAATAGCTTTCTCTAGTTTTCTTGTTCCAATCCCCAGAATTTAGCATGGTGCTTAATTAATTTTTTTTATTCATTCATTTATTCATGCATTAATTCCTTGACTTCTTTTCCTTCTTTAATACAAACTCCTAAAAAATGGTCACTTACTCCAAAGATTCCCATGATTTTCACCCCAGCAACTAGTTTCCTTCTGATAGTAAGAATCAGATTCTGAATAGGATGTCTTCCTGTGTTGACTCCCCTCACCTTTTGAAGGTTGTAATTATCACTAAAGTAAATCAAAAAGTTATTAGGTGATCTGTTTTTGGCGGAGAGAAAGAGCTCCAACATGTTTGTATCGTTGAAGTTCTCCCATCATTACTATATCATACTCAAATTTCTCAAATTCGTCTACTATTTCCTTTTTCTCTCTGATGAGGTTCAGACTCTGGGAGCCTCCTTGAGCTCCCCTTGAATCTTCCCACTTAATCTGGCCTTTCTTACTCAAATCTAATCTTCCTTTTTGTTCAGGCAGTCTCAGGAAGCCCAAGGGCTTTTCATTATCATTTCAGGACTCCTGCATTCCCTACCCTTGATCCCATCAAAACCCCAGTCCCAGGCTGCCCACCACTCCCATCAAGATACTATCCATTCTCATACTTCCCCTATCAAGATCTCTGGATTGCCCCACCTGCTTCTCCGCCCAAACCCTCCATTGTCTATCTCCTGATAGCCTCCAGCTGTTTCCAACCTTTGACCCTCCTTGGACTTCTCCTCAAGACCCTTCCTAAACCCCTCCTCCCATCACCCTGGAATACCAGACCAACCCCCCCCCCCCCCCCATTTCTATACACTTTTCTGTATTTAAGTTCCATCTTGCCTCCATGGAGGCACTCAGATTCAATCCAGCTCAGACTCTGTCTAGCTGGGATTCCATCTGGCCTGCTTGTGAATACAAGCGTTACAAATGCTTAGGCTCTGTAAGAGGCAACCCAATTAGGCGAATCTTTAATAAACTTTGTTTTCTTTGGCTTTAAGAAGGCTTGAGTCGAATTCATTCGAGCACGACCCAGACTATTGGTACTTTGGGGTCCTGATCACCTTGGAGCCTCATCATCTCCAGGTGTTCTGTAATATAATTTTAGTTCCAGTAAAGTCTTCATGATTAATTGGTATAAATCCCCATATTGGGAGAATGTCAATCTTGTAATATTTTTGAATTCTCCAGTGTTTTCCTTTGGTTGACCTGATATGGTGGCTTCCCATTTAGGATCCTTGTCTAGACTCAGTATTCATCTGGGAAGGAAGGAAAAAAAGCTTTTATTCAGTATCTATTATGTGTCAGGCACTGTCCTAAGTCCTTTTACAAATATCTCATTTGATCCTCACAACAACCTTGGGAGATGGGTGCTATTATAACTACCATTTTAAAGTTGAAGAAACTGAGGTAGACAGATTAAGTGAACTGCCCAGGGTCACAAAGCTAATAAAGGTCTAAGTCTGGATTTGAACTCAGGTGCTCCTTGATTCTCCAGGTCCAGTGTTCCAGCAGCACCATCTTGAAAAATAGTTTGAGACCAGTCCTTGGTTTAAAAGTACACAGACACTCAGATCCTTGGGTGTGAAAAATTTGTGTGAATGCTTTGAGCTTGAAACCACTTTCTTTGATTTGCTTGGAATTCCATTTTTGCTTACACTTGCTTTGTTTTTACACTTTATTTGTCTATGAACATTTCACTTGGCTCAGGTCCTGTTTCTAAACTTCATATTTGCTCATTCAATAACCAGTCTTGTCTCTAGCTCCTCAGATTCAAACTATTGATACAGACTTTACTGCTCCAACAAGTTACAGTATACTCTTTGAGAGAACTAAAAATGTACCAGCTACACTATGATCCAAACCTCAGTTTCTTCATCTGTAATATAGAATTTGACCAGATGATCTTCAATGTCCCCCTTATCGGTAATTCGGTGATTATGCCTCTACAAACTTCTCAGGCCCTTCTGATTCCTTATTCCCTCCATTTATACTGTAATCCAGCAACACTGGCCTCTTTGCTGTTTCTTGGAAAAGTTACTTTATCTTTCAACGCCAGACATTTTCACTGGCTGTCTCCCCATGCCTGAAATGTTCTCCCTCCTCATCTCTACCTCTTGGTCTCTCTGGCTTTCTTCAAGTCTCAAATAAAATTCCACCTTCTATAAAAACCTTTTCTGATCCCTCTTAATGTTAAAGCTTTCCCCTTGATTTATTCTACAGTTTCCTGGTTTATTTATCACTGTTTGCATGTTCTCTCTCTTATTGGATTGCAAACTCCTTGAAAGCTGAACTTTTCTTCCTAGTATATAATAGGCATTTAATAAATACTTGTTGCTTGCCTACCACAGTGTCTCACATATAGTGGGTACTCAAGAAATGTTGGTTGAATAAATCCACTGATTAATCTGCAAAGTTTCTTAAGATCTTTGCATAAACCTGGTGGCAGAGGTTCTCTTCTGGCATGAAGAGCCTTTGTACACTTGGAGGAATTTCTTATTTCTCTGGTTTAATGCCTCTACTCAGATAATCTGGGAATGGCAGTATCTGACATTCTGTAGTCCTTAGGGGGCATACTACTGCCCAGAAAAGCATACAGACCCCCCAAGTCTTGAATCAGCAAACCAGTTTATTTACAAGTTAGCAGAAGCAAATGGCATTCATATCAGAACCCATATAAAATAAAAATGCCTACCACCAATTAGTAATCTTTCCTCTGAGTCTGCATAGTCTCAATCATGTGAATATCAACTCTTAATTATTGTCACTGATCATAACTTCCTGTTACAGACCTACTTGCTGAATGACATGTTTTGACTTTCATGCCATACCTCCTGAAGTTCACCCCTTCTTTTAGCATGTTGATTTTCATTTCTTCCTGATATTATCCCTTCTCCCATTTTACTTCAGTAGTCCCATGCATCAAGCCTACTGAATTTTATTCTTAATAAGAGTAGCTTTTTCCTTTTTTGGGGGACCAGCTATTGTTCTCAAAAATCTTCAAAATTGACATCCCTGTTAAAGTATAGCTAGAAGTATCTCTATTTTCCAAGTCGTTCTTTGTATTGGTTTTCACAGTCCTTGATTTCACATATAAGAGGTCTTGTAGGGATCTGGAAAAACCTTAGTCCTTTTATCTCATAAGCTTGTTTTTTTTTCAAACTACATTTTGTTAAGGGTAATTTATTTTGCAGTTTTGGTCTGTTCTCTTATAGTATTTGAGCAGTCCAATTGTCAGACCTTCCAGTCTGGAAGCTTGGAAGAGAATCCTATTCTCTTCTCTATTATCTCTTGACATGATTCTTTCTAGGGTAGTTAGGCAAGGTTATTCCTATTAATCTGTGTTGCTTCCTCAAATATTCAGGGGAGAGAATAAATAATAGTAGCAGGCATTTATATAACATTTTTACGCATTATATCTTATCCTCTCAACAACCCTATGAGATATGTGCTATTATCATTTCCATTTTACATATTAAAAAAACAGACCTAGAGAGGATTAATGGTTTGCTTGTTGTCCAAAAATAAGAAATGTCAGTTCCAGGATTTGATTCCAGTTCGCTTCTAACTCTAAGCCCACTGTTCTTTCCACTCTACTACATCGCCTCTGTCATTACTGTATTAGGAAAGAAAAGATTTTTAATTCTGTTACAGCTAGAAAAAAGATATTGCAGCACAAAGCAATTATTTTTCTTTAAAAAAAGAGTCAGTTTTCTGCAACTATCTTTATTAAGACAGATTATAGTCTCATAATTAGACTATTTAATCATATCTATATATCTAGATAGGTGGTTGTGAGAGTAGGAGGGAATAATTGAATTCCACTTATATCTCTAGATAATCTAAAAAACCATGGAAATATGCATGGTGGCTACAAGCAGATGTATCATAGGACAATGGATTTAGAGGTAGGAGGCAACTTATAAATGAGGAAACTGAGGCTCAAAGAGATTGTAACTTGCCTAGAGTCACACAGCTAGGATATTTCTGAGGTGAAGTGTGAATCCAGGTCTCCCAAAGTCCAGCATTGTGCTCACTATGTTACCTCTGAAATGTAATGAACTGCATAACAGAACTGTAATACAGTTGTTGTTTAGATGTTTTCAGTCTTGGCTGTCATTTTGTGATTCCATTTGGGGTTTTCTTGGAAAAGATACTAGAATGGTTTACCATTTCCTTCTTTAGCTCATTTTACAGATAAGGAACCTGAGGCAAACAGGGTTAAGTTTCCTGCTCAAGGTCACACAGTTGCTCAGTGTTTGAGGTCAGATTTGAACTCAGGTCTTCCTGATTCCAGGCCTGATGCCCTATCCACTCTGCTTCCTTGTTGCCCCATCTAACATTTGCCATAGTGCGCACTATGTTCTAGGCACTATGGTAAGTGTTTTATAATTATTATCTCATTCAATCTGTACAATAACCCTGGGAGGTAGATGCTATTATCCCTATATAACAGAATAAGAAATTGAGGCAGGCAGGTTAAGTGACCTACTGCAGGTCACACAGCTAGCAAGTGTCAGAGGACAGATTTGAACTCAGGTTTTCCTAATTCCAGGTCTGACACTTTCTTCACTGTGCCACCAGTTGCCCCTATGAATAGGAGAACCCATGGTGCTGTAAAAATAATGTCAGGAGTGCTAAAGCTGAAAATGAGATTAGATGTCAAAGAATACAAACATAAAAAAAGTTTTTTTTCCTCCTAAATTGGGTGAAAAAGGAAAATACAAGAAGGGATAAGAACTTTGCTTAGGGAGGATATGACAATGGCAACTGACAACTGAGAGAAGGCAGAGCTGCTTAATTCTTATTTGAACAAAGTTGACTAAAAAGTTGGTGTCCACGGCAAGTAAGGTAATAGAAAGAATATATTAGCCCTTGATCAATTCCAGTAACCTGGACAAGATGATCTATATTCTTATATCCTTATAGAGTCAGCAGATATGATTGTTGAGTCACTTTTAATAATATTTGAAAGATTGATAAAAATGGAAGAAATACCACAATTTTGGAAAATGTTAACTTTCCCAACTTTCACAAAAAAGAGAAGAGACCAGGGTCTCCTAACTGTAGGCTAGAAAGCTAATTCCTGGGAAGATTCTAGAAGAGATAGTTAAAGAGATGATTAACGAATATGTACAACATGTAGCAGTAATTACAAATACATATGTCATGACTTAAGATAAGGCCTTGCCAGACTAATCTTAGTTTCTCTTTTGACTAGGTTATCAAAAGAACAGATGAGAGAGATACTATATAGTTTAACTTGATTTTAGTAAAGCTTTTTGAAAAACTATCTCATTGTATTTGTGAAGAAGATGCAGGTGTTTGACCTAGATGATACTAGAGTTCAATGAAGTATTTGAATTACCATATGTGGCAGGTCTATATTACAGGAGAAGAAGTTGGTCTTATGGAACAGAAAGAATTTCAACAGAAAAGTCCCCAGGCAGTGAAGCAAATAGGATTACAACTATGATGGGAAACAGAGCACTCTTTCAGAGGCAGCTGGAATACAACATTTGCCTTGTTTCACGTGTAATAGAAGGCTTTCCACTGGTAATGTGGTCCAAGGGCATTACCATCACCTAGGCACCACCCTGCCAAAAATGCTCACACATTTGTAGATCTAACCAAGGCCTTTGACACTGTTAGTCATGAGGGCTTATGAAAAATTATGTCAATATTTGACTGCCCAGAGGAGTTCATCAGTATTGTACATCAATTTCATGATGACATGTTTGCCTGTGTTTTGGATAGTGGACAAAGCTCTCGTGCCTTCTCGGTCACCAATAGAGTGAAACATGACTGTGTGCTTGCTCCCATGCTTTTCAGCATGATGTTTTCAGCCATGTTATCAAATGCTTTCAATGAAGATGAACACAGCATTAAGGTCAACTACTGTACTGATGGTAAGTTCTTCAATTTGAAAAGGCCACAAGCCAGGACAAAAGTGGAGGGAGTGTTGGTCTTTGATTTTCTGTTTATAGATGATTGTGCACTTAAAGCATCCTCTGAAGCTGAGATGCAACAAAGTATGGATCAATTCTCTGCTGCCTGTGCTAATTTTGGCCTAATAATTAACACCAAGAAAACATAGATGCTCCATCAGCCACCACCGCACAATCTATACATGGAACCATCAGTTACAACAAATGGAGAAGTTTTGAAAGTAGTGTACTTTCCAGGGATGTACACGTTGACAATGAGGTTGATGCACACGTTGTCAGAGCTAGTTCAGTGTTTGGGAGGCTCCAAAGAAAAGTTTGGGAGAGAAGAGGTATTGGCTGACTACCAAACTGAAGGTCTACAGACCTGTTGTGCTGACCTCATTGTTGCATACCTGTGAAACATGGACAGTGCACCAGCACCATGCCAGGAAACTGAATCACTTCCATTTGAACTATCTTAGAAAGATTCTGAGAATCCTCTGGCAGGATAAGGTACCAGGCACTGAAGTCCTTGCCTGAGCTAAACTGCCATGCATTCAAACTATGCTTCAGAGAGTGCAACTCTGATGGACTGACCACATTACTTGAATGCAAAATGTACTCTTGCCAGAAAGATTATTTTATGAAGAACTCACATCATGGTCAGAAGAAGCAATACAAGGACATTCTCAAGGTATCTTTCAAGAACTTTGGATTTGACTGTGCCACATGGGAGATGCTGGCACAGGACCGTTCAGCATGGCATGCCCACATCAGAAAAGGTGCTGTGTTCTCTGAGAAAAGCAGAATTGAGACAGCACAAAGGAAATGCAGGAGGCAATTTGGAGTATCCACTCCAAAGGTTCACATGGACTATCTGTGCCCAACCTGTGGTAGAGCATTCTGAGCTTGTATTGTTCTGATCAGCTACAGTCAAAACTCAGAAACTTTACTTTATCGTGATGATGTCATTTTGGTCCTCTTTGAAAAGGAAGTACAACAACAAACCTTGGCACCACCCTGCCAAAAATGCTCAGCAATGAGACACTGTAACCTCTTGTAGTGGCAAATAAAATTAGGATCTTTGCCTGTTTTTGTTTTACTGAATGATATATGTACTTGATTTAAAAAATGACACGTGTGCTTGATTTAAAGTGATTGTTAACCCCTTGAAAGTTGCTTTCCTTTTATGAATGCAGACCTAAGAACTTGTGATAGCAGGCCCCCTGTGTATACTGGGGTGCTTACTGATACACTTCTAGACCTGATTAGTTTTCCGCTCAGTGAAGGTTTTGCTAGCTACCATTTTGAATGAAAATCTATGGGGGACAAAGGAGACCAATGGAGGTCAGTGTTGACCACAACCAGAACTAGAATCTCAACTGTCAACATATATCCTTGCCTTGAGTTTAACAAATGTATCCTTCAAAGCCAACTAATCTTTTATACCCTTATCTGTGTTAGGCCAGTCATTTATACCATTTTGATACCTGAATTTGAGACTGCTGCCTGCAAGCCCCTTGTGACAACAAATCTCCATTTGGCTAAGTTCCTTTTAGAAACAATCTTCCCCAATACACACCAAAAAAAATCCCAGACTATAAACTCTTTGAGGGCAGGACTCTCACTTTTCTTTTTGAATTTCCAATGCCCAGTACAGAACCTAGTATATAGTAGGCCCTTATTAAATGTTTATTGATTGGCTGAATGATTGGCTGAATGCAGACTAACAATCTTATTTGTGATGTCAACTAGCAAGTTAATTGAATACCTGCTATATGCTGAACACTCAAGAAACATTTGCAGTTTCTTCCTTGTGTTTTCTGTATTTTATAACACATAGTTGTTTAGATAATGAGCTTGCTGCTATGAGAGCTATGACTGGTACAATTCTGTCAAAATGTTCCTATGCTAGACCTTATATATATATTAATAATTACTACATTTAGCTTACTTTAACAGTCTTTTTCTAAATTTCCTTTTTGTCACTTCATGGTTCATTAATGAGAGAATGATGCGCAATTGTGATTACACACAGATGTACTATATAAGACAGATTTCCTCTCACTGATCATTTCGTTATGCTCTCTTTTCTGAGCCTGGTATTTTCTTTTCTTTACGTCAGCCTAACAGTTATTTTTTTATTTTTCTTAATAAAAATGTATTTATTTAACTTTTTACATTCATTTTCACAAAATTTGGGTTCCAAATTTTCTCCTCTTTTCTCCCCTCCCCCATCCCAAATACACCGAGCATTCTAATTTTCCCTATCACGAATCTGCCCTCTCTTCTATCATCCCTCCCTTCTCTTGTCCCCATCTTCTCTTTTGTCCTTTAGGGCCAGATTACTTTCTATTCCCCATTAACTGTATTTCTTAGTTCCTAGTAGCAACAACAATACTCAACAGTTGTTCCTAAAACTTTGAGTTCCAAATTCTCCCCATCCCTCCCTCCCTACCCGTTCTCTTTTGGAAGGCAGGCAATTCAATATAGGCCCTATCTGTGTAGTTTTGCAAATGACTTCGATAATAGTCGTGTTGTGTAAGACTAATTGTATTTCCCTCCATCCTATCCTGCCCCCCATTGTTTCTATTCTGTCTTTTGATCCTGTCGCTCCCCAAGTGTTGAGTTGCTCCCTCCTCCCATTGCCCTCCCTTCCATCAACCCCCCCACCCTGCTTATCTCCTTCTCCCCCACTTTCCTGTATTGCAAGATAGGTTTTCATACCAAAAAGAGTGTGCATTTTATTCCTTCCTTTAGTCGAATGTGATGAGGGTAAACTTGTTTTTTTTCTCAGCTCTCCTCTTTTTCCCTCCACTAAAAAGTCTCCTGCTTGCCTCTTCTATGAGAGATAATTTACCCCATTCCATTTCACCCTCTCTCCTCCCACTACATTTCTCTCTCACCATTTACCTTAATTTCTTTTAACATATGGTCCCATCCTATTCAATTCACTCTGTGCTCTCTGTCTCTGTATGTGCGTGCATGTGTGTATGTGTGTGTGCGTGCATGTGTGTACATGTGTGTGTGTGTGTATGTGTGTGTGTGGTCCCACCAACTACCCAGATACTGAAAAATTTTAAGAGTTACAAATATTGTCTTTCCATGTAGGAATGTAAACAGTTCACTTTTGGTAAGTCCCTTATGACTTCTCTTTGCTGTTTACTTTTTCATGCTTCTTCTAATTCATGTGTTTGAAAGTGAAATTTTCTTTTCAACTCTGGTCTTTTCATCAAGAATGCTTGAAAGTCCTCTGTTTCATTGAAAGACCATATTTTCCCCTGAAGTATTATACTCAATTTTGCTGAGCAGGTGATTCTTGGTTTGAGTCCTAGTTCCTTTGACTTCTGGAATATCCTATTCCACGCCCTTCAATCCCTTAATATGGAAGCTGCTAGATCTTGAGTTATCCTGATTGTATTTCCACAATACTGGAATTGTTTCTTTCTAGCTGCTTGCAATATTTTCTCCTTGACCTGGGAATTCTGGAATTTGGCCACAATGTTCCTAGGAGTTTCTCTTTTTGGATCTCTTTCAGGCGGTGATCGATGGATTCCTTGAATACTTATTTTGCCCTCTGGTTGTAGAATATCAGGGCAGTTTTCCTCGATAATTTCATGAAAGATGATGTCTAGGCTGTTTTTTTGATCATGGCTTTCAGGTAGTCCCATAATTTTTAAATCGTCTGTCCTGGATCTATTTTCCAGGTCAGTTGTTTTTCCAATGAGATATTTCACATTCTCTTCCATTTTTTCATTCTTTTGGTTTTGTTTTGTGATTTCTTGGTTTCTCATAAAGTCATTAGACTCCATCTGTTCCATTCTAATTTTGAGAGAACTATTCTCTTCAGTGAGCTTTTGAACCTCTTTTTCCATTTGGCTAATTCTGCTTTTGAAAGTATTCTTCTCCTCATTGGCTTTTTGAACCTCTTTTGCCAATTGAGTGAGCCTATTTTTCAAGGTGTTATTTTCTTCAGTATTTTTTTGGGTCGCCTTTAGCAAGTTATTGACCCATTTTTCATGCTTTTCTTGCATCTCTCTCATTTCTCTTCCCAGTTTTTCCTCCACCTGTCTAATTTGATTTTCAAAATCCTTTTTGAGCTCTTCCATGGCCTGAGCCCACCAGACATCCCCTTGGGATGTCTGGAATACAGAGGCCCCAACCTCCACATCTTTCCCTGATGGTAAGAATCCTTCCTCGTCGTCAGAATTGAAAGACGGGAACATCTGTACCCCATCAAAGTAGCTTTCTATAGTCTTATTTTTCTTCCCTTTTCTGGGCATTTTTCTAGCCAGTTACTTGACTTCTGAGATTCCTGTCCACCCCCACCCGAGATCCACCCAGCTAGTGGTTGGGGTCTGAGATTCAAATGGGCTTTCCGCGGCAGGTGCGGCTGCTATTCAATGCGAGCTTAAGTTCTGGTGCTTAGGTGGGGGCAGGGCCGCCTCCCAGACTCAGTTCCCTCAGGGGCTTTATGCAGAGACCTTCAGTAATGGGGCAGGTGGGGGCAGGGCCATCTCCCAGGCTCAGTTCCCTCAGGGGGTTTATGCAGAGACCTGAACTTCTGCCTGCTGCTCTGGGAGTCCCGGGCCACCGCTGCTGCCTCTGCCGCTCCATCAGCCACTGCCTCGTGAGGGGGCCCAAGTCATGAAGACACCCCGCTCCCCTTTCCACTGGCCCAGACGTCTCTCTCACTGACCTGTAGCATCTGTGGGCAGAGGGACCTTCCCGGCCGCTGGAGATTCCGTCCCTGAAGCCTGCTCGGATCTGCTTCTCTGGGGATGCGCGGTCAGGGCAGCACAGGGGTGGACTCCACTTTCCGGAGCACGACGGACCCCTGGGGACGGCTCTTCCCGACTTCTGGAATGGAAATCTTTTCCACTGTGTTTCTGCACGCCTTGTAGTGCTCCAGAATTTGTGGGGAGTTCTTCTTGCAGGAAATATATGGGCTGTGGATTTGGAGCTAGCATACGTGAATCTTTCTACTCTGCCATCTTGGCTCCACCCCCTAACAGTTATTTTTAATGGCAAGTTTAGCCTAAAAAAATTCATTTCACCAATACCCTGTTATAACAATTATTAAATGCAAAGGCAGGCAGCTAGGTAGCACAGTGGATAGGGTGGTGGACCTGGACTCAGGAAGACTCATCATCCTGAGATGAAACCTGGCCTCAGACACTTACTAACTGCGTGATCCAGGGCACTTAACTCTGTTTGCTTTAGTTTCTTCATCTGTAAATTGAGCTGGAGAAAGCAATGGCAAACCACTCCAGTATCTTTGCCAAGAAAACCTCAAATGGAGGCATGAAGAGTTGGATATGACTGAAATATGAGTGAACAGCAACATAAATGTAAGGGATTTTGCTGGGCCTTGAGAATATAAAGACAAAACAAAACAATCCTTGACTTCAAAGAGCTTAGCTTCTTCTTAGGTGATAAAATAGATTTAAATAAGAAAAGAACGATATGTTATTTGAGGAGAGAGAGATCCAAGCACTTTCAGATAAGTCTTCTCAGAGAAAGTATCACCTAGATTGAATCTTGTACCAAGAAGATGATTATGAAAGGAGGTAAAGGGGAGAGTGCACATTTCAGGCATGGGGGAGGGGCTGAGAAAATGCATACACTGTTTTTTAGTCATATTTCCCCCTACTGCAGTTGTGCCATTGATTTTTCCAATTCAAGTGAAGAAGTTTGCATATTAGAATTCATTTTGTGTGTTTCATCTCACAAATTTAGCCTATTGAAATATGTTCGTATCCCACTTCTCTCATTGAACATATTAGTTGCCTATTCCTCTCAGTTGCATGCTATCTGTGATTTTCAGCTCTTGACGACAAGACTTCTGAAAAACAATATCAGGTTAAATTTCACAAAATAAGACTATTTTCCAAATAAGGGTCATGTGGCTAATCATAGCTCTTCCCGGGTATATAACTGTTTTTCAATATCTGCATCAATATTATATTTCAGAAATCCAGAAGTCACCATATCATTGGATGTGTCTTGGGAACTGGAAATGAATTTGAGGAAGTGACTTATAGTAACTCCCATTAATGCTTTTTGGCTAGCCTATTTAAAATCTCAAAAGTCCTCTATAAGGATTTTCCTTAATGCTTAATAATTTTCATTGTTTCACAGTTAATAAAGTTTGCCTCAAGAAGGGACCTTAGAGATCCCTTCTTTGTTACTGATGAGGAAGGCAAAGTCCAGAAAGGTTAAATTTTTTGTCCATCACATAGCTAGCTACTTACTGATGAATAATAGTGTTGGTTTCTTTTTGCTTTTGTTCTGGTTGAGTTTAAATAAGCATAGAAAGTTAATACAATTTATGAGGATGCTGCAAACAAGAAGACTACTTGTAGAACCTAATCAGAGCAGTGGTAACTCCTAGAGTCCATCTAATCAATCATACTTAATTTCACATTTTTGACACACTGATAGAGATCTTATTAATTGAACCAATTGAAATATTAAAAATTGGAACAAATACAGCTGAATTAGTATCAGAATATTCACCATTCAAGTACTTCATTAACCCCCTAAAAGAAGAAAGGACCTTTTTCTTTTTTTTCTTTTTTTTAATATAAATTTATTTAACTTTTTACATTCATTTTCACAAAATTTTGGGTTCCAAATTTTCTCCCCATTTGTCCCCCTCCCCCCACCCCAATACACCGAGCATTCTAATTTCCCCTATCACCAATCTGCCCTCTCTTCTATCCTCCCTCCCTTCTCTTGTCCCTATCTTCTCTTTTTTGGCACTTGAAAAGTGTGAATTATTTTCTTATGTGAAGAATCTGAGAGGCAGTGGAATTGTGGGTAGACGGGTTTGAAATCAGGAAGACCTAAGTTAAAACTCATCTTCTGACAATACTGTGACCCTGAGGAAGGTTCTTGACTTCTTCTATAGACCTTGAGCAGCTTCCTAGAACTCATCTTCTAGGACTCATCTACTGATTCACAGACATTGCAATTTGTTTGGTAGAGGACATCCTTATACTGGGAATTCCACATGTTGATGAAATCATATATCCTTCACATCTATGCTTTCGAACTACAGCATCCAAGAGTTATAAGGGAGCACTGGTGTCATCTAGTCCAACACTTAGCTGAAACATGAATCAAAAATCTCTTCCGAAGGTACTTAATTTGAATCTTAATTTACATTGGAAAGGAACTCATTCTTTTCACTCCAAGTTATACTTCTCCAGGAGATGTTCAATTAGAAAAAAAGACAGAAATAACATTACTAGAAAACAAAAAAAAAGTGAGTAGGAAATTATATTTAATATTAAGAAGGAAGTGTACTTTTCAGTTACAGTACTGCTTTTGTTGCTTTGAAGAATTTTTTTTGAATGACCTTGTTACATGTTGCACTTAAGAATAAAAGGAAGGATTCTTTTATCTTGCTTCTTTTGTGACTAGCACTAGATACATAAAATATTTTTCACTGATTTGAATTTGGTCCAATTTATGTTTTGTGCTGATCTGGAGCTCTCAGCTCTCAAATTCTCTTACTTTCTATTTTTGTGTCAGAGTATGTGAAATGGGGGCACAATGGATAAAGCATCATGCCTGAAGTCAGGAAGACCTGAGTTTAAATCTGATGTCAGACACTTACTAGTTGTGTGATGCTTGTCAAGTCATTTAACTTTGCTCAGTTTCCTCATCTGTAAAATGAGCTAGAGAAAGAAATAACAAACCACAGCAGTATCTTTGTCAAGAAAACCCCAAATGGGGTCACAAACAGAGAGACATGACTAAAGTAATTGAACAATAACAAAATGGGAAATGGGCTCAGAAGTAAAAAAGTATGTCTGTGTATATGTATGTCTATTATTTGGGTTGGGTAAGAAGGAAGATATTTGCTGTGTTGTAGCAAGATGAATAAAAGAACACTTCTTTATTCCAACCTTCTCTTCCCTTCCTGAGGATAATGTGACAAACATTGTGAAGGAAAGCAAATTTCAGACCTAGTGAAAATCAACAGTGAACCAAAAAGTCAGCCAATGAGATGACCACCACATGGTGTTTTCAGATGCTGTGGAAATATAGATGAAACAGAAGACATTGTTGCTGCTGTTCAGTTATTTGTTTCTGACTCTTCATGACCTCATTTGGGGTTTTCTTGGCAAAGATGCTAGAGAAATGAGAAATGTGTTTAGTTCTTGAGTTTATCCCAAAGGAATTATGTACTTTCTTAAAAATAAACAGGAAGATGGCAGTAGCTCCTGTGGCTTAATGACTCCTTTGCATGGTGAGGAGCAGAATTCCTCTCCGCCTACATTATTAAGGTTCTTAGAGTCAAAGAATCATAGTTTTAAGGCTAAAAGAAACAATAGAAGTCAACTAGTCCAATTTCTTCATTTAATAGATGGGGAAATTTAATAAATCCAAACCTATTAAGTCTAGATAATTCATTTGGAAGAGACATCTTAGGCCTCTGTGACATCCCTTGGGTCACATAACCATCCCTTGAAGATCTTCACTGAAGAAAAATACATTCCCTCACAATGTTAGCTTTTGTGTTGAGGAAACACTTTTGAAAACTGGGGGATCCACAAAACTGCATGTGTTTAATCCTGTCCTTTGCTTCAGATGGATTGCCATTGCCCATATATTTAGTGAACTGGTAATTATGATTTTGGAGCATTGTACATAAACTTCCTGGGGCCTGCTTTCAGTCTTAATATACTAAGGTATAGTTTTTCAGAGACAGCACTAGGTTTTGAACTCAGTTCCTCCAGCTCCAAAACCAACAACGATTCTTTAAAGCACATCATGCTACTTTTAACTAGGTTATAAGAACTAAATCAAAGAATGATCTCCTAATTGCCTGCGATTATGATCACACACAGAGATGTCCTGAATTTCTTTCTAGGAAAATTCCTACTGGTGAAATGAACAATTACAGCAGTGTGGCTGTGATCAGGAATGTCTCTTTTGATTCCCTGACCATACCTTCTTATGGGCTCCATGGTTGACAGTGTTGTGCTTCTTTATAGTTACATAATATCCAAACATTGGGGACAGGTATTGTGGTTAAGAATTAACCATTCTGTGTTGTGAATGAAGTGCCTGGATCTTTGTAAACTGATGCTTTGAACAAGCCATAGTTTAAATTTTGGATCTCCTTCCTACATGACCATGTGTGTAATCTAAGGGAGAAAAGGGAGACCCATCTATTTCCTTTTCCACTTTTTTTCATCTTCCACCACTTCCCATACTCTAACCCTACCTAACTCATTCTTAGCCTTCTCCATTGCCTATCCTTCTCTAATTTCTTCTTACACTATGATCTCTGTTGTTCACAAACTCTTTTTCATGACTGAGTGTATCAGTAAGCACCCCAACATACACAGGGGGGCCTGCTATCACAGGCCTTAGATCTGCCTTCATAAAAGGAAAGGCAACAATCACTTTAATCCTTTAACCAAGTATATGTATCATTCTCCTAGTTCAGGGGAGTCAGTACCCTGAATTTCAAAGAATATTCAGAGAAATCAAAGATCAACAGACATGGCTTCCTCTGCCTGACCATAATCAATCCATTCATTACAATTCAACAGACAGATCCAACTGTCTGACCATAGTTACCAGAGAGGAAAGCACTGACATCTGGGTTTTCAAAGGTGGGGGTGGGGGAGTAGCCCTTAACAGCTTCCCAGAGTCTTTGTCTGGCCAAACAAACACTTCCAGTCAGTAAGCCCCAAAATAAAACCTCACCCTCAGAGTTTACACTTTTCAGAGTCAGAGGGCATGACCCTCTGATCCAGTGCCTCAACAGAAAAAACAAAAGGTACTTGGACTCCTCCTACAAAACAACTCCCCTAATCAAGCTTCCCTCAATAGGCAGGCCCAACAATGGGTAGGAAAGATCCTCCTTAATCACATTATTCAGAGGCATTATAATTCTCGGTGTAAACAAAAACAGCGAAAAGATCTTGCTTTGCTTGGCCTTAAGTCATAAGAAATGGTCCAAAATGGTCCAAAACATAAAACTTAGCAAATTGGTATAGTTTTGCTACCATTTATTGGTGTTGCATAATGCCAAGTGTGCATGCTTTGTGTTCAGAACCAAGGTTATGCTAAAATTACATAATGCAACATGGACAACAGTTGCTAGAAAAACCTTGGATTCATTACGTTTGATTTTTTTATTCATTTTTGGTTCTTGCATGTTCAGAAACCTTTTACTACTGCCAAATTTTTTGAGTCCCCATATGGGATTGCAACCTACAGTTTAAGAAGTTCTAGAAGCTGAAATTGGACTCAACTGAAATTGGATTCAAATCCAACCTCAGACATGTACTAGCTGTGTGATCCTGTGCAAGTCATTTAACCCTACTGTATCTCCATTTCCTCATTTGTAAAATGAAGTGATTGGATTTAATGACTTGTAGGATCCCTTATAGTTCTAAATCTATGATCCTACGTATGCTCAGGGAAGGAGATGTGCAAGTATAGGAAGTTATAAGAATATAAGTTGTAAGAATAACAAATGGACAACTCAGGTTCTGTACTGCTGCCCCTGAAATAGTATGAGCCCTTCAATATTATGAGACAACAGATAGATCCTTTGTAGAAGATTTAAGGAAAGGCATAAACAAGAATTGCTCAGGTTGAAGTAAAGATTGGTTGAAACCCTGCAATAAAGAAGTCTCAGATACACTGAAATATGGAAGTAAATTTCCAGCATTGGTTAGGTAGACTTCGTTGTTTTTGTTCAGTCATTTCAGTTGTGTCTGATTCTTCGTGATCCCATTTGGGGTTTTGTCAGCAAAGATATTGGAGTGGTTTACCATTTCCTTTTCCAGCTCATTTTAGAAATGAAGAAACTGAGCCAAACAGGGTTAGGTGACTTGCCCAGGTCACACAGCTAGTAAGTGCCTGAGGTCAGATTTGAAGTCTTCCTGACTCCAGGCCTGATGCTCTATCCATTGTGTCACTTTGGTGCTGCCGTAGGCCTGCTACTTAATGACTGTTTTGTGAAGGACCTCTTAGGAGCTTGTTAACTGAATTTTCTAGATCTAACAGGTTTAGATCTAGATGCCCAAACTGGAGGCAAAGACATATTTTGCTAGTGTGTGCCATGAAGAGCAACAGTGTCTCATGGATGTATGTAGGACTGAAACCTCTTATCTATCTTTGTGGTATCCCCGTTCTAGACGCTGTCTACTTTATGATTCTGATAAATGTGTTTGGTTCAGTAATTCCACTGACACAGAAAGCTTTCCAGCTTTCCCAACATTTTTATTTTTGACCAAATAATTAATTCTTATCCCCAAACTTAAGTATTTGCACTTGATAAAGAGAAGGATGTATAGAGTGATTTCACACACACACACACACACACACACACACACACACACATTTGTGCCTAATGGTAGCCATGTCTATGGCAGGAGAGGGGGAAGGAAGATAAAAGAGGAAAGAAGGAAAGTTATATGATAACTTCATTATATACTTAAGAGGAATAGCAAGCTAAACATAATTGACTTGCAATTTCATGTGCAGTCATTTTTTTTTTTCTATTTTAACTTGTTATGGAGAGGCTTGTTTTATTTCTTAAGTTGAGAATAAAATAAAATAAAAGAATCTGGAGGGTTGTCATATAGAAAGTGTATTAGATTTGCATTGGTTGGACCCAGACAGCAGAACATGAAGAGTAGGTAGAAATTACTGATAAACAGATTTGTGCCTCATGTAAGAAAAGACTTCGGAACAACTGGATCTATCCACAAATGAAATGGTTTAGCTCAGAAAATAGTTTGTTCTTTGTCACAGTAAGTCTTCCAGTAGAAGATATTTGACTACTTCTTAGATATATTCTAGAAGGGAATTTTGTTCAGGTTTGATATCAGGGATCCCTTCCAACTCTGAGATTCTATACACAGGGCTGGTACAATTGATTATCTCTTGCACAAATTATTCTTGGGAACTCATTATACCTGTATAAAATTCATTTTCTGGCCTACTGATTATCCTCAGAAAAGCATAGTTTTAATGCCTCCTGTTCTGTTTTTAATTCCCTAGTTGATAGTCAAGAGCTTTTTCTGTACTTGGGGTGATTTATATTTATTCTTTTATCTTGATGGTATATTGATCTGGTTGAGAATGCCTTCCAGGAGAATACGGAGGTATCAAAAATTTAACTTGTACAGGGAGCTACTGGGCATTTATACACTTACTTCCACACTAGACATGTTAGTCCATATGTTTTGATATTAAGTATTTACCGAAGATGATGATTTGAGAAATCTGTACAGAAGTTGAATGTGGATCTTTTTTTTACTTTTTTTTTTTGTCTGTGAGGGTTATTTTTTTTACCTTCTACATTCATTGTATCTCATATTTCTTATTAGAAACTAAAATCCAAAGAACCATAAAACAGATGTTTCTTGACAAAAGAAGAGTAAAATATTGGTATATTTCTTTAATTCAGAAGATAAATAGCAACTTTTATTTTTTTCATCCAAATAATCAATGCATCACTCACCATGCTTAGGAAGTGTAATAGGGTCCTAATAGCATGAATGAGGATATCTTTTAGCAACCTAACACTCATCTTCAGAAATGATGAAATCAGGAAGCCACTTAGGCATAATAGCCCCTCTATGAGAGTTCTTTTTCAGAAATACAAGATTTGTGTTCAGCACCTACAAGTATGTAGGAAACCTGTTTAGTAGGAATCTGTCCCAGATATGTGAATGCTACTTCTTGTTCTAGAAAAATTGACTACATATCTGTGTAGTTGAGAAAGAGGATTGGAGAAATGGAGAAAAGCAAAGTGATCAAATGAGATTGCCAGTATACCAGATAACTGAAAATTTTCAAAATGCAAAAGTCTATATTTTAGATGTGAAAGGTAGATTACTTTGACTTAGTCAATGTTTGTACAAAAGTAAACAGGTATCTCTAGAAGTAACAAAAGTAAGGAAGTAGATCAATGTTACAAAATCTTTTTTCCCTTCTTTTCCCGCACATGTAATTGGGGAATGGGGTAGCAATAGAACTTACCTTCTGGCAAAGTAATACAGAATAGTTATAAATGCTTACTCCTCTTACTATAGCTTCTATAGTAAAAAGATCAGATTGTTGTTTAAACAGATGACTTCAAAACCAGTGGAAACTCATTTCATAGTATACAATTTGCATAATACAATTCATAGATGGTTTTTATCACCTACAGAAAAATATTTGTATTTGCATTTTTTTGTGATAAAAACTATCTCACGTGAGAGTGGACTTGGGATTCTTTATATAGAAGTGGTTTGAATGTCATTTCTTGGTCTCTTCTGAGGATTATTCATGAATGAATGAAAACTCATTGATTACTTACTTGGTACCAATCACTGTGGCTAAGCTCTGGGGATAAAACAAACAAACAGCACCCCACACCCCCCAAAAAAAAACCCTCAACAAAACAAAACAAAATAAGTAGACCATTCCTGTTGTCCAGGAGTTCACATTCCCTAGGAGAGAAGGGAAGACGACAAAACCCAGAAACCCTAAGGGTGCAGAGATAAGGAGTAATGGCAAGGCCCAGGGGTCCTTAGATTGTCATTAAGTCAAACGACAAAGGTCTGTAGGGTATAGAGGCCAGGCAAATGATAAGATCTGATGGTCTTTTATCTCACCAGAATGAATAAGAATGGTGACTCCCACCTCATCCAAACCATGTGAGCAGATAAACAAGTCTGGAAGAGTTCTGGGAAACCTTTATAGTGTTGGCTGGCCCTAAAGACAATCATAAATTGTGATAGTCAGGGTTTAGCTGGCCCTAAGAGCATAGATGAGGTGATAGCTGTTTTTCTCCAACTGTTAATGAATATGAATAATTCCTGTGGTTGCTGATGGTATATATCTTATTTATATTCTTCTGGAAAGAATTTGAATTATCAATATAGAAAAACCTAAAAAAAAAATATATGAAAAGTAAGAAAGAAAAATGAGCATGATGCTTTCATTTGACTTCAAAACTATAGCATCTACTTGGCATTTTCTGTTCCCTGATCATTATATACCATTAAGCCTAGTCATCATCTTTCAATTATCTAGGGGTGTCTTATATGGTCTCAGGGAAGACAATCTGCAAGAATGTTCATAGATCAGTCCAAATTCATCCCCAATGCTGGAAAAGCAATTCAAAAAGTTTACTGATTATGAGTCAATATCATTATATGAATATAAAATGTGTATGACTTCATTAACATTCTCAGCTAATTTTTCTATATTCAACTTGATCAAGATATAAACTTGAAATTGGTAGCTTCTTTTGTTGTCTCTTGGCTGACTAAAAAACTGTGCCATTGTTCCAGGGCTGAATTTCCTCTTGACCAAAGAGTGAAATAAATGAAAATCTGTCAGTGTCTCACACAGATGAGATATATGCCCTAGAAACCCTCTCCACTTACCCCCCAACTTTTCCCTGAACTCTCTTTGAATTTCCCCACTTGGTCAAGTCTCTGGCTTTCACCTGAGGCATCTACCCCTTCCAGTAATCCTCTCAGCTGGCCTTTCATTGTAGCCTAAAACCAATCTCCCAATTCTCAGTCTAGCCAGTGCTTAGATTCCTTAAGAGTGGTCAATATGGTGGATTTTTAGAATAGCACCCACCCTCTATAAGGTTTAATAAACCTTATCTTTGGCTGAAAGAAGGCTTGGGTCAAATTCATTTGGGCACGACCCATGTGTCACTATTTTGGGGTTCTAGCAACCCTAAATTTCAACATCACCTTTTTTTAGCTCTCTTTTCTTTACTTTAGGTATCAAGGTAGATAGAATGCTGGATTCAGATTCAGAAAGATCTGAGTTGAAATATGACCTCAGACATTTAATAGCTGTGTGACTTCAGAAAAATGACAATTTCTGTCTATGTTGCCTCCATTGTAAAGTGAGAATAATGAACAATATCTACTTCGTAAGGTTGTTGTGGGGAAAAAAATGAGCTAATATTTGTGAAATGCTTTAGCAACTTAAAAATGCTAGCTGCTACTTATTATTATAATAAAATAAATAATTATTAATAACCAATTATTAATATTGGGATCCAGGGTTTTTTTCTCTTTTTACTTATTCATTCAAAACACAGTTCTTATCAAACACAGGGTTGTCAGTGAGATTGTTCTGATCCTTCACTGTGCCACCTAGCTGCCTACACGCACACGTACACGCACATGCACGCACACACACACGCATACGCACACGCACACGCACACACACACATTATATATGAAAAAGACCAGATGTTCTCTCTCTCTCCATATATGTGTGGGTGTACATATACGTATACACACATACATGTATATATACATGTTACACATATATATAAGTACATGAATGTATGTGTGTACACATACACACATATACATGCTATACTTACATATACACATATATAGGTATGTGTGTATATGTATATATACATATATATATGTTTATATATATGAAAAAGGCCCTACCCTTAAGGAACTTATATTCTATTTTCAGTATCACCTTTTGTGGTGTAATTAGAGTTCTCAAACTGATCTTTCTTTGCCTCTATTCAGAAATAAGTGAGCTAATTAGCTGATTTGAGGATTTCTGGAGATATCTTTCAGGGGCAGCTTTACTGTAATAACTTGGTTTACTGTGGAGATTAAGTAGCCAGAGTTGTACTGCTCAAATTAAATACAGAAATAGAGGGAGCAAATATTTTGTCTGTTAAAAGTTTAGTACAGATATAGATATAGATATACAGATATAGATACATGGATGGGTGCTCAAATATGAGGTGCTTTTTTTTTCCTTTAATCAACAATTCTTCCAGGGAATTTTCTGGTGGAAAAAGCATCTCTGTTTGTTTTGGATGAGTTTTCCTTCTTTGGATATTCCTATTATTATTGCTTATTGCTTCATCACCTTTTATGTTAAAAAGAGTACTTTGTGATGACCTACCTACAAATACATTCATTTTTCTTAGTGGCTCTGCAGACTAAGCAATTTTGTTCATGAAATCTGAATAAGCAAATGATACGTTTTGAGACTTCTAACAATGTAATTTTGCTTGGGGAAAGCATGTATATCTTCTTAAACTTGTGAGTATTTGTTATTTTTATTACTGTATTCACTAGGCATATGGTGGGACTTTGATCCCAGTAAGGAAATGGGGTGAAGAGAATCAATGTTGTTTATTATTCTTGTCTATTATTTATACATCTACATGGCAAAATCTTAACAAAGAGAATCTAAGGCCTACTGACAGATTTCTAAATTTTTATCTTCATTTAACTGCCTCGGTCCCATTATTGAAATAGCATTTGATCGTTTTATTTTTTTCTAATAGCAGCTTTCCTATCTAAAGGTAACATATCAACTTCTAGGTTTGACAAAGTCTTTTTTTTTAATATACAAAGAAATTCACATCAAGATGTTCATAATACTTAAGAACTGCATATTTTCTCCTTCAATGACAATTGCCTTTTATAAAACAAAGGATAAATGTAGAGCTCTAACTTAGAACCTGTAGTGAGTGAAGAATAATGAAATATGGTACACACTCTGTGAATCATGTAGTGGCCAATTCTTAGCTAAGTGAACAGATCTCACCAAAGCATATAAAAAGTCTAAAACACTATAAATATAACATAAAAAGTGAAAAAATATAAAAAAGTAGCAAAAAGAAAAATCCCTATCTCTGGTAAGAGGGGGGAAGTTATCATGTCAGAATTCTTCAGGCTTTAGAAAGAAGTGACTTCCTAACATGATGAAAAGAGTAAAAAATTTTATTCTGATATGTACAATGCAAATAAGTAATGGACTTGCATTGGGCTCTGTCTTAGGAACACTTGAGAGTCCTCTTTAGTAGAGAGGAACTGTCTGTCACATTATGCCAGCAAAGATAGGAGAGTTGATTAGAATAATTTTTCTATCATCCTTCAGTCTTGCTTTTGACAAATACTTGCTGGAAGTAGAGACCACACTTTCAGCGCTTTTATTGGCAAACAGTGTCATATTGGTGAGCTGATACAGTAATTGCACTTTAATGTCCTCCAGCCCTCCCTACGATTTACAAGTATTTTAAATTTAATGCTTTTGATTAGGAGAATTGTTTCCAGAAATGGGAGTGCCTAAGTAATCCAAGAAATAAGGAAATGCCTTAGAAGCCTGGGGATGATTTAAAAGCTATCTCAAAATTATTCAATACCAGATATCCCAGCAAAGCCAGTTCCCAGAATTAATAATCAGTAACTGTCATAGTATAGATGTTACCATCAAAATCAATCCTTCATTCAGAGTGTCTAAGACATTGGCTGCCCTGTGTGCTATGAGGATTATATAAAGTTGTTTGAGGGGGAAAAAGCTTTGAGGAGGATTAATCTCCATGTACTTATAATTTTCTCTATGCACTCATGTTCAAAACAATAGGTTTTAAATTATATGTAAAAATTAGAATATAAATAATCCATGCAATTATATATAAAATAAATGTATCTGTAATTATCTAATAGATACAGAATAGGTATTTCCAGTAAAGCTTTTAAAATAATCAAATACTATTTCCTTTGAGGTCACTTTTCCTTTCTATGTTCTACTAAGTCTAACTCTAGATCATCTCTGTAAATTGCTATTACTAATTCCTACCTTACTGACTTGTTGGAGATAAGTACTCATTTGCATAGTCATGGTGATTTAATCAGTTTTATGATAGGCTTGGTCCTTGAGATGAAAGTAGGAAACTGAGGTAAACAGGGTTAAGTGACTTGGGGTCACATAGCTAGTGTCTGAGACCAGATTTGAACTCTGTAAGATGAGTTTTTCTGACTCCAGGCTGAGTGCTCTTTCCACTGTGTCACCTGTCTGCTTGTATTGGACATTAGTCAGTTATTAGATATTTGCTATATGTCAGGCACTATCCTAAGCACACCAGGAAAAATAGGCAAGAAGGCCTTCAATATTAAACTCTTTTATTACTGCACAACTACTTTGAACTAACTCCATTTAAATTTTCCAAAGCATGTGTAAGCCATAGCACCATATGCAAAATGACAAAAAATTTACCCTAATGTTAATTAAACTATAGCACTCTCTAGCACATACTCCTTAACTAGTAATGTTTTAAGTAGTATTAATGAAGTAGGGTAGGGAGAGATTGCATTTAGGAATTAATTGTGTTAAACAAGTATAGAAATTGAGTTGATTCAACTTCAGAAGTTTTAAGACCAAAGAAGAATTCTTTCATCTTGTAGAATGTTGAATCCTTACTGGTCATAGTCACTTAACCCTGTTTGTCTCAGTTTCCTCATCTATAAAATGAGTTGGAGAAGAAAACGGCAAACCTCTCCAGTATCTTTGTAATAAGTCATCTTTTAGCTGAAGGGTCAATGCCAGATGGTCAAGGATTGTTTCTAATGAATCTGTGGTTGTCAGGTCAAACTGAGAAGAATGTTTTGATGTTGATCAATGAGGAGATGTGACACCTACTTAACTGCATTTAGAACTTGTATGAGACAAATTCTGTGACTTCAATTATAATAATAAGAATCTATCTTCTAAACAATTTATGATAAAAATTATTAGGGTAAGCATAGACATAACAGCATCTAGATAGCATTTTGGTTTATTATGGAAGTCCTTGTAGGTCTGTCAGTCCAACAATACATAATTTTTGTTGCCTTTGGGTGAATGATAAAGCCAATTTTGCCATTTCCTTTATTGATTTCTTTAAGGAGACCTTGTAAGCTGTCATTAAATTTAGTTTTGACTTCTTGATATCTTCTGATTTACTTAATAGTGATGTTAATGTATATGTAACTCAGTTCCTCCAGGACTAGATCAATTTGTATATCATTGGACAAAGCTCACATGTTAAAGAAAAGAAATAAATATGTGATTCTTAAGTAACTAATTGGATCAATCTGAAGAGGCAGACATTTTGATCACTGAAATGTTATGGAGGGCGAAAGAATCTGGGTTCCATGGTTACAGAAACCTCAAGAATTCTTATTGTTTTTCTAGTCTTGTAAGCACTGGACAAGAGATTCCAGACATAGAAGTATGGCAGCGCAGTGAAACTAGCTAGCATGGGTAATATTATTTGATCCTTCACAAACTATGAAGGTGGGCTCTATTATTATTCCAATTTTACAGTGAGGACACTGAGGCTGAGAGAAATTAAATGACTTACCTGGGGTCACACAGTTAGCCAATGTCTGAGGCAAGACTTGAGCTCACCTCTTCTGGATCTAATTTCATCACTCTATGAACTGTGCCCCCTACCTGCATAAGGGCATAGCCTTATTATTAGGAGAGAGATCAGCAAAAAGTCCATGTTCTGAACAGTTTGTGAAGGTACAGCTGTAGTGGTCATTGTAGAAATGCTTCCATCCTGTGATAACAGGAAGGACTCTTTTGTTACTTACTGTAGTTAAGAACTCTTTTGTCACATGTTCTGTAGGTGACATTGTTCTTGGCATTTTGTGCAGCTCTGACCCTGTGAGGTGAGGTATGTGTGATGAGATGATGTGGTTTATGTATCCACAGTCTCAGATTTACACTATCTGTCGTTGACCTGCTTGGTAAGGTACAATCTTCACTGCCAGGGATGGGGAGGGGAGGTATTGTATATACAAGAAAGAGGCATGATAATAATTATTTATTCTTACCAGTGCTTTATTACTAGGAAAATATTTTGGGCTAACTCCAGTCTAAATATTTGTAATATTTCTATGGCACTGACATTTAAATAGCACTTGATTATCTACAAAGTATTTTATGTAATCTGTCCCTTTGGAGTCTTACTATAACCTACTGATGAGGTTATATATTATTATCCTCATTTTCTAGATTAGGAAATTCTGACTTAAATAGCTTCCCCAAAATTATGCAGTCTTAAAGTGATGAAACTGGGCTTCATACCCAGATTTTTCTCACTCCACATTCAGAGCTCTTTTCATTATACCACTACAGCAAACATAAGCTATAGAAATTAAAAATGAATCCTAAATCTAACACTGAATTTTAGCATGTCCAGGTTGTGTGATTTGAGATCACATTGGGAGAGCAGAACTAGTTTTTTTTGGTAATTGACTTCAACAAGCTTCATAAGCAATATCTAAAAATCTCAGAGAAAAAGTGAGCTCTCTTCCATTTCAGTTAGGTAATAAGAAGGATATGATGCTAGGTTTATCAGGAACAACCAGGAGAAAAATGAAAAATTCCCAAAATTTACGGATATAAAGTGAAAACTAAGCTAAAACTACTTTGCACCCAAAAGAAGGCAGATTCTTTTACCCCACTAGATGAACTAACCCTTTCCTCCTTCAACAAACATTCTTTGGGCCTACTGTTTTCAAGATACCTACCATACTGATCCCTGAGGAGCAGTCAGTAGGGCATGTATGTCAATTTCTATAATACAAATTAGGATATAATTAATTTCATAGCAGAAGTCCAATAGAATGATCTTAGAGATCCAGAGGCAGGAGTCAGTTTTAGCACTGACAGAGTCCTTATGTGGCTTCTAGAAGGTATAGATAATTAAAATAACTTACCTTTTTACATAGTGCTATTTTCCAAAGAATTTTCAATAATTACATGCCATATGATCTTCCCAATAACTTCTGTTGTTAGATACTGCAATTATCTCATTTGATCCTCATTATAGTCCTTTTGAGAACTCAGTGCACATTTTATTAACCCCAGTTTACAGTTTATGAAAATGGAGAGCAAAGAAGTTAAGTAATACACCCAAAGTCATGTAGCTATTAAGTGGCATAACAGATTCAAGTCCAGATAATGTGACTTCAAATGTAATTCTCTTTCCACTATACCATCACAATGCATGAAACTATCAGAACTTAAAAAGATCACCACACCTAACAATGAGGGTATACAAGCTGTTTTCATTCCCTCCATACATCCCTCTCCATTTTTTTTTCCTGCGGATAAGAAAACTGAAGTGCCAAGAGATGGTAATGATTTAGCCAAGTAGATACTGTTAATGAGGGACAGAGCTGAGATGAGATCTTCTAAGCAAATCTAGTACATTTTACATTACTCTTTTATCACTGAAAATGATGCCAAGCATCAGAATTAATATTGATAACCGCATCAACTATCAATATTTTGGAAGACATTTTTAACAGACTATTTCAGTTATCTTTTATTTATTTGTATCATGTAAATACAACATAAATTTTTTTGACTTCATAGGCAATCTTCCCAGAAAATAACTAACCTGCCATTCTCCTAACTTTGAGGTTTGTGTGTGTATATGTGTGTATACATATATATACATATATGTATACACACATATCATATACATACACATATGTGTATATCTATCTATCTGCCTGTCTGCCTGTCTATCTGTCTTCCCACATAGGGGCATATTCATAGGATTTAAAAAGAAGGAAATCCAAAATAATTTGCTTATGGTCACACTACTAATTAAGAAGTAGGGCTGAAATTTTAATCTGGGTCCTCTGATTCTAGAGCCAACTTTTCATACCAATCACAATGTCACTTTTGGTTGTAATCCCTCATTACATTGCTTTCTTAGATACATGGTACACTGCATGGGATTACTATGGAAATAATCATAATATCAAACTAAAGCACCTGCAATGCTAGAACAGCCAGCTCATTAAGTGAGACCCTTACCTTGTCAACATCTTGTCCTCCGGTAAATATCACATCTGCTGTTTTGTGTTTGCTTTGGGGGCTTGTGAGAGGCACAGGGATAAACTAACCTTGATTTTCAATATATGGGATATACACATACTTTATGATAAAATTGCATGCTTTGCGGTTCAGTATCATTTTGTTAATAAGACCTACAAGAGCTTGACTATTAATTAAGTATCATGATACCCTTGTGGACCAGGCAAGGATGATTAGCTTCATTTTCCAGCTGGAGAAATTCAAGCAGTTATATGATGCTGCAGAATCTGAAAAAAATTGGGAACAGGTAACCTACATTTCCTAGGATAGGGTGCTTCTTCCTTCTAGGTTAATGACCCATCCAGAAAACTGAGGTATATTAGCTATCTTTTCCATGCTATGAAATGTTCATTATGCCTTTTTTTTTTTCTGGACAGAGTAAAACTAGTCAGACTTCCACTTCTGGTGCTATCAGATACTGCTGAATATTTTATACAGCTTAAAGCATTCCCTGAATAAGGCAAGTATTCAGAAAATTCAAGGTGCTTGGAAAATAAGCAATTACTTGCTATATCCTCCTGAAGGACCATGTCTTCAAAGAGAATAACTGGTTAATTTTTTTCTTTAAATTTAGGGGAATAAATGGCTTTGATAGTCACTAAATTTTAAAACTAGACAAATAACAAATGGCTTCAGCAACAAAATGACTGTCTCATTTTTCCCTGACCAAATGTCTATAATGGAATTTCTGTGGGCAGATTGCAATATTTATGAAAGCCTTGTTTTTAAAAAGGATAGATGCTAATGATTTTTCCATAAATAACAATTTGTTAATTGCTATGTAAATGTGTTATACTTCTCTTTTC
This sequence comes from Bettongia penicillata ogilbyi, assembly GCA_023548195.1. Classification (NCBI taxonomy): domain Eukaryota; kingdom Metazoa; phylum Chordata; class Mammalia; order Diprotodontia; family Potoroidae; genus Bettongia; species Bettongia penicillata. Next base: position 2,379,049 of record JAJHZJ010000020.1, on the reverse strand, counting down.
TATCTCCAACATATAAGGGTCATAGCCAATATGTTCAAAGTGAAATCTGAAAAATGCTTAGAACTATTTACCTTAAAAGTTCTTATATAAGGAAAAGCGTACTTTGTGCCACCTGAGAAATCAGTGAAACTATAGTCACTGTCAATATAATTAGGAAGGAATGAAAGAGGTTTCATCAGATGGTTTTATGTTTTTAGTAAGAGGGCCTAACCACACAAAAACAAGAAAGTAATGGTGTCTGAAAAATTAGTAGATTCATGCAATTTTTACTCAAGGGTAAAACAAGTATTATGAGTACAGTTGTATTCTTCTGACATCCCCCTGAAACACACACACATACACACACACACACACACACACATACATACATTCAAACCTGCATTTATTTAATCCAGAAAAGAGAATCCATAGTCACAGAAAATAGAAGGCAATGCAAATAGCTCTTGGCTGTATCATTGTGTGTGTGTGTATGTTGTTTCTTATGAGTAATAATAGTTTTAATGCCACCCTACTGCTCAGGGAAGAAGTTGAGTCTGGGGGACAGAGCAGCAGTCTAGCAGAGCTCAGTTCCGCCACTGACTCACTCTCTGGCTCATGACCAATTAAATTGACCATTCCCTGATGCTGTGGACGTTGCCTCTTTCAACAGAGGAAACTGAGAGAGTAAATGTCATTTGAGAGCCCCAGTAGATGAAATTCCATCTTATAAAAGTGTAAGGTTGGTATTGAGGAATGAGCTTTTCCTGGGTAAGCCATTACAATTAAATAGCAGTTCGAGTTAGCTCTTCAGTCTTTATAGCTGTCAACCAAGCACAGCTGGGATGAAGTAAAGCTTTGCTATGACCTAAGCATTTTGAAAAGACGTTCCCCATTGCACCATGAATCACAAGTTGCCACTTTTCTATCCATTGTGTAATAATAGCTAGTAGAGGTAGATGTCTCAAATGACTCAAACCAGGCTCAAAACTCCCAAGATTAGGGGTAAAAATGTGTGTGTTTCTGTGGGGGTTGGGGGAGACGGTGGGCCCGAGAGAGGAAGATCCAAACAAAAGCAGACTTTATAAAATAGGTTCAATTTCTATCTGTTCCATGCTCACAATTGACTCCTGTTGGCTTTGTTTGCATTGATGGTCTGTGTAATTTTGATGCCAATGACAGCAGCAGTCATGATACTGCTCCTTTTTTTTTTGGTATGAGTTTAGTCTAGCACTTTCATCTTTCACAAAGCACAGCAGGACATTGATAACCTTGCAGATTAGCTCTTGAGGTTATTGGAATGCTGTTTTATTTATTTATTTAAAATTTTTTTCCCCCTAGGCAGACTGGTCAACAAACTGAAGTCTGAAAGATACATTCAGATTGATGGTTTTTTTCACACGATTCTCCCAAGACATTTGTATGGCATGATCCTGGCGATCAAAAGCAGGTGGTGAGGGTTGAGTGTGGGAGGGTGGAGGAAGAGATTGAAAGCAAGTCCTTTAAAGAATAAGCTCAGGTTTCATTCTGGTGTTGATAAAACTTAAAAAGTATTTTGAGACCTGTCACATTTTCCTGTCTAAAATCCAGGTGTATCTGTGGTATCTTTCTCTCTCTCTCTCTCTCTGTTTCTGTGGTGTGTGTGTGTGTGTGTGGTGTGTGTGTGTGTGTGTGTGTGTGTGTGTGTGTGTGCGTGCTTAAAGCTTCTCTTTCCTCATTTGAGGAGTTGTAGGTTTTTTTTGGAAAAAGTTTGGTGGGGCTGATCTTTGGGACACTTGATCACATGCAGCATTGCAGGATACATGGAGTACAGCTGACTCCACGGCAGCAGGGGATTGGGGTAAGTGTCCATCACAAAAACCACCTAAAGTGATCGCTAATGTTGCCATCTTGGTAAACACAGAGGGATGCATTTTCTTTTTCATAATTCTTTTCTTGCAAACAAGGTGACCTTATGGAAAATGGTCCGGTGAATGTGTTATCTATCATTGGTGGGCAAGGACTGAATTAAATTCCGACTTCAAAAAAACTCCAAACAAATAAGCAAAAGAACCCTAAAATCTACCCATGTTTAGGTGTGGAAAGAAGAAAGCAATTACAAAAAAATTTGTACTTCAATGCCAAATATTTAATTTCAGTAGTAAGTGACTGAATCTTTAGTAGCCTTCTTCAGCCTTAAGGTAGCTGATTGCTGCAGATCAAAGACAGAATAAGATTTTCTATACTGTTCTCTCTAGGAAACAAACCTAACCACATTCTGATGCCAGTCTATGTGTTACTTCAGAAACTCCACTGATTGAGTCAAAAAGGCAATTTCTGTATAAGAAATTTCTTATCAGGGTTCCATTGCAAGAGCATCATTTCTAATCACATCATTTCTAATTTGAAAGATGTTATGACTGAAAAGAACTGTAATTCTAATTTTTTCTTTTTAGTGAAAATTATTTTTAATGGTGACCTATGAATATAGGTATTGTTGAGCTCTGTCATGAAAACTCATCAAACTGGATTTTATCACTTTATTAGAAATTCTGTGTTTTCCATTTGCTAAAGAAGATCTTGGGAGAAAAGGGTCATTTTTGATGTGTAGGATATTGGTGGAAATGAAAGTCTAGCTATTTGGGCCTGAATTATATGCTCTGGATAACAACATATGTTGTCCTTTGGAATATCACATCTTTTGTTTCACTTTTATTTGCTGACATTTTAAAATTCATTTTAGAATCCAAATCAATTGCTCACTCCAAGGTGGGAGTCAATCAATATGCCCTAAAAACAGTTTAAAAGAATTTTGTTTTTAGGAAAGCTTGCATTCAAATAATAGCTTTGTTCTTCTGTATTGTTCCAAATAGCTTATTTTTACCAAGTTTTTTCACCTTTATCTAATTTGCATCTTGTATACACAATAGAACTTCAATGTTTAGTATGAATAATCTTTAGAAATACTTGTGAGAAATACTGAATTTTTTCTCCATTTTACTAAGCAATCCTTTCTTAACTGAAAATAAAAAAACTGGAAACATGCTATATGTACTCTCTTTTTAAAGATTTTAAGAAACCTCCTGATAATATTCTTGAAATAAAATATTATGAACATTTTTGACTAACAGCTACATAACTTTGGTAACTAGATAACAACTGCTCCAAAATTGAACATTCCTTTCTAGCTATTTAATTTTTTTCTCCAAAAAAAAGACTATCATGATTCAAATGTAATAAACAACTACTCTTTTAATGTTAGTAAACCTTCTTTTAAAGGCAACTTTCAAACAGATGGCTAGAGCATAATCCATTTAGTTATGGCATAAAAGAGTTATTTACTAAAGATTTACATTCATGTTGCCTCTTCAAGAGCTTAAGAGGAATCATTAAAATAGAATGATAGTCATTTGGACCATTTTTTAGGCACCTAATTATTGAGATTTGGTTTCAGAATTGTTGAGAATATAACATTTTGAATAATTCACCAATCTCTTCCAGTCTTTTGCAGATCTCAATGAGAAATGGGTAACTAGGTCAAGGTCACAAATAATACTTTGGTATATTTTGTTTTCCTTAAAGAGCAACAAGACTACTGACTTCTTCCACTGGCTTTATTGCTCTTAAGACATCAAGAAATGCTCTAATGAATAAAAGAGTAGACTGATTTTTGCAGACTTGGGGGTCAGTTTCCTCCTATTGTTTGATCTTTATCTGCTTTCATTGGGGAAATCATCATCCTAATATCACCTGCCTATTAGAACTGGGAGACCAAGGACTAAAAGGTATAAAAGTGAAGCAATTCACTTTTCAGTGGATTTACCAAAGTTATTAGCCCAAACTGTCACATAGACTATTTCTATCCTTATCCTCCAGAAAGGATATTTTTATCCTTTGCTCTGTAAATAATTCTTACTGGAACCAAAGTGAAAAAAAAAAAGACGAGATTTTATTTTTTCCATATTTAGGCTCTCTACTGTATTTAATATTCTCTTAAGTGGAAGCCTTTCACCAGTAATAGATAATAATTTCCTTTTGGAGGACATTAAGATAATAATATCTGTCATTTATGTAGTGTCTTTTGGTTTACAAAGCCCTTTAAATACATTCTATCAGCTGATCACATCTCCATGAGATAATCAGTCGATAGGCATTTACTAAGTTCCTACTATAGTCAGATCCCAATTAGTGTGAAAATAATGAGCCTTGTGAAGTGGTTGTGTGTATTTGAATTTGTACTATTCAAAGTTATAATTATGTAAAATACAGCAATTGGTTCCTAGTGGAAATCTGCACTACAAATTTGAATAATGTGACCACTTTATGGGATTCATTATTCATACTAATTAGAACCTAAGTGTATGGGCCCAGCACTATGCTAAATACTAGGATGCAAAGAAAAAAAACAGGCCCTTCACTCAGAAAGATCATATTCCAATAGGGGAGACAACATGTAAATGACTTGTTCAGTCATTTAGTCATGTCTGACTTTTCTCAACCCCATGAACCACAGAATGCCACGTCCTTCTGTTCTCCATTATCTCTCAAAGTCTGTCCAAGCTCCTGTTAGTGTTTCCATGATGCTATCTATCTACCTCATCTTCTTCTGTCCCCTTTCATTTTTGCCATCAATCTTTCCCAACATCTGGGAACTTTTCATCTTCTCATTATATGATCAAAGTATTTAAGCTTCAGCGTTAGTGTTTGACCTTCCAGTGAATAGTCTGAATTAACTTCTTTAAGTACTGACCGATTTAAGGTACATACAAAATATGTACAGGGAATAGATGGAAGGTAATCTGAAAAAAAGACATTATTAGCAACTATGGGGACTAGGAAAGACCTCCTGCAGAAACTGGGTTTTGATCTGAGTCCTGAAAGAAGCCAGCGAGGCTAAGAAGCAGAAGTAGAAAATCTATTACCCATTTTACAGACAAGAAAACTGATAGAAAAGTTAAATGATTTGCCATTGATAATATAGTAAGTAGCCAAACTGGGATTTTGAATCCAGTTGTTCTTACTCCAAAACCTTGTGCCCTTCCTTTTAAAATTAACAATGATAAAAGACAACTGTTTTCTTCTTATTGGATTACCAAACTACATTATCCTTTTGCAGATTTCAAATATATTTCCCCCAAACTGCTTGCACATTATATATTAAAAGTTTATATAACTATAATATTTATCAATTTAATATACCAAGATTATGGCAGTGAATTTAAATCTTCTGTACATTAAATCAATTGTACTTTCTAATTAAACCATTTTTCTTTAGATAATATTTGTGGTGGAATTGGAAAGATAATTCAAAGAAGACTATCCTTTCATTTTCAAATTTATTTGTAATGATAATTTAGGTACTAGAAGAAGAGTAGTGATTATATACTTTTAAAAATGTAATTCACCAATTATGTGGTGTTGTGAATATGATAGCCACAGACTGTATTAATTTTATAACCATAAGAAATGTGCTTTTAAGTAGAATGATGAAGCAGACAGAGAACTTGTCTTGGAATCATGAATGCACTTCCTCCCTTTGTATAGTGATTTGGAAAGTGTAGTTGTCATTTGATTTCTCAATGATTCAGGCAATGTATAGCGAAAAAAAATGTGTTTATTGTTTGACAGGTCACTAACCTCAAACAATTGAATTGGGTTTGAAACTCTAGCATAGCAATTTGGACCTCTATTTCTTCCTTAGGTTTAAATATTTTGTATTACTAATTGTGCTTTAGGGTTTCCTTAGAATAGAAGTTTCTTGAAGACAAAGTTATTTTTTCTTTTGTTTTGATACCCACAGATTCTTCCCACTGTGACCAGCAGATTGTAGGTCATTGAATAAATGCTTTTTGAATAAAATCTAATGGAATCTTTGCAGTTATTCTTCATAACATCTAAAGAAGACTTGCAAAGAGATTTGGTTATCTAATTTAGACTTTTCTGGGCTTGAAAGAGTTAAGGTTAAGCTATATGATGCTTAAACTAAGAGGTAAAAAATAAAAACAAAACAAAACACCAAATTATTTTGTTTGACTAAATTTAAATGGTTTATTATTGAATGCATTTGTGTATTTTGCTTTATGCGTACAGATATAATTTTTAACTGGTATATACTGATCCCATTCCCTCCACAAACAAAAGAGCTTTTCAAAGTCAACAAAATTATATTGACGGGATTGTCTGGAAGCCTAACTTTAAGTGATGGTGATGTATGTATTCACTTTCAGTTTATTTTTCTAAAATTTAAATGCACAATAAGAAAAGAAACATATTATAAATTTAAATATTGAAACTTAAATAAAAAATAAGAAAAGAAAAAAACTTCATGTGCACAGTAGAACATGAGAGGATTCAAAATATATAGCAGTAAATTTCCATTTCAAGAGCACCTATATAATACAGTGTATTGTCTTGAGAGCTATCAATTTTTTGCTTCCTTATAAGTTTTCTTTTGTTCCCTGCTGTGCACATGTTACTTTGTTATTTTCCCCTCTCCCCAAGCTACAATTAAGTGTGGATATATGCATACGCACACACACACACACATACACACACACACACACACACACACACACATATATATACATACAAATACATACATATATAGACATGTATTTTTCCTAACAAATTCTATTCCTGATCTTTGTTTTTGTGTTTGTGCATATCTCTTATCTCCTTTTCTTCCTGACTCCTCTTCTTTACTTCTTTACCTGACCTTCTATTACTTAACCCCAAGGATCCTTCCTTTATCCTCCCATTCTCATAAATCTAAATACCCTTCTATATTCTCTGTTGACTTATTCCCTCACCTCCCCTCTAGAGATCCCTCCCTTGTCCTCTTCCCCCTCCCTATCCCTATTTAATTTCTTTCTGAAGTTAGAAGATTTTTATACTCTTCTAGATATATATGTATTGTTTCCTCTTGAACCTATTCCTGATGTGAGCAGGTTTTCAGAACTACCAGCCCCGCTCCCCATCTAATTCCTCTGTGTTGATTCTTCCTCCTCTCATACTTCATTTGTCTAAGATAATTACTTTTTTTAGCTATTCATAAATGGTTTTGTTTTTTAAAGTTATCTCATACTCAAGTCTACCTCAATTTTTCTTACTAACTACCCAAATACTAATAAAAATCTTAGACATACATTTTACATATGTAAAAAGCAATTAGTCTGTCCTTATTGAGTCCCTTGTAATTAATCTTTGGTATGTTCTTCATACTTCTCTTGGCTCTTGAATGTCAAATCTTCTATTGAGTTCAGTTTTTTTTTAAATAAAAATCCATTAAATATCTATTTTTTTCCTTCAAGATTATGCTTAACTTTTCTGGGTATGATATTTTTGACTGTAACTCCAGATTTTTTGCTCTTCAGTATGTAGTGTTTCAAGATCTGTGGTCTTTTAGTGTCACTGATACTAGATCTTGTGTGATTCTAATGAAGGTACCACCATATTTAAATTGTCTGTTTATTCTTGAACTGGGGGTTTCAGAATTTGAATATGATATTCCTGTGAGTTTTCCTAATAGAATCTCTTTCAGGGGTGATTGGTGGATTTTTTTTCTAGTTCTACTTTTCCTTCTTGTTCTAATGCTTCAGGACAATTTTCTCTAATTATTTCTTGTATTATTGTATAAAGATTTTTTTTAATCATAGCTTTCAGATGGTCCAATTTTTCTTATGTTTTTCTCTTATCCATTCTCCAGATCAGATGTTTTTCTTATGAGATATTTCACATTCTCTTCTATTTTTTCATTCTTTATATTTTGTTTTATTATTTCTTGATCTCTTACAACTTTTCTGGCTTCCTTTTGCCCAGTTCTGATTTTCAAGGATTGATTTCCTTCTTTCAGATTCTAGATCTCCTTTTCTAATTGGTTGACTTTCTTTTCATAATCTTCTTGTTTTCTTGGATTGGTTTGTTTTTTTTTTTAGTTTTTCCTCAATATCTCTCATCTGATATTTAAAGTCTTTCTGAAGTTCTTCTATGGGTTCTTTTTGGGCTTGTGACTATTTGATTTTACTCTTGGGGTAGAAGAGGATTTCTTTGCTTCAGTATCCTCCTCTGAAGATGACCTCAGTCTTCTGTATTCCCATAGTAGCTCTCTGCAGTTGGACTCTTTCTCCCTTGCCTGTGTTTTTTTTTTAATTTGCATTAGCTTAATTTTTGTAATCACTGCTAGTCCTAGGGGATGGGCAATGGTGCTTCTGACCTCAGATCCTTCTTTAGTTCTCTCCTCTGACCTGGAACCTAAATGAAAATCTTCAGCTTCCTGTAAGTGGCCACAACCAGCAGCATCCTTGTCCCACTGCTTCTACACTCATCACCCTGGCTGCCATGTCTCTGCAGCACTGCTGGACCTAGTGTTATTTGTCACCAGAGGTTCCCTTAATCTTCCCCAATTCAGATGCCCAACACTCTTCACTGTCATGGTGAATGGTGAAAAAATTCCTGTGCCTGAAATAGAGGCAGCCTTCCAACCTAGCTAACCCCAGGGCTTGCTGCTTATTGTTTAAGTGAACCTTAACCTGAAGTTTACCCCTCTATGTTCAGTTTGAGGAACTCTTTTATCTCTATTGTGGGGGAAAATCTTGAGAGTTTGGAATTTTTCTGACTTACTCTTGTCACGTTCTTAGAATCTCTTCTAGGTGTTCACTTTTAAAACATTTTCTGGAGATGCCTGGGATGTTAGCACTATATGCATGACTTTAAATATTTCAACATCACTGCCCCATTTGTAGAAAGGTAGCTAATTTATCAATAATTCTAGAGTGTGTCTTCATAGTTTAAGTGAAATTAGAATTTTATGGGATTCATTTGCTTGCTTGGGACACACTTAAATGATTCTTTTAAATAGTTATCTCTGGTATTGGTTTTTTTCATGCTTTACTTACCTTACTAGATTTTATTCTGTCCTAAAAGTTTTAAAAAAACATCATTTATTTGTTTTTAACATTCTTCTTAAAATTTTTGAGTTCAAAATCCCCCTGTCCAGGCCTCTCAATCATTGAGAAAGCAAGCAATGTGATATCAATTGTACATACGTGTGCTATAGTTACAGAAGACTGCATTAATATATGGAACTCATATATGAGAAAGGTCCCTCTACCAATGTGGGTTGGCACCCTTTCTGTAATTTATAATCTTAGAGAGTTACTGAGAACAATGAGAGGTTATGTGAGAGATTAATACTCAGGTCATATGACCAGTCTGTGTCAGAGGCAGGACTTGAACTCAGGATTTCCTGGATCTAAGTCCAGCTCTTTATTGACTATGCCATACTATCTCTTATGTGTTCTATTTATTGTGTATTTGCATACACACAGTATCGTCTAGATACAACATGAAAGCAAGGACCATGTCTTAATTATTTTTGTATCTGACCTAGTGATTACCACATTTAGATGCTTAAAAAATGCTTTTTGTTTGGATAGATGAATAAATAGTAAAGGCCCTGAGGGAAAAAATGGCTTGTTGCAACATAAAAGATTCAAACTTTGATTTTTCAGGATAGAAAGGGAAAACTCAGACAGGATTGTAAGAATCAGCTTAGACCAGTATCTTACTACACTACTTGAGTAGATTATAGTCATAGGTTTAGAGTGGAAGGGCTCTCTGTTGTCTAGTTCAATACTCCTTACTTAACAATTGAGAAAATTGAGGCCCATCAAGTTTAAATGACTTGCCTAAGGTCACACTGGTAGTAAAAGACAGGCTTGGGATTTGATCCTGGGTTCTCTAATTACAGATCCCTTCTTTTTTAGATGGTACCTTGCCAGCTTCTCTCTGAGATGGCGTGGTTGACCTTGGCATCTTTGATGTCTGACCAAGCCCTAAGTGCTCCATAGTCCCCGTTTAAGCTGCTTTTTTTGGCTGTTGGAACAAACTGTTCTTATCTGCCCATTTTGCTGGGAGAAGTCTGCTTGGAGTAGATATCCCTCTATGCCAGAAATTGCAATTAATATGAAGTCATATGTTAATGAGGTAAAAAGTGCTTAACAGATAAAAATGTGTCAAAATTAAAGTAACTTCCAATGAGTAGGCAAAGACTTCAATCTACAGCAAATGTCATGGACATGTAAATCCTATGTTTGGGGAAATCATTCATGTGAAAATTAAATGAAGGTGGTATCAGTCTTTCAGACTACCATAATATTTTTACCCCATCCTTGTCTCCCTCCATCACAGCCTTACAACTTCACTTTAGTACCTTACAGATACGCTATAATGCTGGTTTCAAAGTTTCTGCAGCAGATGTAACAGATGCATCATATTCAGCTGGACATAAAATTTGATGATTCTTTCTTCTTAATGTTTCTTGTATCAGTTCTTTTTTTCCACTCCCACTTCTATCACACTGGTCAAAATCTTTCACATTTGGACTATTGTCATGGTGTCCTAACTTGTATACTTACCTCCATTTCCACTTCCCCTCCCCCAATCTATATTGGATAAAGTAATCAGATTAATTTCCCTAAATTATCACTTATTATGCCATCCCTCTACTGGTGGCCTTTTTAGTCTCCTGTATGAGATTTCTTCTTTATCTCTCTAAAAAAATGTTATGAAATAAGTTTTGCATAGTTTGTTCTGTATGACTTTAAATTCTCAGTGCCAGAGGGCTGGGTATGATCGTGGCAACAAGGTTAGATTCTGAAGTAATAATCTAAAAAGCTTGGAGGTATATATGAAATGTTCAGAGAGGACTAGCACCTCTGGTATAAGGGCTTGTTGAACCCTTTTCAGAGCTGCTCTAACTCTCACCTGTGACTCCAAGAAGCTGTTGCATGAGCAATGGCCATATCCCAGTAAAACTGTCTTGGCATATGGGCTAAACTGGGTTGAAGGTAACCAACAGACCTCAAAGCCATTGGTGAGATAGAGGGATATCTACTCCAAGCAGACTTCTCCCAGCAAAATGGGCAGATAAGAACAATTTGTTCCAACAGCTAAAAAAGCAGCTTAAACGGGTGCTATGGAGCACTTAGGGCTTGGTCAGACATCAAAGATGCCAAGGTTATCTACGTCATCCTAGGCCATCACCAGTTGTCTTGACTTTTGTCTTGCCACTGGACTTTGATAACTTAGGAAGAGAGAGTAAGGCTGATGACTTTGTGTAACTCTGTCTCACTTAAATCCGAATCACCCCATGATGTCATTGATCAACTTTGAAATAAATAACAAACAACACTTATTTATAAGGAGAATTATATTTCATAATTAAATTATATTTCATAATTGGATTTTGCACAACCTGAACTCAACTTACTTTTCTCAACTATCTAAAGTAACTTCCAATTTCCGTACTATTTAATCACAATACTCTAGTCAGGTTGATCTAAATGGGGTCCTTTGAATACTCCACAGGCATTGCCACTGTGACTTATTTTATTCCTTCCACCTGGAATTCCTTGTCCCTCTAATTTCTACCTGTCTGGAGTCTACCTATCCTTCAAGATTGACCTTAAACCAAGTGATCCCATTCCTTTCTAAACTCCTGTACCTCCTTGTATTATTAATTGCTTAGTGTCTTATTTTTACAATGAGATTGTAAACCCCTTGAAGATAGATACTGTGCTTTATATCTTTGTGTCCCTGTTAATATCTTGGGCCATGCCTGGTCACACAGTATGCACTTAGTAAATATTTGTTGATTTATTTATGCTTATGTTAAAACAAAGGTCAGAGTTAATAGGAAGGGACTTTAAAGATCATCTAATCCCTCATTTTACAGATGAGATAACTGAGGCCTGAAGAGATTATGATATGTCTAAGGTAACATGAGTAATAAGTGGCAGAATTAGACTTTGAACTCAGGTGTTCTTTTGGGATTTTTCTGATAATGTCTCTAAATGAGGTACTCAGATTTATCAGTAAGCACCCCAACATACAGGTGGGCCTGCTATCCCAGGTTCTTGGATTTGCACTGATAAAAAGAAAGGCAACTTTTGAGGGGCTGACAATCACTTTAATCAAGCACATGTATCAATCCTTTAGCCAAGCACATATATCATTCCCCTAGTTTACGAATAGGTCCATTTTACAGCTTGTTTTTTTTTCTTAGATTCATCTGTTGGCTCAGTATAGGTAAGGGACAGACTGTTGGCATGCAGATAATGGGAAAGATACATAAGAGGTCTAGATGTAAGAAAAAAGTTCTAGGCTATAGTAGGTATGGTATACAATGGTGAGCCTGGGTGGGAATAAGAAAAGGGTCTAGTTTTCCCTTCAAAGAAAGTGGATGAAGTGACAGGGATTTCTGGCGCACAGTTGTTAAGCATTTAAAGCCTTTCTCTTATAAATGCATTTACTACATATAAGTCTTAGGACAGGAAACTTGGGTCTATTCTTACTATATTTACTCTTCTAATTGTGCTGTTATTGCCTTCATTATGCTAACCTTTACCGGGTTTTAATCAAAAATGGTTATAGTTTGAGGCCACAGTTTGGAGGGTGTGCATGAATACAGAAAGGAATACTATTTGGTGGGGTCTTGGATGAGGGAGGGAGGATTTTCGATTCATGGATTTATACAGACATACTATTTTCATCTTATTGATTTTTGTCACTGATTAGATTCTATTCACCCTATTAGTCAGAACGGTACTGAGGAAATGAAGGAAGTTTTTACGTCATTCATTTTTCAATAGGTTGGTAAATGACTGTTGTTATTATCTCCCCCACTGAATGGCAGAGTTTATGTACTGTATATGCCATCAAGTAGGCCAACCAGTCCTGTATTAGCAGCTCCACATACAGATTTCAGCTATTGATAAGGATAAGAATGTTCTCTATCACCAAGTGGATACCTATTTTTTTAAAGTCCAAGAGATTATGAATTTGTTAAGCTTTCCATTTTCTATGTTCACTTAGAATAACAGTGCTACAGGTGAATGAAAAAAATTTTTATTTGACTTTGGAATGAAAGATTTGATTTTTTTCTCAGTTGGACAATTTATTTTTCCTAAAGATGTGCTATCAGAAGGAAGAGGCAGCTTGGAGAGCTATGAAATAACAAATAGAATGGTAACACCGGAGGTGGCATCAAGAAGATTTCTAGGTTCAGATTTCACCTCAATCAATACACTAAACAACAAACATTTATTAAGCACTTACTATATACCAGAAGCTATGCTAGACTTTTGTGGTATAAGTATACAAATGAAATGATCCCTGCCTTTGGGGAGAGGGGCTTACATTTTATCAGAGGAGACCATACTTATGTAAATAAATACGGTAAATTTTGGCAGGGAAGGTTCTAGCAGCTGGGGATGGAGTGGAGAATCAGGAAAATGTCTGTAATCAGAGGTAGAGCTTAAGTTGAGCTCAAAGTTGAAGGAGTCTAAGAGAAGCAGTAAGGAAGGAATGAGTTCCTGGAAAGGGAGTCAGTCAGGACAAAGCCACAAAGGAGATGGAGTGTTATGTCTGAGTAACAACAAGAGTCAGTTTAGGAGGGCCATAGATTTTATGTAGAGAGCACTGTATTTTAAGGTTGGAGGGAGGGTCTGATTTCTGTTGTATAGGGTTTTAAGAGCCAAATAGGACTTTTCATTTGATTCTAGAGATACTGGGGAGCCACCAGTGGTACTTATTTAACGGTGTGACCTTGGGTCAGTCACCTAACCTCTCTTAAGCTCAATTTCTTTATCTATAAAATGGTGGTGATAATATCTGCAGTACCTGCCTTCCAGGGTTTACAATGACAATCAAAATCAGATAGTGTAAATAAAGCCCTTTGCAAAGCTGAAGTGTCCAGTATTAGTATTAGGGGGGTGATTTATAGACATAATAAGTGGCTTGTAAAAGGCAGACTGGAATTAAAAATTTCCTTAAAAAATTTAAAGTGGAGGATCCACATATATATAGATTATAGAGAATATATTGGAAATTATTTGTACAGTTATAATAGTATGTGACTCTGAAGGGAAAATTGAACTGGGAAGATGATAGATTTAAAGTGAAGGTATCTCAGAGGCTGCTGAATCTGTCCCCTGCTCCCTAGACCCCTTTTCAGATGAGAAAACTGAGGCAGAGTGATTAGTTTGTCCAGGGTTACAATCTGATTGATCTATAATGCAGGATTTGAAACTAGGTCATCCTGATTCTAGGTCCAGTGACTTATCCACTACTTCAAAACCATGAAGTCTTTGGATAGTGATACCTCTAATTCTGGTTTTGCTCTGTGTTGTTTGGTTTTGTGATTATAAAAATTAGTTAATTTAGGGAATAGAGCAAATGGAGCAAAAGACATGTTTGATTCCATTGACTTTGCTCTATAAGAAGAATTATATACATACCAACACACACACACACACACACACACACACACACACACACACACACACACACACCCTTTACACACTCACATCTTATAAATATATGCCATTGGCTTAACAGGAATTGCAGAGGAGAGTGTGGATAAATCAATGCAAATCTAACACTGGAAAAAAATAACTGTGTAGATTTTAATCATTCAGCTTCTTTTTAGTTATTTTCTATCCTATGTAAAGTATTATGCAAAGGGGATACAAAGAAGAATATGACATTGTGCCATCAAGGAATTTATAACCTAATACTACTAGTGGTGACTCAACATAAGATAAGAGACTAGACATTACTTCAACTATAAATTAGAACTACATTTTCTTTGGCTAATTCAATCTTATTTTCCATAGGCTTCCTCCTGTCTACTTTCAAATGTACATAGGTTTCAGTCAGAATTGCTGCATTCTCTAGTTACCACCTTGTTCTTTCCATGTATTTATTTATTCATTTATTTTGCAACATAAAGGGACTATTAACTGGATAAAAGTCAGGCAAAAGTAAGATAAGATGATATACATCAAAGACAGCATGATGTTCAAAGATTAGTTTTAAATATTTGCATTGAGAGATCTTTATCCTCAGATCCTAATGTTTTGTTTTCCATCTCTTTCTCTCTTTACTGTCTTCCTTCCTTCCTTCCTTCCTTCCTTCCTTCCTTCCTTCCTTCCTTCCTTCCTTCCTTCCTTCCTTCCTTCCTTCCTTCCTTCTTTCCTCCTATTTGTGCCTTTTTTATACAGTTTCCCACTATAACCCCTTTCCACTTTTGAACCTTTGCTTATAACAAAGAAAAAGTTAGGCATAATCAATGAACATAGCAAATACATCTGGCAGCATACACTGCAATTCTTATCCTCGCTCTCTACCAAGAGTTTGAGATATATTTTATATAACATGAGGATTGATCATTACAATTATTTGGAGTTCAGGTGTTGTTCAGGTATATATTGTTCATACTTATACACCTGATGAGAAGGGATTTATTTCATTTTTTTTTTTTTTTTTGTATCTGTATCACCAGTGCCTGGTACAGTGCCGGACGCATAGGTGTTTAAAAAATTCTTGTTGATTCATTGATTCTGTATTTTGTTTTCTTAGTTTTGCTTTTCTCTACATAAGCTTTCCCTTAAAGTTACATTGCCTCCTTAGAATTCAACTTTCTGCAAGTGGGAGAATCTCAAAATCCAAACTCTATGTATCTAGCCATGATCTATCTCCTTGGTTCTGTTATCACTTTTCCATTTGTGTGCTAGATTTTTCCAATGTGTTGTCCCTCTATCAGTTCAAACTAAATATTTCTAAAATTGAACTTAGGATCTTTTCCACTTCTTAATTTTAATATATACCTTTAATGCTCACAATATTCTTCCAATGAATTAGGCCACCACACCTCAGACACCATTTTTGCCTTTATCAATCAATGAATAAGCACCTGGTAAAAGAGCCCATTACTTGCAGGCATTTTATTTGGTGTTGAGGTTCCAAAGTAAAAAGGAAACATATCCAATATTTACCAATTTTTATTGATTTTCCCTTCACAATATTATGAGGATCTAGTAATTTTTATCCATTTTCATTGCCACAACCTCAATTCAATCCTTCATCTCATTTTTGGATAACCTCACTAGCCTTCTATTTGGTTTTCCTGACTGTATGAGTATAAATCTTCTTAAAATAGCTCTTTTATCATGTCCTTCCTTTGCTTCAAAAGGTAAATTCTTTATTCCTTATCATAGCATTCAAAATCTTCCACACTCTGTTTCCAACCACCTTTACCCAACATTTATCAAATGGTATGTTGCTCTTACCAATTTCAGAAATTAATTATGAAATTTTGAGTGTGAACATTTATACTTCAGAAATTGGCAAGTTATATAAATCAGGGTTTAAATGTATTGTTTTGATGATTGTCTAGATTTAAGAAAATAATGGAAAAAATGTTAATAATGTAAATTAAATTTAAAGTATGTTGTAGGTACATGCCCCATCCCCTGCCAGAGAACTGGTTAAACATTTCCCAGAACACCCCTGCATTTTACTGCCCTCCCATTTTTTCTTACATAAATCCTCTACTTCAACCAAACTATTCTAAAATTTGTTCCCTATCTTAGAAATTTTTTCCTTTGCATCTTTGCTCATGGTACTTTCATACCTGTAACGTCCCTTATTCTCAGCATCTATTGATCTAAGAAGTCTTTCTAGAACATTTCAGCCCTCTGTGATGTCATTCTTCTTGGAATTGATAGTGTTTGTTGGCTATACCATGCACAGTCTAATAACCTCTACAACAGCATTGAATTGAATGTTAGATGGCCTAGATAATCCAGGCTTTGCTACTTATTCCCAGAGAGATCTTGGACATGTCACTTACTTTGCTTCTATTATTTCATCTGTATTTTTGATTTACATTATATTTTATACTTATATTCCCATTTTATTTTCTACACATTGATGTGTTACTTCATTCTAAGCTCCTAAAGATGGGCACTATGTCTTATATACCTTTATACATCCCATGGTACCTAGCACAGTGTCTTAAATGTAGTAACACCATGTTCTTGAAACACTATTTTTGACTGATTGAGCCAGTATGTTCAAGAGGAAAGTCCACTGGACAAAGGGAGTTAGAAGACCCACATTCTACTCTTGGTTCTAACTAATCGTTTGATCTTGAGGAGGTCACTTAATTTTTCTAGGCTTTTATTTCCTCTCTAAAATAAAGGTATTAAATTAGATTAATGGGCACCAAACTTTTTTTATTATGCACTTTTATTTATATTGATAAAATATTTTTAGCAACCACATATATCTAGAAATCATATTCTTATATTTACTATACTAATATTCTGTACATTATAATGCATATAGAGAAATGCATTTCAAAAGGATGAGATAAAGATAATGATAATAGATAGTATTTATAAAGTGTTTTAAGGTTTGCAAAGCATCTAAAAATATTATTATCCTACCAATAACCCTGGGCGACAATGGGCTTTTATGATTTTCATTTTTTACTAAGTGATTTGCCCATGGTAACACCAATTCTATAAAGACTTTTGTTGAAATCTATTGACATTAAATTTCCCTCTTCCCTGATCCCAGGGCCAGCGGCAACCTGTGGTCTCTACAGTGCAAGTCTTATGTCCTGCTTGAAGACCTTTCTCAGGTCTCAGAGGGAAGCTTTTCCAAGGAGCAGAGGCAGGGAAGATTGGTTCCTGGTAATGGATAGTCTTCATGTATTTCCAAGTTGTGATTTTTTTCCTCTTTTTGGGTGGGATTCGGATCTTGAGAAGAGGGTTGAAACCAGAGGAAGAGAGCAGCCCAAGTACACAGCACATGTATGGAGCAACTGTGTTGCTCTCAGTTCTGCATGTCTTTTGCGTACCCTAGTGGATTGGCTTACACATCCCCTGGGCTATCTGCAGCCCACTTTGTGCCTCAATTATATTTTTATTGCTATGGGTACTTTCTCACCTGCATACGTCACAGCTACTCAGAGTATTTAGATTTACCATGGATTTAGAGTTGGACAAGACTTCAGAGTCTTAAGTCATGTTACAGGGGAGGAAACTGAGACATGTTAGCAGAGTTACTTTGCCTAAGGTCATGCAACTAATAACTGAGGCAAGATTCAGACCCAGGTCTTCCTGACCCTTCAAGTTCAATGTCCTGGTGACCAAATTTCTTGTGATGAGCTTCTATAAAGATAAGCTGGTCTTCTGAAGGTAGGCTACATATGCAATCTCTTGCCAAGTTTGCTGGGAGCTCCCAGACTTCCATTCTTCCTGGTGTAGCTGTTGAGAAACCAGGATAACTTCCATGCCTTGCATGACTTTAGTGGTGACTGTGATTAGATTACCGATAAATACATCATCAGAGACATAAGTAAATATGTGGTTCTTATAAGA
This sequence comes from Bettongia penicillata ogilbyi, assembly GCA_023548195.1. NCBI lineage: Eukaryota > Metazoa > Chordata > Mammalia > Diprotodontia > Potoroidae > Bettongia > Bettongia penicillata. The sequence continues at coordinate 2,360,864 of JAJHZJ010000020.1, read as the reverse complement.
ATTCATATTTTATTCTTAAGCAAAGTTAACTGGTCTCTACGCTGCTTCTTTTAAAATTGCTCAGTCTGTGGATCCAGCTTTGTGGTGCTTGGATACAATTTTGTTGCAAGTAAATCATTAATTAAGTAAGAGGTATCCACAACTCACTCTTCCTGAAATTGCTTTCAATGATCCACTTTTGTGTGTTGATTAATTGATTAATCTGGAATGTCATTTAGTTTTTCTTTACCTCAGTTCCCTCATCTGCAAAATGAAGGGAATAAGCCAGTTGCTACACTGTTTTGCCCAGTGGGATGATGAGAAGGTTAATGTTACACTTGCAAAGATTTCCCCCAAACAAATAAGAAGCCCATGAAAGTGTTAATAAGACTAGAACTCAAAAGTGATTTGAGTCAAAGAAAATGATGTATAAATATAAAGAATTGTTAAAAGCTTTTTCCTGATGACTATTTCTGAAGACCTTTGAGGTTTTTGAGAAACAAATGAAAATCTCAAAGTAGGAAATATAAACAAAAGCACAATGAATCCCTCAGATAAGAGCTAATCACTTGTACACTGTCCCCCCACATGTCTCTCCCTCTCATACACACACACACACACACACACACACTCACCCCTTTTACTTATCCCTTTTGCGTTCCTTTCTACGAAAGTTTTCGTTTAGCCATTCTTTTCTGTAGAACTCAGCAGGTCGAGGACACCTTTGTACTCACTTAGCTCATTCTTCTCATTTTATTAGATGAGGTAGCTAAGATCCAAAGAAACTGAAATGATGTAAACTACTTTGTGAACTCCAAGTTTATTATTAATAACAACAACAAGATGACCATGATGATGTTGTTCATGGTGATTCATTAATTCACACAGTTTATTATGGGATTGTGATGCAAAATACAGTCCTTTAATACCAAATGCAGGGCTTTTTGCATCTTAACTAAAAATGAGCTCCTATATGTAAAAGCTTTGTAAACATAAAGTGCCCTATAATTGTCTATTATTACTCTCAGAAGGTGATAGTACTGTAGAATTACAATCAGCATAATATCTTTTATTTAATCTCATCATCATTAGTTTATAGACCCATCAGTCCGATAATCATCAAAGTTGTTTTGACAGGCCAAGAGACAGCAGGATATTTCAAAATTAAGCTAACTTTAAAGTTTGAAAAGATATTGATGTACTTTTAACCTAAGGGTTCTGTTACTTTCTGGCTGTCACATTCTGTATCTATTTAATCTACTGCTTGAGGAAAATGGACTCTGGACTCAGATAAACAACCTCTGTGAAAGAGTCAATAAGAAGGCATGGGCCAGAAACAAACAAAAGTGAAGGTTTTTGTTTAAATTCTTTTTTGATGACAACATCCTGGAGGGCCATAGTCTACTTGATCTCTTTTCATTGTAAAGTTTTGGTTCATGTGGGTCTTTGACACATCTGGTTTTGTTGTTGATGAATGTCACACATTTTATTGTGGTCTGAGGCAAAAAACAGTGAAGTTGATTATTTGGTATCCTGGAGGACAAAAGGCACGCAGTTGATTTAATTTTGCTTTTCCCTGCCAGGTAGAGTGATACATAGACACACTTAAGGCATTAGTTTTTGGAAAAAAAATTCTTGAGGACTAGTAATAGGAAATTAAGTCTATTTTCGTGTCAATACACAGGAGGAGCTATGGTTTAGTGGAAAGCACAATTGACATAGAAACAGAAAATCCTGATCCAAGTCCCAATTGATACTGCCCAACCATGTGATTTTGGACAATTTTGGACTCATTTTTTTGAGGACTTAGTATGTCAATAAGGTTGGCCTAAATAATCTCTAACATCTCTTTTAGCACTGAAATTTCAGAGTTATATAGTTCTTGTATATGTTATTGACAGTTTTATGAGGTATAGTGGATAGAGGGTTCACCTTGAAACCATGAAGATCTGGCTTTAATTTCTGCTGCTGAAACATATGACTGCATGGCCCTGGGCAAGTTATTTAATCTCTCTGTGCTTTTAGCAACTTTCCTAGACTATGAATTGGGGGTAGGGAGGCGGGTACCATTCTGTCTTGGTAGAGGGGTTTTCTCACTTAGGAGTTCCCTGTCATAATGAAATCAAATCACTCCCTGTCCCTATGATTCTGTTACGAGTAGGGGTTTTTATTAAATTATTTTTATTACAACTATGTGTAACTAAGCTGCCTTTTTGAAGTCCTATACTATGTCTTTATTTTGTATTTACAGTACTTGTGGCTCAGTCTCTTGATAATATAGAAAGACATTGATTCCTCCTTCAAAGGGACATTGCTTTATTTTAAATAGATTTTATTTATGCAATTTCCCACATTTCCCTCCTCTTTTCCTCTTTTAGAGAAGTCATGTTTTCAAAAGGAGAAAGAGAAAAAAAATTCAGTGAAATCTACCAACATACTAGGAAAAAATCCAACATCATATGTAATGATCCCACATCAGTGGACCCCAACCTCTGCAAAACAAGGGGAAGGAGGTGCCCTTTATTAGGAAAACTGGCTCTTTCCAGATTTAGCACTACAATAGCTCCGAACTGTTGAACTCAAACAATTTACCAGCTGTAGACTCCTTTTTAGCAAGGACTATAGGTGTGTATTACCATGCTTGACTTGTTTTGGGGTTTATTGAACTCAGAGGGATCAAGTTCAATTATTTTGATTCTTGTTTACTTAGTCTATTCTGTTGACCCACCTTTTTATTTTTGAGCAATACTAAGTGATTTTGAGGGCTATTGCTTGAGTTTTGGACATGCTAGTCCCCCATTATTCCTACCTTTCCTCCCTTCTGTTTCCTTTGCTATTCCAGACATTTTGTTTCTCCAAATGAATGTAGCTCTGACAAAACATCCCTTTGGTAGTTTGATTGGTATAACATTAAATAAATTAACTTGGACCATATTGTCATTTTTTATTTCAGCATGGCCGAACTATAAGAACTGAATATACCTTTAACTATTTAAGTTCTTTAAGAGAGTATTATGCAATTGAATATATACAAATATTGAAGGTGCTTTGGTAGATTGACTTCAAAACATTTAGACTTTTGTAGTTAATTTTAAAGTACTCTTTATTGTTGATATTGATAATAATGATAACAATAATAATAACTCCTAAGTTAAATGGAATGAAAAGTTTTCAAAATATAGAATATATATTTTAAATATAGAATAAATATACATACACACATATATGATACATATCTGTAAAAAGAAACAAAAACCATATGGAATTAGAATAAGATTCGTGTCACCTTAATCCTGTCTGCTCCTGGAATAATTTTGAAGATCTTGTCAGTGAATCTACAGAAAATGAGCTTACATCCCAACATTTTTATTCAATTATAACACAACAACAACAAAACAGGTTTCGCCTCTCTGTGCAATATTTTACAGACCATTATATATATAAAAGACTAATAAGATATAATGGCATGTCTTAGGACTATTTCTATCTGAATATAAAAAAGAAGAGAATAAGATGATGATGGTGGTGATGACAGTGATAATGATTATATCTGGCATTTCTATCAGTCAGCAAATCAATAAATATTTATTAAGCACCTACTAGGTGCCAGCAACTATGCTAAGTGCTTGAGATATAAAAATTGTAAAAGATAGTCCTTGTCCCAGAAAAGCTCTCAATCTAAATTAGACTATTTCTAAATTAATTTCTATAGCATTTTAAAGCTTTCAAAATGTTTTACATGCATTATGTCATTTGAATGCTGCTTCATAATGAAATGCTATAGGAAAGTGATTTTTGAATATTAGAAGTAATATATAACAATAACTTTCAAATAGATATGTGAACTAAATTTAAAAAAGGTTACATCATAAGAAAGTTAAAATAGAATGGGAATAGCTAAACAATTCTTAGCCCAACAAAGGACAGAGGACATAATGAAAGAAAAATTAGACAATTTTGATCATGTAAAATTAAAACTTCTTTGCATGAAGAAAATCAATGCAGCAAGAATGAGAAAAGGAAAAAAAAATCATTTCATTAAATATCTCCCACAAAAGTCTTATAGCCAACTCATATAAGAAACTGATAATAATATATGACTGAGTGATTTCATCCTCAAATTGTACAAGAATATATTCAGTTCTCAAACAAAGAATTATAAAACTATGAATAACCATATGAACAAAGATTCCAAATCACCCATAATAACATATTACATACATATTAAAATAACCTTGGGGCTTCATCTCACAACCATTAAAATGATAAATATGACAGAAAATGGAAATAATCAATACTGAAGGGCCTGTGGGAAGAGAGTCGTACTAATTCATTGTCAGGGGAGCTGTGAATTGGTCCAATATTTTCTGGAAAATAATTGGAATTACTTTAGAAATTCACAAAACTTTTCATATTTTTTTAGCTCAACAACCCTTGTTGCTCAGTTTTTTCCAGTCATGTCTGACTTTTTGTGACCCCATTTGGTATTTTCTTGGTGAAGACACTGGGATGATTTGTTGTTTCCTTCTCCAGCTCATTTTCCAGATGAGGAACTGAGGCAAACAGGGTTAAGTGACTTGCCTAGGATCACACAGTTAAGTGACTGAGGCCAGATTTGAATTCAGGAAGATGAGTCTTCCTGACTCCAGGTCTGGCACTCTGTCCACTGTACCACCTAGCTGCTCTAGGTTATTAAAAGGCAGGAAGAAAGGCTCCCTACGTACCAGACTCTTTATAACATTTTATGGAATCAAGAAATTGGAAATGAAGTAGGGACCTGTCAAGAGAGAAATGCCTGAACAAACTGGTATATTGAATGCAGTGGAATACATTCCATGTAATAGAAGTAGGAAATCACAGGTATGAAGGATTCAGAGACATGGGACAATGTGTTTGAATTAATATATACTGTCAGGTTAAGAGAACTATGAGAATAATATACACAGTGACTACAATGAGATAAATGAGCTGAACTCTGAATAATTGTAATGACCCATCCTGGAGCAGAGGAGAAATGTTAAAACACAAGGCAGTATAGACAGTGGAAAGAGTACCGGACTTGAAATTAGATAAGTTATTTTACACTTTTTGGTCTCCATTTCCTTATCCCTTCCAAGAGGGGATTGAATTAAATGGCTTCTAAGGTCCATTTTCACTCTAATGCTGTGCTTCCATGATCCTTTTGGAAGAGACATGAGCAACTGTGGGTGTAGGATTTAACAGATATAGTCATATGTGGTCACTGTATTGATTGGTTTTGCTCAGTTATTTTTCTTTGACACAAGGAAAGGTTTAATATCCAGAAATCACTCTGATAAAAAAGCAAAAGATATCAATAAAGCTTTTTATTTTTAAATGAATCTAGAGCAAGAGGTAGTGAAAATATGATTCAATGTTATTCTACAAATATATATTAAGTGCCTATTATGTGCAAGTTACTGTTCTAGATGATGAAGATATCAAGGTAACTTGATATTCACTGTATTTGATGTTACAATCCAATGGGAATTAAGACATACAGAAACACCAATAATAAAAGACAGACTGTGATTAATGCAGAGATGCAAGGTTCAATGAGAAGTTTCAGGAGGGAGAGATCAGTTCAAGTTTTGGGAATCAGGGAAAGCTTCATGGTGATAATAAGGGAAAGAGATCGGTAAAGAATACATTGCAGACGTGGAGTACAGCATAAACAAATCATGGAGAGAGGAATGAGTAGGACTGGAATAGGAAATAATGGAAAAGGGAAAGGGACACCAAAGGAATCACCAATTTTTTTACGTTTTGTAGGTAGTGAACTTGCAAATTATCACAGGAACTGATGAAGAAAGTAAGTATATATTTATCACTGTGCCAAGCACTGTACTAAGTACTAGGGATACAAAGACACGGGAGGGACTAAGTATTTACTAAGTACCTACTCTGTGCCAAGCACCGTGCTAAACTCTTTACAAATAGTGTTTCTTTTGATCCCCACAACAACCCTGTGAGGTAGGCACCACTATTACTCCATTTAACAGATGAGGAAACTGAGGCAGACAGAAGTTAAGTGACGTGGCAAGGATCATACAGTAAGCCAGTGTCTGAGTCTATATTTTAATTCAGATCTTCCCAACTCTAGGCTTGTTGCTTTATCCACTATGTCACTTAGCTGCCCCAATTAGGGAGTAGGGCTTTACTATTCTATAAGACATCATCGCACCTTCCCAGAAACATACTTCCTAACCTCTTCTATATGGGAATTGCATCCATTGAACAGGCTATGCCTCTCATCAGCTCTCTGTCACATTAACAAAGTTATTTTATGTTTTTAAAAAATGTCTAGATCTACGTGATTTCATTGGTATACATCCCTAGTAAGGAACTCTCTCTACCAACGCAGACAAACATTTTCTTTGTAACTTTCAATCTTAGAGAGTTGCCTTGGCCACTGAGAGGTTAAGGGACTTTCCCATGGGCATACAGTATGTTTCTGAGGCTGGACAGGTTGGCTCTCTTTCCACTATATCCCACTGCCTCTTAGTTTGATTTATTTCTCGTAATGTTGTCTCACATTTATGTAATATAGCAGCTATTTTACATTAGGCCAAATTGAGGTGCAAAGATTTTTTCCTACATTTCTACAATTTTTTTCTACATTATAAGTCAGCTTCAAAAGAAGACAATGTTGACATTTGACTCCCCTCCCCTAATAAAAAAATGTGGTCCTTAGATTGGTAAAATGTTAGAGGTGAGCTTTTAAATTGATTTTGGGACAAACAGCAAAATCCTGAACTATGAGAGAAGATGCTCTAAACTTAACACTGTAAATCATTGAAACATTGAAGATTACAAGGGAAAAGACAAATGCTAGGGGAGGGCAAAGGAAAACAAATGAGCACTCACTTTCTGTCAGTGAAAATTGCAGTAGGTTTTTCTCTTAGGAATAGCCTTTAGCATTTATATTTCCTTATGGTGTATGTCAGCATCTTTAGAGTCATAAAACTTAGTAGGCTGTCTTGACGGCTGAATATATTTCCTTCGTACCATCTAAGAAATGATTCTCAAAATTCACTGTGTATTTTATTCTTTGTTGCACATTACAAGGACACTTGTTATATTAAAGAATGTCTCCATTACATTCATAAACCATAATTTATTCAGCCATTCCCCAATTGATGGGCATCCCCTTGATTTCCAGATCTTGGCAACCACAAAGAGTTCTGCTATAAATATTTTTGTACATGTGGGACCCTTTCCCATTTTTACAATATACAGTCCTAGTAGCGATATTACTGGGTCAAATGGAGTACTATTGTGCCATAAGAAATGATGAACAAGAAGACTTCAGGGAGGCCTGGAAGGACTTATATGATCTAATGCTGAGTGAAAGGAGCAGAACCAGGAGAACTTTGTGCACAGCAACAACCACGATGTAGGAGAGTTTTTTCTGGTAGACTTAGAACTTCATAATAATGCAAGAACTTACTAAAAAAAAAAATCCCCAATGGTGGTTTTCTAAGGCAAAATGTCTTCCACACTCAGAGAAAGAAATATGGAAGTCATTTGCAGAATGTAGCAGATCATGTTTGTGTGTGGGTGGGTTTTAGTGTATTATGTTTTGATTTGTTATATGATTTCTTCTATTTATTTTAGTGCGACTACATAGCATGACTAATGTGAAAATGTACTCAGTAGGAAAGTATATGTAGAACCTATACAGAATTGTATGCTGTCATGGGGAGGGAGGGGGGTAGTGGGGGAAAAGTGGGGGGGAATAAAATCTTAATTTTAAGGAAGTGATTGTAGAACACTAAAAAATAATAAAAAAGATTCTCTCTCTCTCTCTCTCTCTCTCTCTCTCTCTCTCTCTCTGTCATAATGAGTGTTTTTCTTGAAGTGTCTGTATTTTTCTCTTCCCCTGCCATATAGCATGTATATTGTAGCTAATGTCCAAATAAGACGCATAAATAACGAGTCTGAGATTCAGTCTAGGCAGCCCATCAGAAAACATACTGTATCATCAAATAGTAATCATCTTCAAGTTTTAAAAAAGGAATGGCATTGATGATCTAGCTGATTTTTCCTGCTCTCTGAGGGCAAGTCAGGGTTGGACACCGTATTTTTTCCAGGAGACCCTAAGTAGCAGGATCTGGAGTTGCTTTATTATTATTCATGTGCTGGGTTCTTGTGACCCCATATAGGGTTTTCTTGGCAGAGATACTGGAGTGGTTTGCCATTTCCTTCTCCAGCTCATTTTACAGATGAAGAAACTGAGGCAAACAGGTTTAAGTGATTCCCAAGAGTCACACAGCTACTAAATGTTTGAGATTTGAACTCAGAAAGAAGAGTCTTCCTGACTCCAGGCCCAGCACTCTAACCACTGTACCACTTAGCTGTCCATCTCCGGGCTGCTTATTGATTTCTTTTCCAAGGACCTCTAACTTTGAGTCTCTTCTGCCAGTCACAGTTTGAGATATCACAGCTGGGACTTTACTCACTGAGTATGAGGAAACAATACAGCCAAGGTGTTCCAAAGATCTTAGTGCAGTTTTAAACTGTAATGACTGTTTCTCTCTCTCTCTCTCTCTCTCTCTCTCTCTCTCTCTCTCTCTCTCTCCCTCACCCTATTTCAAACCATTTAAAAATCTCAATTAGCTGGGTTATTCTGGCAGAAGTTTGGATCCTAAATTAATATCTCAATTAATTTCATTTGTGTAGATATTAATTGGATATAGATGATTCTTCCATTAAAAATTAGAGAGCAGAGTTTGTGGAAAAAAAACTGACAGAATTGTATTTTCAGTGTGAGGTTAAAAGAAAGAACATTCTTCTTAGAACCAAAATGAATGTATTATGCCATAATTCACATCCTGTTTTGTGCAAATAAACTAAAAACTTGACATTTAAAAGAGAATAAACATATTTTAAAACTTTTATTGCTTCCTTTTGCTTTTTGCACCAGTCATTTGGCAAGTATGTATTGCTCTCAAGTGAATGCTTCATTTAACAAAGTCAACTAACATAGTGATCATATCTCACAGTGTTTGCCACATTCTCTACATCAGTGGTCCTTCACATATCTACTGAGAATTACATATCATCATCTATTTTCCAGACCAATATTGGTTATTCCAATTAATCAGTTTGACTTTCAGTATTGTTTTGATGTATGATGTTGTAATCAGTATATGTATTGTTCTCCTGATTCTTCTTGTTTTGGTTTTCATGAGTTCATCCCAATATTCCCACATTTCTCTGAATTATTCATATTTCTCATTTCTTAAAGCTTAATACTATTCCATTATTTTGTTATAGCACAATTTGTATGTCTAATCCCCAATTAATGGGCACGTACTTGGTTTCCAAGTTGTTGGTGGTGTTCTTTTTGCTACCCTAAAAAATGCTACCATTAATTTTATATATATTTGGGACCTTTCTTACATTGACCTCCTTAGGGCACAGACTCAGTTTAGGGTTTAGTAGATCAGAAGTTATGAACAGTTCAGCAGTTATATGAACATTGTACTAGTATGCCTGTATTTCTACTGTCTTTCCAAAATTTACTATTTTTGTTTTATCAACTTAGACACAAATTTTTTATTTGAAAATTTGTTGATATTTTTCAGAGCTTTGTTTCTGAATACATCCACTGTATTATCCCTTCCTTCCACCCCACCCAGTGAGCCATGCTTTCTCTAGAAACATGCTGGAGTCAGTTAGAATGGACTCAAGAGCCAATTGTTAAATTTTTAGTGTCAACATTATCCATCAGAAATTGGCAGATACTGGGGGGAGGAGCCAAGATGGCGGAGTAGAAAGACTCACTGTATGCTAACTCCGAACCCACAGCCCATATATTTTCTGTAAAAAGAACTCCCCACAAATTCTGGATCACTGCAAGCCACGCAGAAACGCAGGGGAAGCGATTTCCATTCCAGAAAGCCCTGGAAAGCCGTCCCCAAGGGTCCGTCATGCACTGGATGTGGAGCCCACCCCTGCGCTGCCCTGGCCACGCTGCCTGAGAGGAGCAGATCAGAACAGGCTTCAGGGATGAAACCTCCGGCAGCCGCGAAGGGCCCTCCACCCACAGACGCTACAGGTCAGTGAGAGAGACGTCTGGGCTGGCCGAGAGGGGAGCGGGGTGTCTCCATGACTTGGGCCCCCTTGGGAGGCAGTGGCGGCCTGGAGAGCCCAGAGCAGACAGGGGCTCAGGTCCATTACTGAAGGTCTCTGCATAAAACCCCTGAGGGAACTGAGCCTGGGAGGCGGCCCTGCCCCCACCCAAGCACCAGAACTTAAGTTCACATTGAATAGCAGCCACTCCCGTGACGGAAAGCCCTGAGGCTGGGGAGCAGCATTTGAATCTCAGACCCCAAGCACTAGCTGGGCAGACCTAGGCGGGGGTGGAGAGGAATCTCAGAAGTCAAGTAACTGGCTGGGAAAATGCCCAGAAAAGGGAAGATAAATAAGACCATAGAAAGCTACTTTCTTGGGGGACAGATGTTCCCACCTTTCATTTCTGATGACGAGGAACAATTCTTACCATCAGGGAAAGACGTGGAGGTTGGGGCCTCTGTATCCCAGACATCCCAGGTGGATATCCGGTGGGCTCAGGCCATGGAAGAGCTCAAAAAGGATTTTGAAAATAAAGTTAGACAGGTGGAGGAAAAACTGGGAAGAGAAATGAGAGAGATGCAAGAAAAGCATGAAAAATGGGACAATACCTTGCTAAAGGAGACCCAAAAAAATGCTGAAGAAAATAACACCTTGAAAAATAGGCTCACTCAATTGGCAAAAGAGGTTCAAAAAGCCAATGAGGAGAAGAACGCTTTCAAAAGCAGAATTAGGCAAATGGAAAAAGAGGTTCAAAAGCTCACTGAAGAAAATAGTTCTCTCAAAATTAAAATGGAACAGATGGAGGCTAATGACTTTCTGAGAAACCAAGAAATCACAAAACAAAACCAAAAGAATGAAAAAATGGAAGATAATGTGAAATATCTCATTGGAAAAACAACTGACCTGGAAAATAGATCCAGGAGAGACAATTTAAAAATTATGGGACTACCTTGAAAGCCATGATCAAAAAAAGAGTCTAGACATCATCTTTGATGATATTATCAAGGAAAACTGCCCTGATATTCTAGAACCAGAGGACAAAATAAGTCTTCAAGGAATCCACCGATCACCAAAAAGAGGACAAAAGAGAAGATGGGGACAAGAGAAGGGAGGGATGATAGAAGAGAGGGCAGATTGGTGATAGGGAAAATTAGAATGCTTGGTGTATTGGGGTGGGGGGAGGGGATAAATTTGGAGAAAACTTTGTGAAAATGAGTGTAAAAAGTTAAATAAATAAATTTATATTTAAAAAAAATAAAAAAAAATTGGCAGATACTACTGTCAAAAATATTGTTTTGTTGGTTTTCCAGACTAAAGGCAGTGATGGAAAAACAGGTTAATAATGCAGATTAACTTAGTAGTGTCATACTTACAAACTCTTTTTGAGAGCTAGTTATTGAACATCTACCAGCACACCCTTGCTTGTAACAAAAAATGCAGAAAATAGAGAGGGAGGGAAAGAAAACAATTCAGCAAAACAATTCATCAATTGAGGATAAAAGCACATAAAATATTGCATAGTCTCCCACTTTTTCAATGATGGTGGGGGAGGGGACACATGCATTTTCACATCTCTGCTTGATCATTATAATTACCTGGCACTCAGTTTTTTGGGGGGTTTCTTTCTATTTTTATTCATGTAGTCATTATGATTATTATTTTACTTGCTTGGCTTAGCTCATTCCGCATCAGTTCATTATATTTTCGCAAGCTTTTCTGAGCTCTTCATGTCCATCATTTTTAATGATGTAGTAATATATTCACATGCCTACTTTGTTTCTAATTTCATTCACATGCCTACTTTGTTTCTAATTCTTTGCTACAACAAAAAATACTTCCATAAACATTGAAGTGTGTGACACCTTTCTGTTTTTGACTTGCTTAGTGACTAGCAAAAAGATCTGTGGGTGAAAGCATATGTATATTTTAGCCATTTTCTTAGCATAACTCCAAATTCCTTTCCAAAATTGTTAGAGCAATTCACAGCTCTACTATGAGTGTCTCATAACAACTCCCCCAACACTGACTATTCCCATCTTTATTTATCTTTGCCAATTTTCTGGGTGTGATATTAATCATCAGATTTATTTTGACTTCAATGTCTCTTGTTATTAGTGATTGGACTAAACTTCATATAGTTTTTGATAGTATGCAATTCTTCCTTTGGGAACTGTTGTTTTATATACTTTGATCACTTATCCATTAGATAATACTTCTTGACTTCATATATTTGGATTAATCCCCCATACACCTTGGAGATCAAAACATTATCAAAGACATTTGATGCAGAAAAAAACCCAGTTGTCAGCTTCTCATCTTAACCAAGTTGCATTGATTTTTTTAAAAAATTAATAAAATTGATTGATTTTAAGTTCTCAACATTCATTTCCACAAGAATTTGAATTCAAAATTTCCTCCCCATCTGTCCCCTTCCCGTATCCCAGGATAGCATGCACACCATTCACCTCTTCCTGCAGTCTGTCCCCACTCCTGTAGGGCAAAATACATTTCTATACTCCATTGCCTGTATAGCTTATTTCCAGCTGCATGCTAAAACAGTTTTTAACATTCATTATTAAAGCTTTGAGTTCCATACTCTCTCCCTTCCTCCCTCCCTACCCGCTCTCATTGAGAAAAAAAGCAATTCAATATAGGTCATACATGTGTAACAATGCAAAGCACTTCCATAAGAGTTATGTTGTAAAAGACTAACCACATTTCCCTCTATCCTATCCTGCTCTTCATTTATTCCATTTTCTCCCTTGATTGTCCTCCCACAACAGCATTTGCTTCTGATTATCCTTTTCACCAATTTACTGTCCTTCTATTATTATCTTCATTCTTCTATTCCCTTCCTCTTTGCCTTCCTGCAGGGTAAAATAGATTTCCATATCCAATTGAGTGTGTGTTATTCCCTCCTTAAACCAAATCCCATGAGAGTACGGCTCTCTTATTTCCTTTCATCTCCCCCTCCCCTTTGCCTCCATTGTAAAAGCTCTTTCTTCCCTCTTTTATGTGAGATGATCTGCTATGTTCTATGTCTCCTCTTCTCTTACTCCTAGTACATTCCACTCAAGAGTAAGTTTTATTTTTTTAGGTATTCTCCCTTCACATTCAGCTCACCTTGTGCCCTCTGTCTATGTATATCTATCTATATAGATATACATACACACATACACCCATGTACATACACATACCTGCATTTAAATAAGATACACATACATACATAACCATATACACCCACCCACCCACACACACACACACACACACACACACACACACAATGACCCTAAAACTGAAAAAGGTCTCATGAGTTACAAATAACATCTTTCCATGTAGGTATATTTACATTCACTTCAACTTTAATGAGTTCCTTAAGGCTTCTCTTTCTTGTTTACCTTTTCATGTTTTTCTTGATTCTTGTGTTTGAAAGTCAAATTTTCTATTCAGCTCTAGTCTTTTCAACAAGAATGCTTGAAAGTCCTCTATTTCATTGAAATTCTATTTTTTCCCCTAAATACTTGGCTGGCCAGATGATTCTTGGTTTTAATCCTATCTCCTTTGGCCTCTGGAATATTGTATTTCAAGCCCTTTGATCCCTTAGCGTAGAAGCTACTAAATCATGTGTTACCCTGATTGTATTTCCACAGTACTTGAATTGTTTCTTTCTGGTTGCTTGCAATATTTTCTCCTTGACCTGGGAACTCTGGAATTTGGCTACAATATTCCTAGGAGTTTTCCTTTTGGGATCTCTTTCAGGAGGTGATCAGTGAATTCTTTCTATTTCAATTTTACCCTCTGGTTCTAGAATATCAGGGCAATTTGCCTTGATGATTTCTTGGAAGGTGATATCTAGGCTCGTTTTTTGATCATAGTTTTCAGGTAGACCAATATTTTTTATATTATCTCTTCTGGATCTATTTTCCAGGTTAGTTGTTTTTCCAATGAGACATTTCACATTGTCTTCTATTTTTTCATTCTTTTGGTTTTGTTTTATAATTTTTTGGTTTCTCATAATGTCACTAGCTTCCATCTGCTCCACTCTAATTTTTAAAGAACTATATTCTTCAGTGAGCTTTTGAAGCTCCTTTTCCATTTGACCCATTCTGTTTTTTAAAGTATTTTTCTCCTCCTTGGATTTTTGGACTCCTTTTGCCATTTGGGTTAGTCTATTTTTATATTCAGCATTTTTTTGGGTCTCCAACAGCAAGCTGTTAATTTACTTTTCATGATTTTCTTGCATCACTCTCATTTATCTTCCCAATTTTTCTTCTGCCTCTCTTACTTGATTTCCAAAATCTTTTTTGTGTTCTTCCATGGCCTGAGACCATTGCATACTGTTTGGAGATTTTGGATGTAGAAGCCTTGACTTTTATGTCTTCCTCTAATGGTATGCTTTGTTCTTCCTTATCTGAAAAGATAGAAGAAAATAACTGTTCACCAAGAAAGTAACCTTCTATAGTCTTATTCCCCCTCCCCCTTTTTTTGGCACTTTCCCTACCAGTTTCTTGACTTTTGAGTCCTTTTTCAAAAAGTGGAGGGAATAGTACCCTAGGCTTCAGAGGTTTTGTTCAGCTGTTCTCTGAGATATCTCTAGGGACCTGTAAGTTCTCAGTTCCTCCAAAGTGGCATAATCAAAGGATCCTGTTCTGCGCTGTTGTCTGTGAACAACCACAAGCACTCTTTTCTGCCCAGGATCTGCAAGTAGGATTCCCATCTACTGCCACTACCAACTCCACCACACCACTCCTCCCATGACTGTTACTCAGGAATGAGACTCAGATCAGTTCCTAAATTACTCCAGGGTCTTTAGGCCAAGGGCTCCAAAAGTGGACACTGTTGCTGCAGTGACTGCCACTGCACTGGGGCCAGGGCTGGCATCAGACCACTCCCCTCTCACCCAGGTGAAAGAGCTTTTTAGTGACCTCTGAAGTTGTCTTTGGTGTTTGTGGGTTGAGAAATCTGGGAACCACAGCAGCTGCTCACGACTCAGTGCTCTAAGGGCTCCTCCAGTACAGTACATGTGACAAAGGTTGGGCTGTATTCTCCTCCAAGCCCAGTGTGATAGACCTTTCATGATGACCTTTCAGGCTCTTTTGGCCTGGAAATCTCTTTTGCTCCTTCATTTTTGACTTCTCCTGCTCTAGAATTTTTAGAGTCATTTTTTACAGGTATTTTATGGGCTATGGGAGGAGAGCTTCTACCGATCCATATTTCTTCTCTTCATCTTGGCTCCACCCCCTTGCATTGACATTTTTAATGTAGAAACTTTTCAATTTCATGTAATAGAAATGATCTACTTTATCTTTTGTGATTGACTCTATCTCTTATTCGGTTAAGAATTTCCCCCATCTATAATTGTGAGAACTATCTGATCTTGTTCTCTTCTCATTATTTCAATTGATATGACCTTTAACATTTAGGATTTGATTCATTTTGGGGTTTGTCAAAAATTATATTTAAAAAACATTCTCAAGAATAAATCTGGTATATTTGACAGTCAACAACTTAGGGGATTTCTTTCCTTATACTAGCAAGTACCAGTAGTAGGAATGGTTAGGACCACTTTGATTACATGTACATGATTTTTTTTTTTAGTTTTTTCTTTTTTTAAATAAATTTATTTATTTAACTTTTTACACTCATTTTCACAAAATTTTGGGTTCCAAATTTTCTCCCCATTTGTCCCCTCTCCCCACCCCAATACACTGAGCATTCTAATTGCCCCTATCATCAATCTGCCCTCTCTTCTATCATCCCTCCCTTCCCTTGTCCCCATCTTCTCTTTTGTGCTGTAGGGCCAGATAACTTTCTATTCCCCATTACCTGTATTTCTTATTTCCTAGTAGCAAGAACAATACTCAACAGTTGTTCCTAAAACTTTGAGTTCCAAATTCTCCCCATCCCTCCCTCCCCACCCATTCCCTTTGGAAAGGCAGGCAATTCAATATAGGCAATATCTGTGTACTTTTGCAAATGACTTCCATAATAGTCATGTTGTGTAAGACTAACTCTATTTCCCTCCATCCTATCCTGCCCCCCATGGTTTCTATTCTGTCTTTTGATCCTGTCCCTCCCCAAGAGTGTTGACTTCAAATTGCTCCCTTCTCCCACTGCCCTCCCTTCCATCATCCCCCCCACCCTGCTTATCTCCTTCTCCCCCACTTTCCTATATTGTAAGATAGGTTTTCATACCAAAAAGAGTGTGAATTTTATTCCTTCCTTTAGTCAAATGTGATGAGAGTAAACTTCATGTTTTTGTCTCAGCTCTCCTCTTTTTCCCTCCACTAAAAAGTCTCCTGCTTGCCTCTTGAATGAGATATAAATTGCCCCATTCCATTTCACCCTCTCTCCTCCCAATACATTTCTCTTTCACCGATTACCTTAATTTCTTTTAAGATATGATCCCATCCTATTCAATTCATTCTGTGCTCTCTGTCTCTGTGTGTGCATGCATGTGTGAATGTGTATGTGTGTGCATGTGTCTGTGTGTATGTGTGTGTGTGTAATCCCACCAATTACTCAGATACTGAAAAGTTTCAAGAGTTACAAATATTGTCTTTCCATGTAGAAATGTAAACAGTTCAACTTTGGTAAGTCCCTTATGACTTCTCTTTGCTGTTTACTTTTTCATGCTTCTTCTCATTCTTGTGTTTGAAAGTCAAATTTTCTTTTCAGCTCTGGTCTTTTCATCAAGAATGATTGAAAGTCCTCAATTTCATTGAAAGACCATATTTTCCCCTGAAGTGTTATACTCAGCTTTGCTGGGTAGGTGATTCTTGGTTTGAGTCCTAGTTCCTTTGCCTTCTGGAATATCCTATTCCACACCCTTCGATCCCTTATTGTAGAAGCTGCTAGATCTTGTGTTATCCTGATTGTATTTCCACAATACTGGAACTGTTTCTTTCTAGCTGCTTGTAATATTTTCTCCTTGACCTGGGAATTCTGGAATTTGGCCACAATGTTCCTAGGAGTTTCTCTTTTTGGATCTCTTTCAGGCGGTGATTGGTGGATTCCTTGAAGACTTATTTTGCCCTCTGGTTCTAGAATATCAGGGCAGTTTTCCTTGATAATTTCATGAAAGATGATGTCTAGGCTCTTTTTTTGATCATGGCTTGCAGGTAGTCCCATAATTTTCAAGTTGTCTCTCCTGGATCTATTTTCCAGGTCAGTTGTTTTTCCAACAACTGAGATATTTCATATTCTCTTCAATTTTTTCATTCTTTTGGTTTTGTTTTATGATTTCTTGGTTTCTCATAAAGTCATTCCATTTTAATTTTGAGAGAACAATTTTCTTCAGTGAGCTTTTGAACCTCTTTTTCCATTTGGCTAATTCTGCTTTTGAAAGCATTCTTCTCCTCATTGGCTTTTTGAACTTCTTTTGCCAATTGAGTGAGCCTATTTTTCAAGGTGTTATTTTCTTCAGCATTTGTTTGGGTCTCCTTTAGCAAAGTATTGATCCATTTTTCATGCTTTTCTTGCATCTCTCTCATTTCTCTTCCCAGTTTTTCCTCCACCTGTCTAACTTGCAAAATCCTTTTTGAGCTCTTCCATGGTCTGAGCCCATTGGATATCTATTTTGGATGTTTGGGATACAGAGGCCTGGACTTCTATGTCTTTCCCTGATGGTAAGCATTGTTCTTCTTAATGAGAAAGAAAAGGAGGAAATATTTGTTCACCAAGAAGGTAACCTTTTATGGTCTTATTTTTTTTCCATTTTCTGGGCCTTTTCCCAGCCAGTTACTTGACTTCTGAGATTCCTCTCCACCCGTGCCTCTTCCCAAATCTGCCTAGCTAATGCTTGGGGTCTGAGATTCAATTACTGCTTCCCAGCCTCAGGACTTTCCTCAGAGGGCGGGGCTGCTTTTCAGTGGCATTAAGTTCAGGTTCTCAGGTAGGGGCAGGGCTCAGTTCCCTTAGGGGGTTTATGTGGAGACCTTTAGTAATGGATCTGAGGTCCTGTCTGCTCCGGGAGCTCCTGTCTGCCACTGCCTCTGCCATTGCCTCCCAAGGGGGCCCGAGTTATGGAGACACCCTGCTTCCCTCTTGGCCTTTCTAGAAGTCTCTCTCACTTACCTGTAGCACCCGTGGGTTGATGGACCTGTGCAGCCACTGGAGATTCTCTCCCTGAAGCCTGCTCGGATCTGCTCCTCTTAGTGCCGCGATGCCAAGGCAGGGCTAGGCTCTGCTCTGGGTCCGGTGTGTGATGGATCTTTGGGGTTGGTTTTTCAGGCCTGTCTGGAACAGAAATCTCCTCCACTCCATTGCTGCACAGCTTCCACTTCTCTAGAACCTGTCGGGAGTTCCTCCTTACAGGTAATTTATAGGCTGTGGGCTCAGAGCTAGCATATATGAATCTTTCTACTCTGCCATCTTGGCCATATACATGATTTTTTCAAAAAAAATTCATATTTTATCCTATTTCCACATTATACAAGGTATAGAGTCATTATTATAATCATAAAAATATATTGACGTCTGGAAGCCAAGATGGTGGATTAAGCAGTAAACCACTGCAATTTTCTCATACTCACCTTTAACCAACCATAAAAGAGAGCCCCCAAACAAATCCTGCAAGAGTAGCACCAGCAAAATGATTTGACAAAACAATCTTTTAGCCCAAGAAACTTGGAGGATCAGCAAGAAAGATCTGTCTCACTGAAGTGAAAAGGGAGCACAGCCCAGGACTGGAACTGTCCCAGCAAGGCAGCAGCAGGCCCCACCTCAGCAAACTAGAGGGAAATTCTGAGCCCCAGTGTGGTGAAGACAAACAGCAACCCAACAAACCAGGACCTGTCTGTGCCTTAGTGTAGACAGGGAAACTGACAGCTTCCAGTTTAGAGAACCATCATGTGTTTCAGAAAAACTCTAGACATGCAGATATCTTCCAGTGGGTTGGACCTCTGTGCGCCTCAGCAAAGCCCTGGGCAAATAGGTAGACCCCTATCCTACCAGAGCTTGAGCAAACAAGCATATGCTAGCCAACACCCACCTTGCCAAACTTCCTCATCGCCCTGGGCAAACAGGCAGCCTCCAGAGGCCTAACTGTCACATACTTCAGTGTAGTCATAGTGGAATATAGAAATATCCAGAACACTCCAGACACCTCCAAGACCCCAGCTCAGCATCAGGTAAGCTAGACCTCTATGGCTTTCAGTAGCACTAGCCAACCCTCATACCATGTATTCAGCACAGCACAAGACATGAATGTCCCCCATTGGCCTTAGGGCAGCATCAATGCCACACCAGAGAAATAGCTCGGACCTGAAGCTACTAGCAAAAGAAGCCAGGGATAGTGCCCATGTCACCCTGGGAGTAGAGCTCAAATTAAAAAGAAAGACCAGAAAAAAAAGATGAGCAGAAAACAAAACAAAACAAAAAAGAGTCTGACCCGAGAAAGTTATTATGGTGACAGGGAAGACACAAATTCAGAAAAGAACAACAATGTCAAAACACCTATGGGCAAAATCATAAATAAAAGAAGGAAGTGATCTCAGGCCCCAAAAGATCTCATGAAAGAGCTCAAAAAGGAACTTAAAAATCATCTAAGAGAAATAGAAGACATATTGGGAAAAGAAATGAGAGTGATGTAACAGAACTGCAAATAAAGAGTCAACAGACTAGAAACTGCTTAAAAAGTAGAATTGGTCAAATTGAAAAAGAGATACAAAAAACACTGAAGAAAACAACTCCTTGAAGAGTTCAATTGGCCAAATGGAAAAGAAAGCACAAAAACTATCTGAGGAAAACAATACCTTAAAAGTTAGAATTGGGCAAGTGGAAATTAATGACTCTATGTGACATCATGAATCAACCAAACAAATTCAAAAGAATGAAAAATGGAAGAAAATGTAAAATACTTATGGGAAAAACAACTACCTGGAAAATAGATATAGGAGAGACAATATCAAAATCATTGGACTACCTGAAAGTCATAATCAAAAGGAGGACCTAGACAATTATATTTCAAGAAATTATTAGGGAAAAATACCCTGATGTCCTGGAACCAGAGGGCAAAATGACCATTGAAAAAATTCACTGATCACCTCAGGAAAGAGATGTCCAAATAAAAACCCAAGGAATATTATAGCCAAATTTGAGAACCATCAGGTCAAGGAAAAAATAATACAAGTGGCCAGAAAGAAAAAAAAAATTCAAGTGTCAGGGAGTCACAGTCAGGATCACACAGGACCTGGCAGCTGCAACATTAAAGGATCATAGGTCATAAAACATGATATTCCAGAGGACAAAGGAGCTAGGACTACAACCAAAGATCCCTTAACTGGCATAATTAAGCATAATTCATCAAGGGGAGAATATAGTCATTCAATGAAATAGAAGGATTTCAAACTTCCATAAAGAGAAGACCAGAACTAAACCAAAAATTTAGTCTCCAACATTAAGACCCAAGAGAAGTGTGAACAAGTAAAAGGGGAAACGGATACACAAGAGATTCAATAGAGCTAAACTGTTTACATTTCTACACAGGAAGATGATAGTTGAAATTCTTAAAAGTTTTATCACTAACTGCTGTTGTTCTTGGTTCTCAAAGAGGACCAAAATGACATCACCATGATAAAGTGAAGTTTCAGCATTTCCAACTGTGACTATCAGACTAATAGGAGCTCAGAATGCTCTACTACAGATTGGGTACAGACAGTCTGTGTGAATATTTGGGGTGGTTACTCCAAATTTGCACATCCTATGTTTCCTTTGTGCTGTCTCAATTCTACTTTGCTCATAACGCACAGCACCTTTTCGGATGTGGGCATGCCATACTGAGCAGTCCTGTGCAAGTGTTTCCCATATTGTGCAGTTCTTGATAGAGACCTTCAGAGTGTCCTTGTATTATTTCTTCTGACCACCATGTGATTGTCTGCCCCATGTGAGTTCTCTATAAGAGTCGTTTTGGCAAGTATACATTTTGCATTCGAACAATGTGGCCAGCCCACCAGAGTTGTGCTCTCTGAAGCATAGTTTGAATGCCTGGCACTTCAGCTCAATCAAGGACTTCAGTGTCTGGTACCTTATCCTGCCAGCTGATCCTCAGAATCTTTCTAAGGCAGCTTAAATGGAAGCGATTCAGTTTCCTGGCATGGCAAATATTATATATATATATATATATATATACACACACATATGCACACACACACAGAAAATATGGATGTAAGGGGAATTTAAGAGAATGACATAAAATTAAGAGATGAGAAGGAGGAGTACAAAGGGTACAGAAGGAAGGGAGGGATAGAGTAGGGCAAATCATCTTACATGAAAAGATGAGAAAGATACTTTATAATGGAGGGGAAGATGGGAGGGTAGATGGTGGGCATCACTTGAACTTTACTCTCATCAGGATTAGCTCAAAGAGGAAATAATATATACAATTAATCAAATATGGAAATCTATCTTACCTGACTGGGAAGTAGGAGCTGGGGGAGATGAAGTAAAGAGGGTTAGGGTGGCGACTGATAGAAGGGAAGGCAGTTCAAGAAGCAAAACACTGGTGAGGTATGAAAGGATAAAAAGAAAGAGAGGACAAACAGGAGAAAGAATAGGATGGTGGGAAATACACAGGTAGTAATCATAACTGTCAATATGAATGGGATAAACTCTCCCATAAAATAGAAGTGGATAACAGAGTAGATAAAAACCCAGAATCCTACAATATGTTGCTTATAAGAAATACCCCTGAAGTGGAAAGACATACACAGAATAAAGGTAAGGGGATGGAGCAGAATATATTATGCTTCAGTTGAAATAAAAATGTAGGGGTAGAAATCCTAATCTTAGCCAAAGTAAAAGCAAATATAGACCTTATTAAATGATATCAAGATGGAAACTACATTTTACTAAAAGGTACCATAGACAGACAGACAGGCAGACCATAGACAACAAAACAATAAAATTAGAAGAGCAAGGAATAGCCTACCTGTGAGATCTATGAAGAAGAGAAGAATTCATGACCAAGAAATAGAGAACATTACAAAATGTAGAATAAATAATTTTGATCATATTAAATTGAAAAGATTTTGTACAAACCAAATCAATGCAGCCAAGATTAGAAGAAAAGCAGAAAGGTTGGAAACAATATTTACAGCAAGTACCTATGATAAAGGCTTTATTTTTTAAATATTTATAGAACTGAGTCCAATTTATGAGAACACAAGTCATTCTCCAATTGATAAGTGGTCAAAGGATATAAACAGGCAGTTTTCTGATGAAGAATTCAGTTATGTATAGGCATATGAAGAAAAGTTCTCTAAATCACTTGTTAGAGAAATGCAAATTAAAACAACTCTCCTCACACCAATCAGATTGACTAATATAACAAAAAAAGGAAATGGTAAATGTTGGAGAGGATGTGAGAGAGTTGGGATACCAATGCATTTTGGGTGGAGGTGTGAACTGGTATAACTACTCTGGAGAGCAATTTGGAACTAAGTCCAAAGGGCTATAAAACTGTGCATATCCTTTGATTCAGCAATACCACTGATAGGTCTGTATCACAAAGAGATTATAAAAAGGGGGAAAGGACCTACATGTGCAAAAATACTTATAGCAGCCCTTTTCATGGTGGCAAAATATTGGAAACTGAGAGAATGCCCATCAACATGGGAATGGTTGAACAAACTGTGGCATATGAATACAATAGAATATTATTGTGCAATAAGAAAGGAACAGGCAGATTCCAGAAAATAACCTGGAAAGACATGTACAAAATGTAAAATGAGCAAAGTAAAGTAAAATGAGGAGAACCAGGAAAACATTGTATATAGTATCAGCAACATCATGTGATGATCAATCCAAGACAAGTACTAAGAATGCAAGAAGGAAAATGCTATCTGTATCCAGATAAAGAGCTGATGGACTCAGAATGCAGATTGAAGCATATTTTTTCACTTACTTTATTCCTTATCGTGGTTTTATTTTCTTTTGGTCTATTTCTTTTTTCACAACTTTGATAAATATGGAAATATGTTTTACATGATAGCAAATATATAAACTGTATTAAACTGCCTATCATTTTCAGAAGAGGGAGGGATGGGAGGGAGGGAGAAAAATTTGGAACTCAGAATTTTGTAAAAATGAATGCTAAAAATTTTCTTCATATGTAGCTGTGGAAAATACTATTTACATAAAAAATAAATGCATTTAATTGGAATAGAAATGGATAGATAGTATGCATAAGTCACACACTCAGAGCATTATATTTTCAAAGTTAATATAATATAATGGAAAGAGTTCTGGACTGGGGTTCAAATCATGGTTGTATCACTTATTGACTTTTATGATCATAGGTAAATTACTTAATCCATGATGTGATTCAACCTTAGATTCCTCATTTGTGACATGGAGATAATATCTATAGTCCTTTTCACTAGAGTTTCCTGGAATTACAAGGTGGGTGTGCATTCCTACTAACTTTGACCTGAACCATAAAACTTTGATATTTACCTTCCCATTTACTTCTCAACACTAATTGGAAGAGGCTAAGTAGGGTTTTAATACTATGTAGTTGGAGTTATATCCCCTCCCATCACATGTCATGTACTAGTCACTTCCTTTCAAAGAATAATTCTTTGATGAGATCCTGTGCTTATATAATGAATTATAAAATCCCCTCCTCAAAAAAAAACGTGATATAATCTAAAGCAATGAAGGTATTCTATTTTATATGATTCATATGACTCCCAATCTAATGCATAGTTTCCTAGAGTTAGATATAACCTCTGTTGGGAGGGTGTTGGGGACAAGGGAAACCATGACCTGTGTGAGTACCCAAAGTCAAGCTGTCTTTCCAGGGGTCCTCCAACTTTCTGGGACCAGAGCTTGAATTAAAGGTCCTCCAGAGGCTGTAGTGCATTAAGGAAAATTCTCTGCAATTTTTTTGGTCCTCTTTAACACCCACTAAAGTAGTTAAATGACTTAAGGCCCATTTGGGATATGAGGTACAGACCAGGAGATCTCCATGAATGATACCCAATATGGTGGGCATTTTGGCCTTAATGGAACACAGATAAATTGATATATAACTATTGACCAAGTTATTACTGGAGGGAAGATTATAGAAGCTTTGGAAGGAACCAGTGGTTGAATTAATATTCTTTTTCATGTATTTTTGGAAAGTAAACTCATACTCCCTTTTCCCACATCCTCTCCAAAGTGACTTTCTCCTCCATAAACTCTGTATTCCGTCATATTGATTCAAATGCAATTTTTACTTCCTTCCTAATGCTAAATATTTGACTGGTCAACTAAAGATCGAAGTCTTTTTCAGAATAGCTATAATGCCCAAATTCTTAGCCATAATTCTAGCTGAAAAATAAAACAAAAGAAAACAAAACACTTTGAAGTCCAGATTATCTGATGTATCTGTTTACAATTTCTACTTTATTTGTTTGCCAAATAGGCATAGCCAGAATAGATTTAGTTCCAATTTAATTCAACAAACCCCTAAGTGACAACTATAGGCAAAGCCCTGGGAATGCAAAAATTGAAAAATCTAGCCCTCAGGGAGCTTACATTCTACCAGGAGGATATAATATGTAAACAAATAAGTAAAAATCTTAGTTATATAAAGTAATATAAAGTGAGCAGCTAGCTGGTCCAGTGGAAAGAGTGCTAAGCCTGAAGTCAAAATGCCCTGAGTTCAAATCCAGCCTCAGACACTTTCTAGCTGTACAACCTTGAGCAAATCACTTAACTTCTGCTTGCCTCAGTTTCCTCATATGTAAAATGTGGATAATAATAGCACCTAACTTGTTAAGTGCTTAGTATAAGTACTATTATCATCGTTAATTTCAAGATGGAGAATGAGCTAACAATAGATGGTGAGTCATTTGAAGAGGTGGCAGTGCCAGAGCTATATTTGCAGGTACCTAGAGAATCTTTCTAAAAAGGGAAAAGTGGGTAGGAAATGCAAGCCAGATTTCTCTGTACTGATGATTCTCAAATCTGCCTCTAGATAGCATCAGCTCTAGTTTCTCTGCAGAGACATAGTCTTGACTAATCTCCAACTGCCATTGGAACTGCTACAGGATAACCTGTAGATATCTTAAATTAAACATGTCCAAAACCAAACTAATTTTCATCCTCTCTCTCACCTCCCATATCCAATCTGTTGTTAAGGTCCATTGACTTTGCTTTTGTAACATTTCTTATATATACTCCCATTCTCTGACACTGCCAACACCCTGGTTTAGGTGATTATCACTTTGTGTTTGGACTGTTGCAAGAGCCTGCTGGCAAATCAGCTTGCCACAAGTCTCTCTTCATTCCAATCTCCTCTCCACTGAGTCACCAAAGTGATTTTCCTAAAGCTCAGATATGACACTATCATTTCCCCCCACACCCCATTCAATAAACTCTAGTAGTTCCTTTTCATACCAAGATCAAGTAGAAAATCCTGTTTGGCATTTAAGCTGCCCCCTCTCCTCAGCCTTCTTTCCCCTGGTGTCCCTCCATATACTATTTGATCCAGTGATACCAGCCTCCTGACCATTTTTCAAATAAGAATCTTTATCTTTGGACTCCCACTATTTTCACTGGCTGTTCCCAATACCTGTAATTCTTTACCCATATCTTATTTCTGCCTCCTGGCTTCAAATCCCAAGCTAAAATTCTGCCACTCTGTAGAAAAAGCCTTTCCTGATTCCCTCTCTTTTTTTTTTGGAGGAGGAAAGGCAAGCAATTGGGGTTAAGTGACTCGCTTAAGGTCACACAGTCAGTGTGTCTGAGAGTGGATTTGAACTCAGGTCCTCCTGACTCCAGGGCTGGTACATTTACTGTGCAACTTAGCAGCCCCCTGATCCCTTTAAATTCTAGTACTATTCCTCTGTTGATTATTTCTACTTTATCCTGAAGATAGCTTATTTGTACATAGTTGTTTACATGTTTCCTCCATCTGATTGTGAGCTCCTCTACAAGCAGGGACAGCCTTTTACCATTCTTTGTATCCCTGATGTTTAGCACAGTACCTGGCAAATAGTAAGTGCTTAATAAATGTTTATTGACTGACTGACTGACCTGAGGGACTACCTGTGCAAAGGTAGCAGATGGAATTGCATTTGGAATAAAAAACATTCAGAGGTAAGTACTATGAACTTTCTCAGTACACAAGATGTTCTCTGGGATTAAGAGAAGAACTTTCAGAAACTACATTAAAAGGGTTTGCATTAGTACTCATAATATTACAAATATTAATCATCTAAGAAGCCTCTGTTAAGGAAAATTCCCATTTCCATCGTCTGTATGACAATAATGGAACTAAAACTTCTCCACAATTAAAATAATTAAGTGTTTGAAGACTCTTTAGGATTTAATTTATAGAGGTAAATCTGAGATGAAGATTTAGTTAGCTGCTCTGGTAATCGATGCTGTCCTAAGCTGCTAGCTAATTATACTCCTTCCCACCATAGTGATAGCAAAAATGATATACTTTCCTTTCATTGTTAAGTTGGCCTGTGATGACTTCTTTTAGATTATCCTGATAATCATTTAACCTTCTACTTAGCTTTGATGATAGAAGTGTGTGACTGATGTTTGGGACTGAGTTCAGTGGAACTCAATGGTTTGGATACTCAGTGGTTTTGGATAGGGGAACTATGGTGGGCATATGCTAACAATCTGATCCTTTTTCTAGACTTTGCAATGGAACCAGCATGGTTACTATTCCTGCTAACAATTAAGGTGCTTCCTGGGACTGCACAGTTCAATGGCTACAACTGTGATGCTAATCTCCACAGCAGATTTCCTGGTGAGTCTGAGCCCCTTTCCCTGTACCTTTCAAAAGTGAAACAAAACAATAATTCTGATTAGGTTTGCATAGTAAAGCACTCAAATATATACAGATGATATGGAGGGGATAGGCCTTTGCATTAAGTAGATATTAACAAATGGTAAGTGACAAAAGAAATGTCTTCTCCATTATAATTTGCATCCACATTAACATACAAAGTGTTCACCTCATTTATCATTAAGATTATCATAACTGCTCTCAGATTTAAAAAAAAATATTAGTCACTGGGTGGCAAAATTGTCAGATGTTATTTTCACTCAAATATTTGCTTAATTAATGCTTTTTTAATCTAATGGGTTAATTTTGATTTTCCCTGGTGCTATTTCGTATTAATAAATATCTTTAAGAATTATGCTGGGAAGACAGCAGCAACTTATTGTCCAGTATAGGAGAAATTAAACTTGAATAATATTGGTAACCATTAGGTTTCATTTGTCCAATGTTAGAATGTATTTCAAAAAAGTTGCTTTTCAGAATATTTGCAGGCACTTAATTTTCATAATCCTTTAGTCTTCAGAAAACTTGTGATCTCATCTAGGACCTTCACCATTTTCCCTAATTATGTGTAGATCTTCCTTCATCTTGCTTTCTCCCCATTCCTAATTTAGGCACACAGTGAAGAGAGACATAGTAAGGCAGTATGACGTAATAGAAGTTCCACTAAACTTGGTATAAGAACTGTGTTGGAAATTTAGCTGTGTTTACTTAGTAGCTGTATGATCTCAAGCAAATCATGTCAATGACTCAGGATGATAGATAATCGGAGCTAGGTTATTAGTCTCAGGTGCTGTCAGAGTTTAGAAGAGGGAGAAACGTTTCAAGGCCAGTTGCTTCAGAGAGGCCTCAAGGGAGGAGGTGGCTTATTTTGGGCTTACCCTTTGTGAATGAATAATTTATTTTCTTATAATTTAAAGACATGGATTCTAATACTATTAGATTCCTGCACATCATATGGAAGCTTTAATCTATGTGTCTTTCACACATTTGTAAAGACTGCGGTTTACTGGAAAGGGCACTGAACCAGGAGTCTGGAGATCTAGCCCTGGTTTTGCCACTAAGTGTCTGGACAGGCCCTTTAACTTAAGTTACCTCATCTGTGAAGTGAAGGGTTGGGATGAGATGAGTTTCTCAATCAAAATTTTCCTGCCTACTGGTAAAATACTACATTCACAGCTGTGAACCTGTGATCCACTGACCTCTCAAGGGCTTAGGAGATAAGGAGAAGTAAAATTATGGTGCAGGCTTGATATTAGATGATACTTGACCTTTGACCTCTAAGGTCCCTTCCGGGTTTACAATTTTGTGATACTATTATTCTATGATTTTTAAAAACATTCTATCTTTTAAAAGTTACCTCATAAGCTTGGATAACAATATCATGGATTTAGAACTAGAAGGAATCTTAAAGGCCATGGAGTTCAACCCACCTATTTTATAGATAAGGAAACTGAAGCAGAGAGAGTGAGTTGCGTAGAATCACAGTTACAAAGTACTTGTGGTAGAATTTGAACTTATATACTCCTAATTCCTACTCAGATGCTCTTTAAACATGACTTTAGTGAGAAAAGGGCCACATGAACCTCAAAGTATCATAGAAATGTGACCTCCTATTCTATGATTGTATTGGTTGCTGTAGTCTCTATAACTTGTAGTCAATTACAATTGCCATTCTTCAGAAAACTGACCCCTTCGTCTCAGAGTAACGGTGCATCTGACAGAAGCAGCCAGGCACCAAGCGCAGAATTTATGTTGAATTGCTAACTTACCCCAAGGGCAATTCTGGTTGGGGAGAAAAGGGCGCAGGGAGTCAGGTTGTTGTATTCTCTTGTGGACTAGTGAATTATATGATAGGATAACAGATTTATTTTGTTGTTATTTCTGTGTTTGCATTATACAAACCAATTTCAACATAGTCTTAGGCAGAGGGTTTTTTGAACAAATAACTATATTTACCAACATCTTATATGTATGTAACAAGGCAATACTTTTTGCTCAGTGTTATTTTCTATAAATACTAAGCTCAGTGCTTGAAAAGCTGTATTTCTGGTGTTAAAATCTGTATCAGTACTGATTCACAAAGGGACTTTTAAAAATTGGAATTATTTTAAAGGCTAGTCTTTTTTCTGCAGGTTACTTGAAGAAAGAAAGCATAAGCTAAGTTTAAATGTTAATTGCCCACTCTCCTCCTAACATCTTTTCTACATGAGGACTAAGTATCCCAAGAATTCCAAGGGTTAAAAAGATCCATAAGCAATGGCATGGAATGAGAATGAATTTTTCAGAGGAAAGGGGCTATCTAAATTCAAAGTAATATTAATAATGATAGTAATAATTTTGCCCTATCAGTGACCTGTTCTATGATATTGGAACTATTTTCTTTAATTTACATGGCATTTATCCTTGGCCCAAGTGAACCACCATAGTCTAATTCATTTTCAGATTAAATAGATTCCACTTTACTCACCTGCACTTGATAAGATAGTTAACTCTTGAATATCCATGCTAATGGATAGGAATACTGGATAGGAAGTGACATAGGAAATCCATCCAAATGAATACCCAGAGTTAGATTTGCTTTGGGAATCCATTAGACTCCTTTATTTTTCTTCTTTCACTTCCTCTTTCCCCCTCCCCCACTGCAAAATTTTATCTTTCTAATTATATTTTTCTAAAGATTGTACTCAAATTATTTGCCTTCTTTGATGCTCAGTGATAGAAATAAGCTGCCATGGGATTTTAAAAACACTTCTTGTAATTATATAAAACAGAAAGAAAAAAGATGTGGTGAAGTGGGTAGAAGGCTGACCTTAGAGTTAGAAAGATTTGGGTTTAACTCCTGCCTCTGACACACACTAGCTATGTGACCATGGTTAGACCACTAACCTTCTCATACATAGTCTCAGACTACTTTCTTTCTTGGTACCTAGATTAAAAAAAAAAAATTTTTTTCGGTTCCAAATTGTCTCTCTCTCCGTCCCTTCCACAACTCAATGAGAAGGCAAGAAAAAACAAAATCTATTCTTAATACATATAATCACACAAAACAAATTTCTGACAGCCATGTTCTTAAAAAAGAACCAAGAAAAAGAAGGAAATCAATCAGTACTCTGAGTTCATCAGTTCTCTTTATAAAGATGAGTAGCATGTTTCATCATAAGTCCTTTGGAATTGTGGTGGGTCATTGTGTTGATCAGTTACTGAGTCTTTTGAAACTGATTATCTTTACAATATTGCTGTTACTGTGTGTATTGTTCTGGTTCTGCTCACTTCACTTTGCCTTCAGCTCATATAGGTCTTCCCATGTTTTCTGAAATTATCCCCTTAACAATTTCTTAGAGTACAAGAGTATTTCATTACATTTATATTTCATAATTTGTTCAATTATCCTTCCATGAAAGGGTATTCCTTCAGTTTACAATTCTTTGTGACCACAAAAAGATACTGTAAATATTTTTGTATATATAAGCCTTTTCCTTTGGCATTTCTAGGGTACAGACCTGGTAACAATATTGCTGGGTCAAAAGGTATGCACAGTTTTATACCCTTTTGGACATACTTCCAAATTGTTCTCCAGAATGGTTGGATTAGTTCACAGCTCCAACCGACAGGGCATTAGTGCATCTGTTTTCCCTATAACTCTTCCAGCATTGTCATTTTTTTCTGTCATCTTGGCCAATCTGATAGGTATGAGGTTGTATCTCAGAGTTGTTTTAATTTGCATTCCTTTAGTTATTAATGATTTAGAGCACTTTTCATATGATTATTGATAACTTTGATTTTTTCCTCCAAAAATTTCTTATTCATATTCTTTTACCATTTATCAGTTGGTGAATGGTTCTCATACTTGTAAATTTTGCCCTGTTCTCTATATGTTTGAGAAATGTGAACTTTGTCAAAGAAATCTGCTATAAATATTTTGTCCTATTTTACTACTTTTCTTCTAATTTGAGCTGTATTGGTTCATATTTTTGTAAAATCTTTTAAATTTTTTATATCAAGTCAACTTTTCAAAATTATCCATTTTACCTCTTTCTTTCTCTTATTTGACCATGAACTTATTTCTTATCCATAGATCTGACAGGTAATTTCTTCCCTGTTCCACTAATTTTCTTATTATACTACCCTTTATTTCTAAATCATATACCCATTTTGAGAGTATCTTGTTATATAGTGTGAGATGTTGGTCTATGCCTAGATTCTGCCAGACCACTTTCCAGTTTTCTAAACAGTTTTTGTCTAACTGAGTTCTTGTCCCAGTAACTGGAATCTTTGGATTTATCAGATACTAGGTTACTATGGCCATTTGCTTGTGTATATTGTATACATAATCTGTTCCACTGATCAACTTCCAAATTTCTCATCCAGAACCAAACTGTTTTTAATGATTATAGATTTGCAGTAGAGTATAAGATCTGTTACTGTTAGGACCCCTTGCTTCCCATTTTTTCCTTTGATTCACTTGATATTCTTGACCTTTTGTTCTCCCTGATGAATTTTGTCATCATTTTTTTTCTAGCTTTTTAAAGTAATTCTTTGGTAATTTGATTAACATGGCACCTAATAAATCAACTAACTTAAGTAATATTGTCATTTTTATCCAGTCTACCCATTAGCAATGAATATTTCTTCAGTTACTTAGGTGTATTTCTATTTGTATAAAAAATCTTTTGTAATTGTGTTCATGTGGTTCTTACATGTGTCTTGGCCAGTAGAGTCCCAAATATTTTATACTGTCTACAGTTATTTTAAATGGAATTTCTCTTTTTACCTCTTCTTGCTGGATTTTGTTGGTAATATATAGAAGTGCTGATGATTTGCATGGGTTTAATTTATATCCTATAACTGTTGAAGTTGGTAATTGATTTTATTAGTTTTTCAATTGACTCTCTCGGATCATCTAGGTAACCATTATATATCAATGCAAAAAGTTGTAGTTTTGTTTCCTCCTTACTTCTTATTTTTTCCATTTCTTTTTCTTGTCTTATTATCATAACTACCATTTCTGGTACAATATTTAATAATAATCATTCTTGCTTCATCCTTGATCTTATTTAGAAAGGTTCCTAGTTCATCCCAATTACAAATAATGATTGCTCTTAGTTTTAGACAGACACTACTTATCATTTTAAGAAAAGTTCCTTTTATTCCTATGGTTCTAGCATTTTTAGTAGAAATGGGTATTTGCTAAAAGTCTTTTCTATATCTATTGGGATAATCAAGTAATTTTTATTATTTTTGTTATTGATACAGTCAATTATGCTTACAATTTTCCTAATATTGAACTATTGACTGCATTCCCGATATAAATTCAGCATGGACAGTGTTTGATTTTTTAAATATATTGATCTGTAGTTTTCTTTTTCTGTTTTGACTTTCCCTGTTAGCAAGATTAAATTTTCTTAAGAGAATTTGGTAGGACCCCTTCTTTGCCTATTTATTCAAATAGTTTATGACATAATAGAATTAATTGATCTTTAAATGTTTGGTAGAATTCACTTCTGAATTAATCTGGTCCTGGAGATATTTTTTTAGGTAGCTCATTTATGGCTTATTTAATTTATTTTTCTAAAATAAGGCTAGTTAAGTATTATATTTCCTGTTCTCTTAATCTAGACTATTTATGTTCTTGGAAATACTCATCAGCTTTACTTCGATTGTCAGTTTTATTGACAAATAGTTGGGCAAAATAGCTCCTAATAATTGTTTCTATTTTCTTTTCATTGATTATAAATTCACTCTTTTCATTTTTGATACTTACAATTTGCTTTCCTTCTTTTTTTAAAAAAATGAAATTAGTCCAATAGTTTATCTATTTTACTGTTTTTAAAAAACCCTCCCGTTATTTATTTATTAGTTCATTTTTTTCCTTTAATTTTTTTAACTCTCTCTTTGATTTCCAAGATTTCTATTTGGTGTTTAAATGGTTTTTTTTAAACAAGGTTTTTTTCTTCAGAACTCTGAGAGATCAAGGCAGTACATATGTCACAATTCCCAGTTTTCAAATGGGGAAACTGAGGTTTAAAGAAATGAAATGACTTGTCCATGGTCACTGAGCTAATAAATGTCAACGTCAGGGCGTGAACCTGGGTCTTCTTCCAGTTTGTTATGTCACCTCTAAATAAACCCTAACTCAGCTTATTTACTTTTGAAGATTATAAGTGACTTTTAAAAGAATATTTTCATGGAGAGACCATCATAATTCATTTCCATCTTTACTTTTATATTTTCGTTGCCACCCAATTTACTTTGGTGCTGAATTCCCACTAAGAATTCAATGCCAAATAACCTCCCTTTCTCAATCACCTTCTCAGTAGCTAATCTCTTGTCAAGTCGTGTTGATAATACCTTCCATGTTCTCCTTTATCGCCTCTGACTTTGCCACAGTCCTGGAACAGGGCCTCAGAACCTTGTGCCCATGCTATTGTAATAGTCTTCTGGCTGACTTAAGTCTCTTCCCCCACCAGTCTACCTTCCAGTGATAGGGAGATCTTTCTGTTCCTCTAACAAGACACTCCGTCAACCAACACTGGGCATTTTAGTGACTGGTCCCCATGTTTGGAATACTCTCCCTCCTCATTTTATCCTAGATTTCTTCAAGTTCAGCTTAAATCCAGTCTTCCATAAGAAGACTTTCTTGATATTCCTTACTGTTGGTGCCTTCCTTCTATTGATGTTCTCCAGTTTATTTCACATATCTAGTTTGAATCTAGTTGTTTTCATGTTGTATCCTCCATCCAAACTGTGAGCTTATAGAGATCAGGGACTGTCTTTTGTCTTTCTTTGTATTGCTATCCTTAGCACAGTGCCTGAAACAGAGCAGGTGTGTAATAAATATTTACTGACAGGCAAACTAACTGTGATCACCTCTCTTAGCTGCAAACATCTGGGCCCAATTCTTCATTCAGAATTAATAACTTTACCAATTAAATACCTTAAACCAAAGCCTATTCATGGGTGTATCTCACTCAAAGTGAGAATGTGATATGACCTTAGCCTGAAAGGGCCAGCGTCTCTGCATCCTGGGCCATCTCCAGTCATTCTGATGAATATCAGGCCACTGGACCCAGATGGCTCAGTAGAAGACAGTGAGGTTGGTGACCTTGCACAGCAATCTCTCACTCAAATCAAAGTCAATTGCAAGTCATGTTATCATCTTGATGTCATGGTCCTCTTCGAGAACGAAAGACAAACACAACAATAATGGCAGAGAAAATTCTGTTGGAGAAAAATGAGTATTTCAAGTCATTGACTTCAATACAACCCCATAGTTTACATAGACCTACTTGGTTACAGAGATTCTAGGTAGAACCTTGGCAGCAATAGTGTCAAGATTAAGGTCAAGATCAAATCCATCTCTGAAGATTAGATGAGACAGTGGCCATGGCAGCCATGCTTTGAGCCTTCAAGTTGTTTGACAACATCAGAATGATGTTACTACAGTTTGTCTTTAAACTATTCTGCTATTGCCACCTTGCAACATACACTGTTACTCTTTTTCTTGCTAGTCTAGAAATTTGTCACTGATACTGCTTTTCCTAACTGAACTTGTCTACAGTTTTCATGTCTTTCACATAGATGTGTTTCCCTATTGCCTTATTTAAATGCGAAGCTTCCTCAGAGTTTCTCAGGAGTTTCTTATGTATATAGATTCCCATGATACAGTACATTGCATACAGTGGAGGCTTTAGAGATATTTTTGCCTGAAAAGCAAAAAATAATTATTAATTGCTATGGCAGGAAAGAATGCCATTAAAAATAATGCTAAAATGCACTGATTTTCATTACTTGATTTGGCAAGAATTAAGTACCAACTATGTGCAAAGAACAACTGCTGAATATCCAAAGACATTTAAAAGAAAGTCTCCACACTTAAGGAGCTTTCATTTTCTTGGAGGGAGGTGGGGAGATGGGGGGGGGGTGTGGGGAGTGGGGGTGGGAAGGGAGATAAGGGTGGGGATACAACAATGCAAGGTAATTTGAAGTGGGAGAGAAAACACTGATGACGAGGGCAGTCAAAAAAAGGCTTCGCACAGAAGGTTTCCCTGAGTTAAACACTCATGAAAGTTAGGGATTTTCTGGGTCTCAGTTTCCTCATCTGTAAAAAGAAAGGAATGGATCAAGATGTTGAAGGGACTAGAGATTGATCTTACCATTCAAGAACTGGTTGAAGGGATAAGGTACAAACATAAACCAGAATGGTGGAGAAGTTAGGAGGAACATGATAGCTGCTTTCAAGTCTTTGAAGAACTATCATGTGGAAGAAAAATTGTTTTGTTTGACCCCAAATGGCAGTGGGTTCTCTTTCACTGGAGACTTCTGAATGGGTGCTGGATGAGCATTCACTGGGGAAAGTTGCTGAGAAGATCCCTTTTCAGATGAACTAAATAACCCCTTGGGTCCCTTCAAACTTCTTTCATTCTAAAAAATCCAATTTTCTTTTCTTTTCAGGTCTACATTCTCCTCTATCACCTTCTTACCTCTTGTTCCCTTCCTTCCCTTCCTGCCTCAGTGCTTTCCCCCATTGAGAAAGCAAGAAAACAAAATCTGTTACAAACATGTATAGTCAAACTAAATAAGTTCCCACGTTGTTGGTATCCAACATACATGGATACATATACACACAAATACATGTATGTATGTATATGTCTTACTCTACATTCCGAATTCATCACCTCTATCTCAGTTAGTCAACAAATACTTATTAAACACCTACTATGTGCCAGGCAACTGTTAAGTGCTGGGAATACAAATACAAAGACTAAAGACAATCCCTTCTCTCAAGGAGTTTAGGATATAATGGGGAAGATGACACACAGAAGACTAACCTGGATTAAGGGTAAAATACTCCTTCAGGGGCATAAGTAAGAGAAGTCCCAAAATAGTGCAGCCAGATGGTGAATGAGGAGTTGTCTGTGCTGGGCTCCCTCCTTAAATTGAAGTTTGTTGTTCATGTCTCCATTCTCCCTTCAGAGGGACAGAGGGTAATGATGAGGTGTGAGTGCCAAAGATGATTCAGTATTATAGATGATGAGATTTCCTAATTATATTCAACCCTGGTAAACAATCTGACTTTCTTCTACAGTAGATTGCAATACCTGGGAGAAGGTAGCATTTTCTACTACATATACTGGGAATACAGTATAGAGAATACAGTATAAGGGAATACAGGGAATTCCCTGTATAGGGAATACAGTATAAGAATACAGGAATACTAAACTTTATTCCATGATCCATCCTGACAATAAATGAGATGGAAACTAGTTAAATAAGTCAAAGAGAGGTTTCCTTGCTAACAAGGGAAGAGTCAGATTGTTATATAAGCACTATTCCAACTGTACAAGGTATAGAAACACATTTTTACAGCTTCTGAGTTGTCTCACCCCATCAACAGAAAAATATCTACGACTAGGATACTTTATAGATTATAAGTCTAGAGAAATAGCTTCCAGAACTTTTTACTTTATATAAACAATTGACGCTGCAGCCAGCATAGTCCTGCAGGTCTGGGGCGGTTTCGGGGCTTACAGAGCAAGGATAAAAAGACAAGTGGGATACAGCAATCTGAACAAGCTGAGTTTATTCTAGACATACTGAGCCAATAAATTAGGGGGTTGGGATGCTTAAATAGTAAAAAACCATAAGGGCAGCGATTGAGGCATGAAACAGAACAGATTGTGATAAGTAGAAAGGGAGGCCTCAAAGCCTCTTTATCAGAATGTTTTCCTGTATAGCAGGGGCCCTGATTCCTGGTTCTTCAACACCCAAATTCAAGGACGTGCACCTGAGGACAACAAATCATTTAACTTCTCAAGTCAGCTACTCCCCTTGGAGGAGGGAACTCTTGATAAGGGACTCTTTCAAACCCCTCAAGGTTCTCTACAAATTTCTTCAGCTGATGCTGCTAATAATATTGTTTTGCTAATACAGCTCTTTGCTCTTCTTTCTCATCTCTTTATTTGTGCAATATTTAGGTGACCACTCACACTCAGTATTGACTATTGAGTTGGTTGTTTTGGACCTCATATTGAAAGAGTGCCAATCAGATCTGAAGAAAATGCAAATAGGAAGGAAGGTGATGTTTGACCTACATAGCCTGAAGGGAGCTGGCACCACGCTACATTCTGTCCATCGTAATCACGCCATCACATAAACTGTTTGACCTCAGTACATTTGCATACACTGAGCAGATTTATTATGATATATGCTTTCTTGTCCCAGTGTATTTTCTTGTTCAAGAACTATATTGGCTTGTGTCCGTGAAGCAGTTGAGTTATTATTCTATGAATCCATTATACCCTCGTTTATAAGATCGGGCGATCAATAAGCATTCATTATGCACTATGTTGTATCAGACACTGTACTAGGCAGTGAGGATACAAAGACAAATTGTAAACAGTCCCTCCTCTTAAGAAACTTCTATGTTGGGGAAAACAACATGTAACAAATGAGCTAACCAAGGCCCCTGGGTTTAAAGTAACTTGCCTTCTTCACAAGAGTGTGCTGGAGCCAGCTCATATTGGTTTCTTAAATTTTCAATGTGAGCACTTAGACCTCAGAAATCAGCATGTTTCATAGGTAAACACACAGGTAACACTGACTACACCAATGTAAAATAAGTGGAGACACGGGAGGGCTATTAGCAGGTATTCTAGAACAGGTTCACTTTTGATCTGGGCAGACAGGAAGAAATGAACAGAGTCATAATAAGGGGTTAAAGAAGCTAGCGCCCTTTATTCTATTCTATTCTTCTCAAAGAGGTTGCTGATAATGGGAGCACCAACTCCTTTAGAATCCCTAATCACCCTTCTCACAGGGGTGGAGAGAATATAATACCACCTACAGGTGCCCTAAAATTCAGTGGGGACTGGTTGAAGCAAATACAGATTTCGCCCAAGCGTTGATGGGTGCAGATCAAGACAGGTACATGAATTCCTTTATGTATCACTCAAATCCCAAATCCCGATTTACTGACCAGTGCCCGCTTGATTTATAGAGCAACAGACAAGGCATTTTGCCAACATTAAGGCTCACAGGTTAACTTTAGCAATATCATCATTTAGTGAAAGCATAATTAATACTACATTATGTCATCCACACATCTCACTGCACAAGCATGGTAGGACTGTTTACAAGTCATGAGCCTGGGAAATATTATCTAACACTTGGGACCAGAGACTGATATGGCTATGAATCCTGGGAGCTAAATGCTAAGAAAGAATAACAAAAATCTACCTTACGTGCACTAAAATCCACCTAAGGTACACTAAGGTGTGCAAGTATGTTTGTAAATCAAGGTTTGATTTATTGTTTTGCCAATGGTCTAGACTTAAGATAGTGATAAAGAAAATGTTAATAATGCAGATCAAACTGAATAGTATGTCGTATACACTTTTGGGGTAGTGGGGAGGGGGGAGAGCTGGTTGTTAAACATTTACCATCATGCCACTGCTTTAAGCTCACATAGCAAATCAGAGGGAGAGCCAGAACTCGAACTCAGCCCATCCACACTTTCTTCTCATTTTTTTTGAACTGATCATGGCCAACATTCTGCTTTGTATTTGTAAATACAATCAGTGGAATAAATTATTCCGCTGAACTGAAACAAGTAACAGGTGGGTATACAAGTAACATGATGGGTATACAAGGGTAAAGTGAAGAGTAAAGAGGTGAGTAATTAGCCAGGGAGCTCAGTGACTACATCCAGCACCATCCCTTTGAATAATTCAGGGCCCAGTTCTCTTTTTTCTTAACCATGGGGCTTCTAGCCTGAATCTCTCAATTTTAACTCTCCACTTGCCTGTGTAATTATGGCCATTCAGCCCTTTTGTGACTCATGGAGCTGATCAAAGCTTACTTCAGTTGGCTTCAGTAAATGCTCAGTGCTAGAGGTTGTCTCTGTGGAAAACAGTAGGCTTGCTCTGTTTTCATCAGCCTTCATATGCATTTGAAACAACAGCTTGCAATTGCTAACAAGACCCAGCTGTTCTGATTAAAAAAAAAACGGTACTGGCAAAAACCCGGTGCTACGTAAAGTAGGAACTTGAATTTCTAATCCAGGCTAAAGTTTTCCTCAGCTGTTGATATTTTGTACCATTGAGATACCAGTACCTTTTAGGAGTTCTTGCATTTTAGCACTAACATCTCATTATTATAGTATATGAGGGCTTATTAAAGGGAATTGTAAATGATTTCTATCATATTACAATGAAAACACCCTAATAATCCCTGTCCCCTGAAAATCCCAGGCAGTTTGTAAACGTTAGTTCCTGGCAAGGGTTGTGGCTCTCATTTAACTGAGGTAGAAGTGGAATTATTTTTTAAGTGACTTGCTTTTAGTCAGATCATTGGTGCTAGATTTCCACTTGAACACTGATTGGATTATAGGAAGTAACGTCTTCCAATTGGAACGTCTGAGGCCCTTAAAGGCAATGAATTCTCAAAAAAAGATTTCTCTCATTATACCAAATGATTTTTTGCTTCTATTAATTTTAGACTAATACTAATGTGAACATGCAATAAATGTTTTGGCAAGATGACTTTTTATTCGACAGATTGTGACTAGTTAGCTTGGAGCACAGTGCTAATGAAGCTGGAGATGTCTGTTCAGTTGCCATGTGGCCAATTAACATTTCACAGTTACATGGCTCCAGTGTCTTGCAAATGCATGCTTTTGATAATAATAATAGCTGACATTTATATAGCACTTTAAGATTTTCAAAGCACTACTTGTACATTCTCTCATTTGGGCCTCACAACAGCTGAGGGAAGTAGGTTATTATACGTATACTGTACCTTATTCCCAACTTCATTTTACGGGCAACCAAAGTGTGGATGAACAACAATCAAAGGCATTCCAGTGAAGAAAGTATCAGGCCTGGAGTCAGGAAGACTCATCTTCCTGAGTTCAAATCTGACCTCCGACACTTGGGCTTCATCCCATTTGCTTCAGTTTTTTCATCTGTAAAATGAGTTGAAGAAGGAAATGGCAAAGCTCTCCAGTATCTTTGCCAAGAAAACCCCAAATGGGGTCACAAAGAGTCAGACAGGACTAAAAAAACAACAATAATAAAGTATGGAAAAACTAGGTAACTTCCTGTAGTCTCACAGCTAGAAGATGTCAGAAGTAGTATTTGAACCTAGGCTTCACTGGTCTCTAAGCCTAACACTTTTTCCATATACAATACCATGTTTCCTCTTATATGACAGTGGGTTCCAGACAAGATCCTTATAAATCTATCATTCCCAGAAAAATAAAAAACAGCAAACAAAACCAAAAATAACTCAAATCTGAAGCCCTACTAAGAGTGGATTCTTGGTAACATATCACATATACCATGTTTTATCTGAAAAACTTTTTTTGACATGTAATTGTGATTGTATTAGTAGGAATACTTTCTCTACTAATGTACCTGATAATTTTTCTATGCTTTATAGCTGGTTTTGTGAGAGATTATGGCCAAAAAATTATTCATAATGTTGCAGTCAAACTCGAATGTTGATCCTCTTTGAACTTACCAAGGTGGGTGGTATCCATCGCTGGATACTTCTACTCAAAAATCATGGAAGGTCCTATCAGAATTACATGTAGTGCATTGGCCTAGCCATTGAGAATTCAGGGTCATTTCCTACCACACAAAGGAGTTTAGTGGAGATTTGAAAAAATAGGGCATTAGGACCTGACTTGTGTTTTCTTCTCTTTAGGGAATTCCTTGATGGGGAACTTCCTCTACCAATATCAAATTGGGACCTTCTCTGTAGGGGTCAGATAGTCAGTATTTGTCAGAGGTAGGATTTGAACTCAGTTCTTCTGGAATTCTTTCCTTCCTCATCTTTGCCTTCTGGTTTTCCGGGCTTCCTTCAAGTTTCAATTATAATCCCACTTTCTAGAAGAATTCTTTCCACATTCCTCCTAATACTAGCATCTTCCATTTGTTGATTACCTCCAGTTT
Source organism: Bettongia penicillata ogilbyi (assembly GCA_023548195.1). Lineage (NCBI taxonomy): Eukaryota > Metazoa > Chordata > Mammalia > Diprotodontia > Potoroidae > Bettongia > Bettongia penicillata. The sequence continues at coordinate 2,320,040 of JAJHZJ010000020.1, read as the reverse complement.
ATGCTGTATGTATTTTCTTTGTACATAGTTACTTGCATGTTGTCTTCTCCTGATGACTGTGAGCTCCTTGAGATCATGGACTATATTTTGTCTTTTTCTTAAACTTCAGTATCTAGCACAGTGCCTGGCACACAGCAGGGACTTACTGTTTCGTTGACTTTAATAGACATAAATTGCCATCCATAGGAACAAACTTAAACTCAAAAGATCAATATTTGTTCAAATGTAAATTGTTTCAAGTGCTTTAATTTTAACTTCAGGAGACTTCAAGCTATGCTACTCTAATGGGAGATTCCAGACTCACAGAATATTAAGCTAGAAGAGACCCCAGAGGCTATCTAGTCCAAGTCCTTTCTACAGCAATCCCAAGAAATAGTTGTCCATACTCTGCTTAGATATTTTAATGAGGTGGAACCCACAATATCCAAAAGCAGTCTACTCCATATTAGGTTGCTCTAATAGAGATTTTTTTAAACTTATGGCCTCCCTCAACCTATTTCTTTGTAACTTTTACACATTGCTTCTCATTCTGCCTTCTGATGGCAAGCAGAACCAGTCTAATACCATTTCCACATATTATTGATGTTCATAATCATATTCACATGCTTGAATACAGCTATCACACCCTCTCAACTCTTCACATCTTTATTCTAAATGCCCCTAATTCCTTCAGTTAATTCTGTCATATTCTTTAGTCATCTCACCATCTCTTTACACTTTATAGTTCATTTATGTCTTTTATAAAATTAGGTGACTAGAAGCAAACATAATTTTTCAAATGTAGTTTGACAGGACAAAGTGTAACTAAATTTATTTCCCTAAAAGAGAACATTATTCCTTGTATGATATGCCCTAGTTAAGGATAATGTTAGCTTTTTTGCCTTATAGCAATATCGACTCATACTAAACTTGTATTTCCTTAACCCCCCACTCAGATCTTCTTTACAGGAAATGTTCAAACATATAAAACTTTACATTTATTCTTATTGAATTTAATTATACTTTATCATCTTATCTTTCTAATTTTAAGATCTGTTTAGATCTATTTCATTTTATATAATATTCTAAGATTTGTTCATATGAAAATTTGATACCTATGTTCTCATTTTAATCAATAATAAAAATGTTGAACAATAGAGGGATAAGCATAGATCCCTCAGGTACACTTCTAGAGAATGTCTCTTTAATTTGCCATTGACCTATTAATGATGACTTTTTGGGTTGGATAATTTAAGTAATTCCAAATCCACCAAGCTATACTATCATTTAGTCCACATTTTTCTTTTATCCAGCTAAACAGCATAATATATCAAATGCTTTGCTGAAATGTAAGGGTACCATATCTAAATAATGTCCCTGCTAATAGTCTTGTTATCTTGCCAAAAAATGAGATTGTCTGATATAACTTGTTCTTCATGAAACCATGCTTGTTTTTAGTGATTGTTACTTCTTTAAATGCTCATAAACCATCATAATAGTATATTCTAGAATTTTTCTAGGAATAGAAGCCAAGATTATTGGTCAATAGTTTGTAGACTTTATCCTTCTCTTTTGTTTTGAAAAACTGGGATTGACTACCTCCAATCTTCATCATCTTTACTATCTTTCAAAGTCTTTTGAAGATTACTGAGGACTCAGGAGTCTTATTTGGCAGTATCTTAGTATTCTGCTATGTAATTCCACTCAACCTGGTGACTATAACTCATTGATAGTGATTAGAGTCTGCCCGACCTCTTTGTTAAACATTCCCTATTAGTCATTTTGTGTGTATGCACATGTGCGCATACACTCAATCTTTTTAATTACAAAGAATACAAAAATTACTTAGAATTGATTAGTTCATCCTTAACAGCTTTTTTTTACGTTATCATCATTCCATCTACTCCAAAGAGTTGAGCTGCCTTTTTATCTTTCAGCGTCACAGCTTTCTAAAAGAAAAATCCCCTTTTGTGTATCTTAATTTCATCACCATCCTTGCCTCACTCTCAGTGTTAGGAACTACTGACAATTTTTTTCTTTTTGATATAATTCTTGCAAGAACTCTTCTATATACTCTCAGTTAGTTGTCTTTCCTTCCATATTCTCTCTGTGTCTTTTTAAAATCCCATTTTGTTCACGAGTTCCCTACATATCTGTTACATTTTCTGCAGGTAATTTCCCCTTTACTTGGCATCAAAATCATGCCTGCTTTCCTTTTTTACTTTCATCCTTTACAAGCTTCTTCTTGGAGGATAACTTCCCCTTCAAAATATTAGGCCATTCAATCCAACCTATCTTTTCTATGAATCCTTTGAAATCTCTTGTTTCCTCTAAAATTCTGGATATATGTCAAACTATGCAATTTTTTCTCATTTTTTTAGTTTTAATAATATTTTACTTGTCTTAATCAGCCAAGATCCGCCTTCTCACTCTTTCACATCACTCCTCCTTCTCATCCCCTAACTGAGAATATGAGAAATACAAAACCCATTACACACATGTACAAGTAAGCAAAATAAATTTTCATGTTGGCCATCGTCCAATGAAATATTTTTCTTACTCTGCATTTTGGATCCTTCACTTCTTATTAGGAGATGGATGATATGCTTTATTATTAGTCCTCTGAAATTCTGGTTGGCCACTGTATTTATAAAGGACTGTGGGGCAGCGAGGCAGCACAGCTAGGTGGCATAGTGGATAGAGCACTGATTTGATCTGAGTTCAAATTCAGCATCAGATACTTACTAGCTGTGTGACTCTGGGCAAGTTACTTAATCACAATGCCTCAAAAAAAAATTCAGCGTAATAGAATTCCATTACATTTGTATATCAAAGCTTGTTTACATATTCCCCAGTTTATGGGCTTCCTCAGATTCCCATTCTTTTCCACTCAAAAAAGAGCTATAAATTTTGTTGCGCATCCTTAGAGTTTATTTTGTTTAGGGTTAATCCCTAATCTTTGCTCCCTCTAATTATTCCTCTCTCCCTTTCTTTTTTCCATTCTATTTTCCTCTTGAGGAAAATGCATTCAAATATTTTAAACATTTATTATTTATTTTTAATATTATTTTCTTTTTAAAGTTTGAGTTTCAAATTATCTTCCTCGCTCACAACCCCTCCCCCACTGAGAAGGCAAGCAATATGATATCAATTACATTTGAAATCATGCAAAACATATTTCTATATTAGCCATATTTCAAAAAAGGATGAAAAATAAAGAAATGAGAACATTGTACTTCAATCTGCATTCAGAGTTCATCAGTTCTCTCATTGGAGGTGGATAGCCTTTTCATGAATCCTTTAGAATTGCCTCAGATGTTTGTACTGATCAGAGTGGACAAATCTTTCATAGTTGATCATTGTTACAACATTGCTGTTACTATGCACAATGATCTACTGGTTCTTCTCACTTCATTTTGCATCAGTTCATATAGGTATTGCCATGTTTGTCTGAAACTATACGCTTGTCATTTCCCATAGCACAGTAGTACTCCAACACAATCAACTTGTTCAGTCATTGCCCAGTTGATGAGCATTCCCTCAATTTCCAATTCTTTGCCACCACAAAAAAAGAGCTACTATAAACATTTTTGTACATATAAATCTTTTTCTTTGGTCTCTCTGGGAGACAGACCTAGTAGTGGTATTTCTGGGTCAAAGGATATACATAGTTTTATAACCCTATGGACACAGTTCCAAATTGTTGTCCAGGATGGTTGGACTAGTTCACTGCTCCACCAACAGTTCCTTAGTGTTTTCTTCTCACCCCCTCTAGCATTTGTAATTTCTGATAGATTGGAGGTGGTACCTCAGAGATTTAATTTGCCTTTCTCTAATCAATAGTAATTTAGAATTCTAGAGTATTTTTTTATATGACTATAAACAACTTTGGTTTCTTCTTCTGAAAACTGCTTGTTCATATCCTTTGACCACCATAGAGTAATGGCTCTTATTTTCATAAATTTGATTCAGTTCCCTATATTTTTAAGAAATAAGAACTTTATCAGAGAAACTTTTGATATTACTTCATTGTCTATGATTGTTATTATTCTTCAATTGTGTCTGACTCTGTTACCCCATTTGGGGTTTTCTTGGCAGAGATACTGGACTGGTTTGCTATTTCCTTTCCCAGCTCATTTACAGATGAGGAAACTGAAGCAATTAGAATTAAATGACTTGCCCAGGGTTACACACCTAGTAAGTGTTGTGTCAGGCCAGATTTGAACCCAGAAAAATGTCTTCCTGACTTCAGACCCAGCATTCTATTTTATCAAAATATAGTTTCCCTGATTATATCTTTTAATTACGTTCTATTTTTGTTTTTACTTTGTCTGAAATCGTGATTGCTACTTTTTTTTTTTAGTTCAGCTGAAGCATATTAGATTCTGCTCCAGCCCTTTATTTTAACTCTCTGTGCATCTTTTGTTTCAAGTGTGTCCCTTTTAAACAACATGTTGTTAGATTCTGGTTTCTAATTCATTCTGCTATCTGCTTCCATTTTATGGTTGAGCTCATCTTGTTCACATTAACAGTTATGATTACTGTGTATTTCCCTTCATTCCATTTTCTTTTGTTTCTTCTCTTTCTTTTTATCCTTCTCAAAAATCTGCTTCTCTTAATCAGACTTCCTTTTGATCATCCACTCCTTCTTTCTTTTACCTCCTTCCCCTCCTATTTCCTTATTGGGTAAGTTACATTTTTATACACAATTGAATCTTCTTCCTTCCTTGGAACAATTCTAATGAGACGAAGTTTCAGACATTGACCACCACCTCCCCTTTCATTTTCCCCTCCATTGTAAAAGCTCTTCCTGATATGTCTCTTTTATATGTGAAAATTTTCCCCATTCTATCTCTTCCTTCTCCCTTTTCCCAATGCATCCCTCTTTCTCTCCCCTTCATTTTAGCGAAATCATTAGAACATAAATGATTCACATTCATATCCTCTGTCAATTTAATTTCCTTTTAACTGTCCTAATAATGATAAATTCTTAGGAGTCACATGTATTCTCTTTCCATATAAGAATGCAAGCAGTTTAATTTACTTCTCTTGAATCTTGTGTTTGAAATTTCAAATAGTCTATTTAGCTCTGGTGTTTTCATCAGGAATGCTTGAAAATCCTCTATTTCATTATGTATCTATCTCCTTCCCTCCCCTGCCAAAGGACTATATTCACTCTTTCTGAGTAGGTTTTTCTTTGTTGTAATTCTAGCTCCTTTGCCATCCAGAATATCATATTCCAAATCCTCTACTCCTTTAGTGTAGAAGCCACAAAATCTTCTGTGATTTTGACTGTAGCTCCACAATATCTGAATTGTTTTTTTTCTGGCTGTATTTTCTCTTGAAGTATTTTATTAAGTATTATATTAAGTATTTTACTTCTATTGAAGTATTTTCTTTTTGATCTTTGAGCTCTGGAATTTGGTTATAATATACTTGAGAGTTTTCATCTTGGGATCACTTTCAGGAAGAAATTGGTAGACTCTTTTGATTTCTATTTTACCCTCTAGATCTAATATATTGGGGCAGTTTTCCTTGATAATTTCTTGAAATATGATATCTAGGCTCTTTCTTTGATCATGGCTTTCAGGTAGTCCAATAATTCTTACATTATCTCTCCTTGATCTGTTTTCCAGGTCAGTTGTTTTTCCAATGAGATATTTTACATTTTATCCTATTTTTTCATTCTTTGGACTGTTGTTTCTTGGTCATTTCTGTTTTGTTGAAGTTCTTTTCTTTAGTGAAATGAAATGCATTTCTGTACTCACCTGTCTATATATGCATTTTTCTTCCTTTTGACCAATTCAGATTAGAGTAAGGTTCAAGTGTTGACTGCTTACCCTACCCCCCTCCTCGTTTGTAGAGATGTCTATTTGTGTATCCTGATTGTGAGATAATTTTCCATGTTCTTTTTTTCTCTTTTCCTCCAATGTATTTATTCCTCTTTTATCCTCTCTTTCCATTCTTTTCTTGAGGTCATTAGAATATAAGAAAACATTTCCTAGGCCTTGTCTGATTGGATTCTTTCTATGTATCATGATAGGATTTCGAGAGGGTGGTAGGTGGGGGTAGGAGGCACATGCCTTATCTCCCCCACTTGAATATAAACAGTTTATCCTTGTTTGATCCTTTATAATTATTTGTGTTTACCTTTTTATGTTTTTTTTTAAATTCCTACCTTTGAACATCAGAGTTTATGTAATAGCTCTGTTTTTTTCATCAGAAATGCTTGGAAGTCCTCTATTTTGTTAAAAATCAATTTCCCCCCATAGCATTATACTTAGTTTTTCTGGTTAAGATATTCTTAGTTGTAAGCCCATATCCTATAGCTCCTGAAATATCATGTTACAACTTCTCTGCTCCTTTATAGTATGACTACTAAATCATGTGTGATCTTGATTATAGTACCATGGTATATGATTTTTTTTTCTTTCTGGTTATTTGCAGCATTTTTTTCTTTTATCTGTAAGCTCTGGATTTTGACTATGATGATCCTGGGAGTTTTCATTTTGAGGCTACTTTTAGGAGATGATCAGTAAATTCTTTCTGTTTCTAACTTTGCCCTTTCATTCTAAGTGATTGGAGTTTTCTTTCAAGGTTTCTTAAAATATAATCTAGACTTTTGGTTTTGGTCATGGCAATATTTCTTGTTGCTTCATGAAGTCATTGGTTTCTATTTGCTACACTTATTTTCAGTTTGTTCCTTGGGTGAGGTTTTGTATCTCTTGTACCAAACTGTTGATTTCCTTTCCAATTCTTTCTTTCATTGCTCTTATTTATTTTCCATTTTCCCTCTCAAACACTCTCATTTGTAAAAAATCAAAAACAAAAACACCCTTTTTTAACTCTTAAAAGAAAAAGAAAAACAAAAAAAAACCCCTCTTGATTCAACTCTTCCAGCAAATCTAGTTGAGTTTGTGCCCATGGTATGTTTTCCTCTGAGACATTACTTGTAGATATTTCAGTCATTCCTTTCTCCTGCATTTGTATATTGAATGGGCCTATTAACATAATAACTCATTACTGTGAAATTGTTTTTGTTGTTTGCTCATTCTTTCAGGCAACTTGTTGACTAGTTTTGATGTTAGGGCTAGGCTCTGCCACACTTGAAGATAGAAGGTCTGAAGTGATCCTTTTGTGACTTTCTTTGGCTTTCCAGTGCTGCATTAAGCTAGGGTCTCAGGACAGGCAAATTTGCAGTGCTTCTTGAGGGGTCTGATCTAGGACAAAGTCTAATTGCTGCCCCTCTGGTTTGAGCTTTGCAGGTTCTTGTTGGGGGTTTCCGTTTTTGCAAGATGAGACTGCTGTTGACTATCCCTATCAGTTCTACTGGGTCAGTGACAGAAATTTAGATCTCATTTGGTCTGGACTTCCTACTCTACTCCTCTTCAGGTTGAGCTAGCTGCTGGAAATAAGGCTTTGCTATGGACCAGGAGTCTGAATCACAGCGCTGCTGCTGTTATTTGGCTTCTAAACTTCCTCCTTTCTCTATACACCACCTGGGACCTCCCTAACTATGGTTGCCATTCTCTGGCCAAGTCCCTTTCTCAGTTACCAGGGTCTGTAACTAGGAACTGGGTAGTAGGTAATGGAGCTACTAGTTCACACCTGTTCCTGGTATAGATCTAGGAGTCCCTTGATTTAGATCTGGGTCCTTCTCTTGCCCTGGTACATAGCCTCTTCCTATCCAGCTTTTAGCTCAAACTATCTTCTGATCTCCTTCTCTGTCTCCCTAAGCTGAGGTGGACTGGACAAATGACTCACTGTGATTTTTTTTTTCTGAATTTTCCTATCAGGATTTGTTTTTGTGCATTTTCTAAACTGGTTTGGAGGAGTTTGTTCCTATCACTCTGTCATCTTTCTCTTTCTTCTTTGTTACAAATTCTATATGGAATGGTCCCTTGCCTTCAATGTTCCTGTCATTTCTACTTCAACAACCAACTCCTCCTTGTTGCTCAGATGAGATCCAGAATAGAAGTCTTCTGTTCTGCTTACTCTTTTTTTTGAGGCAATTGAGGTTAAGTGACTTGCCCAAGGTCATACAACTAGTAAGTGTCAGAGGCTGGATTTGAACTCCAGACCTCCTGACTCCATCATCTAGTTGTATCATTTGAATGATGAAATTATCAATCAGACAATTCACAAATTTGTCAATTGTTCTGCTTTGAAAGGAAAGATAGAGACAACATACAGAAAGAAATAGAGCATAAGCAGTTGTAGGGAGAATTGATGTTCTTCATAATGTAATGTTTCCATGTAGTGAAATGATTCCATGTCATTTGTGTTATTTATCAAATTCTTCTTCATCTAATTCCTTTTGCTGTCCAGGTCAATGGTATATCCTCACAACAATATCACTCTCTTTGACCCCCCCACCAATGTATAAAGATATATACTGTATATATCTTTACAGTATATTTTTCCTCTCAGTTCCCTGAGCTTTCTCTCATAAGTACATTTTTCCTAATATGCAATGCTGCTCCCTTTTAATCTATTCTTTTCCTTTTGAATGAGAGACAGACTTCCAGTGCAAAGTTCTTGAATCCTATCCTACCAAATCTCATTAATTAACCCATGAGATCATATCTGCCTTCTTTTAGGGATTTTTAATTCATCCTGTTAATTATCTATGCATTTTATATAGACACCTAGACCATGCACTTTTTTATTTTTTCTTCTTGGATATTTTATCTCTAGTCCTTTTTTCTCCTATCCTTTTTACTATCTTATACCCACTATTTTCTATTGTAGCAGACGTCTTTTATATAAGCAGTTTTTTCCTCTTTCCTTCATTTTCAGTTTAAAACCCTTTTGATTAGATTTTTCTGGTAATTTTTTTAAAACTAGTTCTTATAAGCACAATCCTTCCCTTTGCCATGAGTTCATTATGCTTGCATTTTAAACCACTATTCATTAATACAAATCCTGTTTACAGGTATCTTCTAAAGCCCCTTTTCACTTTAAATCTACCTTTCTCTTCTTAATCTTCTACTTTCAATTGGCATAATTTTCTACAAGCATGTGAATCAATATTTCCAGTGACCAGATGCACACTGACATTTCTAACCTATCCAGTTTAAGTGGGATAGTTCTCTTCTTTTCTTTTGTTCAGCTGATGTGAATAGGGAACTTTTTCAAATAGCTGACTAAGCATATATTTCTTGACTGAATTGATCAATAATGTTTCAGGCCGGTAAGTGGCATAGTGGAAAGAATGCATACCTTGGAATCAGGAAGATCTGAATTCAAATCATGACTCAAACACTTGTGAGCTATATATAATAATTAAATGTTTTCATATGACTGGAGGAAAGTCACTTAAACTTTTTGTCAGTCAACAAATATTTATTAAGTGCCCACTCTGTGCCAGGAACTGTGCTAAGTGTTGGGTACACAACAGAGGCAAAAAAAAAAATTCCGTTAAGGAGCTCAGAATCTGATAAGTGGGACAACAAGTATAGGAATATATACAAATGAACTACATGCAAGATAAGTGGGAAATAATTTAAAGAAGGAAGGCAGTATAATTAAGAGGTGATGGGAATGGCTTCATGTAAAAGATGGGATTTTAATTGGGAGTTAAAGTCAGGAAAGCCAGTGGACAGAGATGAGAGAGTTCATGGGGGACAGCCAGAGAAAATGCTCAGAGCTGAGGAATGGAGTGTCTTATTCATGGAACAACCAGAGATCGGGGTCAGAGAATCAGAGTATGTGTTTGGGAGTGAGGTTTAAGAAGATAGGAAAGGTAATAGGAAGGGGCTCTGTTATGAAGGGCTTTGAATGCCAAACAGAGAATTTTTGTATTTGTTTCTGGAAGCAATACAGAACTACTGGAGTTTATTGAGAGTGTGAGGGTGTGTGTGTATGTGTGTGTGCGTGTTTGTGTGTGTGTGTGTGTGTGTGTATGTGTGGTAGTGGGAGGTGCTATGTGTGACATGATCAGACCTGAATTTTAGGAAATAATTCTGTTGGTTGAATGGACGGTGGACTTGGAGTGGGGAGAGATTTGAGCTAGGCAGACCCACCATCAGGCTATTGGAGTAATTCAGGTACAAGGTGATGCGGTCCTGACACCTGCAGAGTCAGAGGAGAGAAGGGAGAGTGTATTCAAGAGATGTTTTGAAGGTAAAATCAGTAGGCATTGGTGACAATTTGAATATAGGGTGTGAGAGACAGTGTGGAATCAAGTATGACACCTGGGCTGTGAGACTGAGGTGCTAGAAAGATAGTATTTGACACTTACTAGGGAAGTTAGGAGGGGGTGAGAGTATAAAAATAATGAGTTCTATTTTGGACATATTGCATTTAAGATGAGTGTTGGATATCCAGTGTGAGATATCTGAAAGGCCACTAGAGATGTGAGTTTGGAGGTCAACAAAGATTTGGGGCATGAAAGGTAGATCTGAGAATCACCAGCATAAAGATGGTAATAAATTCCATGGAAGCTGATGAGATCATCAAATGAAGTAGCATAGAGAGAGAAGAGGACCCAAGACAGAATCCTGTATCTCAATTTCTTCATAATGGGCATAATTCAGATGGGCATAATTACAGCATGCGCTTCACAAGGTTATTGTGAGACTCGAAAGAAAGTAATATGTAAAGCCCTTTGCAAATCTTAAAACATTGTACAAATACTAGCTTTTTATTATTATTGAGGTCCTACTATGTGCATTAATTGCTCCTGTGCCTATGTGTAAAGTGTTATAACAGGCATTTGGGGCAGGATACAGAGAGAATACACAAAGTGATTTCTACCTCCAAGGAACATTCAATGCTCTTCTGTTAGTTTTTTTAAAACTAATTTATGCACATAGGCAATCTCTGGGTATTTTCTTCCATCTTTCTTTGGAAGAGCATATTGCTGGGTTCTCTCTCTCTCTCTCTCTCCCTCTCTCTCTCTCTCTCTTTCTCTTTCTCTCTCTCTTCCTTAAAAGTATTTTATCTTTTCCAGTTACCCATAGAGATAATTTTTAATGTTCATTTTAAAATAAGATTTTGAGCTCCAATTTTTTCTCCCTCTTACCTTTCCTTTCCTCCTCCCTAATACAGTAAGCAATTTTATATAGGTTATGTATGTGCATTCATGTAGAACACATTTCTGTATGAAAGAAGAAACAAAAGGAAAAATAGGAAAAAATAAAGAAAGTGAAAATAGTATGATTCATTCTGCATTCAGACTCCATTAGTTTTTTTCTCTATATGTGAATAGCATTTTCTATTATGAGTCTTTAGGAAATGTCTTGGGTCATTGTGCTGCTGAGGACAGTCAAGTCATTTATAGTTAATCATCACATATTAGTGTTTCTATGACAATGTTCTCCTGGTTCTACTCACTTCACTCACAATCAGTTCATATATGTCTTTCTAGGTTTTTCTGAAATCCTCCTGCTCAAACTACAATAGTATTTTACATTACATTTATGTATCACAGCCATTCCCCAATAGGTGGATATCCTCTCAGTTTCCAATTCTTGGCCACCACAAAATGAGCTGCTATAAATATTTTAGCACATATGAGTCCTTTCCCCTTTTTTATGATCTCTTTGGGATATAGACTGATCAGTAGTATTGTTGGATTAAAGGATATGCACAATTTTATAGCCCCTTAGGGCATAGTTTCAAATTGTTCTCCAGAATGGTTAGATCAGTTTACAACTTCATTAAAAATGCATTAGTGTCCCATTTTCCCACATCTTCTTCAAGATTTATCATTTACCCTTTCTATCGTATTAGTCAATCTGAAAGGAGTGAGGTGGTATATCAGAGTTGTTATAATATATTTTTTCCTAATTAGTAGTGATTTAGAGCATTTTTTTTTATATGACTATAGATATTGCTGGATTCTCATGAATTCACTAAGCCAGTTCTCCCTTTGAGGCTTGGGAAACATCTTTGCAAAGGGTATCCTCATTACTTCTCCCAGAGTCTAGTTTATGCAGGCATTAGTGGAGAGGTGACAATGGGAAAGAGCTTTCTCTAAGTCTATATTCTCTGTGGCTACTGGCCTCTTCACTGAGTGCCTCTGAGAGACAAGGAAGTAATATAAACGTTTGTCTTAGTAATATATCTGGGACATGTATTTAGATCCTTGAAGAGGTGTGTGTGTGTGTGTGTGTGTGTGTGTGTGTGTGTGTGTGTGTGTGTGTGTGTGTATGTGTGTGTGTGTTTTAACTTGGGATTTAACAAAATAATTTGTTATTTTTTTACTCTTACAACCTGGAAGCAGAATGACAAGGTGCCTTCCCCCCACCCCTTATTTCCTTGTATTAGAAATTTTCCTATCTCTCATCCCTAAAGAGAGTCAAATTATACCTGCTAATCTGGACCAAGCATATTTTGGGTATTCAGTGTTCTCTGAATAAATGATTTGAATATAGATAAAAGAATTGTTGTATGAAAAACTCCCAATCCCCCCAAAACAACAAAAAGTAAACATTTTTGTTTCTAGCTGTACTCAAGTTAAGTTTATGTTTTGCTTTGTTAGTTTTCTGTTTAAAAGCTAAAGTTGGCAAATTGTCTGTAAGGAAAATACATATATTGCTATATTGGCTGCTAGTCTATAACCTCTGCTTATACTTGTCTCCTATTTAAAAGATACTCAAGAATTTCAAAAACAGAGCACTTAAAAGAAACATTGAACTACTAAATTTTTTGATGTTTCCATCCCTTTGCCCTCATTACACAGTTCAATATTTTAGTATTACTCAAAGGAATGTCACAATTCAGACCAGGCCTTGGAAGTAAACAAGCTCATATAATTTAATTGCTGAGAGCCCCTGTGATTCAGTAACTCTAAAACTAACTTCTTTGCCTCTGGCAAAAGAACAAAATCTTGCCCTTTTGCAAGTCTTTCTTTTTATGAGCACTTCAAGGAGTAAAACTGTGCGGCTACCCTGTTCATCTACCACCAGAAAAAGATTTGACTGTATAAGATCCTGAAAGGGGTTTAGCAATTTTAGTGAGTCTGGAGGTGAACAGTTTTCTATTTCTTATTTGTTGAAAAACCATCATTTGATCTCATGCTTTCAAATGTGATCAACTCCTCGTCTGTTAGGTTTTCTTCCAGAGGTGATAATTCTTCAGTGATACAGCAGAAAATGGCAGATCATCCAGAATACAGATGACTTACCATTAGTTAAGGAATCTTGGATGGCAATTTAGACTATCTCCCCCTCATTTTGGAGAAGAAGCTGAGCCCCCACCGTCATCCTCATCACTCCTCACCTGGACCTTTGCAAAGGCTTGCTGACTGATCTTCCTGCCTTAAAACTCTCATCTCTCTAGTTCATCTTCCATCAAGCTGTCAAATTTTCTAAAGTACAGGTCTGACCATGTCCTGTTATCATGTCCTGTCCCTCCACTTCCCTCTCTCAATAAATAAATTATCTCCAGAATAAAACTTAACCTCCTGTTTGATTTTTAGCTTGGGATCCCTTTCGGAAGGTGAATGGTGGATTCTTTCGATGACTATTTTGCCCTCTGGATCTAGCTCTTCTGGGCAGTTTTCTTTGATGATTTCCTGGAAGATGTTGTCCAGACTCTTTTTTTTCATAGTGGCTTTCTGGCAGGTCAATAATTCTTAAATTTTCTCCCCTGATCTATTTTCCTGGTCAGTTGTTTTTCCAATTAGATATTTTACATTTTCTTCTATCTTTTCATTCTTCAGATTTTGTTTGACTGATTCTTACTGTCTCATTGAGTCATTAGTTTCTACTTGCCCAGTTCTAATCTTTATCCAGTTGTTTTCTTCCATTAACTTTTGTATCTCCTTTTCCATCTGTCCAATTTTTCCTTTTAAGGAGTTATTTTCTTCAGTTAATTTTTGCACTTCCTTTTCCATTTGTCCAATTTTCCTTTTCAAAGAGATGTTCTCATTAGTGAATCCTTTTTTTATACTTTTAAAATGATTGGCCAGTTTTTTTCCTATTTCCTTCTTCAGCTGTCCCAGGAGAGCTGTTAGTGCATATGAGCAGTTCATAGCACCTTCTGAAATTTCAGATGGAAGTACAGTCTCACCACTGACCTCTTTGGTATTTGTGTTTTAGTCTTTGTCCCCATAGAAAGATTCTATGTTTTTTTTGTCCTTCTTTTGATTTTTCTTGTTCATGATGATGCCTGCATGTTGCGACTTCTGGTTCTTTCAGTTAGAAGCTGCAGAACTTGTGTGTAAAAGCTAAGAGTGAGGTTAGCTTGTAAAGTGTGGGGGAGGGATGGTCTGGTCATCAGAGATCTCCTCAGCTGAACTGAGGCAAAGGCAAGCTCAGGGGATGGTGATCACAGCTGCCCTATTATCTTCCATTTCCCCTGGAGTGCTGGGGCACACCTAGATCCTAGTGTGAGTTTCCACCCCTCCTGGGGCCCCTTTTCCTTCCAATTTGTCTCTGCCACAGTAGGAAGAATCCCCCTTAGCTATTTTCCTAGCCTCAGGTGTTATAAGACTATTTTCCCCCTCTGCTGTTTCCACTGATCAAGGATTTTTTCTGGGGAAATATTTTATAGTTCTTTCAAGGTCATCAAGTGGGAAGGAGAGAGCGTTTACTGATCACTCTGCCATCCTGGCTCCCAGAAGTTCAAGTAGGTGATTTGCAGACATTTAATCTGCTGGCTGAAAGTCTCAGGAGCTGTATTGTCACTCACTTGGCTCTGCTGGTCTCTCACCCTGGGCTGCCAGTCTGCCAAGTTCTGTCTGCTGCTGTCTCAGGTTTCCCTGGGGCCCTCCTGCTCTGCTGCACTGGACTTGCTGTGCTGTGCGCTGTGGGTTCACCCCTGTGGAACAGATCCTTCCCATGGACCTCCCAGTCTGTCCTGGGCTGTGGCTGTGAATCTGCCATAGTCTGTCTCCTATTGGATTCTCCACCTCCAAAATTTGGTCAGATTCTCTTTTTAGAGGTATCTGAAGGAGTTTGTCTAAGAGCTTAGGTAAGTAGTGGCTCTCACTCAGCCATCTTGGCTCCACCCCTCTGATTTTTTAAAGCCAGCTAGTTGGTGCAGTGGATAGATTGCTGGGCCTGAGTTCAAATCCAGTCTAAAATATATACTAGCTGTGTGACCCTTGCGCAAGTCACTTAGCATCTGTTTGCCTTAGTTTTCTCCTATGTAAAATGGGGATAATAATAGCACCTACCTCTTTGGGTTGTTGTGAGAATCAAATAAGATAATATCTGTACTTTGCAAATCTTGAAGCACCATATAAATGCTGGTTACTGTTATATTTATTACTGTTTAATTCAGTATGTTGTAGTATTTATGAAAAGTTTCATGGAAGTAGAAAGGAGGTTATATTGCCTGATAATTTCTTGAACTTCAGTATTTATTCATAACTGATCTCCATTTTCAAAGACATAGGGAAAATGAAGTACAGAGTTGAACTCTCATAAAGGTCAAGCCAATAAAAATAAATAAAACCCTTTTTCTAATGAAGAAAATGGACCCTTGGAGAAAGAAAGGAAGAGGTATTTCCCCCCTCTTTGGACCTCTTCAGTTATCTGATGGATGAAGAAAGCAAATGAGAAGTCTTGAAAGGAGTCTAATTTGATCTGGCTTATTTCAGAGACCACTGTGGGCTTCAGAAACATGAATATCCATGACAACCCATATAGAACTGAGCAGAATATACTTTATAGCATTATGCCAAACTCACATGTGTGTGTGCATATGTGTGCATGTGTGGTTATATTTATCACTGACATTTACATAATGTGTGCAGGCTTGCAAAATATTCCGCATATATTATTTAAATTGAGTCTTTAATCTATGTGGTATTGAAATCCTCAATTTACAGATGATGATACTGAGGATCAAATAGGTCACACCCCTATAGGTCAAACCATTGTTTGAAGTGGGACTTGAACTCAGATGTTACTGATTACAAGTTCAGTGCTCCATGTACTAAACCATGCTGCCTCTCTTGTATCCAGCTATTTCCATTTTTTGTCTTTGGTGCCACATTGAAATAGCTGGGTAACAACAGTGCACAGTGTTAAGACCTGGAGTCAGGAAGGTGTAAGTTAAAATCCTGCCTCAGACACTTACTTAACTGTGTGACCTTGGGTAAGACAATTAACTTCTCTGTGCCTCAGTTTCCTTATTATAAAATGAGGGTAGTGAAAGCACTTATCTCATAGAATTGTGTGCTAAAATGAACATGGTGCTTTGCAAACCTTAAAGGTGGCACTCGAAAAAATGTCAATTATTATGATTGTGGCATTTGACATACTTTGTTTCTAATGTGTATCCCCATGAACAAAGTGAAATAAAGATTTGAAAAATTATGTAGTGAGTTTCATCAGTACAAATAGACAGATGATATAAGTAATTTGAGTTTTCTAGGTCAGTTACTTCTTAAGAACTTGAATTGCTCACTCAATTTTCTATCTCAGTGTACTTTTGCAGAGGTAATGAGAAATTGCATTTCCAAATTTGGTCGCTGTTTTTTCAGCTTTTTGTGAAATGTCAATCGGACTTATTGGATATTTTGGAAGGAGCCATATTTTATCAGGGAAGGTATTCCTTTCTCTGATATATGTTGTAACTTCTCTATATATTTTCCTTCTGTGAGATTTTTGCTTGGGTTTTCCCATGAATTCTCCATAGAAAATGCCTTCTTATTATTCTTTTCATAACTTGGGAGTATTAAAGTAGCATTCAGGCTTTTTTTTTCTCTTGTTCTTACTTACCTTCAAGTCTAGCCTCCATCTCTAGAAGACATAACTGGATATAAATAAGACTATATCTTTATGTCTATGTATTGTTTTCAGAACTTACAGAGGGAGGGATAAATTAACAGAGGAACAGACTGGTTTAATGGGCTGCTTTAGCTGCATTTCGCACTACGCAACATAATAACCATGTGTTATTCATCCACTTTACTTTTCCAGTTTGGATGGTTAGACAATTTTTTAAAAAAATGCATCTGGATTTCATTGAGGTTTTGTAGTATTCTGGGACTTGACACATTTTATACATTGTCATCAGTGATCAAATGAGATCATACTTATAAAATGTTGAGCATAGTACGTGACACATTGGAAGCACTATATAAAATGTTAGCTATTATTTGTTATTGTTGTTGATATTATCCACAAATAGGAGTATTTGGAAAAACTTAACAACAGTAGGGAATCCTTTGTGCAGGAGACCTTTTAGTATGGGGAGTTAGACCAATAATATGAAAATTAATTGAATATGTCTAAAAGTTGAGTATATAAATAACATTAAAAGCTCTGATAGTGTTTTGAAATATGCACAGTTTTACATTTCCATTTCATATGCTTTCATTTCAGCGGAAAGAGACATCAGTGTGTACTGTGGAGTGCAGGCCATTACAATGAAGATTAATTTTTGCACAGTCCTTTTTTCGGGTTATTCTGAAACAGATTTGGCACTGAATGGAAAGCATGGGGATTCTCACTGCAGAGGGTTTGTAAACAACAATAGCTTTCCAGCAGTGGTCATTTTCATCATCAACCTCAGCACCTTGGAGGGCTGTGGAAACAGTCTAATGGTAAGATTTGTCTAAAATTATGTCATGTCCAGAGCTCAAGCTTACTCCCTCTATTTTTGTTTAAAGGGAATAAGAAGCTCCATCTGTTTTACAGAAAAAGTTCCCATACAATTAAACAAATCATTTCCCTTTGCCCATTTTAGGCCTTCTTCCCAAACACATAATCTCTGGTTGCACTAGTTAATAAACTATGGTATATACAATTTGGCACAAACAGATTTGGTTATATTACCTGAGGACATATTTATTTGCCTGGTGTCAGACAGAACCACACCATCTTTCTTTATCATCTAGCAGTAAATCGTTCTTAACCTGTTGATCTGACAGTCTGTCACACAGACAAAATTTATTGCCTCAGTTTCTTCATTTCTGAAATGCCCTGGAAAAGGAAATGGTAACCCATTGTAAACCATTACCATGGTAACCATGGTAAACCATTCCAATAACTTTGCTGAGAAAACTCCAAATGAGGTCATGAAGAGTCAGACACAACTAAAATGACATGATCAGAAGGATGGCATCACCTTTAAGAGAAATAAATTTAGGAAGGGGGAGTGGCTTGATGGGGCAAAAATTCTGTGTTGAAAATGTTGATTTTAGGTGTCTTCAGGACATCTAGTTTGAATGTACAATAGACAGTTGTAAATGCATAATGGAAGATACACACATCTGGAAATCAGTTACATAGAGATGAAAACTGAACTAATGGCAACTGATGAGAAAGTACATAGAGAGAAGAGGGCAGGGTAGAGTTTTGGAGTGAACTTCAAATTGTTTTATTATTTGGATTCTAAAAGAGACTGAGCAGGAGCAGTGAGAAATGTAGGAGTAGACCTGAGAGAAAAAAGTGTCACAAAACACCAGAAAAGAAAGTATATAAGAAAAGAGGGAGGGCAATGGTGTCAAATGCTTCAGAAAGGTAAAGCAGGATTACAAATTACAAAGTTGTCAAGTAGGTGAAATTAAGGCAACAATGAGTGTAGACTGTGTTCATTATATTTTTATCCCTAGCTGTATCCCTTGGCTGTGAAAAAGAAAAGAGATGTGGAAAAATAACTTGAGGGGAGGGTCTAGACAAACTTTATATTTTTTTAAGATGGAGGGAGATGTGGACATTTATATAGGCAGTAGTAAAGGAATCAACAAGTAAGGAGAGATAGAAGATTAGCGACAGAAAGTGATTTAAGGATAACCTGCTAGAGAAGGTGGGAGGGAATGGGATTAGGGATGTATGGAGAAGCATTAGTTTTGGAGAATAAAAGACTCATTTGATAGTAGAGTAAAGGAGGGATGTATGAGATATTCAGGGAGGACTAACCCCTCAGATGTGAAGGCTTACTGGATTCTTTTCAGGGCTGCTCATCCACCTTTGGCATCCACCTCTCACCCAACTCTCACCTGTGACTCCAAGAAGTTGTAGCAGGCACAGTGGTCACACTACATAAAACCATCTTGAAAGACAGGTTAAGCCAATGGGCCACAAACCCCTTGGTGAGTTAGCGAGGTATCTGCCCCAAGTGTGTGAAGACCTCTGCAGGCAGAATGGACAGATGAGAAAAATTTATTCCAACAGCCATAAAGGAGGCTGAATCAGTTGCTGTGGAGCTTGATCAGACATGGAAGGTACTCAGGTCATCCATTTCATCCTGGGCCATTGCCAGTTGTTCTGGCTTCTGTCATGCCACTGGACTTTGATGACTCTGGAAAAGAGAGTGAGGTTGACAACTTGGTACAACTTAGCCTTACTTCAACTCATGCAGATGTCAAGACACCACCCCTTAATGTCATTAGTCCTCTTCAAAAACAGAAACCTACAAATAACAAAAGAAGAGAGAAATAGGAATATGTCAAGGGATTTTGAGATGTAGAAAAGGGAAGTGAGGGAGCTCATGGTGAATAGTCACTATTTTCTCAGTAAAGTAAGAAGGGAGATCCTTCTGAGGTAGAATGGGTACCTTGAAGGCATAAGAGAAGGTTTAGAGCAGTCTCTGGTTCTACATGAAGGGCATATCCCAAGTAGTGGGGTAGAGAATCAATTAGAAAAGAGTAAAAGGAAAGCAGTGAAGAGCAGGAAAAATTGCTTTTCCTTAGTACAGGACCTGGCACATAACGTTTATTAATTTTTTCTGATTTTTTCAAAAAGTTGTCTAATAGTAATTTCTGTTCTAAGGAACAGAATTCTGTCTACATAGACAAAATTAAATAGAGAACCAAACCCTTACTACCCAATCAGTATAAACATCTGGTCTGGGTAATGTAGCATTCCAACATTTTTCATCTATACCAGGATTCCAGCCTAAGTCCCCTTCCCCTAATTAGATAGATAATTTTTCATTTTTGACTATAATATATACTGAATGTATTCAATTCTGTTTGCATTCAGTTTTGTTGCTCAAAGAGGAACCTAGCCATTAATCTTAAATTAAATATGGTTGAGTGGTATGTTCTGTTCTTGACATATTACAGATTGCAGAACATTGTAGCTTAACCCAGGGAGAGATCCTGGATGTCCAAGAAGATAGTTCTGGAGAAAACTTCTGAGCTTAATTTTTTTTCATGTTATATTTTTTTTTGGTAATATAGCCTCTGTCACCATCTCCTTTTTTGTGGAGCCTGTTTTGTATAAAATTTCATTAAAATAACAAACACATTATTATGGGTAGAATGAATGATGTATATAAAACTAGGTGGGTATTACCTTTGAGTCATTAAAATATTTATTATTCTAACAGGTTTCTTCAGTTCCAGGAGTCAGTGCTTATGGAAATGTAACAACAGTACAAATAGGAAATATTTCAGGATATATTGATACCCCAGATCCCCCAACAATCATTAGTTATCTGCCTGGGCTTTTATACAAATTCAGTTGTAGCTACCCTTTGGAATACTTGGTCAACAATACTCAACTTGCTTCGTAAGTATTCTCATTCATGTATCTATTCATTCTACAAATATTGAGTGTCTACTATGCAAGGAACTAGGCAAAGTTATGTGTTTTGGATTACTTTTATCCCAACATCTTTAAGTTAGTCATTTCATAGGCAACATAAGCTGCCAGTTTTCTAAACATGTGAGAAATATTTATGAGAAAACATCTGGAAAATGATGCAGAAATTGTAGTATAGTAGTAGAAAAGGCACCAGTTTTAAAGTCATGGGGCCCAGGTTTGAAATTCAGCTCTGCTCCTCACCACTTGTGTGACTTTAACCAAGTGACTTAACTTTTTCATCTTTCAAATGAGTGGGGTTGAATATGATGATTTAGTTTATTTCATTTGGTCTATTTGTTACAAGGTTTTTTTTTTTAATCCTCACACCTAGAGTGGGAAGGAGAAGTAGACTATCAATAAGGGTTCCCCCCCTGCCAAAAAAAAGAAGAAAAAAGGAAGAGAAAGAAAGAAGATAGAGTCTTTGAGTCATTTTTAGAAGTGTACTGAAGAGAAGAGAAGAGAAGCCAAAAGAAAACACAGACAAGCAAGACAGCTTTGAAAGTTACATGTTGGATTTATTTTATGTGGAAAGAAAGAGCAAACGTCTTAGATTCACTATTCAATTAATATTCGACATATTGAATTTTCAATATTCAATATAGTTCTATGTCAAATCATCTTTTTCTTTTCTACTTTGTACATTGAAATGCTCATTTTATTTGATGTTAAATTCATAATTGAAAAATAATTAACAAAATGAGGGAGTTATTCTATGATCTCTAGGATCTCCTCTAACTGTAAAACTTTCGGAAACTCATATACTTTTCTGACCATATACTTTTCTGAAAGACTTTATGACATGATATAGACAGTTAATGTTTAGTGATGAATGACTAGGAAAATGACCTATGGACTCTACCTCAATATACGAAAACAAATAATTGATGCCATTGGGATAATAAATGCCTACCTGAAAACGAAACTGGGTGATAAAAAGTGAAAAGGCAAAGGATGACTGGACAAGGAACAGAATAATGAAGGCAACTAAAAAAAAAAAAAGGAAAGCGTTGATTAACCAAACAATAAACATTTGTTTAGCACTTACCACGCCCAGGCCCTGTGCTAAGTGCTGGGAATATAGAATATACAAAAATTTGGGAAAGAAAAAAAACACTCCACAATTATAAAACCACTCTAATGTTGAGTAATTGAAGGTAAACTTATTTTTTTGTGGAATATAATAGTGGCTGCAGTTAGCAGATTTAAATTCCCGTGAAATGCAATCTGTACATGTGGGAAGACTCAGACATGAAGTGCAATTAGGAACATTTTCCAGGAATTAACATATCATAAAAATCAAATTTCTTGTTATGTCTCTAATTCCTTTCTAATTATTTACCTTTTCAGGGATTTAAACAGTATATACCAGTCCTGGTCTTCTGAGAATCTGTTAGATTTCCTCGGAGTTTTATTTCCTTCAATGTAAAATGCATGTCTAGCCCAAAGTTGAAATATAAAAACCTTCTGAATCCTTCACTTTTTCCAAATTGATTCTAGGTCCTCAGCTGCTATATCTGTACGGGAGAACAATGGTACATTTGTCAGTACTTTGAATTTGCTTCTTTATAACGTAAGTGTGATGGTTGAAAGAAACTGTCCTTCCCAAACTCACTTAGGTCTTTTTAATTGGGATAGGTCATTTACAAAGAAGTCATACATATTCATGTATATGCAATTAGAGAAGTGTATTTGTAATATATGTATACTGTATGCATTATATATATGCATATCACAAACACAATTATCTGATAATCTTTTGGTGATATGTCTATTATCACTTGCATGTGTCTCAGAGATAAAGATGTGCTGAAAGGTCCAGTTTCTTACAAGGTATTGATTCTTTATAAATTGGATTCTGTATATTTATTATAGAGAGGCAGGGCTGCAAAGTGGACAGAGGACTGACTTTAGAGTAATGAACACTTTAGTTCAGATCCTGCTCCTGACATATACTATCTTTGTGACTATGACAAAGTCACAACTCTTTAGTATTCCTGGCAGTTCTCCAAGACTTTGTTAGACTAGTTGTCTATATATATTAATAGAGGGAGTTTCCACAGTGTGCATTCCGCATACCAAAGAAATCACAGTTCTGCCTCTCCAATTCTCAGGATTAAAAAAATGCATATATATATATATATATATATATATATATATATGAACTGTAGATTATGTCAATTTGTCATTCTAGCTACATGATAATGTGTGTGCATACATTTCCATATACAGTAGGGGTCAAAGTTATATAAATGTTATATTTAAGAAGAAAAATATAGGAAAACATAAATAATATTTCTCTGGCAAGTATGTTTAGGTTGAATGTGTTAATATTTTCAGCATGGGTCTTTGGTTGCACACAATTATTTCATATCTGAAATGCTTTGGATCGAAAATAGAGCATTGTCTAAACTTTTGTCATGTAAATATAGACAGTGGCAGCAAAATGTGAAAAATACATGGATTTCTATTTATAACAGCAGCATTAATCCTCAAAATGATATTTTCATGTTGATTAAAATTTTTTATTCATACATTTTAAATACCTGATTTAAATGTCAATTTTTCAATCTATCAAACAACATTTTTGTAAATTATGAATCTGATTTTTACATTATTATTCATGTCATCATGGCACTGAGTTATAATTCATGCAATTGATTCAAAAGTCAGTGCTTTATACTTTGAATATAATGAGCTATAAATATTGTGGTAGGACATTTTCCAAAGGCATTTAAAAAAATCATGTTTATAAGTTTGTAG
This sequence comes from Bettongia penicillata ogilbyi, assembly GCA_023548195.1. Classification (NCBI taxonomy): domain Eukaryota; kingdom Metazoa; phylum Chordata; class Mammalia; order Diprotodontia; family Potoroidae; genus Bettongia; species Bettongia penicillata. The sequence goes on along the minus strand of JAJHZJ010000020.1, from coordinate 2,296,806 downwards.
TCAGACACCACAGAGTTCTAAAAAACAAATTAAAATGTGTTGGAATGAAGATTGCATTTCCATCATTTTAAAAACTTTCTTCTAAAAGGAGATGCTGCCAAGTTACTTAGTACTACAATAACTGAATACTCAGCAAATACATCCTAATACCAGTCACTGAATAAAGCCAGAAATTGAACATTGTTATGAGGACTAACTCAATAACTCTATAGTTCTCAACTGAAATGTTTCTACCATTTGATTTATATTTGCATGCTATTTGGGGCAGAATTTCAGGTGGCTCAAGTATCTTTGATTTAAGTAATGTTGGGTATCATGAGTTTCGACAAAAGGGAGAGCTCTGGATTTTAGAAAAGCACCAAGTAACCTCTGTGTATCCAGCCTCCTGAACTGTACTTCTGCTGGAGTAGGGAATCAGATTGAAAAAGTATAGATATGATGACAGTTTTGGTTACTACCATTTTATGTAATTGTTAGTACTGTTCCTCACATAAAATGATACATTGAATAGCTTCTGAGATTATAAGTAAGATAATATAAAACCCCATATTTTAGGCTGAATTTCAATGCTCTATATAAAACTTACAATCAAGGACCATTTAGAGTGGGATAGAAAATAGTAACTAAAGCAAGTCTTACCAAAATAAAGCATAAAATAGCTTGAAAAGTGTTAGAAATTATGTTAAAAATTTAAATCAATCTGATTAGATATTAAACAAGTTTTTCAAACTGAGATTTTGTTTTGGGTTTGGCTCATTTTATATCACCAAATTTGCAATTTATTTCATTTGGAAAAATAGCTAACTAAATTTATTATACAAGAGTAATGTTATAGAATCTAACTTTTATTAATTGTATTTGAGGCATAAAAGTTTAGTTGTAATAATTTTAATTGTGCAAATAGACAGCAAGGAATTACTTGGTAGCTAAGTTCTAGGAATTGCCAAAGATAAAGTTAAATGACTTGCAAAGGATCACATGTTCAGTAAGGGTCAGAGTCAGGATCTGAATCCAGGTCTTCCTGACTTTAAGTCCAACATGCTATTCATTATGCCATCCTAGTCTCTATTTCAATAATATATTAATAAGCTATTAGAAATTTTATGAAAGAGAAGAGGGGAGAGAGAGAGAGAGAGAGAGAGAGAGAGAGAGAGAGAGAGAGAGAGAGAGAGAGAGAGAAAGAGAGAGAGAGAGCTAGCGAGCTATGGAATCAGGAAGACCTGAGTTCGTCCCATCTTTGACATATATTAGTTGTGTGACCTGTGCAAAATGACTTCAGTTCTAAGTACTCCAGGTAAGTCTCTGAATTACAGATGAGTTGCTGATTAACATCACTGGAAGGATCCTTTAGAATGAAAAAGTCACAAGTCCAATTTAAAAAAAAAAAGGAAATGTTTCCCCTTTGGGTTTGTTTCTTTTAAGCATCTGGGGCCATACCATTCTCTTTCTGTATGGTGATGAGGAAAGGGGTATATTTGCTTTGCCTAGGGATCATCTTCATTTCTATGTAGTAAGACTGAGAGATTTGTCTAGCTTAATTGTAGTTCCATCAAACAATACTTTTCTTTTGTGTCTGTGTGTTTTCCCTCTCTGTGAAATTCTTATGGAATGGATAAAGTTTTTATGTCATTCATGTGGTTAGCAAGTCTGCTCTCCCATGAAAGGGCAAGCAAGAATGCCTTTGGTTACCTTTAAGACAGTCTAGGCCCACCATTTTCCCTCTTCACCATATATACATCTCTTCACAAAGTTGAAAATCAAGCTCAGGGTCAGGTATTTGCTCAGGTTCACTTTGTCTCTTTATTAGGCTAATTACTATTTTGAATATTCCTAATAAATAGAATGTTCCTCAAAAGTGACAGCAGCCTTCAAAAAGACAGCTTAGTACTCAGAAAGGAACAAAACAAACAAACTACAAATGGACAATAGCAGAAGATTTAAATTTTTGGATTTGGTGCCATCATCCCTCATCATGGTACCATTATCACTACTGTTCTACATGTTTCACTTGATTTTACTATGATATTATTAATTATTATTATTATTTTAACCAACAGGATTCAACCTACAGCCAGCAACTGATTGTTCCTAGTGCAGGACTACCTTTGAAAACCAAAATATTTGCAGCAGTACGAGCTACCAATCTGGATGGCAGGTATTGTTATACTCTCTTTCTTCGATTTGTTAAAAAAATGTAATTTAGTTACTCAGAAGCCTCATGAATTATGAAGTTAGTCCATTCATTTTTTAATTTCTATTTATAAAATACTCTTGGTGCTCTATCCCTCTGGCTGCATAAACAAAAGGAAACATTAAGTTATACTTGAGTGAAGGGGTTAGCCTCTATATGCCCTCCAGTACCACTGTTTAACAAACAAGAATTCTCCTAGGGTATTCTTGGGTCAACAAAATAAGACACAAGTTAAAAAAAGTTCTCAGAAAAATTATAATGGCTGGAAACTGATTGACTTAGTTAAAACAGCAAGGGAAGGAACAGAATAAACACATATTAGGCATCTATTATGTACTTAATAAATAGTATGTCATTTAATCCTCACAACAGTGAGGAAACTGAGGTGGGCAGAAGTCATGACTTGTTCAGTCGCACCTATTTAAGTGTTTGAGGCTGAATGTGATCCAGTCAGATCTTTCTGACTTTCAGGCAGGGCTTTATCTGCTGTACCATCTAACCACCAAAGGGAATCCAGAAGGTGAACCCCTTTTCTCAGAAATGTATTTTGATAAACAAATATCAAGTGGTTAGAATGCAAAGTTACTTTAGACTTAGAAATGCCATTCAAATGGGAAAGGGTCCCACATGTACAAAAATATTTATAGCAGCACTCTTTGTGTTAGCCAAAAACTGGAAGTCAAGGGGATGCCCATCAATTGTGGAATGGCTGAATAAATTGTGGTATATGAATGTAATGGAATACTATTGCGCCATAAGAAAGGATGAACAAGAAGACTTCAGGGAGGCCTGGAAGGACTTATATGATCTGATGCTGAGCAAAAGGAGCAGAACCAGGAGAACTTTGTGCAAAGCAATGACTACAGTGTGCAAGAGTTTTTACTGGTAGACTTGGAACTTCCTAGTAATGCAAGAACTTACTAAAAAAAAAAATCCCCAATGGTGGTTTTCTAAGGCAAAATGTCTTCCACACTCAGAGAAAGAAATATGGAAGTCATTTGTAGAATGTAGCAGATCCTGTTTGTGTGTGGGGGGGTTTTAGTGTATTATGTTTTGATTTGTTATATGATTTTTTCCACTTATTGTAGTGTGGCTACATAGTATGACTATAGTGAAAACATACTCAACAGGAAAGTATATGTAGAACCTATACAGAATTTTATGCTGTCATGGGGAGGGAGGGGGGCAATGGGGGGAGAATGAAGGGGGGATAAAATCTTAATTTTAAGGAAGTGATTGTAGAACATTTTAAAAAAAAGCTAATCAAAGAATTTTTGAGCTAGAAGGGGCATGAGAAATCCATAAATCAACAGTCAACAAACCTTTTTTAAGTACTTTTGAATGTCTCATGCACTGTTTTATGTCCCAAGGATACAATTATTTAGAAAAATGAAATAATCCCTGCTCTTAAGATCATGTAGTTCAATCTCCTCATTTTACAGATGAGGGAACTTACAGCCCAGAAAGTTTAAATGATTTGCTGAAGGTCATATTGATAGAGATAGGAACTCTGATTCCTAATCCAGCAGTTGCCATAACCTTGCTAACCTAAAAGAAGCTCTAACTGCGGAAATTCTAGGCAGCCTAAATGACAAATTCCAACTAACTGTTGGGGAGATGGTCACAAATAAGCGAGCCTTCCAGGCCCTACCAGGAAACCCTAAGGCCCAGATTCCTGACTTAGACCTAGAGACTAAGTAATCTTGGTCAGGATGGAAATATGAGTACCTTCTTGCCCTATCTAGTCACTCATCTCTCTTAAAAACTGCTTCAGAAAGGTTAATCTTAACTGACTTCCTGAAATCCTCTAGTGCTTTTGCTCTGAGCCCTGTGCTCTGCTTCTATATACTCCTGGGCACTTAATAAATGTCTAGTGATGGTGGTGGTGATGATAGTGACGAAGACTTTGGCTCTATGCCTCTTCTCTGGCCCAGAATCACCCCAATGAAGAGCACCCAACGAAGAAGTTTGCCTCTTTGGAGCAGAGATGACAGCAGGAGAGCTGAGCTATTTGTCAGCATTTGTTCTGGGTCCCTCATTTCTCACAATTTTTAGTCCTGGAGCACAATTGCCAATTCATGTAGCATGGTCATCTGTTCAAAATCTTAAACACTTAGAGAAGCCATCACCACCAATTGTGATAGTAATGACATCAAGAAATAAAATTAGTTGTGTCTGATAGGACCTTAGATATTTAAGAACCTACCAAGGGAGCAATATATAGACTTTTTCTAAAATTCATAATTTTTCTCATTTATTTTCTCTAGATTCTCTATATTTCTCTCCCTCCCTCCTACTTTCTTAAAAAGAAAAAAGAAAAACAAACCTCTTGTAACAAATATGCACTGTCAATCAAAACAAATTCCTGCTTTGTCCAGGTCAAAAATGTTTTTCTCATGTATTTAATAGAAGTGTATGTGCAGAACCTATATAAAACTGTATGTCATCTCAGGGAGGGAGTGGGGAAAAGATGGGGAAGGAGGGGAAGAAATTCAAGATATTTAAGTGATTGTAGAACAGTGAAAACAAATAAAATAATTTACTAAAAAAATAAAAATAAAAATGTTTTTCTCATTCTGAAAAAAAATGTCATTCAATTACTGTTAAAAGAGGTGAAATTGAGAGACTGCAGAGGTGATCCAGGTGTGACCTCCCTTTCTTCTCCTTTTCCTCTCTTCCCAGCATTTCTACTTTCTGAATGAAAATATTTACCAAGTTTAATACTTCAGATATTTGTAACTTCACTGTAGGTATTTCCTACATTGACGTAAACTCTAACATTGATACTCCATAGTGTGGATCGGTTTCATACGTTTCTCCACTTTTCCCCAACCTCTCTCCCAAACAAAGCAAAACAAAAACTATATCCCTCCTAGACATGAACCTCTTCAAACTTGTCTAGGTTGATCCTGTAATCACACACACCGCACCCACACACATGCAGACAGGTTTGTTGATAGCTAGGCTTCTGTTGTTCCATTGTTTCAGTTGTGCCCAACTCCTTGAGATTTCCTTAGCAGAGATACTGGAGTGATATGTCATTTCCTTCTCCAGTTCATTTTACAGATGAGGATATTGAGGCAAATAGAGTTAGGTGACTTACCCAGGGTCTACAGGTAAGAGTCTGAGGCCAGATTTGAACTCAGGAAGAGAGGTCCTCCTGATTTTAGGCCTAGCACTATATCCACAGTGCCATTTATTTAGGGTTAGGGTTAACTGGGTCTATACCTGAAGTCTTTCTAGCTTTGTTGGGACTTGCAATCATTAGGGCTCCCCTGACATAGGCTTCAAGATTCCAGGGAAATCCTATACCAAAAGAAGGTATCAAAGCAAGATTTCACTGGAGGCTAAAAATACTCTTCTTTAAAATGTCATCACAGTTTTTGGGATTTAAAAAAATTGTTCTTGATTTGTTTCCTTGATCATCTATATTTTTACTCATTAACAACACGACATAGAATTTTAGAGCATCAAAGGCTTCATAAGTAGCCTAGTTCAATTCTCTCTTTGAACAGGTAAGGAAAATAAGGCACCAAGGAGTGAATTGATTAGTCTCCCCAGATGGGGAAAAAGTGGCAGAGACGGATTTGAATCCAGATCTAGGGATCTTATTTCTCTGTCATACTGATTCTGAGTGTATTATGTGTAAGCATACCTAAGAGATCTTGTGGTTTTGATTCTAGACCACCACAATAAAGTGAATATTGCGATATAGAGAGTTACATAATTATTTTGGTTTTCCAGTGCATATAAAAGTTATATTTACACTATACTATAGTGTATTAAGTGTACAATAGTATTTTATCTTAAAATTTTATATACCTTAATTAAAATATAGTTTACTGCTAAAAATGCTAACTGTCATTTGAGTCTTCAGTGAGTTGTAATCTTTTTGCTGGTAAAGGATCTTGCCTTGATGTCGATGGTTACTGACTGATCAATGTGGTAGCTGCTAAAGGTTGAGGTGACTGGCAATTTCTTAAAATAAGACAACAATGAAATGAAATTTGCCTCATTGATTGACTCTTCTTTTCATATGAACACTTAGAGACCATTGTAGGATTATTAATTGGCCTAATTTCAATACTGTTGTGTCTCAGGAAAAGGGAGGTCAGAGGAGAGCGAGTGCTGGGCAGGGTGGAAGTCAGAACACACAAAAATTTTTTGATTAAGTTTGCCATGTTACATGGTCATGGTTTATGATGCTCCCAAATAATTACAATAGTAATATAAAATGATGCTGAGAGACTTGTTTGACCCCCGGTTGCCCCAATCTTCCACTTGTAAAAAACACAATATCTGTGAAGTGTGCTAAAATGAGGTACGTGATCCAGACCTGGGCCTAACACGACGTAATTGGGAACTCTTGTGAAGGATACAAGTACGCTCCCCAAAGCAATCAGGTGAGAGAGTGCTCTTCTTTCTTTGGCCAGGTGGTTCCTTCTTCCTCCCTCCAGTGCCTGTCAACCACCACTAACTTGTGGCTCATTTGAAATAGTTGTGTTGAAAAGCATAGGTCAAAATAAACGATGGCACATGAGCTCCTACTGAGTCTACTTGTGGAAGCCATCTTTTTCTATCCTCTCCTAATCTGTCCCCTCAGGCACCCATGACATTTGTTTCTGTGGTAGCATTGGCTCTGAAAGCAAGTCAAAAATGCTGGGGAAAGAAGTGGGAATGGAAATTCTTTGCTTCAGGGGCTCTTTGAGCTCTGTGTTCAGGAAATCTGAAAAGACAGATTTGGAGTGATAAAACCTGGGTTTGAGTTCTGACTCTGTTATTTGAGCAAGTTACTGAATCACTCTAAGCCTTGGTTTCTTTATTTGTAAATCAGGGAATAATAATGCATGTACTGTTGCCTAATTCACAGAGATGTTATGAGGGAAGTATGTTGTAAACCTTAAAATGGTATAGAAATATGAGTTACTATTATTGTCTTCAAATAGTAGTAAATAAATTCTCTCTATTAAAAACTGATCCAGGGGCTTTAGACAGCTATGGCTGACCTCATCCTTTCTTTATTCTATAGGTGGAATGTTTTGATGGATTATTGCTATACTACTCCATCTGGGAACCCAAATGATGATATACGATATGACCTATTCTTCAGGTAAGTGTTTCCTAAGGCTTCCATCTGTATCTAAAACCTAGCTGTGCTTGACTGAAGTAGGTAACCATTTTGCTACTTTTTTAAATAGGAGTTCAAATTTGGGTTTATACTGGCTATGTGAAATTACTAATCGACACTTGACTACTGGATAGGCCAAAGTCAAATGGAAGTCAGAATAAGTTTGGCCCACCAAAACTGCTGATTCATGATTAAGAGGAGAAAGGAAAATGTTAGAGAATGATAATGAAGTAATTGCCTTCCAGAGAAGGGAGAATTGCTAATTATGTGTTCTGTTAGGTTGTCATCATTGCCAAAGACAGTAGCTAGCTGACACAGTGGATAGAGCACTGGGCCTGAAGTCATGTTAGACCTGAGTTCAGATCCAGCCTCACTTAGTGACCTTGGTCAAGACACTTAATCACTGTCTGCCATAGTTTCCCCAACTGTAACATGGGGTTTATAATATCAACTACCTTTCTGGGGAGAGTAAAATTAGATAATATTTGTCAAGTGCTTTGCAGACCTTAAAGTGCTATATAAATACTAGCTATTGCTTTTAAAGAAAGAAGAAAAATTAAGGCAATGATTCAGATAACTTAGGGAAAAAAAAACTTTTTCATCTCATTTATCAAGGTACTTCACATGCAAGTCCCATTTGGCCTACTACCTCAATTTTCTCAGCCAATAACTTCACTATTAGTCTCCAGCAAATGGTGATGGATTATACAGTAATCCTCATTTTTTGTGTGTCATGGCCATAAAAATTCTCCATCTTCCCATCTAATGTTCAGTGCTTGGGATCAGACAACAGAACAGGACTCAAGCAAGGCTTCTGACTGAAAATGATAATTGACTCAAACTTGGAACATGAAATGCAGTTGGCTTGAATCACTATAGCTTTGGAATAGGAAGAGGCAACATGATGGGAAGCACAAAGCATCTGTTTTACTACTTCTAATGTGCTAGGTTGGTCCCCAGAAACTAGGTCAATGAAATTTAATGAACCCACATCTGCTCCCCTTAGACAAGAATTTCACAGGTTTATTGCCTTCTCCATTTGAGCTATGGGACCCCTCTGTTCTAAAGCCATGTATGCTGTCCAGACAATGTTTAGTCCTAGGGAATGGGGTAACTGGGGGGAATCTTGATTGAATTGAAAGAGGGTACATTCTTTTTTCTAACACTACTTGACTCATTACATTCTCCCACTCTTAACCCTGTGGAAAAATTACATAAAGTTTAAATAAATAAAGTTTAAGTTCATGACTAGCATCTCCCGAGAGGGATGAGGAGAAAGGCGCTTAATATATAATATGAATCAGGAAATAGGTTTTTATTTCAGACACAAACACTCACTTGTGCACATTGACAAAAAGATTTAAACCAGTATTCAGTAACAACTGATGTTATACTCTTTCAAGTAGTTGAAATTTAAAATACTTTAGAACATAAAAGTAATTTGTGGATTTGATGAATAGATATGGTTTCATTTTACCTTGGTTCTGTATCATCTCTGAAAAGTCCACATCTTTTGGCCAGTCAAATCAGGGATTAGATTCCTCCTATTGTCAGTGGTCATTTCCTATGATTCAGGGACTCCCCCTGCCATAAGTCAGCTCTGACCAGGGGACTAAAGATCCTCTGGATGAGTTGACGTCACAATGTCACTTCTAAGCATGAATGCCTCTGTCTCAAGGTTGATGTTTAGTTACTTATACTCAGGAAAAATAAAACATTAAATAGAGGAGGTGACTAGGACTTTTTAGCTACCATGTACTCACTGCTATGTGGCAGGCAGGGTAGAGAAAAGTAGTATGCTTCTTGGAAATGTTTTGTTGGAATCTCAGTTATGTGTGGCTACCTGGAGGACAGAAAGAAGAGAGAAACAGAGACAGAATCACTATTTTTTTTTAAGGGTCCACTGAGTCATTGGTTCTTCTTCCTTGATAGCCAACATGGAGATGACTTTGTCATTAGCAAAGCATCCAAGCCCTGAGTCACACATGACCAGCTGGAAGGGTGCAGGGCATTTGCCATCCCCACAGCACCTAAGCATTGAGCCAGCACACATGGTTTGTAGGAAGTAGGCAGGGCAGCTCTTCACATGCTTTGTTCAACCTCAAGTTACATGAAGAAAATTAACCATAACAAAGTCCTATGAAAATATGAATTAGCTATGATTATTGCTATGTAGCCAAGGCTCTTGTCTGATGCCTTGTTTTATGATTTTATTAAATATCCCTAATGTGGAAGAATGACTTAGACAGCTCTCAAAAACTGAATTCTTTTTGCTGTGGAAATTGATCTAAAGTGCAGTAATTTTGCACTTTACGTAAGAGAAAGTATAGTATAGTTGATATAATACTAGGCTTAGAAGCAGAAGAGTTAGGTTTATATCTTTGTTCTAACACTTTACTAGCTGTGTGACCCTGGGCCAGACATTTTACCTCTGTTCCTATTTCCTAATCTTAAAAAAATAAAATTGGAACAATAATACTTGTACTCCCTGATTCATAGGGTGGTTGTGATGAAAGCACATGGCAAACACTAACGTGCTCCAGAAATATCAGGCATTGTTATGCTCCACAGTCATGCCCCAGTTTTTGTGTTTCTTGAAATACAGCTGTGAAAAAGATCCACAGACAACTGTCATTGAAAATGGCAAGAGTCAGCAAGGCCGGTTTTCATTCGAGGTATTCCGTTTTGTGAAACACAAAAATCAGAAAATGTCCACGGTCTTCCTTCACTGCGTGACCAAACTGTGCAGAGCAGAGGATTGCCCTTTCCTCACTCCTGTAAGTGTTCACTGATTTCTAGTACTGCAACTTCAAACTAGCAACTAGAAGAAGGGTTTATTTCATGTCTGAACTAATTGGCCACACACACACACAAAAAGTTCTAGGCCTCAGTGTGCAGTAGTCTAAAGCAGTATCCCCTAGGATTCTCCTGTCTTCTGGTCATAGCCTCATGCTTTAGATGCAGAACAGATGATTTCTGGAGATTACATGAAGGGCTATTTACCCTTGAAATACAAACTCATTTCTCAGGAACCAAAGGTTAACTTCTTCCAATTGGCTCCCCCATGAGATTATAAATTCTTCAAAGGCAGGGCTCTGTTTTTTGCCTCTTTTTGTATCCCCAGTACTTCGCAAAATTCCTGGCACATGGTTAACTGCTTAATAAATGTTTGTTGATTAATTCATTGGTCTGGGGGGATAAAAAGAGGGTTAGTTTTGTTTGTGACGAATCATAGTGCAATAGATAGAGGATTGACCTCAAAGTCCTCTAAATCTGGACTCAAATCCTGCTTCTTCCACATTCTGGCTGTGTAATCCTGGTCAAATCACTTAATCTCCTAATCCTTTGTTATTTGTTTAGTCAATTTCAATTGTGTCTGATTTTGTGACCCCATTTGACGTTTCCTTGGCAGAGGTTCTAGTGTGGTTTGCAATTTCTTTTTCCAGCCTCAGTTTTCTAGGCAATTCTCTAAGACTTCCAGCCCTAGTTGGTAGAATGATTTCTTCCCCTAAGAGTTGCCTATAACCGAAATAACTGTTATTAACTGAATAACAGTTATTTCTCTTAACTCTATCTTCTTTTTTGTGAGGAGAAACACAACTTTGAATTTGTTTACTTGGGATAAAAACAACTCTTCTGAGGACAGTGTGATGGTGGTATAATTGTTCCAGGAGAAAGTGATGTTATTCTTTTGCTTCCATTGAGTTGGAGTGGGAGGAAATAGGCCCCAGGACAGTGGAGAGTGGAAGTCTTGGGACGGGACACTCACCTTAACTGTACACACATTGGCAGCAGAGGGCTTTTGACGGGAGACAAACCACAGCTCCCTTCACTCTACAAGAAAGGGGAAAAGTCCATTCACCACAAGCTAATGATGGTTCTCTCTGTAATTTCTAGCAGTCTTGCTTTAATACACCAATTTTTTCTATTTGGATTTGACAACTGTGTTGCAATGGAAAAAAACAAACAAACCAAAAGTCCTCCTGAATTTGTGCAGGTGCAGAAGAAAGTAAAACTACCTAGATTTGAATTCCCACTGTGTTCCCTACAAAATCTTAGGCAAAGCACTTCAATTTTCTGGTCCTCAAGTGAGGGAGGGAGATGACCATTAAGGTGTCCCTGCTAACTTTTTCTGGGATCATATATCTAAAACTAGGAGATACTTCCAAGGCAGCGTAGTCCAAGTCCTTCACCTTATAGATGAGGACACTGAAGCTCAGGGAGATGAACTGGCTAGTCTAACGACATACTTAGTAGTTATTCAACATTCATTTTTAATCTCTAACTATGTGCCAAAGTGCTGGGGACATAAAGAAAGGAACACCAACAAAAACCAACCAAACAAAAAAAGCAAGAAAGAATCTAGGCATTTTCACTGGCTATCCCTCATACCTGGAATTCTCTCTGTCTCCTGGATTCATTGACTTCTTTTCAAGAGCCCGCTAAACTCTTATCTTCCACAAGGATGCAAAGAAAGGCAAAAAAACAGTCCCTCTTCTCAGAGACCTCACAGTTTAATGGGGAGGGAGACAACATACAAACAGCTATGCACAAACAAAATTTAGCTAAGATAGACTGAACCAACAGCAGGAAGTAAAGCATTAAGGAAGATGAGGAAGACTTATAGAACAACATAGTAGACACTTTAACAAATGATTATTGACTGAATTCCCTCAAGTAGCTCACTTTTTAATAAGGAAGGCAACATGCAACAACTATGTACATGTAAGATATATACAGAGTAAGTGGAAGGCATTCTCAGAGGGAGGGCACTAGGAGTGGGGAGAAGGCCTGAAGAAGGTGAAATTTGGGCCAAGTCTTGAAGAAAGTTAGAATGCTGGGGAAATAAAGAAAAGCAAAAATAGAGTAAGTGCCTTTAAAGGGTTCTTATTCTAATCAGGGAGATAATATGCAAATAACTAGGCCCATGTAAGACATATTCATTTTAAATGGAAAATAATTTCTCAGGAAAATAATTTAAATGGAAATAATTTCTGGAATATGAGAGTTACCATGGAAGACCTTTCACTGAAAGAGACATTTAACTTGCCTCTTGAGGGATACCAGTGAAACCAGGAGCAAGGGATGATGGAGAGAATTCCAGTCATGTGGAACATCCAGTGAGAAGTCATGGAGTTGTGAGATGTTCAAGAGGCAGCAAGAAGGTTTGTGTAGCTGGAGAACAGAGTAAATGAAGGGGGGCAAGGTATAAAAAGATTACAAAGACCAAAAGGGGTTTAAATGTCAAACAGTATTTTATATGTTTAATCCTGGAGACAATAGGGAGCTATTGGAATTTATTAAGCAGAAAAAGTAACATGGTCAGATGTGCTTTTTAGGAAAATCACTTTGGCAGCTAAGTAGAAAATAATTGGAGTGAAGAGAGATTTGAGGCAGGGAGACTAACCATAAGGCTATTTTTATAGTTTAGGTGTCAGGTGATGAAGGCCTATACCAAGATGACACCATTGTGAGTGGAGAGAAGGGGAGTTATGCAAGAGATGTTATAAGGGTAAAAGTGACAAGACTTGGCAACCTATTGGGTTATATTGATTGAGTATAAATCAACAGCCTGGGTGCCACAAAGATTGGGAGCCTCAGTGACTTAGAGGATGGTGGTGCCCTTGGCAGGAGATTCAGAAGAATATAGAGTTTGAGGGGAAAAATGATGAGTTCTATTTTGGATACTTTGAGTTTGAGATGTCTATAAGACTTCCAGTTTGAGATATCTGAGAGGCATTAGTTGGTGATGTGAAACTAGAGATCCAGAAATAGTTTAAGACTGGATGTGTGTGTGTGTGTGTGTGTGTGTGTGTGTGTATGTATGTATGTATATGTGTATGTATACACAGATATATATAGAGAGAAAGACAGAGACGCACAGACAGACTTGGGAATCATCTTAATCATTGAATCCTTGGGTGCTGATGAGATCATTAAGTGATATATTATAGACAGAGAAGAGAAGTGGTTAGGAAAGAGCCATGAGGAACATTCATGGTTAGTTGCAGTGATCTAGATGAAATAAAGCAGACTGAGAAGGCAGGTCAGATAGGTAGGAAGGAAAATAGGAGTAGAAGATATTTGACAGTGTTAAAGATGGCAGAGAGGTCAATAAGAATGAGAATTGAGAAAAGGCCATTAGGTTTGGCAATTAAAAGTTTCCTTCAGTACCTTTGGAGAGAGCAGTTTCAATTCAATGACAAAACCAGAAGCCAGAAAGTTTAGATGAGAATGAGAGGACATGAAGTGGAATGACCTATTGTAGATGACATTCTGAAGGAGTTTAGTCACAAAAGTGAAGATATCTATATCTATGTCTGTATATACACATATACATACATACATACATACATATGTACATGCATATATCAGTGGCTAGTGAGGAAAGTCAAATCACTTTGAAGGTGTTTCTGTTTTTGTTTTAAGGATAGGTGTTTTTGAGGATTAGAGGCAGTATTTTAAACCAGGTTCCTGAACTCCAGAACCGGTGATTTTTCTTCTGTAAGTCAATGATGCTATCTGTGCTCTCAGTTATGTTAGAATGGATTAAGTGGAACATCCACATAACTTTGCCTTGGTACTTTGTAGGATTTTAGTGAATGGATTTATTCAAGGAGTGAGTAAAATAATTGTAGAAGAGTTTAATAAATAGAACTTTCATTCAGGAGAGCTATTGAGCTAGGTAAACTAATGAGGCAAAGCACAATTGGAATGGTGGGAAATGAGAAATGTGACCCAAGCCAGGGGAAGAAATACTGTAGCAAGGACATGCCAAGTAATCAAATGCACACAAATAAAATGAAATGTGTGGCTGTTAGTCTAGAGGACCCTGCTTTCCAAAATGGCCATAAAGAACCAGACTTGTTTCAGTGTGGAATTCCATTTGTTTTCATTCACACCTCAGATTTGCAGTCACAGAGAAAGAAGAGATTTGGAAAGAAGGACAACATGGAGCCCCCAGAGTACCTCAGGAAATGCTGTTGTTTCTGCTGGCCCCATCATTACCCGGAGTGGTAGGACAGCTCCTATTTTTTTCTTGTACTCACAGGAATCTCCAAAATGGAAACTTCTTTTGCTTCTCAGAAGAGCTCAGAGTCATTTCTAAGAAGAACTAATTAACTGAAAGATAAAATAAACCTCCAGGCTTCTCTAACCCTCTAATTGCACAGTGGTATTCTATTTACTTGATTTTCATATAAAGGGTAATAGTCTTACCACTGGGAGAGGGAAAAGAAGGAGGGGGAGGAAGAGAGACATACTCTATCTCCCCTTTTTCTATCCCACACGCTTATGAGTTGGAATGATACTTTACATTACTGGGGCAGGGTACAGGGAGGAACTCACAGTTTTTGTCTATTAGATAAAAGTAGAGGCCATATTTTGTTGTTGCTCAGTTGTGTCTGACTCTTCATGATCTCATTTTGGGATTTTCTTGGCATAGGTACTAAAATTATCTGCCATTTTCTTCTCTAGCTCATTTTACAGATGAGGAAACTGAGGCAAACAGGGTTAAGTGACTTGTGCAAGGTCAGACAGCTAGTAAGTTTCTAAGGATGGATTTGAACTTATGAAGATGAGTCTTCCTGATTCCAAGACCAGTGTGAGTTCCTCTGGGAGACCTAGCTGCCTCTAGGTCATGTGGAATAGTATAAAAATTATGAGACAGAGTCAGGAAGCTTGGCTGTACGATCTTGGGTGAATTATGTAAGGTTGGGTTGAAGCTTTCTCACTCATAAAAAAAAGATCTAGGATAAGATCATGTGATTGGGAGCAAGAAGAGACTTTGGGTATCACCAAATCCAACCCCCTAATTTCACTGATGTGGAAAATGAGGCCTAGAAAGGTCAAGTGACTTATCTAATCAGCTTATTTATAAGGAACTTTACACTATCATGTGCACAGTGAGTAGCAAAGCTAGGCTTCAAACTCACGTTCTGACTCCTGAGTCAATATAGTTCACTGACTTTCAAAGATGATCACAAAAGGCCCTTAGTGGTTCAAATCTGGCTCAGGGAGTATACCTGAATTATTACACTAGGTTTTTTTTTTTTAAATTCCTTAAATTTTTTTTCTATAATCATACTAGCCTTAGGATAAGTAAACTAATATAATATTTTAGTTAAGTTGCATCTTTACTCATGAAGAAAACCAAATTTCCCAGGAAAATCTAGCTAACTAAGACAAAAAAAGAAATGCTTTTGGGCTATCCACATAATTGCCTCAGTTTCTCATTTCACTTTTGTGCATTGGCATAGGCTTAAAATGCTGGTCATTCTCTGTTATCATGCTCTCATTTCAGTTTCTCATGACAGCTGCTTTTCAGCTGAAAATTTCCTTCAGCAGGAAGGTGGAATTTTTCATTTGTAAAGTTTGAAGGAACAAAGAAATCCTTTTAGTCCTCTATAATTTATGATGATGAGGGGAAAATGTGCTATTGTATATAGTAAAGGGCTCTTAGGTTCTTTCTCCAATAATGCAGCAATGTATTAACTATGAAATTTCAGACTCGGTGCAGACTCCCTGAGGATCACATGCTTTTGAGTGCTTTGAAAAATACTGGCTTGTAATTCGTGAAAAGCCCAATTCTTGTTTCTGTGCCTCTCTGCAAAATTGGTGCGTAGAATTACACAGGATGAAAAGTCAGCTTACATCGACAATATTTGGAATTGCTTTTGAGTGGGAACGATAGAAAATGTTTTTAATTTCTAGGAAGCACAGTCAGGATCAGCTTGGGGGAACTGAAAAGGAAAATATATAGATGGAACTGTGTGATCTATAGATAATACCAGTCCTTTCTATGTATGTGGGAATTATTCCTCTACTGTCCCACTGTGCTTAAGTGAAATGTCTCCATTTTATAGGGATCAAACAAAACTTAGGTATAACTAACTATAAAGCAGAGTTCCTTTTTAGGCCGTGGACTACCTTTGACATTCTGGTGAATCTTATACACACTTTCTCAGAATATTTTTAAATATCTGAAACAAAATTCATAAGGATTACAAAGGAAACCAATTACAATGACAATACAATTACAATTACAAATATAGTTATCAAAATATTTTTTGGAAAAAGCACAAAAAATTCACAGACCCCAGGTTAAGAACTCCTGCCTTAGATCTTTATGATCGTTGTTTTCATCTTTTGATTGCAAAGAGGACCATGGCATCAGAGAAACGATGACATCACTTGCACTTGACTTTGCTTTGAGTGAGGGAGGTCTGTGCAGGTCCCCAGCCTCACTTCTCCTCCAGAGTCATCTGAATCCAGTGACCAGATATTCATCAGGATGACTGGAGAAGGCCCAGGATGCAATGGGAGACCTTGGCCTTTTAGGCTAAGGCCTACTAAACTGGGAGCAAAAGAATAATTTCCAAATCAGATAATCAACGAGCTTTTATTAAAGAGTTCATTATTCATTCTGGGGCATATTTATAAAATTCTTGGATTGAAAAAGTACCAGATTCATATGTGAGATCATTATGAACATGACCGTTGAATAGCAAACTCCCTATGTTAACTAGTAGTCACCTCTGCTACAATCACTCAAGGGTTAAAAGAGAATTCTCATTTTTAGATAATTACTCAGGGACTACATAGATCTTTGCTTCTTGCTCATCATCAGTGAGGCTTTTATATAACAAGACATCAAAATGAAGGCAAAATCAACTCCCTAGTTAAGAAAGAATCACTGCATTGCTTAGTGAGTTATTTCACAATACAGGCAAATTACAGATACATAATATAATTGAAGAGTCCAATTTTGCTCAGGTTCCTGTACACATCAGCCTTCTTTTGGATCCCCTTTTTGCTTTACCCCAGATTCTAATTTTCAGGCCCCAGTCTTTGAGGAAAGTGTGCTTTTTGTACAATTGCCTAGAGGCAAGCATTGGACTCAGAGAGAAGGTGCTGTCCTTAAAGTTCAGTGTAGCCTTAATATCTTTGCTCCATCCTTCCTGCAGCCTATAGTCAGGATCTCTTGACCAAGCTTCTTTTTCATAGACATGTTATCTAGAGCAGGTTCTCCAAGGTGGTATATCCTTCCTTCCCTTGAGAAGCTCACAGGTAATATTTAGAGATTGAAAGAACCTCAGAATTCACCCAGTACAATCTAATTTTTCAGATGAGCAAATCAAGGCATGGACAGAGGGAATTGACTTACCTAAGATCACATAGGTAGTAAGCAGCAAAGATGGGATTCAGACTTAGGTTTCTAACGCTAAATCCAATGTTCTTTCCATTATATGAAGCTGTCCATTCATTCTTTGTCTTTTCTAATTCTCTTCTTTCTTTTTAAAATCTTTTTTTTAGTTTATAAAAAGTGTTAAAAATTCTCAATACTCATACCTGAATCACATGCATAAAGGTTTTTCTTATCTTTTTAAAAAAGATTAACAGTACATCAAGAAATACACAAATTTGGGTAAAGGTGCTATACATCATAATGCGTAACACTGGCAGGGATACCAGAACTAATCTTTCATGTACTTCTGGGAATACTTAAAAATAAACTCAGCTGTGTATGTATACAGGGTCTGACAAGAGTCTTAGTGCTGTTTTAAATGTTAATAGGTTAAGAATTGAACTAAGACTTTTGGGACATATTGTCTTTATATCTATAATCTATATATCATCTATAATTATATCTTTGTATCTTATCTGTATCTACATTTTTCTCTATCTCTACATCTATATGTGTCTCTGTCTCTATCATCTATATCTCTAGTTACATCTCTATTTCTATTTCTGTCTGTATCTTTATCTATACTTATCTCTCTCTGAATTCACATGCATATAATATACATGCAAATGTTCCAGCTAAACTGGATATAGCTTATATTCTAATTGAAGATAAAATATATAAATGGATAAATAAATATTAGGTATTGAGTGGGGAGAGAGTACTAAAAATGTGGAAATCAGGAAAAATCCCTTGTATCAGTAAGCACCCCAATGGACACAGGGGGGCCTACCATCACTGGTTCTTAGATCTGTATTCGTAAAAGGAAAGACAGCTTCTGAGGGGTTAACAATCACTTTAATCAAGCACATGTATCAGTCCTTTAACCAAGCACATATATCATTCTCCTAGTTCAGGGGAGTCAGCACCTTGAACTTTAAAGAAAATACAGAAAAATCAAAGATCAACAGACATGGCTTCCTCTGCTTGAATTCAACAGAGAATTGGACCCTAACTATCCGACCATAATTACCAGAGAAGGAAGCATGATATCTGAGCTCTTCCCAGAGTACTCATCTGGCCAAACAAACACTTCCAGTCAGTAAACACCAAAGTAAAACCTCACCTTCAGAGTATTTGTATACTTTTTAGAGTCAAAGGGCATCACATTATCAGAGAACTAGTGCCTCATTAACAAGCGGTATGGACCTTCTTATAAATCTTCCCAGGCTAGACAATGGGTAGGAAAGATCCTCCTCATGTTACATTCAAATAGAAGCATTATACTTCTTGATTATACTAAAACAAAAACAGCAAAAGATCCTATTTTACTTTCTGGACACCATTTTTCTAAGAGGTAGTGATAAAGAAAGAGTGCTTATCAGGAATGGGAAAATAGCTTATGCAAAGATATGGAGGCAAGAGAATAGGGGACAGCAAACATATACTCCTTACTCTTGTAGACTTATGGCTGGAATGGGGTAGGGTATTAGACGTGGAGTCAGCACACCTTGGTCAAAATCTGACTCAAATACTTGCTACCTGTTTGACCCTGTAAAAGGGTCAACCTCTCTGGGCCTCAATTTCTTCTATAAAATGAGGGGGCTGACTTCAATTTCCTTTAAGACCCTATTTCAACTATAAATCTATGACCAGATGAGTAAATTTAAAATCTTTCTTGAGAACACAAGGGAGAAGTAGTCTTAGGAAAAGAAAAGTATTATGGTCATATAATAAAATAAAGAACTGATTTTAGTTCTCTGATTGAGCATGGATCTTATATAGAAGACCAAGTCAAGATTCTTGTTCTTTTGGCATCTTGGTAATTTTATGTAACTTCATCTAAATACAACACAGCATAAGGGTAAAAGTTTGGAGGTAGTTAAGGAATTTGAAATATATGGTACTTTACTACATGGTTAGCAAAGTTTTTTTTTTAATTGCTGTCTACTTATGTCAAAAGAGGAAATGTTTATTGTGCATGTCTTTGCATAGATGTTGTACATCTTTTCAATGCATTTCAACCATTTTTATGGGGGAAACCAGAGCAAGACAGCTTATCTGTCATTATTGGCTTTGTAATAGCCTGTGGCATTCCTTCTATCTCCTTTTCACTGGTTCTTATCCATCTATGTTCTTCTGAAGTGCCCATCAAGCATAGTATTCCAAGCTGTTGTCATGTTAATTTCTGAACAGTTTCATCTGCTTCCCCTAGTGTCTTTTTTAAACCACCAGGAGAAAAGAGTATTTCCATATGCAGAGTTTGGTATACCTAAAGAAAGGTGAAAGAAAAGAAAACCATGTGAACCAGGAGGTAATAAGATAATAGAAAATAATTACAAATCTTCCTCCCTAGTCTTCTTTCAGTGCTGGTTAAAGTAATCAGCAAATGGGGTAATTTTTTTTTTTATATGCATGTGTGAATTTAGCATTTTAGATCACAACTGGGTGCATCCCTGACTTGCAGAGCAGGTATCCAGAACCAACTGGCCCATGTTCAAAGTACTAGCTATGACCACATTCACTAAAACCATCATTCACAAGCTCCCACCAATTGCACTGCCAGAAGATCCAATTAGTTCAAAGCAGAGGAATTTATTGAAATAGTATAGTAAGAGAAGTAGCATTAAAACATGTCACTCCATAAACCTGTGGCACACTCTTTCCCCATATATGCAACCATCAATGGAAAGAGTGGACACATAGGGAACATAATTGGCCAGGTCATGCAGAAAGAAAGGTACCTATAGGAGGAATATATGAAAGTCTTGGCTGGAAGGGTATTCTCTACTCGATATGGTTTTGTTACATGCTGCTTTTTGGGACATAGTCAATGTTGAAAGCTTCATGTATTCAGTGAACTTTGTCAGGTATGACTGGTGGGAGTCACATGACAAAGAAGCTTCTCTCTGGCTTCTGCCAAAGCTTAGATCTTTTTCTAACAAGGAGAGTAAGCTTTGCTATGCTCTTATATTTCAAAAAGCCGTAGACTTTTTAGATACCTTTTTTAGATACGTGGCCACCCTTGACCCTCTAACCAGAGAAACCTGTTATGTTCACCCAGGAAACTTGTTTGCAAAGCTCCTGTGAATCACTTCAGCAACACCAAGAGAATCTCAGTTATGACTGCCAGGATCTTTAGATTAAAAAGAAAGAAAAGACATCTATAATTAAAAGTAGCCTCAGACTCATACCCAGCAATCATATCCTTCCACTAAACTTCCTAGTCCAGGGGCTTGCATCTTTGCATCAGGGACCTCATCCTTACTTATGGTGAGGATAGCCCGTTTTTACTGATTTTAATTCCTTCAGTCTAGACTTCCCTGATCTTTGTGTAAGGGCTAGTCACCCAATATCAATCAAATAACTTTGAGGCTTGAGATTCCCCAGTTTTCCAACTTTAAACCTTTTGATTCTCTCATGTAGATGAGTAGGTGGGAGAAAATGCATAGAAGCAAAGCGAAGCCTATGTCTTCTACTTGCCTAGCTGCATTCCTTGCTTTTCATCTGTAACTAGGACCAGCTGAAGTTAAAGGACTAAACCCTAGGGCATATATTTATTTTTCTAAAACTCAAATAAAAAAAGGGGACTAAAAAAAAGCCTCAATTGCTTTATGAAATGCCACCAGGCTATCCCATTAATTGTTTGAAGTATTCTTCCTCATATATTTAAAATTAAATTGTAAACTCAGTGAGGATAGCCATGACTCCTTTTGTTTTTGAAACCCCAATCCCTAGCTCTGGTGCCTTGCAAATAGTAGGTGCTTAATAAATGTTTGCTGAATGTAATCAAAAGTTAGATAAATTAAGCTCAGTATTCTTTTCTTCTATAACCAAAGCTATAACTTTTTGCCATATAAAATTTATTTTCTTTCTTTTTTTAAGAAAAAAAAACTGATAGATTTTATTTTAAACATGATTTTATTGTCACCAGAAACATTATACAATTTCTGATCAGGGTAGAACTTCTCCCTCCCCCCACTCCTTCCACACAATACAAATTTAAGGCATTTAAGTTATAGATCAACAAAGGTAAAACTGGAAATTTTTTTAAAAAATGACTTGAGTAAAGCAAAGTGAAAGTCAATATGCTTTGATTTACCAGTACAAGTAATCACAAACTAACTATATTTTAGATTTCTCTTTCACTTAGCTATTAAGTGTAGATTTTCTTTCAGCATAGGTTAACATTTTTGTAGAATAAGCAGGAAAGAATTGACTACATGTTGAAGTATATAATAATGAATACCCACAACATTAAAAAATGTTAATTACAAACACATTAAAAATGAAATCAGCTCTGACAATTAATGCCTCCTCTCCCCTGCCTGTCAGAGACAATGATGAATCAGTAATGACAAGAAAGAATTGACAAGTATTTAAGGATAGTATTAATATTTTGGTGCTTGAGGTTTGAGGGATGGTGAGAACAATGTGGAAAGCTGATTATAGATAAATCTTCCTAGGGAAAGTGAGAAGGGAAGAAAATGGGACCAAATAAAAAGTTTGCTGGTAAATGTCTAAAAACCTTCTCCCTGGGAAGGAAGAAAAAAGTGTACAACACATCCTTTTAAGTTTAATCTGCCTTATGAACGTTTTCCTCTTCATGTTCTTGCATCTAGATAATCAACAAAACAACAAATTAAACCC
Source organism: Bettongia penicillata ogilbyi (assembly GCA_023548195.1). NCBI lineage: Eukaryota > Metazoa > Chordata > Mammalia > Diprotodontia > Potoroidae > Bettongia > Bettongia penicillata. The sequence continues at coordinate 2,274,654 of JAJHZJ010000020.1, read as the reverse complement.
AGATTTTTAGCATTTGCTAGTTTTAGAGATGTAAATGCTTCTTAAAATTTAACAATCAGCTCTCAGGAGGCAACTCCCACGGATCTCTAGCAAAAATATATAATGCATCCCTTTTTTCTTTTTCAGATGAGACACCCACCAACAATTCACAGCTGGGTAAGTTAATTTGGATATCGTCACCCTAAAAGAGAGTTACACTGACTCTAGTTCCAATCCATGTTCTGCCATGTTATGCTGCCTGATTGTCAAGGATAGTTCTGCTCTCACTAGAGGGGAGTTATGACAAGGTTTGGAGATGCTTGCTACCCCAAAATACTGACAGTCCGGGTCATGTGCGAATGACTTCGACTTAAACCGTCTTAAAGCCAAAGAAAACAAAGTTTATTAAAGATTCACCATCTTGGGTTGGCTCTTAAGGAGCCTAAGCATTTTTAACACTTGTATTCACAAGCAGGCCAAATAGAATCTCATCTAGACAGAATTAGAGCTGGATGGAATCTGAGTTCAAGATGGAACTTAAATACAGAAAACACTATAGGAGGGATGGGGGGTGGGGGGGGCAGGGTCTGGTAGTCTAGAGTGCTGGGAGAAGGGGTCTAGGGAGGGTCCTGAGAAAAAGGTCAAAAAGGGAATCCCAGGAGGATCAAAGGCTGGAAACAACTGGAAGCAATCAGGAGACAGCAGAGAGGGAGTGCCTAGGTGGTAAACAGCGGGGGCAATCAAGAGGTAACAGACTATGGCCACAGATTTGAGTATGAACAGCCAGGTTCTGTGGAGAGACACAAGGAAAGCTCCATTTGAGTACGAAAGCCAGGTTCTGTGGGGAGATACAAAGACAGCTCAAGAAAGTTCTCAGAGTCTGAACCTCATCACAGAGAGGAACTAATGGGAAGATTTGATTTGAGTAAGCAAGGCCAGATTGAGTGGGAAAATTCAAGGGGAGCTCAAGGAGGCTCCCAGAGTCTGAACCCCATCAGCTAGACAATAGGGTTAGAATGAGGAACATGCTGTCACATGTGGTCAAGTTGTTGGCTTGATGTATTTTTTTATTATAGGGGATGGTTTTATTGACAACTAGAAATCATAGTAGGAAAGGATGGTGACATCTAAAAAATCAACAAAACCATTTCAAAAAAGAAAATAAATTCTATCTCCATCATATAGATGAGGAGATTGAATCAGAAAGTAGTGAAATTCAGTGGTCAAAGGGCTAATTAAATCCTGAAGCCAGAAACTAGGACACAGGTCAGGTGACTCCTAGACTTTATACTTTTATTACTACATAGCATTAAGACACATTGGTAGGAATCTGAAGAGGGTGATAACATGGCACGCCTTTATATTTCTGTGTTTCCTTGCTTTGCAGGTTCTTCAAGTGAGCCTCCTTTCCAGTTGAATGCCATCACCAGTGCACTGATAACGGGATTAGTCATTTTGGGAGTCATGAACTTTTCCCTTCTCATATGTTCCCTGACTCTCCTGCATAGGAAGGGTTCTGATGGCTTAGTGTTGAATGGCATAAGAAATCCAGTTTTTGATTAACTGTAACAGTTTCCTCACTTTGGGGAGCTGCCTTCAATAATATGTGTGATTCCATTGTGCATGGACTGAGGCAATGTTCCATCAGCATGGAATGCCAGCTCTTTCTATTTGTAGTCTTAGTAGACTTTATTGTGCAGCTGGTAATGATGATGGTAGTAAAAGAATTTAGGCTATATTGCTATTGTCATTCGTGTTTGTGATCAGACCTCTTTGTCGCCCATGGGTGTGCTAACTGGAAGTTTAAAAAAAATGAGAACTTAAATCTGACAGAAACACTATTTTTTCCACCATGATATTATGAGACTCTCTCTCTCTCTCTCTCTCTCTCTCTGTCTCTCCCTCTCTCCCCCCCATCCCCATTTTTTTGGTGGATTATGGCATTCAGTGTGGGAAGAGGTTGGGGAATCACATGCATTCCTCACTACTCTCCATCTGTCATTCCCACTCCATTTCCCCCAGCAAAGTCCTGTGAGACAGTTCCAAACAGGGTCTTAAAGCTGAAGTTGCTTACAGCTTCTTCTGGCTTGAGGATTCCACTTTAATTAGATTGGCCAATTTGAAAACTTGATAGCTTTTCACTTTAACCTCCTGTGCTTTGGGCTGATTTCCACAGCTGGCAGCAGTTCATTTTCTAGGACCCTCCTGAGAGATGTATTGTATAGCCTCTAGTATCCATTTTCTACAGTGAGTAGTGAAAAAGAGTAGTAGCCTCCAAATTATATACTAAGTGGCCCAGAGTTGCTATTTACTTACATAAGAATGAATGGGATCAATTTTATCCTTCTGGTTCTGGAGGGAGCCCCAACAGCACCAATTTTCTGAAATAACTCAACTGCTGTTCCCTTGGTCTCACTCTTCTTCCTCTCCTCCCTTTTCCTTCTCCCCCTTCTCACAAAATAGAGAAGGAATTCTCCCCATCATGTAGCCCAAATAAGTACGACGTTCCTTGATGGATCTACAATGACATATTTGCCCCTACAAAGTAGATTAAATGTAACTTCCTAGGCCAGTTTTTTCCCTTGGGTCTACACAGAAAATTTTCTTCACTTTAAGTCTGGTGCCAGTCCACAACAATCAGCAAACATTTATTACAAAGGCAAAATAAACTCTTGAAGATGTCTTGTTTACAATAAATCTTCTTAGATCATATCCTTTGGATTCAACAGTATTTCTTCCCAATATTAGATTGTAAAAATAACTTAACTCTTTAAAAGTTTTCTAAAAAAAATAACATTCTCACCAGCCATTATTTATTTTTTTAGCTTCTCCCCCTTTTAGGAGACATGCAGGCAGTAAAGTGTACAATCCCTATAGCCTTCACTAATTCCTGATAAATAAAATGATTTACCATGGATGATTTGTCCAGTGCTTTGTCACTCAATCAGCAAACATTTATTGTATGCATCAGGCAGACTTCTAGGTGCTGGAGATCTAAAGGCTGTCAAAGCAACACTTTAAAAGTAATAGTTGCATGGCGCGGAGAGGGCATAGAGTAATTCCTACCCACAAATTGTCATGTTGTTCAGGACCCAAATTACTATGCCAGATGCAAATGACTAGAATTCTTATATAAAGTCCTGTGCCTACACACTTGAATGGAGCATTACTGTAATTTTTCAGGTTATTTGGGTCCTAAATCTAATTTTTCTACAATTTATCTGTATGTTTCAAGAGAAAGTACTTTTCTGGGCATAATTATCTGTGTAACTATTTCACCCCTCTGCTTCTTTGGGAAGGCACAGACAAAGGGAAGGAGGATTTGGAAAGCATCTGGTTAATGTCTTGAACATGGAGTTGTCTTTCAAGGTCTCCAATCTCCCCTTCACCCTGTGTTTTAATTCAGCCAAGAGGTGATCATCCTGAACTCTCTGTTTTAATATGTTTCCTTCCTCCTTGAGATGGTGGTGGAGGTGAGGGACAGGAAGAATGTCCTAAAAGAAAAAATAAGCGATGCTACTTAACCAATTGTATGTCAAAAGCAGCAGAATCACATTTCCCAAGCCTACCCCCCAATTTGTTTTAAACTATATATATTTAAATTGTCAGAGATGCATTGACTGAATAGGTATCCCCAAAGAGATAGCAATTATATCTATGGAGCTAGTTATGACTGTTAGTTTGATTTCTAAACTTTCAGAATAATTGCAGTTTTAACAGTTTAATTATTCCACATTGCTGTATTTTGGCTATATATTTTTGGATATATCTCTTTTTTCATGGATGAGTTTTGTTCTTCATGCCACATGAATCAGCAGGATTAGAGGTGTTCGGTGAAATGTAATACTAGATACAAAGCTCTACTCTCCACAACCTGAGAATGCCAGGCAATTTCCCCTTAAATGATATTCACTTCTAGAATGTAAACATGTTATAAAGAAATACCACATTGGGTGTTTTCCTTCAGTTTCAATACCTCAAATTGGATTTTTTTTGTGAACTTATTTTTCCACTTCAGGGGTAAGGTCTGATGACATATAAAACATGATTGTTTAATAAAATAATTTTAAATAAACCTGTTGAGAAAATGCATGTGTATTTATATTTTAACAAAAATTAATCATATGAAATTAAGATTACTCTTTTTTTTTTTTTTTTACCAAATTGAGCAGGTTTTGTGTTGATTAAATATACTCAGGATATTTCCTCCCTCCCCTTCCTCCAGTTTTTTATATAAAATATCTATATGTAGTAAATCCAAGCTTCTAACTTGGAAAAGATGCTCACTACTAAGAAAAATTCAGTGCCTAAAATATCCCTGAAATAAGGCAGGTATCATATATTGTAATGCTGCTTCTGTTGGTCTTGAAGTGGTATGTGGCTTCTTCCCTATTATCTTTAGCTATAGGTTATAGGTTCTTGCTTAGCTCTTTTGAGATGAGAGAATTAGCCAGTCTGTTATTTAAGGAAACCTAGACTTTTTAAAACTAATTTTGAGCATCTGTTTTCCCCACCAAGATACTAGACTCTGATCTACAATTCTATCATATCTCTAGATCACAAGTCTAAATTCCTTTAATCAGGCTTAGGACTCTGCTTAGTAAAATTGCAAAGAAGCTGATGGAAATGGGGTGTGGAGGTTCCTTTTAACTTCTGTTAGGTTTCTGGTTAGTGGAAATTACCTTGAGAGTAATATTAGAAATGGGCTAGATAGAGCTAGAGACCTTTCTCTCAATTACTCCTGGCAACTCAACTTACCATTTTCCCTTTGGTGGTATTATATGTTTATAAATAACACTGATGATACACGTTTATATTTAAAATGAACAAATATTTTGAGAATGAAAACAAATATATCATCCTGGAATTACCAGTACCAGGACAACTCAAAGCAGTTGACAAATGTATAGCCAGTGGCTTGCAAATTGAAAACCGATACAACTGTGGAAAATAAAATGTGGAAAAATGGGGTTGTTGTCATATCTATGTGACTGTCATACCACAAGGTTTAATAGTAAACAACTGCACATTTTGCCACTTCATAAAAGCAGAAATAATAAATGTAGCAAAATAGCTTTTCTCATAACCAATCTTCCATTAACTGCTTGTATCAAGGATGGGGAATGAGGAAGGTCTGGTCTTTTCCACAGGTTTGTACAAATAAATGTGTGTCTGGAGAATTTGGCTCAGTTAACTTGATCCATAAAATGCTCTGTATCTTAAAGGAAACAATCAAGATTGTTAACTGGATAATTTAATTCTGAAAAACATTTTTGCTTCAAGTAGCTGATATTTCAAAGACAAAAAGAAAAAAAATGGAATGACCAAGATAATGGCTTCAATTTCTCCTTACACTCTTTATGTGGAAAAGTAAAGCCATTACATAGAGCAATAATCTATAGTTGTCACACCAGTTTCAAGGTTAGATTTAATACTTTTTTATAAAAAAAGTCTGTATTAGCATTGCCCAAAGCTGAATCCATTACTGAATAATCCTGCTGGGTTGACTAATCAACTAGCACTATAAGATCCTGAGAGTGTTCTGGTTTTAATAAAAACCTTGTAGAAACTTCTGATTTGCTATTCTGAAGTTATTTTTCTTAGCGTTATGCAGTTTTATAAATTTTTTCTTTTCTTTTGATACAATATCTATGGACTAAGATGGAAAATCACCTTGTGGGACACATGATGTTTTGTTTTTGAAAGATACTAATTACACACTTACTAGGTTTGTGGATTAGAAGATTAAAAACATGGCTGATTTTAATTTAAAGATCTGCTTCATGTCATGTTATCTTTTTCTGCTCTAGTAAGAATAGACAGGACCATGAAGTAGGTTCTTTAACTTTCAGGGAACAGACTAGAAATGCTGCCCAGCAGCCCCTCTTGTACACTAGAAAGGTAATGATACATTGAACCTTCAGATCACACCTTACTAAATTCACTATAAATCAACAGAGATTAATCCAATGTCCTACTGGAAGTATTTCTCCCCAGGTTAAACTTTCTGTTTTGGGCTAGGCCTAGGCATACTGAAAAGTCTTTGCTTTCATATTCATATTTTTCCATCTTCCTCTGTGCCTCTAGGATAAAGTTAGATTTTCTTTTTGAAGTTACTGAGAATTCCATACTTGTATCAGGAGGGAAATATGGCTATTTTATTGAGATATAAACTGCTTAGAGCCTATTTGAATTAGAGAAATGAGTGATGTTTTGGCTATATACTCAAAGCCAGACACCCACTGAAATTTTTTTAGATCCTTTTTATACTACATCTGTGGCTCTACTGTTGTCTTCCCAACAAATGGTATTGGGAAGTTTGGTGTGTGGACTTGGAAGATGCATAAAGTTCTATTAAGTGGGCTAGCTGAATGGTGAAGTAGATAGAGCCCTAGGCCTGGAATCAGGAAGACCTAAGTTCAAATCTAGTTTCAGATTCTTATCTAGCTGTATGACCCAGGCCAAGTCACTTAACCTCAGTTTCCTCATTTGTAAAATGGAGATAATAATAATAACCATACAACCCTAGGAGGGTTGCTGTAAGGATCAAATGAGATTATATTTGTAAAGTGCTTAGCGTGATGCCTGATATATGAAGATACCTTAGTGTTTAAGGGATAAAGATCAAGAGAAGATGGGATATGTGACAGGGACAAAGGTTGTAATTCTTGTAGAAACCCGGTGTTTAGAGATTTGATAACTAATAAGAAATCAGCTATATCATTTAGATCAATACATTAGTAATGTGGTCTCTAGATGATGCCATTTAAAAAGTACTAGTGTAAATAGCAAGATGGATTTATTTCTATAAATACTGGAACTGACAAACAGATACTTCAATGGAATATGGTTGGATCCTGACATTATATCAATTCTCACTTGAGTTTTTCTTTACATTTCATTGATAGAATAGCAAGCCTTTACATAGCAATTTGAGGTTCACAAAATACTTTGTAAATATTACCTCATTTTATTCTTACAATGACCCTGGGAGTAGATACAATTATTATCCCCATTTTTACAAATGAAAAAGGTAATGAAGGTGGAGGTTGAATGACTTGCCCTAGCACACACAGCTAGTGAGTACCTCAGTCTAGATTTGAATTCAGGTCTTCCACTCTATTCACTGTGCCATCTAGACATAGATGGAGTTCATATTAGAAGGAGTGATAATTTACTGGAAATTATGAACATAACAAAGTAGACTATTTTATCAAAAGACTAATTTGGTTTTTCCAAATGGATTGGTATTAATTTAAATATCTGGATGGACATGTTTTCTAGTAATGGAGTGAAATGATATCACAAGGAATGGAGAAATGAGTTCAATATAGCTTTTCAGTGACATTCTGCAAGTCCCATAATACAGTGCCTGTTGATGTTGAATTGATGGAGTATTATAATCTGGGATCAAAATACTTGAGTTCGATATAGTTATTCATTGACATTGCATAAGTTTTTTGATAGATAAGAGTTTTATTGATGTTCAATTCATTGAAATTGTCAGAAAACTAGAATTCTAATTATATAAACTCAATATTTCTATGAAGAAACTAGACAACTAGTAAGAAATTATGCATATAACTATGATAAATTGCATTGACAATCAGTTTCTAGATTGCTCCAATTTACTTTGGCTGCAGATAACTAGATGAAACTATTTATAGTTAATTGAGTAAAATATTAAAACCTACAAACAAGATGTTCCAGAAGAATACATCATATCAATTCCTGTTAGCTAGCTAGAGTATTGGTATCTTAAATGCAGAAATGGAATGTTGCTGTAACTATGCATATCTATCACCATGGAACTGATGATGACGATGATGATGATATTAATAATATCATTTATATACTGCTTTAAGTTTTACAAATCTCTGCTGCAGTTGCCAACACTGAGCACTGACTACATATACACCACTGTCTTTCTTCCTCTGTGCTCTCATAAACCCTTATTGCTTATTTAATATGGGTGCCAATAGAAACTGGAAAGAATGGGCATTCTGAGAAGAGCAGGGGCATATCTTATCTTCAGGACCTGGTATAGGGAGGTGGGAAAATCCTGATTTACCTTTTGAGGAATCATAAAACTTTGGCATTACTCTGTGACAGTACTCCTTAGTCAGCTCAGTTGATTTATATGAGAGAATGTAAAGCACAGAGAGATTTAAAACCTAAAGTGAATCAAAAGCCTTTAGATACAGTAGAAAAACATTTTGTAAGCCAACCCAGAAGTGAGGAAAGTAGGTCAGCTTACATTTGTACCACTGGGGTCCCCTTTTGGATTTCTGTGCCAATGACACATTTTTGCCCTCGTATGTCTTTTCCTCCTTCCAACAAGTTTATCTGTGATTTTACAGGGTAAAGTACACTCCTCAAACATACCCAACGCATCTATTTGTATTATATATGGTGGTACAGACAGGGTTACTTAAGCTAACCTAACTCCATCTGTCTCTTATATCCCTGATTGCTTTACATATGTCCCTGGGCCTTCAATCCAATACATTGCTGTTAGAAGCCTTGATAAGGTATCTTAGAATAGATTGTCAAAAGAACCTCTGTTCTAGTTAGTTTTGTATTACTTTAAATAGCTAGATGAATTGATTTCTACACAAAGTAGAACAATATTGGAACCTACAAACAAACTGCTTAAGTAGAATATACTTAGATCTTGACATTGCACCATTTGCCCCTGAAGAGTTCCTTTTGATTTTTATGGATTTGAATTCTTGAATATTGTATATTCATTAGGAGAAACTCAGCATTAGTATCTTAGTTTTTTCTTTAAAATTGTAATGCTTAGGCCTCATTTCTAAAATATATAGAGAACTGAATCAAATGTACAATAATACAAATCATTCCCCAATTGAGAAATGGTCAAAGGCTATGAACAGGCAGTTTTCAGAGGAAGAAATTAAAGTTATCTATAGTCAGGTGAAAAAATGCTCTAAATCACTATTGATTAGAGAGATGCAAATCAAAATAACTCTGAGACACCACATCACACCCATCAGATTGGCTAACCTGACAAAACAGGAAGATGATAAATGTTGGAAAAGATGTGGGAGAGTTGGAACACTAATTCATTGTTGGTAGAGATGTGAGTTGATCCAACCATTCTGGAGAGCAATTTTTAACTATGCCCAAAGGGTGACAAAAATGTGCATACCCTTTGGCCCAGCAATACTACTTCTAGGACTGTATCCTCAAGAGATTATAAAAATGGGAAAGGGTCCCACATGTACAAAAATATTTGTAGCAGCTCAGAGGTGCTTATTTAGGAAAAAAGATAAGGTACCACGAAAATGATCTCTGGGCATCATGGAAAGGCATGAGAAGTCAAATCATCTGTTTTATCCAGAAGAAGCTACCGATCTTCAATCTTAATAATTATCAAGGTTGTATGCTTTAATCAATCAATCAATCAATCAATCAATAAGCAAAATGCCATTATTATGGGTCAAACACCATGCTAAGCACTATGGACACGAGGACAAAAGTGAATGTATGAAAGCAACAGTAATTGAGAGGAAAAATTTTCCCTGCTTTCTTCAGTGACAATCCACCCAGGAACTATGAATCAGTCCAAATGACTACCTTCAACTTGCGCTTCCAAATATTTCCCTTATTATAAGGATTGGGACAGAATCTTTCAGCATTAGAGAGAAATCCCAATATCAATATATAACTCTTCAATTTGCCTCTTTTAGACTGGGAAAGGGAAAAATTTCCCCAAATTTTCCTATTCAGCTATTGCTGTGGATACCCAAGTAATAGTTAAGGTATTGGTTCCCTGAAATACCAGTGCCTGGCTGAGAAGGAGGATGGGTTGAGACTTTGTACAGCAAGGAAAGGGTAGAATGAAAGTGTTTTGGGGGATAAGGTAGGCTGTGTTGGAATCAAGCTTTATGATTAACTATTGTGGGTGAAGGAAGGGATGTTACTCATATCCTCTCATTGTTTTATCCTGCTGCGGTTGCAAGCCCTGGCTACATTGGATCGGGTCACTGCCCATCTGCATCTCTCTCATTTCTCTTCTCAATTTTTCCTCCACCTCTCTTATTTGATTTTCAAAATCCTTTTTGAGCTCTTCTGTGGCCTGAGACCATTGAATATTTATTTTGGATATTTGGGATAAAGAAGCCTTTACTTTTATGTCTTTCCCTGATGGTAAGCATTGTTCTTCCTCATCAGAAAGAATGGGAAAAGATATCTGTTCACCAAAAAAGTAACCTTCTACAGTCTTATTTTTCCCTTCTTTTTTGGGCATTTTCCCAACCAGTTACTTGACTTTGGGGTCCTTTTTCAAGAGTAGGGTATATTCTGAGGATCTGCAAGATCTCAGTTCCTCCAAGGTGGTACAATCAAGCATGTACACTGTTCTGGGAGCAAGTAGAAATTTTTGTGCCCAGAATCTGAGTATTAGAGTTTCGTCTTCACAACCACCTTGCCTCCAGTTCTGCCAAGCCCATACTAGGAGCAGAGATTAAGATAAACTGTGGGGGCAGGGCTGCCATTCAGTGTGAGATAAAGATCAGATGCTCAAATCCCTCAGGAGTATCAGTTGGGGGCAGGGCCTCTACACAGGGCTGAGGTAAGAATGCACTACTCAGTGCCCCCAGGGGTTTTACGATCCAACAAGGGATGTGGGCTGCTGTAGGGGCTGCTATAGAAGCTGCTGCTACCTGCCCAATGAGGCCTCTGGCTGGAGCTATGGCAAAGCCTTTCTCCCTTCTTGGCCAGCTGAAAAAAACCCTCTCACTGACCTTTGGTACCTGTGGGTTGAGGGATCTGCCAGTTGCTGCTACTGTGACTGGGGATTCTGCTGACTGGGGATTCCACCCTCAGCCCTGCTCCAGTCTTCCCCTAGCCTGCAGTACAGCCAAGGCTGGGCTGGGTTCTGCTCTGTGTCTGGTGTGACAGACATTTCCCGTTGGCCTTTCAGGTCACCCTGGGCTGGAAATCTCCTCCACTCTGTTGTTCTGTGGTTTCTGCTGCTCTAGAATTTGTTGAGTGTCTTTCTTTACAAGTATTTTATGGGCTGTGGGGGAAGAGCTAGCAGTATGTGTGTCTTTCTACTCTGCCATCTTGGCTCTGCCCCATATCACCCCTATTTTGGAGAGTATTCCTATTGAAAATAGGGAGCAATTGAGAAGTTTCAAGTAGTGGAGGGGCATGTTGCCTTGATAAAGGTAGAAAAAGTTATATGATCATCTTTGCCTGTACAAAACTGAGCACTGAAGAAAATATAGGGAGGCCACTGAGACCAAAATTTCACTTTGGTCATCTGGTTATTTGACATGAATGTCTTTTATGTCATTGCCTACAGATAACATATTCAGTTTTCTATTTCATTTGGCTTCTTTTGCTGCAAATATCCTTTTTCTCCAATTCAACAAGTACTCATACCAAGAGAGCAAACAGGAATGAGACAGAGAGAGAGAGAGAGAGAGAGACAGAGAGAGACAGAGACAGAGACAGAGACAGAGATAAACAAGCACAAAATCAAGGGCTTTATTTATTTATCCCTGAGCAACTTGAACATTTCATTCTGTGTAAATACTTCACAGTACCTTGCCTTCCCTCTCTAAACTATGCAATAGCATCACATTAAGCAGATTTCAGGAACTCTGGGGCCTATTGACAACAATGAATGAGTGCTCTGACTCATTGTTTTGCATGTTTGCATTTGTTTTCCCCACATAACTTGCATTCATTATGGTCACACAGCCAGACTCAAACAGAAAATGAATTTATGCTCCAGAAAATAGCTGATAAGCACCATCATCTTCATTATGTAAATGATGAAGATTATATTCAAACCTCTTCCCCCTGAGTGGAGCTATTTATTGCCTGATATTTTATGATAACTGCAAAGCTCTTCTAGCCTCCCCTCATCCTTAACCCTTTAAAATAAATAAATAAATTTATACCACATTTATTAGTATTATTTCTTTATTGAATAATCTGTTACCCACACCTTTGCCCTTTGCTGCTAAGAAAAAGATTCGTGTAATTGTTGATTTTTTGCACATAAAGGCAATTTTCAAATTGATTTTTACTGTCCCTGCATGCTGATTTGTGGGAGGCATAGTTTAGGAAATAGATGTAGAAACATTCCAGAAATTCTAACCAGTAGGCAGCTTGGTACAAAGGAAAGACCACTGTTTCTGAAATCAAGGAACCCAGGTTTAAATCCTGCCTTTGGTACTTGTTGCCTATATGACTTTGGATAAGTTTCCTAAATTTACCTCAGATCTAGTTCTCTTACTGATAAAATAAGGTGATTGGGTTGCAACCCATTTCAGATATAGCTCAATCTTAATTGAGTACTGTTCATTTTTTATGTTTTGTTAAAGCATCAAATAACTCTTTCTTGTGTAGCTTCCTCCCACCATCAGAACACTAGTTACTGCTTTGCAGATCATTCTAAGAAACCTTTACTCTTTGATCCTGTCTCTTTTAGGATGGTAACCATGGTTTCATGGTGCTCAAAATATGTAAGGTCTGAGTTACAATAAGGGAAAGAAAGTAGAGCTTAGATTCATTCACATTCCTTGTATCAGGATCCTTTCTGAAAACTGACAGCATGTGAAAATACATTTATGTACATAGGGTTTGAAATGACACCTTCAGGATGGTGCATTTTTTTCCTCTAAATTGTTAGCTGAATGATTTGAAAGGAATCTGTTCATGCCTAATCTTTGAAGAGATATTTGTCTTTTTTCAATTTGTCCAAAGAGAACAGTCAGGCATGTAACCTCATCAGTTGGAATTAGCTCCTCTTCAGTCAAAGTATCCGACAATATTCAGTCAGTGTATCCCACAATATCTAAACTAACAGTAAGCCTAAATGATTGGGGAAAAAAACTATAACGGGGATGTTTTAAATACTGAGACCAAGGTAAGATGTGGGGCTAAATAAAAATAAGCAATAAGATCTATCTTACCTCACTTTCACATTTTCAAATAATGTTCACATTAAATAATCATCCCAAAGAAACTGTTAAAATAGAAGGGTGGAGCCAAGATGGCAGGGTAGAAAGACTCACGTATGCTAGCTCTGAACCCACAGCCCATATATTTCCTGCAAGAAGAACTCCCCACAAATTCTGGATCACTGCAAGGAGTGCAGAAACACAGTGGAAAAGATTTCCATCCCAGAGAGCCCTGGAGAGCCGTGCCCAGGGTCTGTTGTGCCCTGGAAAGCGGAGTCCACCCCTGGGCTGCCCTGGCCACGCAGCCGAGAGGAGCAGATCCAGAGCAGGCTTCAGGGACGGAACCTCCAGTGGCTGGGAAGGTCCCTCCACCCACAGATGCTACAGGTCAGTGAGAGAGATGTCTGGGCTGGGCGAGAGGGGAGCAGGTGTCTCCGTGACTCGAGCCCCCTCGGGAGGCAGCGGCAGAGGGAGCAGCAGAGGCAGCGGCAGAGGCAGCAGCGGCGGCTCAGGACTCCCCGAGCAGCAGGCAGAAGTTCAGGTCTCTGCATAAACCCCCTGAGGGAACTGAGCCTGGGAAATGGCCCTGGCCCCACCTGCCCCATTATTGAAGGTCTCTGATAAAGCCCCTGAGGGAGCTGAGCCTAGGAGACAGCGCTGCCCCCACCCGCTCCATTACTGAAGGTCTCTGCATAAAGCCCCTGAGGGAACTGAGCCTGGGAGGCAGCCCTGCCCCTACCCAAACACCAGAACTTAAGCTCACATTGAATAGCAGCCACGCCTGCCACTGCCATTTGAATCTCAGATCCCAAGCACTAGCAGGGCGGATCTAGGCAGGGGTGGACAGGAATCTCAGAAGTCAAGTAACTGGCTGGAAAAATGCCCAGAAAAGGGAAGAAAAATAAGATTATAGAGAGCTACTTGGAGGGGGTGCAAATGTTTCTGCCTTTCAATTCTGATGATGAGGAACTATTCTTACCATCAGGGAAAGACGTGGAGGTTGGAGGCCTCTGTATCCCAGACATCCCAGGTAGATGTCCGGTGGGCTCAGGCCTTGGAAGAGCTCAAAAAGGATTTTGAAAAGCAAGTTAGACAGGTGGAGGAAAAACTGGGAAGAGAAATGAGAGAGATGCAAGAAAAGCATGCAAAATGGGTCAATACCTTCGTAAAGGAGACCCAAAAAAATGCTGAAGAAAATAACACCTTGAAAAATAGGCTCACTCAACTGGCAAAAGAGGTTCAAAAAGCCAATGAGGAGAAGAATGCTTTCAAAAGTAGAATTAGCCAAAAGGAAAAAGAGGTTCAAAAGTTCACTGAAGAGAATAGTTCTCTCAAAATTAGAATGGAACAGATGGAGCCTAATGACTTTCTGAGAAACCAAGAAATCACCAAACAAAACCAAAAGAATGAAAAAATGGAAGAGAATGCGAAATATCTCATGGGAAAAACAACTGACCTGGAAAATAGATCCAGGAGAGACAATTTAAAAATTATGGGACTCCCTGAAAGTCATGATCAAAAAAGAGCCTAGACATCATCTTCCATGAAATTATCACTGAAAACTGCCCTGATATTCTAGAACCAGAGGGCAAAATAAGCATTGAAGGAATCCATCGATCACTGCCTGAAAGAGATCCAAAAAGAGAAACTCCTAGGAACATTGTGGCCAAATTCCAGAATTCCCAGGTCAAGGAGAAAATCTTGCAAGCAGCTAGAAAGAAACAATTCCAGTATTGTGGAAATACAATCAGGATAACTCAAGCTCTAGCAGCTTCTACATTAAGGGATTGAAGGGCATGGAATAGGATATTACAGAAATCAAAGGAACTAGGACTAAAACCAAGAATCACCTACCCAGTAAAACTGAGTGTAATACTTCAGGGGAAAATATGGTCTTTCAATGAAATCGAGGACTTTTAAGCATTCTTGATGAAAAGACCAGAGCTGAAAAGAAAATTTGACCTTCAAACACAAGAATGAGAGGAAGCATGAAAAAGCAAACAGTAAAGAGGAGTCATAAGGGACTTACCAAAGGTGAACTGTTTACATTCCTACATGGAAAGACAATATTTGTAACTCTTAAAACTTTTCAGTATCTGGGTAGCTGGTGGAACCCCACACAGATGTACACACACACACACACGCACACACATATGTACATGCGTGCGTGCACACACACATACACACATGCATGCACAACCAGAGACAGAGAGCATAGAGTGAACTGAATAGGATGGGACCATATCTTAAAAGAAATTAAGGTAAACGGTGAGAGAGAAATGTAGTGGGAGGAAGGAGGGTGAAATGGAATGGGGTAAATTATCTCTCATTTAAGAGGCAAGCAGGAGACTTTTTAGTGGAGGGAAAAAAGAGGAGAGCTGAGAAAAAAACATGAAGTTTACCCTCACCACATTCGACTATAGGAAGGAATAAAATGCACATTCATTTTGGTATGAAAACCTATCTTACAATACAGGAAAGTGGGGGAGGAGATAAACAAGGGGTGGGGATGATGGTAGGGAGGGCATTGGGAGGAGGGAGCAATTTGAAGTCAACACTCTTGTGGAGGGACAGGATCAAAAGACAGAATAGAAACAATGGGGGGCAGAATAGGATGGAGGGAAATACAGTTAGTCTTACAGAACACGACTATTATCGAAGTCATTTGCAAAACTACACAGATATGGCCTATATTGAATTGTCTGCCTTCCCAAAGGGAGTGGGTGGGGAGGGAGGGATGGGAAGAACTTGGAACTCAAAGTTTTAGGAACAACTGTTGATTATTGTTGTTGCTACTAGGAAATAAGAAATACAGTTAATGGGGAATAGAAAGTCATCTGGCCCTACAGGACAAAAGGGAAGATGGGGACAAGAGAAGGGAGGGATGATAGAAGAGAGGGCAGATTGGAGATAGGGAAAATTAGAATGCTGTTTGTATTGGGGTGGGGGGAGGGGATAAAAGGGGAGAAAATTTGGAACCCAAAATTTTGTGAAAATGAATGTAAAAAGTTAAATAAATAAATTTTTATTAAAAAAAAAAAAACTGTTAAAATAAAGCAGCCATGTTTCCCCCTTGCAGAGATCAGAGGATTGTAAAATACTTTCACATAGAGCAGATTTTTGAATCACTGACAAAACATGGACACAATTTTATTCTGAGATAACGGAGGGGAGATGTATATATTTATAAACACACATATATATGTATACTTCCCAACTGAAGAAGTGGTTTTGAATGTCATTAGGATCCTTTTTTGTGGCTGACTCTATTGCAACTGAGATTTACCAGGTAGGGGGTCCACTGCTCATACAAAAGCTGATTGAAATTATCCAGGTTATATGGCAAGAGAGGGTTATCCCCCAGGATTTCAAGAATGCCTCCCTTGTCCATCTTTATAAAGGAGAAGGAGGCAGACTGTCCTGTGACAATCACACGGAAGTCTCTCTCTTGGTCATTGATGGCAAGATTCATGCCAGAGTCCTCCTTAATCGGCTGATCCTTCACTTGGAAGATGGTCAGGTACCTGAGAGCCAATGTGGCTTCAGAAAAGGCTGAGGAACAGTTGATATGGTGTTTGCTGACTGACAACTCCAGGAGAAATTCCAGGAGCAGAATAGAGAGCTGTACATAATTTTTCTAGATCTGAACAAGGCCTTTGATACAGTTAGTGGGGACTTATGGAAAATTATGTCAAAATTTGGTTGCCTAGAGAAGTTAATCAGCATTGCACATCAGTTTCATGATGGCATTCTGGCCTGGGTTCTAAGTAATGGACAATGCTCTTGTACCTTCCCAGTCACCAATGGAGTAAAACAAGGCTGCAGGTTTGCTCCCATGCTTTTTAGCATGATGTTTTCAGATGTTGTCAAATGCTTTCAGTGAGGATGAACGTGGCATCAAGGTCAGCTACCACACTGATGATAAATTCTTCAGCTTGAAGACTATAAGTCAAGATCAAAGTGGAGGGAGTGTTGGTGCATGATTTTCTGTTTGCAGATGATTGTGCACTCAATGCAGCTTCTGAAACTGAGATGCAACAAAGTATGGATCAATTCTTTGCTGGTTGCGCTAATATTGGCTCAACAATTAACACCAAGAAAACGCAGGTGCTCTATCAGCCACCTCCACATCAACTATATGTGAAACTACCAGTAATAGCAAATAGAGAAGTTTTGAAGTTATGGGTAGGTTTGCTTACCTTGGTTGTGTACTTTACAGGGATGTACACATTGACAATGATGTTGATGCATGCATTACCAGAGCTAGTTCAGTGTTTTGGAGTCTCTGAAGGAAAGTATGGGAGAGAAGAGGAATTAGACTGACTACCAAACTGAAGGTCTACAGAGCTGTTGTGCTGACCCCATTGTTGTATGCCTGTGAAACATGAACAGTCTATTAGTGCCATGCCAGGAAACTGAATTGCTTCCATATAAATTGTCTTAGGAAGATTCTGAGGATCACCTGACAGAATAAGGTACCAGACACTGAAGTCCTTACATGAACTAAAATGTGAAGCATTCACACTCTGCTTCAGAGAGCACAACTCTGATGGACTGGCCATGTTGTTCACAAGCAAAACATACACTTGCCAAAAAGACTTTTTTATGGAGAACTCACACAGGGCAAGCATTCACATGGTGGGCAGAAGAAGTGATACAAGGACAATCTCAAGGTTTTGCTTAAGAACTTTGGAATTGATCCAAATTCCAATTCCCCATATGGGAGACACTGGCACAAGACCCCTCAGCATGGTGTGCCCACATCAGAGAAGGTGTTTTGTGAGCAAAGTACAGTTGAAACGGCTCAAAAGAAATGCAGGATGTGCAAATTTAGAGTATCCATCCCAAAGTTCACACAGACTATTTGTGCTGCACCTGTGATAGAGCATTCCAAGTTCTTATTGGTCTGATCAGTCACAGTCAGACACACCGAAACTTGACTCTAGCACAATGATGTCATTTTGGTCCTCTGACAATGAAGGACAACCACCAACCATCACCACTATTAATTAATTCATTGTCTATGGTACCTATTAGCAAACTGTAGTTTCTCTAATTATCTCTTTTAATTAGGTTTATTTTTGTTTTTGCTTTGTATGAGATCATGATTACAATCCCAGCCTTTTATACTTTAACTGAAGTATAATAGATTCTGCTACAGCCCCTAATTTTAACTCTAAATCTTTCCATTTTAAGCATGTTTCTTGTAAACAACATATTAGATTCTGGTTTCTAATCCATTCTGCAGTTCTCTTCTGTTTAATGTATGGGTTCATCCCATTCACATTCACAGCTATTATTGCTAACTATATATTTCCCTCCATTGTGTTTTCTCATACTTACCCTCTTTTTCACTGACTCCTCAAGGGTTTGTTTTCCTTTTGATCACTGTACCTCCTAATCTAGTCTCTCTTTTATTTATTTGCCTTCTCTTAAACCCTTTCTGTCCAGCTTCCCTGTTGGGTAAGATGTATTTGTGTACCCAACTATGTATGGATATTCTTCCCTCATGGAACCAGTTCAGAGAAGAGTGAGGTTCAAGTCTTTCCTGTTCCCCATTCCCCATTATTTTCCTTTATTGTATAAATGTCCTTGCATGGACCTATGTGAGACAATTTTTCCTCCTTGCTTCTTCATGCCCTTTGCATTTCTTTTTTTCACCTTTCCATTCTTCTTTTGAGATCATCCCAACATTTCCAATTACACCCACAGTAGTGATGATAAAGCTCATGCATGTATCATCTTCCCACATAAGAATATAAACAGTTCAACTTTGTTTTAGTCCCTTCTGATTTCACTCCTGCTTACCTCCTTTATTGAATCTTGTGTCTCAATGTCAAATTTTCTATTCAGCTCTGATCTTTTCAATAGGAATGCTTGAAAGTCCTTTTTCATTAAGCTCTGTTATTTTCCCTTATAGAATTATACTCACGTTTACTGGATAGTTTATTCTTAGTTATAATTTTAAATCCTTTGTTTTCCAGAATATCATATTTCTTTATAACAGTAGCTGTTACATCTTGTGTGATCCTGACTGTGAGTCCGCAGTTTTTGAATTCTTTCCTTCTGGCTACTTGTAGTTTTTTCCCTTGATCCAGAGGCTCTGGATTTTTACCATCAAGTTACTGGGAGTTTTCATTTTGGAATTTTTTTCAGGAGGTAACCACTAGACTCAATTTTTCATTTTTGCTCTCTGCTTCTAAAATATCTGAGAGGTTTTCCTTCATGATTTCTTGAAATATGATGTCAGGGTTCTTTTTGTTGTTGTACATGCCCTTTGGGTCTTAACAATGATTCTTTTTGGATCATTCTGAACAAAATTTCATATTTATTGTTTTCTCATTCTCACCACAAACACATGTGATTAGTCATAGGATCCTAAATTTAGAGTCTAAAGGGACCTTAAAGGTCATACTATTCAACATCATTTTACAAATGAGGAGGAAACTATGATCCCATAAATTGAAATGGTTTGACCAAAGTCACACAGATAATAAGTGACAGAGTCAGGATTTGAATCAAGATCCTGATACCAAGTCCAGTGCTCTTCCAACTGCACCTTGCTGCTTCCCTTAGCTACTTACTCAGTTATCTTTCTTCAGTCTCTCTCCAATCATTCCATCTTATATATCACTGACACACTGATATTTTATTTTTAAATAATTCTCACCACTCACTTGCTCTGGCACACATTGTGGCTCTCCATAACCTAAAATAGCTTCTCTTTTATTCCCCCAAATGAACCTCTGGTAAGAGACTGGTCTTCTTGCTGGTTCAATCTCAGTTCTTTGATACATTGGTTTTTTTGTTTAATTAATTAATTATTTTTTAACTTTCAGCATTCACTTCTGTAAGTTTTAAATTTTTTCCCCCTCCCTCTATCCTCCCTCCTCAATATGGCATACAATCTGATATGGGTGTACACATACATTCTAATTAAACACATTTTCACATTAGTCATGCTTTTGCTAAGCTATTCCTAAACTATGTCTTCTCTATCTGTTTTTCAGGTCAGCTTTTTTTCCTGTGAAATATTTTGCATTTTCTTCTATTTTTTAGGTTTTTACTTTTAAACTTGCTTGATTTTTTTGAAATATCCTATTGAATCATTTGCTTCTACTTGAAAAATCCTAATTTTTAAGGAGTTGTTTTCTTCAGTACTTTTTTTTTTTTTACAGCTCTTTTATTATTTGGTTAATTCTGTACGTTAAGGAGTTATTTCCTTGAGTATTTTATTTTTAATTTTTAACACAGTTAATATCACATAACACCATTCCAACTTTTGGTCAGGTGATACTTCTTTTTAAAGCATTTAGACTAAAATTCTTTTCCCCAAACTAAAGACGTGTTTGATTTATTCTCAGTAATTAATTCAGTTAATTGTTTTAATACTAATTGCTTTTATATCACTTTGTAACGTGTCCAATTTTTCTGCCCATCACTCCTCTCCCCCCACTTCCTAATACCTTGGCATTCTGATTACCCCCACCCTCAATATACCCTCCCTTGTATCACATCCCACCCTTCTCTTATACTCATCTTCTCTCTTTTCTTGTAGGGCAAGATAAATGTCTATGCCCCATTCCATGTTTCTTATTTTCTGGTTATATGCAATAAAAATTCTCAACATTCATTTCTAATACTTTAAATTCCAACTTCTCTCCTTCCTTCCCTCCCTATCCATCCCCACTGAGAAGGCAAGCAATTTATTACAAACTAAATATGTGTCATTTTGTAAAAGACTTCCATAATAATCATGTTGTGTAAAACTAACTATATTGTCCTTTATCCTACTGTATCTCCCCTTATTTTTTTTATCCCTTCCCAAAAGTGTTTATTTCTAATTAGTCTCTTCTCCCATTTGTCCTCCTTTCTATCATTCCCCTCACCCCACTTATCACCTCCTCCTCTACTTTCCTGTAATGTAAGACAGATTTTCATACCAAATTTAGTGAGTAGGTTATTCCCTCCTTCAACCATATGTGGAGAGAGTAGCTTCACTTTTCCCCTCTCCCCTTCTCCATTTTCTCCTCCATTGAACAAGATTTTCTTATCTCTTTTGTGAATTATAACCTGCCCCATTCCATTTCTACTTTTCTCCTCCCAGTATTTTCCTCCCTCACCCCTTAATTTTTATTTTATTTTTTTTGTGTGGCTATCATCTCTTCTGATTCAACACAACCTGTACTCTGTATCTATCTATCTGTATGTGTGTGTGTGTGTGTGTGTGTGTATGTACAATCCCTCCACCTACCCAAAAGCTGAGAAAAGATTCAAGAGTTATATATATTTTCTTTCCATGTAGGAATGCAAGCAGTTCAGCTTTAGAAAGTCTTTTTATGATTTCTCTTTCCTGTTTACCTTTTTATGCTTCTCTTGATTCTTGTGTTTCAAAGTCAAATTTTTTATACAGTTCTGGTCTTTTCATCAATATGAATGCTTCAAAGTCCTCTATATCATTGAATGACCATTTAGTCCCTTGAAATATTATACTCAGTTTTGCTGGGTAGGTGATTCCTGGTTTTAATCCCAGTTTCTTTGACTTCTGAAATATCCCATTCCAAGCCCTTTGATCCTTTAATGTTGAAGCTGCCAGATTCTGTGTTATCCTGATTGTATTTCCACAATACTTGAATTGTTTCTTTCTAGCTGCTTGTAGTATTTTCTCCTTGACCAGGGAACTCTAAAATTTGGCCACAATGTTCCCAGGAATTTCTCTTTTTGTATCTCTTTCAGGAGGTGATAGGTGTATTCTTTCAAAATTTATTTTGCCCTCTGGTTCTAGAATATCAGGGCAGTTTTCCTTGATAATTTCATGGAAGATAATGTCTAGGCTCTTTTTTTGATCATGGCTTTCAGGTAGTCCCATATTTTCAAAGTGTTTCTCCTGGGTCTATTTTCCAGGTCAGTTGTTTTTCCAATGAGATGTTTCACATTATCTTCTATTTTTTCAAATTTTGGTTTTGTTTTTTATCTGCTTGGTTTATCCCATAGTCCTTCATTTCCCTGAACTTAATTCTCTCTTTCAACAAATTATTTTGTTCAGTGAGCTTTTGAGTCTCCTCCTCCGTTTGGCTAATTCTGCGTTTTAAAGCCTCTTTCTCCTCATTGGCTTTTTGGACCTCTTTTTCCAACTGAGTTAGCCTCCTTTCAAAGGCATTATTTTCCTCAGCATTTTTTTGGTTCTCCTTTAGCAAGCTTCACTTTTCAAGCTCTTCTATTGCCTGAGCCCAATTTAAGTTCCCTTTGGAGGCCCTGGAGGCAGGGACCTTGACTTCCTCTGATAGTATGCCTTGTATTCCTCATGGGAAAGGATGGGAGGATACACCTGTTCACCAAGAAAGTAGCCTTCTATGGTCTTATTTTTTCCCCCTTTTTTGGGCATTTTCCCAGCCAGTTACTTGACTTCTGAGTTTCCTCTCCACAGCCACCTCACCTCCAGTCCTGCCAAGCCAGGGCTGGGGGCTGAGATTCAGATGAGCTGCTCCAGTCCCCCAGGGGATTTAGGTGGGAACAGAGCCACCATTCAGTGTGAGACTAAGGTGTGCTGCTCAGGTGGGGGCAGGGCCGCCACACAGGGCTCAATTCCCTCAAGGGCTTTATGATGAGGTCTTCAACAATGGATGAGGGCTGCTGCCTGCCTTGTGAGCCCCCTTCTGCTGCGACCTCTGTTGCTGCCACCTGAGGAGGCCTGGATTATGGGCATACCCTGCTCCCTTCTTGGCCAGATGAAAAAACCCTCTCACTGACCTTTAGTGCCTGTGGGTTGAGGGTCTAAGCTACTGCTAGTGATTCTGTTCCTGAAGCCTTCTCTGTCCTGCTCCTCCCACTTCCTCGAAGTAAAGGCTGGGCTGGACACTGCTCTGAGTCCAGTGGGACAGACTTTTCCTGTCAGTCTTTCGGGTCACTCTGGGCTAGAAATCTCTTCCACTCCATTGTTCGGTGGCTTCTGCTGCTCTAGAATTTATTGAGTCTTTCTTTACAGGTATTTTGTGGGCTGTGGAAGAAAAAATAGTGTATGTGTTTCTTTCTACTCCGCCATCTTGGTTCCACTCCCTCCTTGAGTATTTTTGGTGCCTCTTTTATCAAGCTGTTTTTCCCCCCACTACAGTTTTCTTGCATAGCTTTTATTTTTCTCCATTTTTCAATGTCTCTGATTTTTAAATAATTCTTTATTCTTTTTTTTAATATAAATTTATTTGTTTAACTTTTTACATTAATTTTCACAAAATTTTGGGTTCCAAATTTTCTCCCCATTTATCCCCTCCCCCAACCCCAATACACCCAGCATTCTAATTTCCCCGATCACTAATCTGCCCTCTCTTCTATCACCCCTGCTTTCTCTTATCCCCATCTTCTCTTTTGTCCTGTAGGGCCAGATGACTTTCTATTTCCCATTAACTGTATTTCTTATTTCCTAGTAGCAACAAAAATACTCAACAGTTGTTCCTAAAACTTTGAGTTCAAATTCTCCCCATCCCTCCCTCCCCACCCATTCCCTTTGGGAAGGCAAGGAATTCAATATAGGCCATATCTGTGTAGTTTTGCAAATGACTGCGATAACAGTCGTGTTGTATAAGACTAACTGTATTTCCCTCCCTACTATTCTGCCCCCCATTGTTTCTATTCTGTCCCTCCCTAAGAGTGTTGAACTCAAATTGCTCCCTTCTCCAATTGCCCTCCCTTCCATCATCCCTTCCTACCTGCTTATCTCCTTCTCCCCCACTTTCTTGTACTGTAAGATAGGTTTTCATACCAAAATGAGTGTGCATTTTACTCCTTCCTTTAGTCGAATGTGATGAGGGTAAACTTCATGTTTTTTTTTTCTCAGCTCCCCTCATTTTGCCTCCACTAAAAAGCCCCTGCTTGCCTCTTGAATGAAATATAATTTACCCCATTCCATTTCACCCTCCTTCCTCCCACTACATTTCTCTCTCACTATTTACCTCAATTTCTTTTAAGATATGGTCCTATCCTATTCAATTCACTCTGTGCTCTCCGTCTCTGTGTGTGCATGCATGTGTGTACGTGTGTGTGCATACACGCATGTACATGTGTGTGTGTGCATGTGTGTATGTGTACATCTGTGTGTGGTCCCACCAACTACCCAGATACTGAAACATTTTAAGAGTTACAAATATTTTCTTTCCATGTAGGAATGTAAACAGTTCACCTTTGGTATGTCCCTTATGACTTCTCTTTGCTGTTTACTATTTCATGCTTCTTCTCATTCCTGTGTTTGAAAGTCAAATTTTCTTTTCAGCTCTGGTCTTTCCATCAAGAATGCTTGAAAGTCCTCAATTTCATTGAAAGACCATATTTTCCCCTGAAGTATTATACTCAGTTTTGCTGGGTAGGTGATTCTTGGTTTTAGTCCTAGTTCCTTTGACTTCTGGAATATCCTATTCCATGCCCTTCAATCCCTTAATGTAGAAGCTGCTAGATCTTGTATTATCCTGATTTTATTTTCACAATACTGGAATTGCTTCTTTCTAGCTGCTTGCAATATTTTCTCCTTGACCTGGGAACTCTGGAATTTGGCCACAATGTTCCTAGGAGTTTCTCTTTTTGGATCTCTTTCAAGCGGTGATCAATGGATTCCTTCAATACTTATTTTGCCCTCTGCTTCTAGAATCTCAGGGCAGTTTTCCTTGATAATTTCATGAAACATGATGTCTAGGTTCTTTTTTTGATCATGGCTTTCAGGTAGTCCCATAATTTTTAAATTGTGTCTCCTGGATCTATTTTCCAGGTCAGTTGTTTTTCCCTTTTTTTTTTTTTTTTTAATTTATTTAACTTTTTACATTCATTTTCACAAATTTTTGGGTTCCGAATTTTCTCCCCTTTTATCCCCTCCCCCCACCCCAATACCCCAAGCAACCTAATTTTCCCTATCTCCAATCTGTTCTCTCTTCTGTCATCCCTCCCTTCTCTTGTCTCCATCTTCTCTTTTCTCCTGTAGGGCCAGATGACTTTCTATTCCTCATTAACTGTATGTCTTCTTTCCTAGTTGCAACAACAATACTAAACAATTGTTCCTAAAACGTTGAGTTCCAAATTCTCCCCATCCCTCCCTCCCCACCCATTCCCTTTGGTACAGCAGGCAATTCATTATAGGCCATATCTGTGTAGCTTTGCAAATGACCTTCCTGATAGTCGTGTTGTGTAAGACAAACTGAATTACCATCCCTCCTAATCTGCCCCTCATTGTTTCTCTTCTGTCTTTTGATCCTGTCCCTCCCCAAGTGTTGACTTTCAATTACTCCCTCCTCCCTTTGCCCTCCCTTCCATCATCCCCCTCCCCAAAATATCTCCTTCTCCCCCGCTTTCTTATACTGTAAGATAGGTTTTCATACCAAAATGAGTGTGCATTTCACTGCTTCGCTTAGTCAAATGTGATGAGGGTAAACTTCTTGGTTTTTTTTTTTTCCTCAGCTCTCCTCTTTTTCCCTCCACTAAAAAAATCTCCTGCTTGCCTCTTAAATGACATATAGTTACCCCCTTCCATTTCCCCCTCTTTCCTCTCACTACATTTCTCTCTCACCATTTACCTTAATTTCTTTTAAGGTATGGTCCCATCCTATTCAGTTCAATCTGTGCTCTCTGTCTCTGTATGTGTATGCATGTGTGTATGTGTGTGCATGCGTGTACATGTGTATGTGTGGGTCCCACCAACTACCCAGATACTGAAAAGTTTTAAGAGTTAGAAATATTGTCTTTCCCTGTAGGAATGTGAACAGTTCATTTCTGGTAAGTCCCTTAATACTTCCCTTTGCTGTTTCCTTTTTCATGCTTCTTCTCATTCTTGTGCTTGAAAGTCACATTTTCTTTTCAGCTCTGGTCTTTTCATTAAGAATGATTGAAAGTCCTCTGTTTCATTGAAAGACCATATTTTCCTTTGAAGTATTATACTCAGTTTAGCTGGGTAGGTGATTCTTGGTTTGAGTCCTAGTTCCTTTGCCTTCTGGAATATTCTATTCCACGCCCTTCGATCCCTTAATGTAGAAGCTGCTAGATCTTGTGTTATGCTGATTGTATTTCCACAATACTGGAATTGATTCTTTCTAGCTGCTTGCAAGATTTTTTCCTTGAGCTGGGAGTTCTGGAATTTGGCCACAATGTTCCTAGGAGTTTCTCTTTTTGGATCTCTTTCAGGTGGTGATCGATGGATTCCTTCAATCCTTATTTTGCCCTCTGGTTCTAGAATGTCAGGGCAGTTTTCCTTGATAATTTCATGCAAAATGATGTCTAGGCTCTTTTTTTGATCATGGCTTTCAGGTAGTCCCATAATTTTTAAATTGTCTCCCCTGGATCTATTTTCCAGGTCAGTTGTTTTTCCCATGAGATATTTCACATTCTCTTCCATTTTTTCGTTCTTTTGGTTTTGTTTGGTGATTTCTTGGTTTCTCGTAAAGTCATTAGACTCCATCTGTTCCTTTCTAATTTTGAGAGAACTATTGAATTCAGTGAGCTTTTGAGCCTCTTTTTCCATGTCTCATTCTGCTTTTGAAAGCATTCTTCTCCTCATTGGCTTTTTGAACCTCTTTTGCCAATTGAGTGAGCCTATTTTTCAGGGTGTTAATTTCCTCAGCATTTTTTTGGGTCTCCTTTACCAAGGTATTGACCTGTTTTTCATACTTTTCTTGCATCTTTGTCATTTCTCTTACCAGTCTTTCCTCCACCTGTCTAACTTGCTTTTCAAAATCCTTTTTAAGCTCTTCCAAGGCCTGAGCCCACCCGACTCCCCCCTGGGGTGTCTGGGGTACTGAGGTCTTGCCCTCCACGTCTTTCCCTGATGGCAAGAATACGTTCTCGTCCTCGCCATCAGATCCGAAGGTCGGGATCATTTGCACTTGTTGGAAAAAACTCTCTATAGTCTTATTTTTCTTCCCTTTTCTAGGCATTTTCCCAGCCAGTTACTTGACTTCTGAGATTCCTTTCCACCTCCGCCTGGACCCGCCCAGCTAGTTCTTGGCCTCTGAGATTCAAATGCGTTTTCCACAGCAAGCTTTAGTTCTGGTGCAGGGGGGGGCAGGGCCGCCTCCCAAACTCGGTTCCCTCAGGGGCTTTCTGCAGAGACTTTCAGGAATGGAGTGGGTGGGGGCG
Source organism: Bettongia penicillata ogilbyi (assembly GCA_023548195.1). Lineage (NCBI taxonomy): Eukaryota > Metazoa > Chordata > Mammalia > Diprotodontia > Potoroidae > Bettongia > Bettongia penicillata. The sequence goes on along the minus strand of JAJHZJ010000020.1, from coordinate 2,247,628 downwards.
GGGTGGGGGCCCTCCTCCTATGCTCAGCTCCCTCAGGGGTTTTATTCAGACACCTTCAGTAATAGAGCGGGGTGGGGGCAGGGCCATCTCCCAGGCTCAGCTCCCTCAGGTTGGAAAGACCTTCAGTATTGAAGATCCTACCTGCTGCTGGGGAATTCCTGAGTCCTGGGCCGCTGCGCCTCAGCCGCCGCCCACGCCTCTGACTCCGCCACTTCCTTCCCCCGTCTCTGCCGCCACTTCCTCTCGAGGGGTCCCGAGTCACGGAGACGCTCCGCTCCCCTCCCCTAGCCCAGCCCTCCTTCTCACTGACCTGTAGCTTCTGTGGGCGGAGGGACTTTCCTGGCTGCTGGAGCTTCCCCCGGAGCTTCCCTCTCTGAAGCCTGCTCGGGTCAGCTTCTCTGGGGCCGCAGCCAGGGGTGGGGGTGGGGTCCGCTTTCCGGGGCGCGATGGACCCCGGGGACGGCTCTCCAGGGCTCAGTGGAACGGAAATCTCTTCCCCTATGTTTATGCAACCCCTGAAGTGATTCAGAACTTATGGGGATCTCCTTTTACCTCAATTCCCATGGGTTGTGGGCTCGGAGCTCGTAAATGTGCGTCCTTCTACTCCGCCATCTTGGTTCCGCCCCCTCAGTTGTTTTTCCGATGAGATATTTCACATTCTCTTTCATTTTTTCATTCTTTTGGTTTTGTTTTATGATTTCTTGGTTTCTCACAAAGTCATTAGCCTCCATCTGTTCCATTCTAATCTTGAGAGAACTATTTTCTTCAGTGATCTTTTGAACCTCTTTTTCCATTTGGCTAATTTTGCTTTTGAAAGCATTCTTCTCCTCATGGGCTTTTTGAACCTCTTTTGCCAGTTGAGTTAGTCTATTTTTCAGGGTGTTATTTTCTTCAGCATTTTTTTCTCCTTTAGCAAGGTATTGACCCATTTTTCATGCTTTTATTGTATCTCTCTCATTTCTCTTCCCAGTTTTTCCTCCACCTGTCTAACTTGCTTTTCAAAATCCTTTTTGAGCTCTTCCAAGGCCTGAGCCCACTGGACATCCACCTTCGATGTCTGAGATAGAGAGGCCCCAACTTCCACGTCCTTCCTTGATGGCAAGCATTGTACTTCTTCATCAGAAATGATGGTAGGAAGGAACATCTCTTCCCCGGTAAAGTAGCTGTCTGTGGTCTTATTTTGCTTCCTTTTTCTGGGCATTTTCCCAGCCAGTTACTTGACTTCTGAGATTCCTCTCCACCCCCGCCTAGATCTGCCCAGCCAGTGCTTGGGGTCTGAGATTCAAATGCTGCTTCCCAGCCTCAGGGATTTCTGTGGCAGATGTGGCTGCTATTCAATGTGAGCTTAAGTTCTGGTGCTCAGGTGGGGCAGGGACACCTCCCAGGCTCTGTTCCCTCAGGGGGTTTATGCAGAGACCTTGGGTAATGGAGCTCCTCCCTGCTTGGGGAGTCCCGGGCCACCTCTGCCTCTGCTGCTGCCTCTGCCGCTGCCTTCCGAGGGGGCCCAAGTCACGGAGACACCCCGCTCCCCTTTCGGCCAGCCCAAAATTCTCTCTCACTGACCTGTAGCATCTGTGGGTGGAGGGAACTTCCCGGCCGCCCGGAGATTCTGTCCCTGAAGCCTGCTCAGATCTGCTCCTCTGGGGCTGCATGGCCAGGGCAGCACAGGGGTGGGCTCCACTGTCTGCAGCACAACGGACCCCTGGGGATGGCTTTCCAGGGCTCTCTGGAATGGAAATCTCTTCCACTGTGTTGGTGCATGCTTGCTCTGCTCCAGAATTTGTGGGGAGTTCTCTTTACAGGAAATTTATGGGCTGTGGATTCAGAGCTAGCACACGTGACTCTTTCTACTCCTCCATCTTGGCTCAATAATTTTTTATTCTTTAAAAAAAGTTTTTTTTTTAAAAAATTCCTCTTGGAGTTCTTGTTGAGTTTGCCCAATCTGCATAACATTTTTCTTTGAGGTTTTGCTTATAGATGTTCTGTGGTCACTATCTTCTGTTTTTATATCTTGTACTTCCCTGTTACCATAATAAATTATTTTAGTTCTGAAGTTATTTCTTTGCTTGCTCATTTTCCTAGGATATTTCTTGACACTGGAGTTTATGCTTTGCTCTCCTTTGGAGGGTAGTTACATTTAACCTGACCTTCTTGCTTTTAAGTGATAGAATCAAGCTCATTTATCTGCTGTTTTCACAGCTCATTCTGGGAACTTGTACGTTTTTGGTACTTTCAAAATGGTGTGATCTGAGGACAGGTCTGTTCGCTGATATGAACCGTGTTCTTTACAGGTTTTCCTGTTCTGCTCTCTATAAATTATTGACCCAGTGCAGCTCTGTTGCCTTATGTGTGCTTGAATTTCCATAGTCACCATTAGCACTCTGGGAGTTCTGGTAGTTTAGAACATTCAAACTACTTATTTCCTTTTAGTTCTGATCTTCTGTCCTAGTTTACTCCATTACAGGCTAATATATGAGGTTAAAAATTAGAAATGAGTCACCATTCTACTCTTGGGTTCAGTCACACAGCTATGATTCTATGAACTTGTTCCTTGCTCCCTATATGGAAAAGATCCCTGCTCTTTTGTAATTCCTTCTTCGAGCCCTGGAACTGTGACCTTGAATTTGGTACCGACCAACAGAGGTGCCAAGTGGCCCCAATTCTTGTTCCCAGAGCTAGTACAGGGTTCCTCTGTGACCTGTTTTTGCCTATGCATTCACTTCCCTTACCATGTCTGGGTTCTAGTACTGCTGCCACTGTTACAACCCAGTGTTATTTTGTCTTGCCCTGCTGCTGCTACTCTCCTGACAAACTCTCTCTGAAGCTCACCAACTTCTCTCCCTATCTTTCTAACCTGCCTTGGGATATAAAAAGATTCACTTTTATTTTTTCTTAGATTTTCTAATCAGAATTTAGATGATCATGTTTTCTAGGATATCACCAAGGAGGATGTGAAAAAGTTAAGGGAAACTGTCAATTTTTTACTCCATCTTGACTCTGTCCCTGGAACAATAGCTTTACCTGGAAGAAAGATAATGAGACCTATTTTAGACATGTTGTATTTGAGATACTGAACAGGTACAAGACACTTGCTCATATGGAACTAGAATTTCTGAGAGAGGCTAGGGTTTTTTTCTCTCGAATCTATCATCAGTCAGCCAAATGAATCTTCCTAATGCACAGTCTGACTATGTCAATCCCTTGAGTAAAAGTCTTCGGTGATTCTTGATTGCCTACTCAAGACAAAACCAACATTTTTTTCTTGACACTCAAAGTTCTCTTTAATGGACTTCTAATTTACCTTTGTAGTATTTCTTCGTGACTCTTGCCCTCTCCTTAATGTTTTCACCAACTGTTCCCTGTGTCTATAATGGAATTCCTCTCATCTTTGCTTACTGACAAACTTCTTCACAGTTTTGCTTAAATGACATATTTCACTGACTTCTTGGACACTTCTAGCTACAAATTTTATTTCCTCTTTGAATTTCTCATACCACCCTGACCTCTTATATGAACTGGAACTGAATGAATGATTCTTTACATCTCACCACCAATAGAAGAAAAACTTCTTGATGGAAGATAATGTGTAACTCTATTTTGTGTTTCCCTGAAGAGCCCTGGGTTTAGCTTGTTAAGTGTAGGGGAGGGGTGGTCTGGTCCTTCTTCAGCTGTTCCAGGAGAGCTGTTTGTGCATATGAGCAGTTCATAGCACCTTCTGAATTTTCAGATGGAAGTACAGTCTCACCACCACTGACCTCTTTGGTATTTGTTTTGGTCTTTGTTCCCATAGAAAGATTCTATGGTTTTTTTGCCCTTTTTTTGATTTTTCTTGTTCATGATGATGATTGCGTGTTGTGGCTTCTGGTTCTTTCAGTTAGAAGCTGCAGAATTTGAGCTGACTTGTGCGTAAAAGCTAAGAGCAAGGTTAGCTTGTTAAGTGTGGGGGTGGAATGGTCTGGTCATCAGGGATCTCCTCAGCTGAACTGAGGCAAAGGCAAGCTCAGGGGATGGTGATCACAGCTGCTCTATTGTCTTCTGTTTCCCCTGGAGTGCTGAGGCACACCTAGACCCTAGTCCAAGTTTCCACCCTCCTGGGGCTCCTCTCCTGGCACTGAGGCTTGCCTGGGTCCTCGTGTGAGTTTCCTCTGCCCTGAGGCTATTTTCCTAGCCTCAAGTACTATGAGACTATTTCCCCCCTCTGCTGTTTCCACTGATCCAGGATTTTTCTTTTCTTTTCTTTTCTTTTTTAAATTTATGTATTTATTTAACTTTTTACATTCATTTTCACAAAATTTTGGGTTCCTAATTTTTCTCCCCATTTATCCCCTCCCCCAATCCCAATACACCCAGCATTCTAATTTCCCCTATCACCAATCTGCCCTCTCTTCTATCATCGCTCCCTTCTCTTGTCCCCATCTTCTCTTTTGTCCTGTAGGGCCAGATGACTTTCTATTCCCCATTAACTGTATTTCTTATTTCCTAGTAGCAACAACAATACTCAACAGTTGTTCCTAAAACTTTGAGTTCCAAATTCTCCCCATCCCTCCCTCCCCACACATTCCCTTTGGGAAGGCAGGCAATTCAATATAGGCCATATCTGTGTAGTTTTCAAATGACATCGATAACAGTCATGTTGTATAAGACTAAGTGTATTTCCTTCCCTCCTATTCTGCCCCGCATTGTTTCTATTCTGTCTTTTGATTCTGTCCCTCCCCAAGAGTGTTGACCTCAAATTACTCCCTTCTTCCATTGCCCTCCATTCCATCATTCCTCCCTCCCTGCTTATCTCCTTCTTCCCCATTTTTCTGTACTGTAAGATAGGTTTTCATACCAAAATGAGTGTGCATTTTACTCCTTCCTTTAGTCAAATGTGATGAGGGTAAACTTCATGTTTTTTTTCTCAGTTCTCCTCTTTTTCCCTCCACTAAAAAGTTTCCTGCTTGCCTCTTGAATGAGATATAATTAACCCCATTCCATTTGACCCTCTCTCCTCCCACTACATTTCTCTCTCACCATTTACCTCAATTTCTTTTAAGATATGGTCCCATCCTATTCACTTCACTCTGTGCTCTCTGTCTCTGTGTGTGCATGCATGTGTGTATGTGTGTGTGCATGCATGCATGTACATGTGTGTGTGCATGTGTGTATGTGCATGTATGCATCTGTGTGTGGTCCCACCAACTACCCAGATACTGAAACATTTTAAGAGTTACAAATATTGTCTTTCCATGTAGGAATGTAAACAGTTCACCTTTGGTATGTCCCTTATGACTCCTCTTTATTGTTTGCTTTTTCATGCTTCCTCTGATTCTTGTGTTTGAAGGTCAAATTTTCTTTTCAGCTCTGGTCTTTTCATCAAGAATGCTTGAAAGTCCTCGATTTCATTGAAAGACCATATTTTCCCCTGAAGTATTACACTCAGTTTTGCTGGGTAGGTGATTCTTGGTTTGAGTCCTAGTTCCTTTGATTTCTGTAATATCCTATTCCATGCCCTTCAATCCCTTAATGTAGAAGCTGCTAGATCTTGAGTTATCCTGATTGTATTTCCACAATACTGGAATTGTTTCTTTCTAGCTGCTTGCAAGATTTTCTCCTTGACCTGGGAATTCTGGAATTTGGCCACAATGTTCCTAGGAGTTTCTCTTTTTGGATCTCTTTCAGGCGGTGATTGATGGATTCCTTCAATACTTATTTTGCCCTCTGGTTCTAGAATGTCAGGGCAGTTTTCCTTGATAATTTCATGAAACATGATGTCTAGGCTCTTTTTTTGATCATGGCTTTCAGGTAGTCCCATAATTTTTAAATTGTCTCTCCTGGATCTATTTTCCAGGTCAGTTGTTTTTCCCATGAGATATTTCACATTCTCTTCCATTTTTTCATTCTTTTGGTTCTGTTTTATGATTTCTTAGTTTCTCATAAAGTCATTAGGCTCCATCTGTTCCATTCTAATCTTGAGAGAACAATTTTCTTCAGTGAGCTTTTGAACCTCTTTTTCCATTTGGCTAATTTTGCTTTTGAAAGCATTCTTTTCCTCATTGGCTTTTTGAACCTCTTTTGCCAATTGAGTTAGCCTTTTTTTCAGGGTGTTATTTTCTTCAGCATTTTTTTGGGTCTCCTTTAGCATGGTATTGTCCCATTTTTCATGCTTTTCTTGCATCTCTCTCATTTCTCTTCCCAGTTTTTCCTCCACCTGTCTAACTTGATTTTCAAAATCCTTTTTGAGCACTTCATGGCATGAGCCCACCAGACATCAACCTTGGATGTCTGGGATAGAGAGGCCCTGACCTCCACGTTTTTCTCTGATGGCAGGCATTGTACTTCCTCATCAGAAATGAAGGGAGAAGGAACATCTTTCCCCAATAAAGTAACTCTCTATGGTCTTATTCTGCTTCCGTTTTCTGGGCATTTTCCCAGCCAGTTACTTGACTTCTGAGATTCCTCTCCACCCCTGCCTAGATCTGCCCAGCTAGTGCTTGGGGTCTGAGATTCAAATGCTGCTTCCCAGCCTCAGGGCTTTCTGTGGCAGATGTGGCTGCTATTCAATGTGAGCTTAAGTTGTGGTGCTCAGGTGGGGGCAGAGCTGCCTCCCAGGCTCAGTTCCCTCAGGGTTTTTATGCAGAGACCTTCATTAATGGAGCAGGTCGGGGCAGGGCTGCCTCCCAGGCTCAGGTCCCTCCGGGGGTTTATGCAGAGACCTGAACTTCTACCTGCTGCTCGGGGAGTCCCAGGCCACCGCTGCTGCCTCTTCCACTGCCTCTGCTGCTCTCTCTGCTGCTGCCTCCCGAGGGGGCCCGAGCCACAGAGACACCCCGCTCCCCTCTTGGCCAGCCCAGATGTCTCTCTCACTGACCTGTAGCGTCTGTAGGCAGAGGGACCTTCCCGGCCACCGCAGGTTCCATCACTGAAGCCTGCTCTGGATCTGCTCCTCTGGGGCCCCGGCCAGGGCTGCGCTGAGGTGGGCTCTGCTTTCCAGGGCATGAAGGATCCCTGGGGACCGCTCTCCAGGGCTCTCTGGAATGGAAATCTCTTCCACTGTGTTTCTGTGTGCCTTGCAGTGATCTAGAATTTGTGGGAAGTTCTTCTTACAGGAAATTTATTGGTTGTGGATTCGGAGCTAGCATACATGAGTCTTTCTACTCCGCCATCTTGGCTCCTCCCCCCAGGATTTTTCTGGGGAAATATTTTGTGGTTCCTTCAAGGTCATCAAGTGGGGAGGAGAGAGAATTTACTGATCACTCTGCCATCCTGGCTCCCAGAAGTTCAAGTAGGTGAGTTACAGATGTTTAATCTGCTGGCTGAAAGTCTCAGGAGCTGCTGCAGCTGATATCTGGTGCTCAGCGGCTGTCACTCGCTCGGCTCTGCTGGTTTCTCACCCTGGGCTGCCAGTCTGCCAGGTTCTGCCTGCTCCTGTCTCAGGTTTCCCTGCGGCCCTCCCTCTCTGCTGCACTGGACTTGCTGCGCTGTGCGCTGTGGGTTCACCCCTGTGCAACAGATCCTTCCTGTGGACCTTCCAGTCTGTCCTGGGCTTTGAATCTGCCACAGTCTACTTCCCTGTTGGAATCTGAACCTTCAAAATTTGGTCAGATTCTCTTTTTAGAGGTATCTGAAGGAGATTGTCTAAGAGCTTAGGTGAGTAATTTATTGAAAAAAGAAGCAAGGTAATAGATGAAATTTTTCTCAGCTTTTAAAGGAGGCTCAGACCATAAAAATCATGCCCCCAAGTCCTTCTAAATTAGAAATGATTATTAATTAAATGTTTAATATTTGCCATTGCTAGCACATTAATTTTAAATAGGTCAAATTTATGATCCAGTAAAGTTGCATTTTTATTTGCTGTATATACCCTTCATAGTATCTTGGGACCTCTAATATAACCAATGTGTACAATATGTTTATGCTCATTTTATGGGACTTAGAACACAATTTTACTCTTTTAAATTACTACAGAGGTTTATAGCATTTGTGTCTTTGCTTTTATGATTTCTTAGGCATGTCTATCATTTATTTGTTGCCAAGTCCTTAGTCAGGAATGTAACACTTCATTTACAACACTAAACTGTACAAAGTCAAGTGCAAGTCATGTTATCATTTCTCTGATGTCATGGTCTTCTTTGAAAATGAAAGACAAATACAACAATTCCTGTGAAATGATAATGTGCTTTATGCCATTCTATTTGACAGTATGGTTTCTAGGAGGCATTGTGTAAAGATTGATTATAGCTATGACTCTTGCAGTTATTTCTTCAGGGACTGTTCTTTCCTATTAAATACAAAATTACTGCCAACAGGTGCATAGTATGAACATGTAGTAAAATAGGATTATATGTACAGTCATGTACACCCAAACACATTCATGCATGTCATTATATACATATTAGGTTCGGGACTGAAACTGTGATTTCATTGGTTCAGGAAACTTCCATATGAGGAAACTCCCTCTATAATACAGGTCTATACCTTTTCTGCAACTTACAGTCATAGAGAGTTTCCTCTAACACTGAGAAGTGAAGCAATTTGCCCAGGATCATACCATTAAGTTATGCCAGAGGCAGGACTTGAACTCAGGTCTTCCTGATTCTAAGGTTAGCTCTTATTTTATATGTTATCTAGTGGATGATTAGGTCTAATTCTGTCTCTGCTATTTGCTGCTTGTGTCATTCTGGTCAAGAAAATCATTTCAAGTCTGTAGGGGTCAGTTTCTTTATTATGAGGAGGAATCTTCTAACTTACAATCCCATGATCCTCTCTTAAGCAGCTGGGTGGGATTCTTTCAGTTGCCCAAAGCTGCAAATAAGCTCTGTGAACTTTAGTTCCCATTCTCCCTAAGGTATGTGTTTAATAAAGGGTGTGTGTGTGTGTGTGGGGGGAGGGAACTTGGAGGATTCTCCAATTCTTGAGTTATGCATATTTCTCATCAAACACTACTTTTTTGGGAGAGAGGGGTTACACTGATAATAGATAGGTGAAACGCCCTAGCTTAAGGCTATGTAAATAATTCATAAAACCAATATGAATTTAATTTTTTAAATAAATGATTTAATATTTTATTTTCCCCCAATTACATGCAAAAACAATCTTTAACATTCTTTAAAATTTTTTTGAGTTCCAAATTCTCTCCCTCCCTTTCTTCTTCCTCCATTGAAAAGGCAAGTGATTTGACATGCATTATATATGTGCTATCAAGCAAAACACATTTGTATATGTCATGTTGTGAAAGAAAACTCAGACAAAATAAACTAAGAAAGATAAAGAAAACAAGTGTCCTTCGATCTATATTGAGACTCCATCTGTTCTTTCTCTGGGGATGGTTAGCATTTTTCATCTTAAATCCTTCAGAACTGTCTTGGATCATTGTATTGCTGAGAATAGCTAAGTCATTCATAGCTGATCATCTTACAGTATTGTGGTTACTGTGTACAGTGTTCTCCTAAACCAGTAAAAATTTGAGAAAAACAACTTTTTTTGGAATGGCAGAGTGGGTAGCTAGACTCAGTAATTTCTAGGACAAGGTAACAGGAGCATTGACCCAGGGTGGCAACACTCATAAGGGACAAACCTCCTCCACAGTTTGGTTGGTTCTATGACTCACCACTCCTGTATCTTGTGTTCCTCCTTCTTCACTGTCCCTTGTGCCCTTTTCTGGGGTCCTCATCCCCCATTTCTTCATCTTTATCAAAATGTTTTGTATATATTTTTGAGTTGAATAAGAAAGAATGAAGAGGGGAGAGAATTTGCCACATAGACTTCATAATTTGCAGGTGATTTTATATATAGTCTGCTTAATACTAATAGTCCTTTTTCCATTGCTTGTCTGAGAATTAAATATTTCATTCTTTGGAATCATACTGTGACACACTCTGATAGAAAGTGAAAAGGTCTAGCTGATTTTTTGGTTTGCTCTAACCGAATTTCAGATTTTGCCCACTCATGGAAATTCTCATTTACAGTTCTGCAGAACAAAAACTAAATAAAAAAAACTTGTTCTACCAAAAGGTTAAGTCTATCATCACCAAATTAGATCCCCAAGGATTCATAACAGCTAATAATCCATGAGTTTTAGTAGTTCCTATTACAATGTATTCTAGTCCATCTTCATCCCTGTCCTCAAATTTTAGTTAGTTATTATCTTTTACCATTCTCAAGGTTAACTTGTTTCAGACTCTAAGTCTCCCAATTGCTGTTCTTCTACTAAACCCAGTTTCCAAAAGTTCCACTAATCAAGTCAAGAAGTATTTATTAAGAACCTGCTATATGCCAGGCATTGGGGATGCAAAGAAAGGCAAAAATTAAACTATACAGAAAATAAAAAAAAGTGAAGTCTTCTCTTAAGGATCTCACATTCTAGTAGAGTAGATAATATATAAATAACTATATACAGGATATACAGATATACAGGATAAATTGGAGATCATCTCAGAGGGAAGGTACTAAAACTAAGGAAGATGGAGAAAAACATCTTCCAGAAGATGAGGATTGAAAGAAACTATGAAAGCCAGGAAGTTGGAGGTGAGGAGAAAAAGAATTACAGGCATGAGGGACAGCTGGTGAAAATTTATAGTATCTTATATGAAGAACAGCAAGGAGATCAGTGTTATGTTCTTCATAGACTGTTTCCATACCAACTTTCCAAACTTATTGCACATAACTATATTTCATGGTTTCCATGTTTCTACAAAACTAGTATACTTGTTCCTCCTTGTACACAGCATTCTATCTCCTGTGTCCATGACTTTGTAGAGTCTATCCCTATGTACCAACGAGAACTTTGGTCTCATGCCTTTCTTGTTGAATCCCTAGATTTCTTCAAGGTTTATCTCAACTGCCTCCTCTATAACAAGCTGTATCTTTATTTCTCCTCTTTAAGCCCCTTTTGAAAGTGCATTTCCCTTGTTTACTTTGTATATATTTTGTATTTGGGGACAGCTAAGTGGCACAGTTGTCGGGCCAGAGTCAAGAAGACCTGAATTGAAATCCAACCTCAGATATCTGTTCACTTAACCATCTTTACCTCAGTTTCCTCATCTGTAAAATGAAATGGAGAAGGAAATGTCAAATTACTCCAGTATCTTTTCTAAGAAAACTTTGAAAAAGATTACAAAGACCTGGACATGACTGAACAAATACTTTGTATTAACTTATCTGGATACATATTATTTCGTTTCAACAGAATGTATACTTCTTGAGGATAGGGACTGTTTCTTTTCTTTACTTCTTTCTTTGCACCCCTAGCACAATGCCTAGAATGCAATAGGCACATCATAAACATACATAGATATGTACATATATACACATATATGTACATGTATACATACATACATATGTGTGTGAAATGAACAGCTTGGATTAAATAGAACACTAAAATTTGAGCTAGAAAAGACCTAAGAGGCAAATATATGTTCATTTTATACTGAAGTCCAGAGAGAAGATTCTTAAAGTATCCTTGCCCCAGAACACACAAGCAATAACTAAAAAACCTTGGATTTGGACCTAGATTCTCTGATGTCAAATCTAACATTTTTCCTCATTTTTCTCATCTTCTACTTTATTAAGAAAAATTGTATAAAACAAACTATCTTTGAAATGTCCTGGTACTTTCCTTTCTAAGGAATTTTTTTATTAGGTTTCCAGAAGAAAGGTCATTACCCATAATTTTTATCATAACAGGATAATGAAGATTCTACTTGTAGGATGCACATGCATATTTGTTAGGAATTTGCAATGTCCTACTTTTATGTTTGACCCTATAACTTCTCTAACTTTTGAAGCTTGGGCCACTTAAATGTTCACCTAGATGTATAACTTTATCCAGACTCAATGATCCATCCCATCTTTAGATGTTTTTGCTGTTAAGTTGTTTAGTCATGTCTGATTCCTCATGGCTCCATTGATGGAGTTTTCTGGAAAAGATACTGGGGTGATTTGCCATTGTCTTTTCCAGGGTCCTTATTTTACAATTGAAGAAACTGAGGCAAATAGAGGTTAAAGTGTTTTGCCCAGGGTCATACAGCTAGCAAGTTTCTGAGACTGGATCTAAATTCAGGTCCTCCTGACTCTAGACCCAGCACTCTATCCACTCAGCCAACTAGCTGACCTTATCTGTAGATATAGGGTATATAAGGAGTCTCAGGCCCATCAGTAGCTCATTTGCTATTGTGTCCAATTTGATCATGTACCTTGGGTCCAATGACTGGATACTTCTCTTATTTCCATATATCTATGCTTCTATGTTGAAGATTACCTATGTGAGACCCTAATTTCCTTTAGGACTAAGTTTGTCCATAAGTTTGTTCCAGAGAATGCTTACTAGCCTCTGAAGTCCAGTAACAATACTTATATTGCTTATATTTGTCAAAATTTCTTGGGATTTTGTCTGTCCATCTGGACAGACATCTGGACCTCAATCCATTTCCTTTTGCCTAGATATCCTGTGATAGCTTCTTTGCTCTTGAATGTCGATCAGTCATAATTATACCTATTCTGACTTGTCCCATTACCAACAGAGTCTGCTATGACAGAAACCACTACCTTAACTTACTGTAAAATTAATCCTTTATACTCAAATAATAATATGCTTAAAATAGTTTTGACTGTGATAAATTATGAAATGTAAAGTTAAATGTTCAATAGAAAGAAAGTTTGGGGGGAGGAGCCAAGATGGCAGAGTAGAAAAACTCACGTATGCTACCTCCAAGCCCACAGCCCACAAATTTCCTGTAAAAAGAACTCCCCACAAATTCTGGAGCATTGCAAGCCGCGCACCAGCGAAGTGGAAGAGATCTCCATTCCTGAGAGCCCTGGAAAGCTGTCCCCAGGGGTGCGTTGCGCTCTGGTCGTGGAGCCCACCCCTGCACTGCCCTGCGCACCTGACCCCAGAGGAGTAGACCCAAGCAGGCTTCAGGCACGGAATCTCCAGCGGCCGTGAAGGACCCTCCGCCCACAGGCACTACAGGTCAGTGACAGAGACTTCTGGGCTGGCCAAGAGGGAAGCGGGGTGTGTCCGTGACTCGGGCCCCATTGGGAGGCAGAGGCAGAGGCAGCAGCAGAGGCAGCAGAGGCCCGGAACTCCCGGAGCAGCCACAGGAGCTCAGGGCCGTTACTGAAGGTCTCTGCATAAAGCCCCTGAGGGAACTGAGCCTGGGAGGCAGCCCTACCCCCACCTGAGCACCAGAACTTAAGCTCACATTGAATAGCAGCCACGTCTGCCACGGAAAGCCCTAAGGCTGGGGAGCAGCATTTGAATCTCAGACCCCAAGCACTACCTGGGTGGATCTAGGCAGGGGTGGAGAGGAATCTCAGAAGTCAAGTAACTGACTGGGAAAATGCCCAGAAAAAGGAAGAAAAATAAGACCATAGAAAGCTGCTTTTTGGGGAAGAGATGTTCCTTCCTCCTTTCATTTCTGATGAGGAAGTACAATGTCTGCCATCGGAGAAAGACATGAAGGTTGGGACTTCTCTATCCCAGACATCTGAGGTGGATGTCCAGTGGGTTCAGGTAATGGAAGAGCTCAAAAAGGATTTTGAAAATCAAGTTAGACAGGTAGAGGAAAAACTGGGAAGAGAAATGAGAGAGAGGCAAGAAAAGCATGAAAAATGGGTCAATACCTTGCTAAAGGAGACCCAAAAAAAGGCTGAAGAAAATAACACCCTGAAAAATAGGCTAACTCAACTGGCAAAAGAAGTTCAAAAAGCCAATGAGGAGAAGAATGCTTTCAAAAGCAGAATTAGCCAAATGGAAAAAGAGGTTCAAAAGCTCACTGAAGAAAATTGTTCTCTCAAAATTAGAATGGAACAGATGGAGGCTAATGACTTTGTGAGAAACCAAGAAATCACAAAACAAAACCAAAAGAATGAAAAAATGTAAGAGAATGTAAAATATCTCATTGGAAAAACAACTGACCTGGAAAATAGATCCAAGAGAGACAATTTAAAAATTATGGGACTACCTGAAAGCCATGATCAAAAAAAGAGCCTAGACATCATGTTTCATGAAATTATCAAGGAAAACTGCTCTGAGATTCTAGAACCAGAGGGCAAAATAAGTATTGAAGGAATCCATCGATCACCACCTGAAAGAGATCCAAAAAGAGAAACTCCTAGGAATATTGTGGCCAAATTCCAGAATTCCAAGGTCAATGAGAAAATCTTGCAAGCAGCTAGAAAGAAACAATTCCAGTATTGTGGAAATACAATCAGTATAACACAAGATCTAGCAGCTTCTACATTAAGGGATTGAAGGGCATGGAATAGGATATTCCAGAAGTCAAAGGAGCTAGGACTAAAACCAAGAATCACCTACCCAGAAAAACTGAGTATAATACTTCAGGGGAAAATATGGTCTTTCAATGAAACAGAGGACTTTCAAGCATTCTTGACAAAAAGATCAGAGCTGAAAAGAAAATTTGACTTTCAAACACAAGAATGAGAAGAAGCATGAAATAGTAAACAGCAAAGAGGAGTCATAAGGGAGTTACCAAAGGTGAACTGTTTACATTCCTACATGGAAAGACAATATTTGTAACTCTAAAAATGTTTCAGTATCTGGGTAGTTGGTGGGACCACACACAGATGCACACAGATGCACACACACATGCACACACACATGTACATGCATGCATGCACACACACATACACACATGCATGCACACACAGAGACAGAGAGCACAGAGTGAAGTGAATAGGATGGGACCACATCTTAAAAAAAAATGGAGGTAAATGTTTAGAGAGAAATGTAGTGGGAGGAGAGAGGGTGAAATGGAATGAGGTAAATTATATTTCATTCAAGAGGCAAGCAGATGACTTTTTAGTGGAGGGAAAAAGAGGAGAGCTGAGAAAAAAAAAACATGAAGTTTACCTTCATCACATTCGACTAAAGGAAGGAGTAAAATGCACACTCATTTTGGTATGAAAACATATCTTACAGTACAGGAACGTGGGGGAGAAGGAGATAAGCAGGGAGGGAGGGATGATGGAAGGGAGGGCAATGGGAGAAGGGAGCAATTTGAAGTCAACACTTGGGGAGTGACAGGATCAAAAGAGAAAATAGAAACAATGGGGGGCAGGATAGGAGGATATTTAACTTTTTTTTACATTAATTTTCACAAAATTTTGGGTTCCAAATTTTCTCCCCATTTGTCCCTTCCCCCCACCCCAATACACCAAGCATTCTCATTTCCCCTATCATCTAATTTCCCTCTCTTCTATCATCCCTCCCTTCCCTTGTCCCCATCTTCTCTTTTGTCCTTTAGGGCCAGATGACTTTCTATTCCCCATTACCTGTATTTCTTGTTTCCTAGTAGCAAGAAAAATACTCAACAGTTGTTCCTACAACTTTGAGTTCCAACTTCTCTTGATCCCTCCCTCCCCACACATTCCCTTTGGGAAGGCAGACAATTCAATATAGGCCATATCTGCGTAGTTTTGCAAATGACTTCGATAATAGTCATGTTGTGTAAGACTAACTATATTTCCCTTCATCCTATCCTGCCCTCCATTGTTTCTATTCTCTCTTTTGATCCTGTCCCTCCCCAAGAGTGTTGACTTCACATTGCTCTCACCTCCCACTGCCCTCCCTTCCATCATCCCCCCACCCTGCTTATCTCCTTCTCCCCCTTTTCCTGTATTGTAAGATAGGTATTCATACCAAAAAGAGTGAGCATTTTATTCCTTCCTTTAGTTGAATGTGATGAGAGTAAACTTCATGTTTACTCTCCTCTTTTTCCCTCCACTAAAAAAGTCTCCTGTTTGCCTCTTCTGTGAGATATAACTTACCTCATTCCATTTCACCTTCTTTCCTCCCACTACATTTCTCTCTCACCATTTACCTTAATTTCTTTTAAGATATGGTCCCATCCTATTCAATTCACTCTGTGCTCTCTGTCTCTGTATGTGCGTGCATGGGTGTATGTGTATGCATGCACATGTGTACATGTGTCTGTGTGTGTGTGTATGTGTGTGTGTGGTCCCACCAACTACCCAGATACTGAAAAATTTTAAGAGTTACAAATATTGTCTTTCCATGTAGGAATGTAAACAGTTCACCTTTGGTAAGTCCCTTATGACTTCTCTTTGCTGTTTACTTTTTCATGCTTCTTCTCATTCTTGTGTTTGAAAGTCAAATTTTCTTTTCAGCTCTGATCTTTTTGTCAAGAATGCTTGAAAGTCCTCTCATTGAAAGACCATATTTTCCCCTGAAGTATTATACTCAGTTTTTCTGGGTAGGTGATTCTTGGTTTTAGTCCTAGCTCCTTTGACTTCTGGAATATCCTATTCCATGCCCTGTTCAATCCCTTAATGTAGAAGCTGCTAGATCTTGTGTTATACTGATTGTATTTCCACAATACTGGAATTGTTTCTTTCTAGCTGCTTGCAATATTTTCTCCTTGACCTTGGAATTCTGGAATTTGGCCACAATGTTCCTAGGAGTTTCTCTTTTTGGATCTCTTTCAGGCGGTGATCGATGGATTCCTTCAATACTTATTTTGCCCTCTGGTTCTAGAATCTCAGAGCAGTTTTCCTTGATAATTTCATGAAACATGATGTCTAGGCTCTTTTTTTGATCATGGTTCTCAGGTAGTCCCATAATTTTTAAATTGTCTCTCCTGGATCTATTTTCCAGGTCAGTTGTTTTTCCAATGAGGTATTTTACATTCTCTTCCTTTTTTTCATTCTTTTGGTTTTGTTTTGTGATTTCTTGGTTTCTCACAAAGTCATTAGCCTCCATCTGTTCCATTCTAATTTTGAGAGAACAATTTTCTTCAGTGAGCTTTTGAACCTCTTTTTCCATTTGGCTAATTCTGCTTTTGAAAGCATTCTTCTCCTCAATGGCTTTTTGAATCTCTTTTGCCAATTGAGTGAACCTATTTTTCAAGGTGTTATTTTCTTCAGCAATTTTTTTTTGGGTCTCCTTTAGCAAGGTATTGACCCATTTTTCATGCTTTTCTTGCCTCTCTCTCATTTCTCTTCCCAGTTTTTCCTCCACCTGTCTAACTTGGTTTTCAAAATCCTTTCTGAGCTCTTCCATGGCCTGATCCCATTGGATATCTATTTCACATGTTTGGGATACAGAGGCCTTGACTTCTATATCTTTCTCTGATGTTAAACATTCTTCTTCCTCATCAGAAAGGAAAGGAGGAAACTTCTGTTCACCAAGAAAGTAACCTTTGATGGTCTTATTTTTCTTCCCTTTTTTGGGCATTTTCCCAGCCAGTTACTTGACTTCTGAGATTCCTCTCCACCCCTGCCTAGATCCACCCAGGTAGTTCTTGGGGTCTGAGATTCAAATGCTGCTCCCCAACCTCAGCATTTTCAGCAGGGGGAGGGGCTTTTATTCAGTGAGCGATTAAGTGCTGCTGCTCAGGTGGGGGCAGGGCTGCCTCCCAGGCTCAGTTCCCTCAGGGGGTTTATGTGGAGACCTTCAGTAATGTATCTAAGTCCCTGCCTGCTCTGGGAGCTCCTGGCCACTGCTGCCTCTCCCGCTGCCTCCCAAGGGGGACTGAGTTATGGAGACACCCCGCTCCCCTCTCGGCCAGCCCAAAAGTCTCTCTCACTGACCTCTAGCACCTTTGGGTGGAGGGACACTCGCAGACACCGGAGATTCCATCCCTGAAGCCTGCTCAGATCTGCTCCTCTGGGGCTGTGCCACCAGGTCAGGGGCTCTGCTCGGTGTCTGATGCCTGACGGACCTTTGGGGTCGGTTTTTCAAGGCTCTCTGGAACAGAAATCTCCTCCACTCTGCTGCTGTGCAGTTTCCACTGCTCCAGAACCCGTTGGGAGTTCTTTCCATAGGTAATTTATGGTCTGTGGCTTTGGAGCTCGCATATGTGAGTCTTTCTACTTCGCCATCTTGGCTCCTCCCCCATCTCACATTTTTAGCTAATTTCCCAAATCCAGAAAATCATTGAAACCTATAAATGACACAACCTAATATGTGTCTCCTTAGAAGGAGATATTTCACGAAGCTCATAGTCACAGTTATATTCCTAGTCACACATCTGGAAGAGACCTTAGTGAATATCCAGTTCATTTAAACATTGGAAAAAAGAAAGGCCATGTAACATATTGATAATCTCCCATGAAGTCTTCCTTAGAGACATTTGTAGCATCATGACTGATTCATAGTCACTTGGTTCCTAGATAGGGCTTTCAAGAGACATTGCGTCTCATAGCTTTTCTCTATTTGACAACTGCTGCAGCTCACTATACTTCCCAGGAGGTGATGACAGTCATCCATCTCCTGCTAGTGTCCAGATGCAGAACTTTTCCCAGTCACTCTGCCTGTTGTCCTCAGCAGTTCTGAAAGGTGACTTTATTAGCTCTTCTTTCAGAGGAGCATTCTCTTCAATTGTGAGCTCATCTCACCATGGCTGAGATATGAAGATGCTTTAATTCAGAAGCCTCTGCTGCACTGTGCTTTCCACAAAACTCCACCCTCACAAAAGAGTTCCCTTAGAAGTCAAAAACACACAAATTCAACGCTCTCATCTTCAAAATGAGTCCCTGTCATAAGTAAATATGAGTTAAATGACTTGTCCAAGGTCATCTTGTCCAAAGCATCCTCTCTACAACATCTCCAATAAATATTTCTCCATGTTCCATTGAGCAGATTTCCAAAGATCAGGAACTCACTGACTAGAGGAAGTTATTTCACTCTGGGTTACTTTAGTATTAGGAGGCATTTCTTTATGTCAAGTTAAATCCAGCATTTGTGCAATTTTTACCTTTTGTTCCTACTTTCGTCCTCTGAAGCAAAGTAAAAGAAGTCTAATTGTGTTTTGTGTGTGCTTTAAATGTTGTTTCTTTAAATACTTGAAGTAAAACATCATGTTCCTCTTCTCTTGACTCCTCTGGATTGAATTTACCTAGTTCTCTCAATTATCCTTCGTACAGTATGGTTTCCAGTCTTCCTGTCATGTTTGTTTTCTCCACGTGTGCTTTGGCTCAGTGGTATCTCTCCTAGAATGTGGCACCCAGAATTGAAGAGAGTACTGCAGACATGATCTGGCCAGGGCAGAGTATAGATAAACTAGCATTACCTTTAATTTTTTTCATATATTATACTATAAACTACTTAATTTAACATTTAAGAAGTTTCATTGCTAGGTCTTTTACAATACAATATTCCCATCAAAACTATAGGAAGATATCATAAATAAGAGACATCTTATTTTTTGTTTAATGGTAAAAGTGTTTACTTTGATATCGGGGGTTCTGTTGTGCATTCATTTTATGTTGCAAATTATAACCACTAACTTTTTATATGGATGAAAAGTCATAAAAAGTGGGACATTATTTCTTTTCATTTACACAAAGTTAGTTTCAATTCACAGTAGGCAAAATATTTCACATTCGCACAATGAATCTTTTATAATCCCATTTTGAGGCTGTCAAGTAGTCTGACTTCAAGATCATTTGGCCAATTTAAATGGTAATTCAAATGGTTGGATCCTGCCATTAGATTTTAATTATCTTCCATTCTATCAGGGCTGGTTCTATGACCCATTGTAGCAAATTCATTTCCTGCCCAAGCAAAGGACAAGATTCGGGCTCTTTAAATAGATTTTTACCATGTGAGGACTTTCCAGTGGAGGAAGCTTAGGAAACTAAGGAAAACTCATCATTTGTTTGCTCCTTTGCCACAATACAAACATATAAATAATAAAATAAGATTCAAACCAAACAAAGGAAGGACAGGAAGAGGAGCCAGAGAGTGGTTAGAGGAAAACAAGATCTCTTGTGAAGAATGATGCTTATAATCATTTCAATGTAACATTTTTTTTTTACTTAAATGACTTTAAATTTCTGTTCTGGAGTTTGTATTAAGTCCATACTTTTCAGAGTAACTTAGGTTTAAAAATCCTTTTATTTTTTTCAATGACAAGGTCTAAATAAATGCCTATGAATATATTATTTAATACTGAATCTATACTGAATTCCAAAATTAATTGAAACACATAGAGAAATGAGAAACCATCATACAGCAGAACAAATTGGATGACATTGGGTGACAATCCATCTTAAATGTAGAAATTTTTAAACTTAATCAGGCTATAAACTCTTTGTATCAGACACAGAAATACTAGGCCAAATCTTTCTAGTTCTCAATTTATACTACCACCAGGTGCTTCTGGACGATTCATTAAGTGCTCATGCCACTGGAGCCCCATTTAGTGCACAGAAGCAGTAGCCTATTAAATGGTCTTAGTACCCTGATAGAATTAATTCTGTCTCTAAAAAAACAAAACATCTTCAAAGTAGTTTATTGAGGGTGAGTCAAAAGTTGCATATGCAGTTTTGTCCTATGAAGGTGAGGGATAATTTGAAAATGGTTTTTGTCTCTGGTACTGGAGTATTTGGGGTGGAAGAAATGTTCATTGAGATAATGGTGGAATATTTATTAGACAATTGCAGAAAAGTCACCTGATGCTTGCATACTCCAGAGTAACAATGAGGGACAGGAAATTGTCAAAACTTTTGAAATTGGAGTGATGGTACATGGCATCACTTTTTCTAATTAAAAAGAAAGTACTGGATAGTCTGAGCTCAATGCTACAAAGCAAGCTTGAAGTCTATTGCAAATCATTTCAGAAAAAAATAAATCTCAAACACTTAAAAAAGTTGCATTTGCCTACATCTCCATCATAGTCCTCTATACTCAAACTTATTCAGTGTATTCTTAAGGTGATTTACAAGAAACTGGAGACAAGATAAAGATTGAAAGAAATCTCTCCTTCTGGACCAGAGGGGTTCCATTGGGGAAGACTTGGTTTGAAAGGTTCAATTTGGTGAGATCCTGGGAGAATCCTCTTCTGCTCCTTTCCTGGGCTGCTGACTCTTTTACTGCCTGTGGGCCTATAGTTGGAAGAGTGCTTGGAAAAACAATTTTGACTCCACATCCTTAAGGGGAAATAGGAATCCCTGTGATACCAGAGAAAAGAGAAAATTTTGTGAAGGTTACATCTTTTGAGTAAAAAGCCTCATAACTCAAAGAGGTCATCTAAGCCAACTTATTTCTGGACAAGAACTCTTTCTCCAACATTTCCAACAAGTTATTCAGGATAAGGGTGAGGGATGGATCCCATTAATGGGCCATACTTGAGAAACTAGAGGGTCACATATGACCTTGAGGCTGCAGGTTCCCCACCCTTGACCTAGGATTGGCTCTCTGGATTTTGAGACTTAAAGCGGACCACCTACCTCCTGCGTTTCTACTCCAACAGTCCCTGAGGTCCTCTCTACACTGAAATCGAATGAAAAACTATGTCAGTGACTTCTACTTGAGAACTGAAAAAATAACAAAAAAAAACCCCCAAAACCCATCCAGCCAATAGAAAATGGGGACCTGGAAACAAAACTAGGCTCTACATCTCCCAGTCCAACCAAGGGGTTCATATAGACTGTAGGCTACAAAAGCACTTATTCCATTGCAAAAGCCCTAAGGTGGAGATCTTGGAAGTGCTAGACTGCTGGGGTAGTAGGTAACCACAGTCATCATAGCAGGATATCCCTGACCTAGGGACTCTAAACTTCCCTTACAACTGTTTTGAGACTCCAGACAGGGCCCTGAGGATTCATCTCTAAACCTCAAAAATCCAAAGAGGCCTAAGTCCAGAATTAGTGTAGTGAGTGCAAAAATAATCAGTGCAAAAACCCAAAGGATCAAGGGCAAGACCCTGCTTAATCAGTCAGCCCATGCAGAAGCTTATTAAGGAGGATAGCTTGACCCTAGCACCCTCAATTCAGAAACGGAGTCTGGAGAGATAAATACACTAAAGAGGAAAATATCAACCAGTATCAAATATACCGGTCCTCTAAAATAAGGAGAAAGCAACTCTATAACAACTGTAAACATAGATTCAAAGGAAAAAAATGAATTTTCCACAAGGACTATGTGAATTCCTAGAAGAAATGAAGGAAGAGATAAAAAAATGAAATGAAATACCTGGAAAAAAGAATTGGAAGCAGAATAAATAACATAGAAGAAAAAGTGGCAGACCCTACCCAAGAAGTGGAGTCTTTGAAAATAAGAATAGATCAAACAGAAATTAATGATTCCATGAAACAGTGAGAAATATTAGAACAAAGTGAAAAGATAAAAAAAATTGAAGGTAAGAAAAGCAAAAAAATTTGAAAAAAAATTTCCTTTACCGAGTTCCATCCAATTCTAACTCCTTTGCAGTTTTATTAAGTGGAGCTTCTTTGATGATTTACAGGGACTCAGGTTCACAACAAAAGTCCCATAAGATTTTAGACTAAAAGAGGAGTGGCAGAAGAAGGGAGTTAAAAAGATAGTTAAAGCTAGGCATAACTTCTTAAGTTACTCCAGGTTACTGTCTATATAGGTCTGATATTAAAAAATAACTGAAATAGTTTCCAGTTTATGCTATAAAAGACTGAAATCTCCAATACTGTAGCCACAGTCCAGTACAGAAAAATTCAGTGGAGAAAGGAACTTTTAGTTTATTGAAATCACTGACATGGATGACGTAGAAAGTGTAAAAGGTTGATAGAAAGTGATAAGAAAACAATTACTATGAGAATAGTTCACTGATTACTTTCTTAACATCATTCTCCAGATTAAAAGGATTGTTCCTCCATGTTCTGCAGTGCTGCGTGAAAGTCAAGAACAGGTGTGAGAAAACAAGACCAGGACCCTACCAACAACCTGTCACAATCTCTAGTCAAATAAGTGGGCAGTGGTTTCCTCCAGAATTTCCAACTGCATCTAAATGCCTTAAAGGTTGATTCAATACTGTATCCAGGTTGCCATATTCTGTGGATATTCATTCTTCTTGCCATCTCCTTTTCTCTTTTCTGTTTTTCTCTGTTTTACTCATTGTGAAATGTCAGATTTTTTCCTTTACAGGGGTTTTGCTTACAGGGAAAGAATAAATCCACATAACTGCACAAAAGTACAAAAATTATTTTTATAAATTGAATAAATCTAAGGGAAGTGCACATATGGCTACGCATACAATGGGGAAATATTTATTATTTATCTTTTATTAATATTGTTTGAACCTAGCTTTATGTGGTGAGAAATTCTCTAACTCCAAAGCTTACTGTAGCAGTTGGGCTGGGGAAACCTAATGTCTGCAGGGAATTCTTAGATCCTACCCAGGTCTTGGGTAATATGAAGGCTAATGCTTGTGTTTTGTGTTCCCCAAATTTGAATGTTTATGCTCTTATTGACATACATTTCAATGGACCTTGCTGGAGAATGCTCCTCACTGCAAAATTGAGTGTGAAGACTCAGAGAGTCATACTTTCTACCAGCTCTCTCCTTTGCCAAATGATCAAATAATAATAGTATATTTAATATATAATAATATAATATATAATAATAAATTCTTTCTAAAACTTTTTCAGATTTTGGAGTTTGTTCTCGTGCTCATACTACCCAATCACATCTCAAAGGTGGCTTCCTAGGTGGAGCAGCTCTCCCACATCACTGCTGATGTCCCTTGGTGATGTCATCACATGAAAAGTTGTTTCTCTCCTCCATTGCTTCCTATTGACTTTTTTCTATTTCTATCTCCACTAAACTTTTTTTCCATTGAGTTACACCTGTAGGTACTGAGGGTTTCAGTTCTCTTCAGATCACATACTCAGTAGCTATTTCAACTCTTTTATATTTCCAGATATCCAGACAATTGTACCTATTCATACAGCTAAAGAAACCCATAGGCGTTTGTCTGTCTTTTGAATTGCTGTAACTCTGTTGTGCTGCTCATACTTTGAGAATAAATTCTTATTTGGGTTGTAGTTAGAAAACTCCGTTTAATTGCTACAATGTCATACATGATGGCCTGAAAAATCTATGAATGCAAAACTATAAAGAAACCAAAACTGGATAGCCTATCAGGAGAAGATTCTTTTCAGTCTAAAACATACCTTTGATCAGTATCCTGGATTCATGAAAATCATCTCATGAACAAGACTGAAAGGGACTGAGTAAAACCAGTGAAGGTCTGAAGTTTTCCCTTTAACCCTTTTCTCTGTCTTTGGCTGAGCTTATTCATATATTATGTATATACACTTTATATGTATATGTGTATGCATGTGTATATACACAAATATATGTATAGATATGTGTGTGTGTATTAATGTCAGGCTTTAATCAATTAAAAGCAATTAATCCTACATTTGCCCAACAACCAAATTGTTCTATTCTCTCTCTCTCTCTGCGTGTCTGTCTGTATATATATATATATATATATATATATATATATATATGTGTGTGTGTGTGTGTGTGTGTGTGTATGTGTAAGTATGTATATATGTCTGTACATATATACATATACATACATACGTATATAAATATATATATTTTGTATATATGTATATTTTTTTCTGGGTGATGCTAGTGACTTAGGCTGAAAAATTGGTTGAGACTGGATGTTAGAGTTGGGGATATCAAGGAGAAGGGCAAATTTAGAGATTTAGAATTTAAGGAATAAGGAAGAGACCTTTATTTTAGTCTAATATTCTCATTTTATGGATGGGAAGACTAAAGCCTAGAGAAGCCAAGTTACTTGTCCAAGGTCATAGGTGTAGAAAGTAGGAGAAGAAGAATTAGAACCAAGATTTCTGACTCAAATTTTATTACTTTTTCCATTACCCTATGAGTTGTCTTTCTTAACTAGTGAACAATTGAAATTGAGCATGTGACTGGAATTATCAATCAATTGATAAGCATTCATTATGTGACAATGAGGCAGGATTGAACATTCTTAACTGGTTGAAGTTTGACTTTTTTTCCTTTCATGAATGAATGAGCTCAGTCAAAGATAGGGAAAAAGTTGCAAAGGGAGGCTCTAAATTTCACTCCACTCTGGGGAATTTGATGAACTAAGTTTAGATTAAGAAGGGGATTTGAAAGATTGCAGATAACCAACTCAATGGTTTCAAATATTAGTACTGGAGTTAAGATCTGGGCCCAGTGAAGGAAAACTAGATAGTTAAGGGCATTTAGAAAGCTCTAGAGTTACCCAGATTGGTCTAGATACTGTCAACATAGGAACTTCCATGATGGGAATTACAGTGCTTAATTATTCTATGCCTTAATAAAGTCTAGAAAACTTCCTGAGGAAAATACAACTGTAAAGGGCAGCTCCGTGAATAAAATAGTCTATAACCTGATGATATGACTAGAGCACATAAAAATATTCATAAAGGAATAAGGAATAGCTTCAGAAAAGAGGCCTTTAAGCTTTTGATGTCTATGTTATTCTGGCTACAAATTTTCTCCAGCCACACCTGTTAGAAAATCTCAACTATGGCTAAGGGAAATTGTGTACTGACTTATACAACATCTGTATTTTTGTCACAGATGAGTAATAGTTATTTACATTCCAAGTTTAGGTGGATCTTCCTCCTGAAATAGAAGGGTCAGGGACTCAAAAAATGCTTCTTTCACACTCCAGGCTGTTACAGAGAATGAAGAAACCTGAAACAAAATGGAAGTAAGGTTGCAATGAGGTGGGAAAAACAGGATCTGAGGTGAAATTGAATATTTCTCAGCATGATGGAGAATGGAAGAGTCTTTATCTAGAGGAGAAAAAAGCTTTTATTAAGTGCTAAGTGCTTTACGAACATTATTGGATTTGATCTTCACAACTCCTGTGAGGTAGGTTCTATTATTATCCTCATTTTACAGTTGAAGAAACTGAGGCAGGTAGTGGTTAAGTGGCTTGCTCAGAATCACACAACTAGCAAATGTCTGAAGCTGGATTTGAACTTGTCTTCTTCAGTCCAGGCCTAGTGCTTTATTCCCTGAACCAACCAGCTGCCATAAGAGCAATTAGGAAAAGAAAAGGATACCTGTATGATAAAAACTTACAACCAGATGTGAGTCCTTTCCTTGATGCTTTTAGGAGAAAGAAGCCGCTTATCCTCCCAAGAATGACATAGTAGGTCCACAGAATCTGTCTGGGAAGAGAGCATCCATTTAGGGAGAAATGAAAAAGAGTAAAATAGTAATATTTGGCAAATTCTTGCATGGTGATACTGAGATAGCTATTTTTCTACCAGATAACAACAACTGAGAGGCCTGTTCTCTTCCTTGGACATGTTTCCATGTTATAACAGAGAATCTTTCAAGATTTATCAAAATGACTAATTTAGGATGTAAAGAGCAGGTTGAGAATTGTAATCTGATGATAAGATGTCGATTCCTGTATGATGTATTACAATATAGTGTTGACAGATTCCTGGATGGAGTTGGAGGACACTGGAAAAGGTTGGTGAGAAAGTATTTGTCTTGAGAATCTAATCAGGAGGTAATTTAATTGAAAATGGGAGGGGATAGAAAAGAATATCTATATCCACAAAGTTAGAGACTAAAGAGAATAGTAAAAAAGAAAGAAGAGCAGATACATATTGTTAATGTAGTTTTTGCTTAATTTGAAGATCTTTCCCACCCATTAATATCCCCATGTGACCCGCTCAAATCATATGGAAGGCTAATTCACATGTGGTGGGAGGAGCTTGGTGAACTGGTGAAACAGGAAGGATGGAGCAGAGATTGAAGCAAGTTGGTGAGAGTAGTTAGAGCGGAGGAGAGAGGACACGGGCGGGCACAACTAGTCTTGTGAGTGTTTACTTGTGGGAAGTCCTGGGAGGGGGAACCGGGAAGGGTTTGAATTGGCTCTGTCCCCTGAGGTGCTAGTGTGCATTGGCTTCTTGATGACTATGATAGATTTTGGCTTTCTGGTGCTGGAACTGAACTTTCTCGTGTCTAAATAAATGTTTTAGCTCTGTCTTCCACGTGGAGAGTTTGTTATATTTTGCGATTCAGAACTGAGCTGGTATATTCGTAGTTGCTGGAGGCTCTGTGAATATCACATTGGTGCTACAAGAGGAGACACTCAGAAATTAAAAGGAGACAAAATAAAGAAAAGAGCCTCCTCCAGTGTCTATACACCAATCCCACCCTTTAGGCGATAGACAAAATGAGTCCTAACACAAAGGGGAAAAATATGACATTGACATTGCTAAAATTTGGAGGATGAAATTCATGACTACTATGGATATAAATCTCATTCAAAAGAAACAGATAGGTAAAACAGGTGCAGTGTATGTTAAGTAAGTATATTCATGTCTTCTTAATATGCTTACAATAACAGGAACCAGGAGAGAGAAGCATGACTTAGACTGAGTATTAAAATGAAGGCAAAAGGAGAAGGAAAACAATGCTTTTGCCACTGAAGTACACTACAAAAAATCTGGACAGAAAGAAGAAGTAAATGAGGAGGTTGGGAAACTGATCACAAACTTGACAGTGAGTATAGTATATATAATATATATTTATATAAATATATAAAATGTATATAAATACATATTGTATGTTTATAGTAATGGTGGAGAATTTATATAAATATGTAAAAAATATATAAACATATATATAATATATAGTTATAGTGACAGTAGAGAATTTTAGTTATCTGGACATCTGCTAGAGTTTTCTCCCTAACAAATGCAGAGCAATTAGTAACTTCTTGATTTGTCTTACTGATAATTATATCCTTTGAAAGGAGGAGGAATGAATAAGAGAAAATTTATGGATCTGATACCAGAGGGAGAAACTGGTTATTGGGGATCTAGAACAGGGAAAATAATTACCTCAACCTTTATTTTTGTAATAGAGGGGAGGAAATTGGTCATTGTCTGACATGCACTCTAGGTTTTGGGAAAGTGGATTTCAAAGAATTCAGAGGAAAGAAAGGAGAGAAATGCAAGAATGAAATTCTGAAGACACAAAGGGAGATAATTCCAATGAAGAAAGCAAAACAAAACAAAATATGAGATTCTTTCTGAAGAGCCCAATATGAATGCAAAGTGAACTCAGCAATAAACTTAGATTTTTAATTTTTCTAAGATACCATTTTATTTTTTCCAATTACATGTAAAGATAACATTCATTTTAAAAATTTTGAATACCAGTTCTTTTCCTTATGTCCCCTATCTAAAATGGTAAGCAATTTGATAGGGGTTATATATGTGCAATCATGTAAAACATATTTCTATATTGGTCATACTGTGAAAAAAAGAAACAGACCAAAAGAAAAAAGCATGAAAAAATGGAGAAGGGCAGCTATCAGTAAGCACCCCAACATACACAGGGGGGCCTTACCCTAAGTTCTTAGATCTGCATCCATAAAAGGAAAGGCCACTTGAAGGGTTAATAATCACTTTAATCAATCACATGTATCATTCCTTTAATGAATCACATATGTCATTCACCTAGTTCAGGGGAGTCAGAACCCTGAACTTCAAAGGAAATATGAAGAAATCAAAGATCAACAGACATGGCTTCCTCTGCTTGACCATCAACAGACAGGTCCAACTATCTGACCATAGTTACCAGACAGGAAAGCACTGACATCTGAGTTTTCCAAGTGGGGTGGGTGAGGGGGGTAAGGGAGAGAGGGGAGTTCCTTAGCAGCTTCCCAGAGTCCTTATCTGGCCAAACACTTCCAGTAAGCCCCAAAGTGAAACCTCAACTCAGAGTATCTATACCTTTTATAGAGCCAGAGGGCATCACAACCCTTGAGAACCAGTGACTCGTTAACAAAAGGTGTGGGCCTCCCTACAAATCCTCCCTAATCAAACTCCCTTTAATGTATAGGCCCATTAATGGGTGGGGAAAATCTTTAATCACATTAACAATACAAATACATATACTGTTTCTAGTTAAAGAAACTCTTGTTTCTATATTTTACTCCTAGTAAAGACTCTTGGTTGAAAAAGGCAAGATTTAATCAGAAGCATTTGATTATACTAAAACAAACACAGCAAAAGATCTCACTTGGCTTGTCATTACAGTGAAAATGGTATTCTTTAAACTGCATTCAGAGTCGATCAGTTTCTGGATGTGGATAACATTTTCCATCATGAATCCTTTGGAACTGTCTTAGATCTTTGTATTGCTGAGACAAGCTAAATCATTCATGGCTGATCAATGCACAATGTTGTTATTACTGCATACAGTATTCTTCTGGCTCTGCTCACTTTGCATTCACTCAGGTAAATCTTTCCAGGTTTTTCTGAAATTTACTTGCTTGTCATTTTTTATAACACAATAGCATTTATATTAACATTCATATTCCACAACCTGTTTAGCCATTCCCCAACTGATGGGCATCCCCTCAATTTCCAATTCTTTGCTACCACAAAAAGAGCTACTATAAATATTTTTGTACATTTAGGTCCTTTTCCCTTTTTTATGATCACTTTGGGATATAGACCTAGTAGTGATACTGCTAGATCAAAGTGTATGCATGGTTCAATTGCCCTTTGGGCAATTTTGAATTTTTAAACTTAGATTTTAAAAGACATACAAAAGATAGATGTAAGACCAGGTGACAGAAGATAAATTTAAGAGAATGGCACACTTCTGTAAAAATAATGTCAGGGATTTTAAAGATCAGAATGAAATGAAGTTGGTGAGGGAAGCTAAGAACAATCAAAAATAACATTTTATAGTTGAATTGGGAGAAGGAGGAGGATAAAAGAAGGCATGGGACCTTTCCATAGGGTAGATGGGAGGATAACAAACAAAAGAAGGAAGAGCTGCTTAATTTTTATTTTATTTCTGTTTTCTCTGCTAAGGAGAATGGCATTTACACTGCAGATAACTGAACAAAAAAGACTAACAGAGTTGATAATATAAGTAGGAAAAGTCAAAAAAGCATATGCCTTTCTGATGAATTTTAAGTCACTTGAACCAGATGACCAATCCTGAAAGAATTGAGAGATATGATTTCTGAGCCACTGTCAGTGACATTTGAAAGAGCATAGGGAAATCAAAGAACTATCACAAGATTGGAGATGGATAAATATTATCCTGATTTTCAAAATGGATTCTAGAATGAATCTTTGAAGGTGGTGGCTGCACAACCAGAGGGGGAAGTGGTTATTACAAAGGGCCAGCATAGCTCCATCATCAACAGGTCATCCCAGACTGACCTTTTTTGATGGGATTTCTAAACTTACTGAGGAGGAGAATGCTGTGTACATAGTTCAGTCACATTTTAGGAAAGTTTTTGATAAAGTGTTTCCTATACTTCTAGAGAGGATGCATAGATGTAGATTAGATGAGAAAATAATCAGATAGATACAGAATGAAAACTCTTGTAATAGGATTTTTGTCAATGGGGCAGGAATCAATTGGAGTACTCCAGGCTTGGCTCTATGCTATTAAACATTTTTTACCAATTACTTAGGTAAAAACATAATATGACATGTTCATAATATATGCAGATGACTTAATGCTGGGATAGAGAGCCAACACACTAGGTAACAGAATCCAGATCTAGAAACTTCTTGACAGACAAAAACATTGTCTAAGAAAATTAAATTCAATTAGATAAATGTAAAGTCTTGCACAAAGATACAAAATGATCAACTTTACATGCATAAGACGGAGGAGGCTTGGTTAGAAAAATGTTCTGAAAATATCTGACAATTTTGGTGGATTTTAAGCTGAATGTGAGTAAGCTGTGGTATGATGTGGTGGTTAAAAAAAGCTAATAGGACATTGTCTATGTTAAGAAGGGCTTAACTTCTGAGAGCGGGGAGATGACAGTGCCTTTGTATTCTGACCTCAGATTTTTTCTGGAGTTTTTCATTCAGTTCTCAAAACCATGGTTTAAGAAAGACATTGATAAACTAAAGAGTGTCTAGAGAAAGCCAAAAAGGTAGTACATGCCCTGAGTCTTCACAGATGGGGAATAGTTGAAGGAACTGGGGATGTTTATTCTGGAGAAAAGAATATTAAGAGGGAATACAACGGCTGTTTTCAATTATTTGATGGAAGAGAAATTTGATGCATTCTGTTTGGACCAGGAGCAATGTGTATAAGTTACAGAGATACCAGTTTTAATTTGATGTTAGAGGAAAAAAAAAGGACTTCCTAACAATCAGAGTTGTCCCAAAGTTAATTTAAATAAGCAGTATGAGATACCTTGAGAGGTACTAGGTTCTCTTTCCATGGAAATCTTTAAGGAGAGGCAGGATAGTGATTTGTCTGTTATGTTATAATGGGAATTTCTTGTGTATATGAATTAGACTAGATGGCTACTAAAGTCTTTCTAACTTCCAAATTCTTCAATTTTATGATACAATTTTCCTTCTGTTAATACCGTCTCCATGCACTATCCCTGACCATATGTGTTCTCTGTATTTGCATGTGTGGTATGAGGTGAAACAAATCTTAGAATTTATTTTGCTGTGATGTTTGTTTGTTTTGCTTTGAACTAAGATGTTCTCTGGTTGTCTGTTAAAAGTAACAAATACAATGGTGAGGGCTTGTGAACTGTGGTTTTAAGTGGATGGTTATAACACCAATCACGGCAGTACACCTGAGGACTGCTGCTGTGAATAATTTCAAGGGTTCAATTGCATAATATAATGAATTCTCTATTTATTCATCAACAAACTAAGCATTGTTCAATAAAGTAAAGCATAACATTCATAGAAACATCTTTAAGTAAAACATATCGTTCTCTAATAATCTATATAATTATATGTAACTATACACACAGACACACACATATGTATATAAAACATACACCATACAGCATAAAAATAGCAACCTCCTTAATCAATACCAAATATCTAAGTAAAGTCCTTTTTCAAAATTCCACACTATCCACTCCCAAGTGACAGTAAGAACAATCTCCCTAAGTCATATCAAATGTCCAAGTAAAGTTCTCTTTCATCTTAACTCAATATTGACTTCCAAATCCCATAACTCTTTCTCTGAAGGATGAACACTCCTTACTGTAACTTGGATTCACACATAGGCAGCTTTTCACTCCTGTTCCATGTCTCAGCTCAGGGGGACTGCTCCATTCTCTGGGAAAACAAATCTCAACAGGACAACAGTACACCACCAGCACTGTCATCTCAATTCACCTCCGAAGTCCTAAGGCTCTATGTTAACAGCTCTGTTCACTTTCACAGTTCTCAAAAGCCTTATGGGTGTGTTTCTGTCCTACAGCTCTATTTACTTTCAAAGTTCAGAGGCCCCTTCAACAAGTCTCTGCCATCAGAGGTCTCCTCTCTCATCCCAGAGGTCTTCTCTGTCAGCTCAGAGGTCTCCTCCCTGCTCTCTCTTCTCTCAGATGGTTCCCTTCATGTGTGCTTTCTCAACACCACTTCTCTCTTTATATACAATTCTACTTAGTATCTGATTGGTTAGAGCCCACATGCACATATCTGATAATCAATCCAGAAAGACAGCAAAGATTCTACTTTGCTTGCTGTTACAATGGTGACCTATATTATATCTCAAACCTAGGTAGCTTTAGGAGACCTACTTTTTATGAGGAGCACCAGATACTAACTATATAGGTAGAGATAGTCTATACTCCCAAATTCATATGGACATATCCCAAACATCACAATGATGCACTATTTTAACATAGGGTTATGGTGATATGTACCAGTCATGCTCATCTCCCCAACTGGGACACCATGTGAATTTCACATAGAAGTAAAAACATGATGAGAAAACTCTTTATGAATCCATTTTGGGTTTTCTTGGCAAAGATATTGGAGTAATTTGCCATTTCTTTCTCCGGAAACAAAGGCAAATAGGGTTAAATGACTTGACCAGGGTCACATAGCTAGTAAATGTCTGAGGGTGGATTTGAACTCAAGTCTTCCTGACTCCAGGCCTGGCATTGTATCCACTATACCACCTAGCTGGCCTATTCATGAAGAAAGAGTAGGAAAATGACCCAGGATCTGTGCCAACTCCTTATCTACATTATTTTGTATTGGTAATACACATCTATCTATCTATCTATCTATCTATCTATCTATCTATCTATCTATCTATCTATCTATCTATCTATCTATATTTACCAGTAAAGAATAATTTTCTTTAACAAGTTATGCCATTTGTAGCCAAAATTAGGGTGGAATCAATGACTGCCTGACTTCCTAGGTCAGGGCATGCTTCCCATACCTTATTCTCACCTGAAGGTGACCATTACTTCTGCACCTCAGCCATTCAGATTTCACTTGGATATTAAAAATGTTAGAGGAACTCTGGGAAGGGGAGGTTGTGGCAGTGAAAAGAGAATCTATAGCTTACTCCAGAAGGACCTGACTGCATTTTTCAATGTTTGTTGCCATTCTGTAAGCATCTAATTATAGCTATTAAAAACCTACATTGAAACGACTAACAGCGCCACTCAAACCATGTGTTCATTACCTCTTGATATGATTTTTTTACTTCTCTGACAACCAATTCCATCCCTCCCTGTTCAATTTGGTTCTGAGAGGAAGGTGAAAATTCATCATGGCAACAACATGTTAACTCTGTCAGTCATTACACAAAGATTGGATTTATGCAGCTATCTTCAGCCCTAAATAGCTCTTCTGAGTAAGACTTTGAGGAGTCAAAGGTAGAGGTAAAAAATGCTTTCTTGGTCTTCCACAATGAAAAATACACACACACACACACACATACACACACAACATTGAATTACAAAAGTTTTCTGAGCCTCTATCAATCAGGTAATGTTGCAGGGAACTCCTCAAAACACCTATACCTCATAAATCACAATCTCCTGCTGTGAATCATGAGGATGATTTAGTAGGAAGGTCTTTGAGTCTACACTATCAGTGGCTGTAGACAAATATGGTTATAATGTTTAACCTAACCATTAATGGAAACATTAATTGTCTGAACAGAATTTTCCCTGAGGGGATTTTGAACTCCTGTCAGATTCATTAATCTCTTTAAGTGAGTCCTAGAAACAGGCCAAGAGTTGAACTTTTATCTCATGAAGGTCTGGAAATATGATGTTCAGAGACCAGTTAACATGATGAACATGTGATCTTAATGCCTCTGATTTTGTATCTCAATTCACTCACCAGATCTAATGGACTGAGTCAGATATTTTTATTTACTCCATAGGAGTAATCATCCAGTTTTCCTTCTCTGTTCTTCATATTGTGAAGAAAGGACAGATGTGTTATTGATTATCTCACCATGACAGACCAATCAACCAGGAAGTTTGTCCAATGCCCAGCGAAGAAACCATTGTATTTCATTCCATGTAGCCTTTGGGGACCTTTTGAATTAAATTGATCATAGCCTTAGAGCTAGAAGGGACCGCAGAGGTAATTTAGATTCCTGCATTTTAAAGAAGAGGAAACTGAGTCCCAGAGAGGTTACATAACATGTAGCAAGTCTTGAGATTTGAACCTACATCCTCTAACTTTAAAACAAGCACTATTTTCACTGTATAATGTTGTTTTCTTCAGTTCTATTCCTGAAATGACACTGAGAAATGGGGTTTTGTTTCCTTGATGTATCCCAAGAGCTTTGCCTAGCACGAGATCATAAGGGAAGGACATACTGATATACTGAGCATTTTTATTTCTGCAATTGACTCTCTTCATTTCATTTAAAGGTGCATTAAACATGGTTTATATGGATATTCAAATTGCAAGTTTTCCTTTTAAAGATTTCCATTTGATAGAGCAGCCACAGCCTTGTTACTGTGCCCTTTGTACTGAATCCACTCTTTCAATAAGAAATCTACTTGCAAAAATGCTGCTAGCTTTAAAGATGACTAAAATATCAACTTTGAGCTATAACACACATGCACATGTGCATACACACACACACACACAACACAGAGGCTGGATGGAGCCAATGCTTTCCTAGATTCCATGATCTCTTACAAGAGTGAGGCAAGAAATAGATTTTAAGCTTTCTGAGTCTCATACATATGGTCCTTATTAAAGAGTTGATAAATACTATAATAACTCATAGGATTAAGTAAGCATTTTATGTCATAATTTATACATTTTTTCCCCTAGTATTTTCTGGCAGGGAATATTAAGCTGTCTTGCTGATACTGTGGATTCATGGTAGTGGTAATAATATGTTAGTCTAATCTACAAAATATTCTCATTAGAGTCAAAAGCATCCATACAAATGGTAGACATAGATAATATGGATAAATGCAATCCACTGATATTCAACAAACCTTACTTCAGCTATTCATTTCAATTTCCTTTCTGTACCAAGCTTATCATTTCAACAAATCCAAATTAGCATTTAATAAATAAGAATATGAGAAGAGAGTGAATAGAGAGGTGGTCTCAAATGCAGAAAGTACTGTATTCCAATCCTGGCCTTTGATGTACTGGCTATGTAATCCTGAGCAAGGTCTCTTTATTTCTTAGTGCTCTAGGAAACTGAAGGAAATGGCAAACCACTCCAGTATCTTTGCCAAGAAAAACCTGAATGGGATTAGAAAGAGCCAGACACAACTGAAACAACTAAATAACAACAATGAAATTACAGTCTAGGTCTTGTTCTACCAAATGTAAGGCCCTATGATAGGTTCCTGGGGATTTGAAGATGAAATGATGCAAATTATTTGTTTTCAAGGTGGTTATTCTTGTTAAGAAAACCAGGAACTTTGCTTAGCTTTAGTGACAGGAATGACAGTGGGGGATGGAGGTAAGGTAGGCCATGCCTTTTTCAGTGTTTCTAGTTCTTTCTTAGGACCTATGAAAATTTAATAAGTTCTAATATGCCCCCGTTATCTTCAGGATAAAATACAAAATCCTCTGTTTGGCTTTGAAAATCCTTCACAACTTGAACCCTTCCTACCTTTCCCATCTTCTTCTACTTTTTTTCTCTCCTCTCTCTTGTGATCTTGTACTAGGCAATGCTCCTGGGATATGTCAGGGAAACAAAACCCAATGTCTTGATGTTATTTCAGAAAACAGCATTGAAGAAAAGCAATATTTTTGTAGGAAAGAGAATGCTCATTTTAAAGACAAAGGAACTGGATTCAAATCTCAAGATTTGCTACATGTTTGATTTTAACCTCTCTGAAATTGAGCTTCCTCCTCTTATGATCTATCAACAATGGCTTTCTTGCTATTCCTTGCACTCTACACCCTAGTTGTGTGCAATTTCATGGACTCTTCCCTATGCCTGGAAAGCTGTCTCTCTTCATCTCTGTCCTCTGACTTCCCTGACTTCCTTCAAGATTCAGTCTTTCAGGGACAGAGCCAAGATGGCAGAGTAGAAGGATGGACCTTCTGTAACTCTCCTGACAAAGCCCATAACATACCTGTAAAAATAATTCTAAACAAATTCCAGAGTAGCAGAAGCCACAAAATGACAGAACGAAAGAGATTTCCATCCCAAGGCAGCCTGGAAAACTGAAAGGAAAGGTCTATCACACTGGTCTCAGAACAGAGTGCAGTGCATGGAGCACAGTCAAGCCTTGGTCACGTGGGATGGACAGGACTGGAGCAGGATGCAGGGTGCATAATCATGGGAAGCAGTGGTGGTTCCTAGATTCTTCAACCCATAAATGCCAGAGGCAGCTTTAAAGGTCAGTGAAAAAGTTCTTTCACCTGGGTGAGAAGGGAGCCCCAACCCCAGGCAGCTGTAGAATCACCCTTGGCCTAAAGACCCTGGGGGAATCAAGCTACTGATCTGAATCTCAGCCCCAAGTGGCGGCCCTGGGGTGAGGAGGAGCACTGGCATGGTAGAACTGGAGGTGGTTGTGGAGAAGGAACCTTACTCACAGATCCTAGGCAGAAAAGTTTGTGGTTGCTCCCAGACCGGAGTGCAGGCCAAGAGAGGAGTAAACTCCTCTCCCTTGACTGTGCCATCTTGGAGGAACTGAGAACTTATAGGTGCCTAGAGTATAACCTCCACTTGAAAAAGGACTCAAAAGTCAAGTAACTGGCTGGGAAAATGCCCAAAAAAGGGAAAAAAATAAGACTATAGACGATTATGTTCTTGGTGAACAGGTATTTTTCTCCATCCTTTCAAATGAGGAAGAACAAAGCATACAATTAGAGGAAGATATCAAAGTCAAGGCTTCTTCATCCAAAACCTCCAAAATAAATTTGCAATAGTCTCAGGCTATGGAAGAACTCAAAAGAGATTTTGAAAATCAAGTAAAAGAGGTGGAGGAAAAATTGCGAAGAGAAATGGAAGCAATGGAAGAAAATCATGAACAATGAGCCAACAGCTTACAAAATGAGACCACCAAAAAATGCTGAAGAAAATAACACCTTTAAAAATAGTCTAATCCAAATGGCAAAGGAGGTCCAAAAAGCCAATAAGGAGAAAAATGCTTTAAAAAGCAGAATTAGTTAAAGGAAAAGGAAGTTCAAAAGCTCACTGAAGAAAATAGTTCTTTAAAAATTAGAATGGAGCAGGTGGAAGCTAATAACTTTATAAAAAACCAAGAAATTACAAAACAAATCCAAAAGAATGAAAAAAAGTGAAGATATGTGAAATATCTCATTGGAAAAGTAAGTGACCTAGAAAATAGATCCAGCAGAGACAATTTAAAATTATGGGATTATCTGAAATCCATGATAAAACAAAAGAGCCTAGACATCATCTTTCATGAAATTATCAAGGAAAACTGCCTTGATATTCTAGAACCAGAGGGCAAAATAAATATTGAAAGAATCCACTGATCACTTCCTGTAAGAGATCTAAAAAGAAAAACTCCTAGGAATATTGTAGCCAAATTCCAGAGTTCCCAAGTCAAGGAGAAAATATTGCAAGCAGCCAGAAAGAAACAATTCAAGCACTATGGAATAACAGTTAGGATAGCACAAGATCTAGCAGCTTCTACATTAAGGGATCAAAGGGCTTGGAATATAATATTCCAGAAGTCAAAGGAATGAGAATTAAAACCAAGAATCACCTACATGGCAAAACTGAGTATATAACATTTCACAGGAAAAAAAGGTAATTCAATGAAATAGAGGACTTTTAAACATTCTCAATGTAAAGACCAGAGCTGAATAGAAAATTTGACTCTCAGAAGAATCAAGAGAAGCATGAAAAGGTAAACAGGAAAGAGAAATTGTAAGGGACTTATTAAAGTGAACAGTTTACATTCCTACATGGAAGGATAATATTTGTAACTCTTGAGACTTTTCTCAGTATTTGGGTAGTTGCAGGGATTATATACATATAGACAGAGGGCACAGGGTGAGTTGAAAAGGAAGGGATGATGAGTAAAACAATAAAATTAAGGGGTGAGAGAGGCAAATATTGGGAGGAGAAAGGGAGAAACAGAATTGGGCAAATTATCTCTCATAAAAGAGGCAAGATAAAGCTTTTTCAATGGAGGGGAAAAAGGAAGAGGTAGGAGGGAAAAAGTAAAACTTACTCTCATCACATTTGGCTTAAGGAGGGAATAACATGCACGCTCAATTTGGTATGAAAATCTATCTTACACTACAGGAAAGTAGAGGAGAAGGGGATAAGTGAGTTGTGGGAGGGATGGTAGAAAGGAGGGCAAAGGAGAGGAGGGAGTAATTACAAGTAAATTTGGAGGAGGGACAAGGACCAAAGAGAGAATAGAATACATGGGGGACAGGATAGGATAGAGGGAAATATAGATCTTTCACAACATGACTATTATGGAAGTCTTTTGCATAACTATACATGTATAGCTTATTTTGAATTGCACACCTTCACAGTGGAGATGTGTAGGGAAGGAGGAAGGGGGAGAAGGCAAAGATTTAGGAATGAATATTGAGAATTGTTTTTACATGCAACTGGGAAATAAGAAATACAGGTAATAGAGGACAGAAATCTATCTTGCCCTACAAGAAAAGAGGGAAGATGGGGATAAGGGAAGGGAGGGGTGTCATAGAAGAGAGGGCAGATTAGGGGAAGGGGGTAATCAGAATATACATTATCTTGGGATGGAGGTAGGAGAGAGATGGGGAGAAAATTTGGAACTCAATCTTGTGGAAATGAATGTTGAAAACTAAAAATAAATAGTAAATTTAAAAAAAATTAAAAAAAAAAGATTCAGTCTTTCCTGGTCTTCCCATAATGCTATTGCCTTTCTTCCAAGATTACTTATTTACTTTATCTGTATCTTATATGTGCACAGCTATTTACATGTTTTTTCCTGGAATTCAAGTTCCTTGAGGGTAGGGAACATATTTTTGCCTTGCTTTTTATCCCCAGCACTTAATGCAGTGCCTGGAATGTAATAAAGAATTTAAAAAAAAATTGTTGTTCTAGATGGTGAAAACTACCAAGGGTATGTTGGTATATATAATATGCAGCCTTATGCATGAACCTTAAAGTTTAATTTGCATTATTAACATTTCCTCTGTTACTTTCTTAAGGCTATACAATCATCCAAACAGTGTCATGACCTGATTTATAGTGTTTAGTGTTTTCTGAAGTGTAAATGTTCACACAGAAAATTTAACAATCAGCTGTCTTGAGCTTACTCCAGTATATACCCTTCCACATTGGGGCTTAGTCTTCTGAGGGTTTGGCATGAATTTAGAGGGTAAATGCAAGGTCCTGGTCAGTGTTTATCCTTAAATTTGGAGTGACTCAGCACAAAACACAGACCATATGAAGGAGATGGCAAGAGAAGAATGGAATCCAATAACCCAATTCAATGAATTTCTTCTGTGGGAGGAATGATTGAAAATATGTCATAGTTACCTGAGGTGACTTTTTGGAAATCAGTGGGATGTGAGATTGGAGAGGTTGAGGGGCTCTTAAATGGTAGGTCTGGTCAGTCTCTCCCTGTATAGAAATAAAACTTTTTTGGAAGGCAGAGTTTCAATCAATTGCAGCTACTGGCAGTGAAGATAATGACAGATACAGTAGCGGCATGTTTCCTGACTGTCTAACTGTAGAGGCAAAGGGATGACACCAAGGAGCAGCCCCTTGAAAGAAGAATAAATGCCAGATCTTTTCACTACTCTTCCTCCATAGTTATAATACAGATGCAACAGAATCAGTCATGCAAGTGTTACCTAATCAATTTGTTGAGATTACATGACCATTGTTCCAAGGCAAGCAAAGAGCACAGAACTGCAAAGGACTGGGTGATTGAGTAGTAGCTGTCCCTCCTTATGGCATATAAAAACAAGTTGATAGTACTCTGTCTCACTCACTCTCCATTACTCTATTTAGCTTGACTCTTAAGCATTCTTCTGAAGAGCATCAAAGGAAGGTAAAAGAGGGTCTTCTCTCTTTACTCCTGCAGCAATAATGGCAGACATTTACCAGAATCACATGGGCCATAAAAGACATATGCTTATATATTTTCCAAGAGAGTTTGTTTATTGTTTCTGAAGCTCAGTTGTGTGTGTGTGTGTGTGTATGTGTGTGTGTGTCTGTGTGTGTATTAAATTCCCTAGACAATGTGGAGGAATAGCAAATAGCTTCATTTGGCTGTAATGTAGAATATAGAAAGGAGTAGTATGTGATAAAGCTGCAAATGTAGGTTGGAGGCAGAGGCATTAAAAGCTAGGCTAATGACTTGATATTTTATTCAGAAAGAAATGTTGTTCAATTGTGTCTGACTCTTTATGACCTCTTTTAGGGTTTTCTTGGCAAAGATACTAGAGTGGTTTGTCATTTTCTTTTCTAGATCATTACAGATGAGGGAACTGAAGCAAATGAGGTTAAGTGATTTGCCCAGGGTCACACAGTTAGTATGTGTCTGAGGCTGGATTTGAACTCATATCTTCCTGTCTCCAGGACCAGTGCTCTATTTACTGTGCCACCTAGCTGCCCTCGGAGCCTCTTAGGGTTTATGATTAGGACAGTGACATGATCTAACCTTTGTACAGAAAGATAATTTTAGCAAAATGGCAAAAAAAAATAGTTGACATTTATTTAGTGATTTGTAGTTTGTCAAATGTTTTTCTTATGAGGTAAGTAGCACAAATGCACTATTATCTCCATTTTTCAAATAAAGATACTGAGGTTTAGAAAATTTAAGTGACTTTTTCACGCTCACACAACTAAAGTGTTGGATCCAATAGCTAATCTAATCATTGGAGTCCAAGTTCATTTATCTTTCCATTATGCTACACTGTCCTATTAGTATCAGGATAGAATGGCATGAATTTTACCCTTTCTTCTTTCTACTTTTTATTTGGGAATACTGGAACCATGAAGGAGTAGAATATTCTGTGGTATGTCTTGGATCCCATCCTAAAGAGTTTGGGATTATAAGACCATAAGATTTTTGAGTTGGATGGAACCTTAAAGGCCATTGAATGTAACTCTTAATTTTGGATCTGAAAATTGCCTGTAAACTTATTTGCTTAAACTCATAAAGGTAGGAGGTAGCACATCTGGAATACAAATTCAGGTCTTCTGGTTACAAATCAAATGATTTTAGAGGGTACTGGTTGTTTAGCTACTGAAGGACCGAAAAAAAAGAAAACCTCGTTGAATGTTAGTATCAGTTATAAAGTTGTGACATAAGATGGAGGCATGACTATCTAGGCTTCTTTCTACTCCCAAGAAGTGAAATTGCAAAGGTTGGCGACAAGACAGAGGAGGAAGTGTGGTCTATGAAAATTCTTTGTAGTTGATAAGCAATGAGCGTCCAGAAATGAGTAAGAATGAACTACAGATCATTATTTATAATGGAAGAAATCAAAGACCATTATTAAAAGTAGACAAAAATATAGTTCTATGGGGATATCCATTAAAAAAAATACAGCAAAAGTTGAATCATTGAAGCAATTGACTGCTACTACTGTAGTCCCTACTACTGGGGAGGCTGAAGTTGATGAATCTCTTGAGTTGGGGAATGCAGCAGGGCTAAAGGCAATTAGGTGTCCTCACTAAGTTTGGCATCAATATAGTAAGCTCTGGCAAGAGGAGAGGTTGTCTAAGGAGATGTGAACTGGCCAAAGTTGGGAAATACAGCAAATCAAAGCTCTCCCACCCATCGGTAGTAACACTGGGCATGTGAGTGACGCTATATTTCCAACCTGACCAAGGTAAAAAGAACCAGTGTCAACAACAAACAAAAACAAAAACAAGAACAGAAACCTAACACCAATTGTGAAGGTGTTAAAAACTCATTTACTAGGAAAGGTTCAACTCATTTCCACTTTAAAAACCGTACTTTTTTAAGCAGAGAAAGAGATAATGTGATAGAGAGCAAAAGGTGCTGGACTTCTAGTTTGGAGAGACCTCAATTCAACTTCCCACTCT
This sequence comes from Bettongia penicillata ogilbyi, assembly GCA_023548195.1. Classification (NCBI taxonomy): domain Eukaryota; kingdom Metazoa; phylum Chordata; class Mammalia; order Diprotodontia; family Potoroidae; genus Bettongia; species Bettongia penicillata. The sequence goes on along the minus strand of JAJHZJ010000020.1, from coordinate 2,205,612 downwards.
GACGCTACTGGTATTACCAGGTGCAAATCACTTTATCTCTCTGAGTCTCAGTCTCATTATTGGTAGAATGGAGGCAGTAATGGGGTAATAGGAATGGAGGCAATAGAACTATCTACCTGATAATGCTACTGTGAGGACAAAATGAGATAATTTATAGAAAGTGGGAAATACTAGATAAATACTAGTTTATCTAGATTCATAGAAAACTAGAATTTTAGACTGGAAAGGGGCATTAGAAATCATGTCCACAGTCCATATATCTACTTGAAGAAACAGGACTTAAATGTTTATAAAACTTCCCCCAAATGATGTAGTTAGCTAGTGTCTGATAGTCTGATGAACTTAGAACATTGAGCAATATTTTTGAAGATCAGTTTCCAAGAATTAATTGTGTTACACATCCCTAAGAAAAAGGGTAACCAACCTGACCAGAACAGAGCCAGAACTCGCCAGAGTTATTGATAATAAAACTTCACAGGTTTTTGTTTTCTTTTCAAAATTGTGTTATCATTCCTTTATTATTGCTATTTAGAGAGCCCTCTATGAATTATATCATTTTTTTCCAAAGGACACAATGTTACTTTTTATCACCTCAATATAATTGATATCATAGATACTTAGGTCTTCATAAGCTTAATAAAAGCTTGTTGACTGACTGACGGATCATTTCACAGTCTGCATACAAATTCCTGAAGAGTCACATGTAGCTTTTAGGGTTCGGACTGACCACCTCTGTTTAAGAAGGATCTAGCTTCTTTACTCTTGTCTGCTACATGCCAATTATTACAGGCATTGTTATTAGTAGGTAGGTGGTGCCATGGAGAATCAGCTGAGTCTAGAGTCAGACTGGAATTCAAACCTAGTTTTAGATCTTTCCAAGTTGTGTGACTCTGGGCAAGTCATTTAACCTCTGTTTGCCTCAGTTTCTGTGACTGCATAATGCGAAGCATAATAGTATCTACTCCCCACAGTTATTGTGGGATTCTAATGTTGTTATGTTTGTAAAGTGCTTAGCACCAAGTCTGACACATAAATACTTGTTTCCTTCTCCATGACAATTATGTTCTAGATGAGTATAGTAAATGGCATTCATTGAGTTCTAAACTGGAATGAAATTGTAGATGCAAATTAGTTCAGGAAGCAGTATTGCTAAGCAGTTTCTGAGCAGTTTTATTTTAAATGGGTAAAGGGAATGGATGACTTTAGAGAATCTCAGCATTGGAAAGAAACTCATAGGTCAACTAGTCCAGCTCAGACCTGTATTAGAATTCCTCATACAATATAATAGATAAGTGCATCCAACCTTTGATTAAATGTGCCAGTGAAAGGAAACCCACTACCTACTCAGGCTGCATGTTCTGTTTTTTTTTTCCTTATAAGAAGTTTTAGGAGAGATGGAGTCAAAATGTTGTAATGAGAGGAAGCATTAGAAAGTAGCTCTCCTCCCGTAACTCCTCATCAAAGATGTAGAGAAGGCAGCAGACTAAATTTGGATTGGGAAAACCAACTAGTCACAGTGAGTCATTTCTCCAGTCCAAGGTGACTAAAGGAGACAGGCAGAGATTGCAGATCCTAGGGATAGGGACTGACAAGAATACAGGGACTCTGTGGGGGACATTCTATCACCCAGGAACAAAGAGAAAACCAACATAGGGCAACAGAAAAAGATCCCCCAGCAAATGCTGGGTTCAGGAATGTATTTTATCTGGCAGTTCTATTGCCCACCACCCAGTACTAAGTTACACATCTAGGCTGCAAAGGAACAATGGTGAGCATCAGACCTAACTGTATAGTACAAGGAAAAAGTTTTGTGTCTCTGATCCTAAAAGCAGAAGCATCAGCCCATATGGAAAGGGAAGTGGAAGTTCGGTAGCTCTAAATCTGGAGACTCTCTCAGTGAGAGACAGTGGCTGGGTCAAGTATCTATTTACTGAATACCTCAACCAAAAACAAGCTGATAGACCCACATCTTTGACAGGAACCTGCAGAACTCAGACCATGAGGGCAATGAAGAGATCTTCCCTTGGATCACACCACTTTGAGAGCACTGAAAGCTTGCAGACCCCCAGCCAGAGTTGTGAAAATAGGAGAAGGATTTAAGAAGGCAGGAACTCTGTCTACACATAATCCCCAGAAATGTGCAGAGGTTAGAACTAACATAAAGCCCAAAGTCCAGTAATAAATTGGAAGAATGAGTAAATAAAAAAAGAATCTAACCATAAAGAACTATTATGACAACAGGAAAACTCAAAACATAAACACAGAAGAGAATGATAAAAAATAAATCTACAACCAAAGCTCCAAAGAAAAATTCAGCTTTGCCATAAATTCAATAAGAATTTCTAGAAGAGTTTAGAATTTTTAAATAATATTTTATTTTTTCCAGATTTATATGCAAAAACAAATTTTAACTTTCATTTAAAAAAAAAATTTGAGCTCCAAATTATTTTTCTCCTTCCATTACTTCTCCCTCCCTGGGACAGTAAGTAATTTGCTATATTTTATACATGTTAAATCTTGCAAAACATGCTAGTCATGTTGTGAGAGAAGGCACAGGTCCAAAGGAAAAAATGACACAAAAGATACAGAAAAACAAAAAATGGTATGCTTCAATTTGTATTCATACTCCATCAGTTCATTCTCCAAAGGTGGCTAGCATATTTTATCATGAGTCTTTGGGACCATTGAATTGATGAGAATATCTAAATCATTTGCATTTGACCGTACAGTATTGATGTTACTATGTATAATGTTGTTCTGGTTCTGCTCATTTTACTTTGCATCAGCTCACTTAAGTCTTTCTAGGTTTTTCTGCAACCAAAGTTCTAGTCATTTTTATAGCACAATAGTATTCCGTCATAATCATATACCACAATGTGTTCAGTCATTCTCAATCGATAAGCATCCCCTCAATTTCCAATTCTTTGCCACTACAAAGAGAGTTGCCAAAAAATATTTTTATACATAAAGAGAGGACATTCCTCTCCCCCTCATTTCAAAAATCTCTTTAAGATACAGATGAATCTTAAAGATGTAGTAGCAGTATTGCTGGATCAAAGTACATGCACAGTTTTATAGGTCTTTGGGCACAGTTCCAAACTGCTCTCCAGAATGGTTGGATCAAGTTCACAACACTACCAAGAGTGCTTTAGTGTCCCAATTTTCCCTTATCCCTTCTAACATGTCATTTTCCTTTTCTGTCTTATTATCCAATCTGATAGGTGTGAGGTGCCTCAAAGTTGTTTTAAGTTTCATTTCTCTAGTCAATAGTGATTTAGAGCATTTTGTACTATAACTGTAGATAGCTTTGATTTTTCATCTGAAAATAGATTGAGGAGAGATAATTTAAAAACCATTATATTGCCTGAAAGCCAAGAACAAAGCAAGAGCCTAGACATCATATTTCAAGAAATTGTAAAAGAAAACTGTTCAAGTATTTTAGAATCATAGAGCAAAGTAGAAATGGAAAGCATCTGTCAGTTACCTCTTGAAAGAAACTCCAAAATGAAAACTCTCAGAAATATTACAGCGAAAAGCCAGAACTCACAAGTCAATTAAAAAAATACTGCGAGCATTCAGAAACAACAAATTCAAATATGAGGAGTTACAAATCAGGATCATACAAGATTCGGAAGCCACCACTAAAAAGGAGTTAAGAACTTGCAACATGATATTCCAGAAGGCAAAGGATTCAGGTTTATAATCATGAATAATCTACACAGAAAATTTGAGTATAATCATACAGGGGAAATTTTTTACTTTTAATGAAATTAAAAGATTCCTGATGAAAAGACTAGAGCTGAGTAGAAAATTTGACACAAGATTTGATACACGAGTCAAGAGAAACATGAAAAGGTAAATATTAGTGAGAAGTCATGAGGGACCAAACAAGGTTAAATTGCTTACAAAATTACATGAGGAAATGATACATGTATCTCCTCCAAAGTTTATCATCACCAGGGTAATAGAGAAGGTGGAATTAGACTTACGAAATGGGTATGGTTTTCTTGTAGTTAGAGTATCTCAAAAAAATATTGAAATGAGTGGGGAAAAGAAATGTATCAGGAGAGGAGGGGAGTAAAAGAATAAGGGAAATTGTCTCACATAAATGATGTGTGAAAAGTTTATATAGAAAGGAGGGAACAGTGGAGGGGCAGGCAGCAGACAGCATTTGAACCTCACTCTCATTTGTAAGAGATGTTAAAGTAGAAAAGAATGCAAATACACACAATTGGGTACAAAATTCATATAATTCTACAGAAAAAATAAGGAAGAAAGGGCTTAAAGGAAAGGGAGAATGTAAAAGGGAGGGTAGATTAAGGCAGGCATTAGTCTGAAGCAAAAGTGACTGTTTTTTAAAAAAAATTTAATTTAGTAATATAAAATCTTTTTTTAAAATGTTCTTAAAATTTTTTAGCAATATATACTTCATTTTACTTTTATTTATTTTTAGCTTATGGAATAAAAGAAACATTTCTATAATGTATTACAATAAAAAGATGATTGTACATGAAACGGCAAATCTACTATGCACAACTTGCTATTACTTTCAAATATACAAGAAAATTATCGTGTAATTTTTTTTTCTTTCTTTCCCTTGCCCCATGCAAGAGATGGCTACCATTAAACACAAATAGACAAGTGTATGTATCCATATCTATCTATGTATCTATGTAAAATTATTCTATACATACTTCTATTCATCAGTTATCTTTCTGGATCCATATAACATCTTTCTTCATATATCCTTTATAGTTAATTTGGGCATTTGTAACGGACAAAATAACATTTACTCCAAGTTGTTCTTTAAGCAATATAACTGTTAACTGTATACAATGTTCTCTTGATTCTACTCATTTAATTCTTCATCATTTCATGCAAATCTTTCCATATTTTTCTAAAATCACTGATTGCATCATTTCTCATAGCACAGTAGTATTCCATGACAATTATACACTACCACTTGTTCAACAGATGGACTTCCCTGCAATTTCTAGTTCTTTGCCACCGCAAAGAAAGCTGCCATAAATATTTTAGAACATACAGGCTTTTCCCCTCATCCCCTTTGCCCTAATCATCCTTACAAACAGACACCAAGCAGTAGCATTGCTGGGTCAAATGGTATAGGTAATTTAATAACTCTGGGCATAATTCCATATTGCTCTCTAAAATGGTTGGATCAGGTCACAATTTCACCAACAAAGAATTAGTGCTCTGATTTTTCCACACCTTCTCTAACATTTGTCACTTTCCTTTTCTATCGCTTTACCTAATCTAGCACGTGTAAGATAATATCTCAGGGTTGTTTTAATCTTCGTTTCTTTAATCATTGATGATTTAGAGTATTTTTATATGACTATAAATTATTTAGATTTCTTAACTGAAAAACTACCTGTTCATTCATATGTTTTGACCATTTATCAATTGGGAAATGACTTGTATTCTTATAGATTTAACAAAGTTCTAATTACTGTTTGTGAATTTCTCTCTATCTTATTTTTATCATTTCCCTTTTCAGTTTTTTTACCCGATTCCTGTTACCTTATCTTTTCTGCTTCACCTCTTATCCCTTATTTTACCCAACCCTCTAAGATTCCTTCTTTTAAAATTTATTTTAACATATATTTTAAAAAATTAAGAATTAAATTTAAAAAATTTAAGAAATTAAATTAAGAATTAAAAAAATTAAATTTAAGAATTAAAAAATTAAAGAAATTAAGAATCTTTCTCCCATCCCTCCTTCACCCACCAAGATGGCAAGAAATGTGATATCAGTTCGACATGTGAAATCATGTCAAGCATGACTCTTTTCAGTCCATATTAGGTTTCAGGTGGCACAGCATGCTAGCATGCTCTCCAAAACCACACTGTCTGGTCTGGGATGGACATAGACTAAAGTGTGTATGTGGTGGGGTAGAGTTCTACAGCAACACAATCACAAATGACTATCTCCATGAGGAGGTATGCCTTACTATGGGATTTGATTTGTGGTGCACAATGTACCTCTGAATCCCTTAAAATCCAAGATTCTGGAGTCCCTACTTCTTTGCATTCTGTTAATGCACTTCTTCCTTTAGCTAAGATAGCTTTACTGCAGAACCATCTCCAAAATGTGGCTATTTTGAGTCTCTTCTACATGAATACATCAGTTTTTCAAATGGCAATAAAAAGTGATGGCTAAAATGGCAAAATATAGTACCATCAAACCTGCAAGGGTTTATGACTGACAGGCAGCTACAATCTGTTTTTTAAAGGCTGAATTGTTTTTGCTCCTGAACCCTCATGTTTCTGAATCAACACAAGGCAATGCTTAGTTGCTCCTACTGTAACTTAATGTTAGCAGATTTACTGAGGCCTCATATAACTGGAGTCATTAAGGTTGGTATTCATAATACCATGGTGTCAACAATGAAGAGATCGCCTCTGCACTTGTTCAGATTAGCATTGCTCATGGCGTTGTTTATATCAGGATGTTGTTCATAATGGCAATATTTAAGAAAATACTTCTTCTGTGGATGTCACACTACACCTTCAATTGTCAAGAAAACAGATATAGCAGCATTTAAGGGTGGCATTCCAGAAATAAAGGGATGAGACATTAGGAATTATGTGTTTTTATATAAAGAATGCCTCCAAGTTCTTGGGTTTATCTCCCAATTTTCAGCTGTGTGTACATTATGGAGACATAACTCCTATGTGAATGGATTTGGGCTTTTATAGAGGCTTGTTTTTGTCATTTGCATTAGGAAGTTAGTTGTGGCATGCCCCTAAATCCTAAATTTGACTGGATTTGCTATCTGCAATGGAAACCAGTTTCAAACTCCCTCAGGGCAGGCAAAAGACCTTCCCAAGGTAATTAGCCATAGTCACATCTCAGATTGGTATAAAATCTTTTAATTAAATTACTTGGAGGGGGAGGAGTGGTCTACACCTGTGATTTCATGAATAAAAATAAAGAAATGAATAAAGATAAAGAAACCTTATGAACCACTGTAGATTGACTAGCCTTAGAAAGTTGCTTGGGGACACTTAGAGGGTGAGTGATTTGCCCAAGGTCGCACGGGCAGTATATTGATGCCTGATCTTCCCTTCTCAGAGATTAACTCTCTACTTCATCACTGATCACTGAGAAGCAGTCAGTCAGTTGGCATTTATTAAGCATCTACTATATACTTAAGCACTAGGTTAAGTGCTGAAAAAATAAAACCAAAAACAAAAGGTTTCACTCTTGCCAGAACCAAACTATACCAGAAACCAGCTAGAGCTAGAGGCTGGTTGCCTGAGTCAAGCTCATGAGAACTGTTTCTAGGTGTTTTGATAAGGCTGATCTAAGCAACAGTGGTTCAAGCCCACCTTTATGACAAAGACTCTAGGCAAAATTGACCCTAAATAGTCACACAAGCCAGTGTCCCTGAGGTCAGAAGTGATGGGGAAGGGGTCCAGGAAGAACCCAGGAGGGTCCATGAACCCTGTGGCAAGAGGGAACACCTTGGCAGAACTCAGTACTGGAATAGTCACCAGAGTCCCTTGTAAAAGAGGTTTATTCTGGGTCTCTATACTTAGGGCTTGAGAAGACAGATTTCATTAGAAAAGACCCTGATGTTGGAATTCTTTATGAATCCATTTGGTATTTTCTTGATAAGGAATATTGCAATACTTTGCAGTTTCCTTCTCCAGCTTATTTAACAGATGAACAAACTGAGACAAATGGGGTTAAGTGACTTGCCCAGGGTCACACAGTTAGTAAGGATCTGAGGCTAGATTTAAAGCCAGATCTTCCTGGCTCCAGGCCTGGTACTCTATCCACTGTGCCACCGAGATGGCACTTATAATCTCTTCCTCTTCTCCTCCATTTAGTCATTTTGTTGTCATCATTGTCGTGTTCATCCTTCGTTGCCAAAGAAGACCATGTCATCAGCGAAATAATGACATGACGTTGCACTTGACTTTGTTTTGAGTGAAGGAAGGCTGTGCAGGTCACTTCTCCTCCAGAGTCATCTGAATCCAGTGACCTGATATTCACCAGGATGACTGGAGATGACCAGGATATACTGGGACACCTTGGGCCCTTTAGGCCAAGGTCTTTGCAGGTACTCAGTTAGGGTGAGGCAATGCCCATTCATTTAGTAATTAAGTAAGAGTGAACTGTGTGGTCTTAGGCACTTATGAAGTCTGAGAGGCCCAGACTTAACCTGGCTGCAATTTTTAATGGCATTAGATTACCAGGAAGCTGCATCATGGAAGCTGAGATCAATCAGGTCCCAGAATCATCTTTGTCCTGGGCCTACCCCATGTTGCCTGAGGGTGGAGTAGTAGAGAAGGGAGTTTCATTAAGAAAACTGAGACAAATCAGATATTAGGGGAAGTTTTTGTCTTCTTTTAGGTAAATCTTCCCTAGTAGTTGTTTCTTGATGGAGAAATAGATGATAAAAGTATAGTAATAGGGGAATGTTAATGTATTCCTTTTAGACCTAGACAAATATAACTAAAGGATAAACAAAGAAACAAAAAAACTTAAGGAACTTAATAAAACTTTAGAAAAGTTAGGGATGATAGATCTCTGTTAATTACTGATTGGGAATGGCAAGGTATTTATATTCTCAACTGTACATGATTCCTACACAAAAATTGGTCAGGTCTTGGAGTATAAAGACCTCACCAAAAATGTAGAAAAACAGAAATAATAAATTTGCTTCTTGTTACAATTCATCAAAATTATATTTAATAAAAGATACATAATGAAAATTAAAAAGTAACTAGTGACTAAGGATTTCAAAGAGCTAGAGGATCAAAGGATAAATTATAAAAACAATAGAAAATTTCATCAAAGAAAATGAAAATAATGAGATAACATAACAAAACTTGTGGGATGCAGCTAATGCAATTTTGAAGAAGGGAAATTTTTATTTCTAAATGCTTATATGGAAAAAAGAGAAATTAAAGAATTGGGCATTAAAGTTTAAAAACATGAACAACATAAAGTACACAAATAAATGCCAAGTAGAAATTCAGAAAATTGAAGAAGAGAGTAATAAAATTGTAAGATGAAAGGACATTTGAATTGCTAAATAAAACTAGGATTTGACTTTTTTTAAAGAGCAATGGGATATAAAACATCTTCCTTTTCTGATTTTTTTAAGAGAGAGAAGAAAACCAAAGTGTACCAAAAATTAAAAAAGAGAATTCATAGTAAGTAAAAAGGAAATAAAGGAAATTATCAGAAAATATTTCATCTAATTCTATGCTAACTATCCTGATAGCTTATAGACCATAACCGAGAATAATAGAGATATTAGAGATATTTATAATCACTATAACAATATATTATTATCTACATAGAATATATTACACATAATATAATCTATATGTAATTAAAATAATCTATCATCAATAATAGAGAACATAATTTACAAAAATATAAACTATTCATATTAGCCAATATACTATTTAAATAATCCACTATCTGAAATATAAAATTGGACAATCCATAAATGAATTTCCAAAGGAAAAAAATAATCTCCAGAAAAGATGAATTTAAAAATTAATTCTATCAAACGAACAAAAAATAATTGATTTCCATACTATATAAACTACTTAAAATAAAAAGAAAATAAGACACATTTCCATCTATGTCTATGATCAAAAATATTGTCATGATACTTAAACCAAGGAAAGACAAAACAGAAGAAGAAAACTACAAATATTTGTAATGAACATTAATGGAGAAATTTCAAATGAAATGTTAGCCAGTACATCACATTACAACAACATATTAAAAAGAATGTATGTTTTGACCAGGTTGAGTTTATGGTTGAAATTCAAGGTTTGTTTAAAATGGTAATACTAAATATACCATGTTAAAATAAACCACGTTCATAATAAAATTTAAAAATGTAGTTGTATCAACAGTTACTGAACAGGGTTAAATGGCTTGTCCAGGGTCACACCACTTGTAAGTGTCTGAGGCTGGATTTGAACTCATGTTCTCCTGACTCCAGGACTGGCACTGTATTCATCATGCCACCTAGCTGTCCACGCAGTAGTATAGTATTTGATAAACACAAATACCCAATTTACTGGAAGGAAGGATTCACTATTTAACAAAATATACTGGAAATATGGATAGTTTTCTGAATGAATTTGGTTTAGACCCATACTTTGTAGCATGCCAAGATAGTCTTTAAATGATCTAGTTAAAAAAGTCATGTTATCAACAAATTAGTGTTGCAAAGAAGGCCTTATCTTACTATGGATCTACGACAATGGGATGAATTCAGAACTAAAAAAGTGAAGGAAAGGATCACACAAGATAAAATTTATCATTTGAATTATTTAAAATTTTAAGTTTTTGCACAAAGTACTCTGGGAAAAAGTCTTTGCAACACGTTTCTCCAATAGAAATCTTATATATAAGATATATAAGAAACTGATTCAAATGTATAGAAAACAATAGAAAATTTGTCAAAGATTTTTAATTGTTTTCAAAGGAAGAAATATGAGCTATCAACAGTCATCTAAAAAAAGGACAAACATAACAAGAAGGAAAATGAAAATTTCGAAGGGCTGGCTCACTAATACATTATTGGTAGAATTGTAAACTAATCTAGTCATTTTGGAAAGTTGTTTCGAACAATGCCCAGAAAGTCACCAAATTGTGTAGCCCTCTCTTACCTTTATAGTGTGTTCTTACACCTTACTCCCTACCATATACTATTTAATCCTATGTCTGGATTTAACTAGTATCTTTGCTATTCTATGAGCAAGATTTTTCCATCTTTCAGATCTTGGCATTTTCTCTGGCTGTCTCCCATGCCTGGAATACTCTCCCTCTGCATCTCCACCTATTAACTTCTCTGACTTCCTTTAAATCCCAACTAAAATTCCATCTTCCCAAGAAGCATTTCCAACTTCTGTTAATTGTAGTGTCTTCTGTCTCTTATTTACTTCCTATTTTTCTTGTATGTAGCTTGTTTGAACAGATTTCCTTGCTTCTTGTCTCTCCTATTAGACTGTAAACTCCTTGGACTGTCTTTTGACTCTTTTTTGGTATTACCTGTCTTAGTATAGTATCTGATGCATAGCAGGCACTTGATAAAATTTTGCTGATCCTTTGGCCCTGTAATACCACAAATAGGACCAAGTACTCAAAAATCAAAGAAAGAAGAAAAAAGATTTATAAATACAAAAATTTTTATAGTAGTTCTTTTTTTGGTAGACAAAATTTAGAATCTAAGGAGGTATCTTCTTCTTGTAGAATGGCTAAACAAATTGTCACATATGAATGTAATGGTGCATTATTGTATCATAAGAAATGAACAAATTCAGAGGAAACAGATGTCTGTCATTTTTTGCAGAGAAAAATGAGTGGAACCAGTAGAACAATTTATACCATACTAACAAAAAACATAGAAAAAATTTTTGAAAGATTTTAGGTATCTTATCAATGAAATTATACACAATCAGTTCAAAAGGATGATGAAACACACTTCCTGACAGAAAAAGTCCTAAAATGACAAAAGAGACATACATATTTGGACATAGCTAATTTGTGAATTTGTTTTGCTGGACTATACAACTACATGTCATGGGATATATTATTTTTGTTTGATTTGGTTTTATTTTGCTCATTGAGGGTAGATGGATTGAGTTTCATTAATATTAATTCTTGGAGGGACAGAATAATTTTAAAAGATTGTTAACTGAATAAATAAAAATAAACCATTTAAAAAGGAAATGTATTTTGGAAGTTGAACAATTCAGAACAGGAATCTTGGAATGTAATTTCAAGAATGAATCCTTTGATTCAGAGGTGAGGACAATGACCTGAGATACGTTTTTTATTTTTTTCCTGGAAGGAGAAAGGATGATGGTGGGCTGTGAACTGAGAATTAGTAGATAGTAAATATCTCTCCAGCATGTGCCTTGAATTGGGATTTAGTCTGATGCAATAAGGCATCTGGAGATCTTACCCTTTAAATTCCCAGAGAGCAAATGTGTGGCTGAATTAGAGTGAAGTGGAGATCATAGAAAGGAAAGGATAGGTTCAACTCTCTTCCATTTTACCCCTCCCCTTGTCCAGTACCTCTCAGCATTTTCTACATAATTTCTAACTTTCATTAAACTGTTTTAAAATCCTGATTTTTGATATAAAATTATCTCCCAACAAACAATTCATACCCTATCTTTCTTCCTCACCTCTGCCAGCCACCCCCCAACCCTCACCATCAAGTGGTATGATTGTTCTTCCAAGAAAAAAATATTCTTTAATATTCATTCCATTTATAAAGTAATCTGATTTTAGCTATCATAAAGCTTCTGAAATATGCAGGAAATATCACCCATTATTAAGTGACAGGGGAAAAAAAGAGTAGACAGTATTTCTAGAGGTCACCTACACCTAGAGAATTCTTGATGGGCATTTGAAGAGAGTTCAAGGCCCCAATAATCTTCCACTGGATCATTCCAGGGAGAAAGTGTTCCTTTGGATGCCTGAACTATCCAGGTAATAAAGAGACAACCCTACTCACCACTTTTATGTGGGCCTATACATTGTAATTGAAATGCTATTTATACTTGTATAAAGCCATTCATTAACAAATCCCCAAATACAAGATTTAATTATGTAAACTCATTGGATATTAGTAGGAAACACAAGAAGAAATTGCTTCTTCTGACACTGGGGGTAGAAAGCAGCAGCTGTCTGACTGTGATACCAAGATTTTGTAGCTGTGAGATCAAGACCATTTTCCTGGGAGAACATAGGATGGTAGATTTAGAGTTGGAAGGGACTTTAGAGGTCATCAAATCCTTCCCTCCCCCACACTCCCTTTTTCCAGGTGAGGAACAAAGGCCTAGAGAGAATGCCTGAGGTAGTATTTGAACCCAGATTTTATTGACTCCAAATACAGTTTCTTACTACATTGTCTCAAAATGCATAGGGCTAGGAAATTTGGTCTAGGAAAAGAAAAGGAATCATGTATATTAAAGCATTAAAAACCAGTCACTGACTATAGTCTTTTCCATTTTTTACAACAGTGAGCTGAAGTGGGAAATATTGTGTCAATATCATGCCAAATGACCAATATTTTCCTTAAAATAAAATTGGAAGGGTAGCTGAATTAACTGGTTGTTTTCATATCAGCATAGTCAGAGTGTTGAAAGAACATTTAGGATTTTATAGGCAGCAATTCATGAAGGAATCTTATCCAGCCACTGTTTACTTCTGGGCCTCTCACTCGTGACCTTAGTGTGACAGAATGAGCGGTCTCAGAATGAGTACCATATCAAAAATTCTGCTAGGTCTGTGTTTTCATGCTTTATCACTGCAGATTTGTTTGTATTGGAAAGTTGTTTGTATTTTCCCTTACCACTGGGAAAAGTGCTGCACCCGCATAGCCATAGCCCACAAGACACTCCAGGTTGAAAAAAGCAAACAAAACATGACCACCCTGGCTTCCTGAGGTGATGGGGGAGGGGGAGTAAGGGACATATTTATCCATAAGAAAACTCCTTGGAAGATCCAGAAAATACACTTAACCCTTTCCCTGAGACCAAAATTGTGATCAGACAAATAATTCTCCTGTAATAGTAGTGGTCCTTATTTTGAAAATGCCTCATCTAAAAGCTGCCTCCATACAGGCATAAATGCTCATGATGTTGTTCAGCTGTTGTGTGTAGCTGTAAAGACCCTTGCCAGCTGCCACGATTTATGTCTTGTCACTTGACTCCAGTCACTCAGGAAGAGAGAATGAGGCTGGTGATTTAGCAGAGCTCTGCCTCACTTAAACGGATTCACTTGCAAGTCCTCCTGATGTCATTGTTCCTCTTTGAGAATGAAGGATAGACAACAACAGCAACTCTAATGATTTTCCTAATTACCATGCTAATAGTTGTATAACGTAACTGGAGCTGTGGTTCCTACTTCATAATTGGCATATTGGTAAAGGCTTAAAACTGCTTTTTCTCAAAGTTTTTAATCTCAGGATGACCTACAGCTAGGCCAGTCATTACCCAATAAGAGAAAGTGTAGGGCCCCAGTACAAGGCTAGCCAGTTACACAATTAGGAAGTTCATAAGGACAAAGCAGTTAGGTGGCATAATGAGTAGGGTACTAGGTTTGGAGTCATGAAGACCTGAATCCAGTCTTTGACACTAGCTATGTAAACCCTGGCAAGTTACTTAACCTTTGTCTGCCTCATTCTTTATCTGTGAAATAATGATATTAATAGCACACAACCCACAGGGTTGTGAAAGTCAAATAAGATAAGGTGATATATATATATATATATATATATATATATATATATATATATATATATATACATATATATGTGTGTGTGTGTGTGTGTGTTTGTAAAACTTAGAAGTATAACATAGACATTAGGTATTATTTTATTTTATTGCTCTTTGGAGTCATAAATAAAAATAGAAAAATTTAAAAATACACCTCCTTTTTGTAGTGCCTCACAGTTAATAAAATGCTTCGATAACAACCATGTTGTGAAGTAAGTAATTTAATTATTTTACAAATGATGAAAAGCAGTCAACAGACATTCAACGGTGTAGCAGGAATACAAAGAAATGCAAAAACATGGTCCCTGCTCTCAAGGAACTTCCATTCTAATGGGTAAGACGACACACAAATATCAGACTAGAGGAACAAAATAATGGGTTCCATGATGGCCACCCAGATCAAGGTCTGATACTGGAATGCTGTCCCCCTCTAAATAGATGTTCCTTTAAACTTTCCTTTCTAAGATGAAACCTAGACCTGTAACCTCAGAATTACTCATTTCTTCCTTCTCTTTCATCTCCCATGGCCAATCTTTGGCCAAATCTTATCAATTCTTCCTTTAGCACATTTCTAGTACCCATCTTCTCCTCTCCATTCATTTATCCACCACAATTTAGACCTGGGGCAGCTAGGTGGTACAGGATAGAGCACCAGTGCAGGAGTCAGGGGGACCTGAGTTCAAATCTCACCTTAGATACTTGACACTCACTAGCTGTGTGACCTCGGGCAAGTCACTTAACCCCAATTGCCTCCTCCTGGATTATCTCCAGTCACCCTGATAAATATCTGGTCACTGGATTCAGATGGCTCTGGAGGAGAAGTGAGGCTCATTACATACACAACCCTTCTTCACTCAAAACAAAGTCAAGTGCAAGTCATGTCATTATTTCTCTGATGACATGGTCTTCTTTGGCAATGAAGGACGAACACACACACACACAATTTAGACCCTCATTACATTTTGTTCATACTATTGTTAGAAATTACCAATTTACTTTGTCTCACTCAATCAAGAAACTTCCATGAAGCATTGACTATGTACGAAGATCATCAGGAAGGGCAGCTATGTAGCAAAGTGAATAGTGCTGGGTCTGGAGTCAGGAACGCTCATCTTCCTGAGTTCAAATCTGACCTCAGACTACCTCAGCAAGTCACTTAACCCTGTTTGCCTCAGTTTCCTCATGTGCAAAATGAGGTGGAGAAGGAAATGGCAAACCATTTCTTTGTCAAGAAAATCCCAAATGGGGTCACAAAGAGTCAGATACAATTGGAAAACAATTGAACAACAGCAAGCATTGTGCTAAGTCAATAAAACAAAAAACCCCCTCTATGACTTTATATTTAAAGTACAAAGCAAAATGCTTTATTTTGACATTTTAGACCCTTGGCAATCTGACCCCTTCCTACCTTTCTAGAATAGTAGATTTGTAATCATGGTGATCTGAGTTAGAATCCTGCCTCAAACACTTAATTTCTCTCAGTCTCAGTTTCTCTGACGACAAAATGGGTATAATAGCATCTACCTTGTGGGACTCTGTATTTTGAGGCTTAAATGAGATGATGTACACATAAAATACTTTTCAAATTGCTAAATGTCATAAAAAGTAAATTCTTCTTATTAAAATTTCTATTTCAAATCTAAAAAGAAAAGGTCAACCCAATATCTATAGCCCACCCATTTTCAGTGAATTCAAAAAGATATATTCATAAAGGGCAATAGGAAGGTGATATCCATGGTGAGCAGGGAAAGCATACATACGTATCCTTGATGAGTTGAGATCATCCGACCCACAGAAACAATATCCTAGGGTCCTAAAAGAATTACCATGTAGGATTATAGAGACACTGTTAATGATCTCTGAAAGATTATTGAGAATGAGAGAGGTGCTAAAAGATGGGTGAATGGCAAATGGTTTTCCAATTTTGCAAGAAGTGATTGCATCTGCAAATACAATATCAGTGAGTTTAATTTTCATTTCTGACAAAGTTCTCTGATATGCCTGGCACATAGTAGGTGCTTAATAAAGTTTACTGACTATTTCTAAAATCCCAAAACATCAGCAAAGAAACTAATTTATACAAATGTTTCAATAAAGTTTTGGTACTCAAAATCTATCTATAAAATTAATTAGAATTTCTAAAAAATAATAACAGAAACTGGGAGTAAATGATAGAAAAAGAAATAATAAAAATCCAAAAATAACAATAAAATATTTAATACAAGATAATACAGATCCATAAATAAATAATAATAAAAATGAAACAAACGATAAAATAGCAGTGAATTAATCTACTAAGAAATCCTCAAGATAAATAAATATAAGTACAAGCTAGTCTTTTCAGAAATAAAAGAAATCAAATAAATGGAGGGATATTCATTACTTGTAGTTGGGCTTTATCATTATAAAAATGATAATTCTACAACTAATAAGCAAAGTTAGTGATACTACTATGAGCTTATTTTATAATTGGACAAACGAATAAGAAAATTCATTTGGAAGAACCAAACGTCTAGAATCTCAAGAGAAATGATGAAAAAATAGTAACAAAAGGGGAATAGAAATTCTAGATTTCAAACTATATTACAAAGCAAAAATCATCAAAACATTTTTCATACTGATTAAAAAAATTTTTTAAAGTCTATCAGTGGAACAAATGAAATATACAGGAGTCGAAAACAACTAAACTCAGTAGTCTCATGTTTGATAATTACTACAAATTATTTAAGGAAGAATTCCATATTCTACAAGAATTGTTAGTGAAAACAAGAAAGCAATTTTAAAAAAGAGCTTATATTGCATTTTATGCAATATACTCATAATAAGATTCAAATTGACAGGTAACTTAAACATAGAAAGTCACATCATCGACCATGTATATAACTTGGTGTTTTGGTAAATGGGGGTTTTGAACATCTGTTATTGCTATATTTCTTTGATTTTACCCTCATATTCTATTTTAATATAACTACTGATTTTCATCATTCCCAAGTGATGCTATGCAATTGATAACAAAATGGCTTTGCTTTTTGAGGAACAAATTCAAGGAGATTAGGGCCTTAGAAGTGTTTGTTTATTGAACAGTATACTGAATCTAAATCAACCTTTAAAAACATGTGAATAGCCCAGAGATGATATATATGTCAATGTAGGACAGCAGTGGATGGAGTGCTGAGCCTGGAGTCAGGAAAATTCATCTTCCTGATTTCAAATCTGGTCTTGGACACTTACTAGCTGGGCAAATCACTTAACCCTGTTTGTCTCAGTTTCCTCACATGTAAAATGAACTGGAGAAGGAATTGGTGAACATTCCAGTATCTCTGCCAGGAAAATTGAAAATGGAGTCTTGAAGAGTCAGACACAAACAATGATGACTGAATAATAATAATATGCATATGTTTAGTATATACAAGAATATTTATGTTTACGCACATATTTATGTATAAGATGTATATGTACATGTATTGAAACAACTGCATATCTATATGCACACACATATGTACTGTGTGTACATACACATACACATTTGTACACACACCTACATATCTAAATTTGTGTATAACATGCACATCTTTGTATACACATGTGTGTGGCACTCCTTAAAACACATTTGCATGTGTATTATACATTATATTTATATAGTTATGCATATATACATACACACATATACATGTGTGTTTGTGTGATATGCCTCATAACAGACCATGTCATCATGTAAGAAGATTCTTGAAAATATTCTAGTCTCAGCACATGATAATTCTTTCTTATTGTTCTTAATGACCTTGGTCTTGCTTAATAAGTACTTGAATCACATTCAATGACATAACATTTGCGTAGGTAAGGGAGTAGTTCTTGAAAGTTCAGGACTTAATCATGGAAAAGGGGATCAGCTGGGAGATGTCAAAATTAACTGTAAAAAAAATAATGTAGTGATAAGAGGCAATTTATTTGTGATGCAAAATTCATTCTTGAATGGATCAGAAAAAAAATGATATGAGTGACTGAGAAAACAAATTAGCCATACCTTTTGGTAAGCCTTGTATGAATTTCAGTAAATTAAGAATGGGAGAGATTGCCAAGTGGGGAAGTGACCACTGCAAGAGATGAGCAAAGTTCTTCTTGGTCCCTCACTATTTGCCATTTAGCTTTGAAGAAGAACCATTCAATCAACAGGAAACACTACATCTATTATGGAACAAACACACACAGAGACACACATACGTATACACACATACACAAACTAAAGCAACATAGATAGCAATAGAAAAATCTTGTAGGGAGGAAACAGTTTCAAGGAAACCTAGTTTGGGTCCTTGGCAGCAAAGAAGAGAGTTGGGTTGTGGAGAGGAACCAAAAAACTCTATAAATTCATTAGATACCCTCTGGAAACACAACCCATAATCCTATTAATACCTCTGGAGGTAACTCAAAGGAGTTGTTATACTTACAAATGGGTTACCTTGATCAAACTAAGCATGATAAAAAAATACTTGGCAAATAATGATACACTTCTCTAAGTCTGCCAACACTTCTCCAAACATAGAAAGACTCCTGGCTGTATTATTGGGATAAAATTCTCTTTTGGAAGAAGTTGTTACGGCTTGTAACTGTCAGCAGATAGTGGAAAGTGAATATTGCTTTCATGGCAAGCCATTGATGTGTAAGAACATTTCTCTTTTTATTTTGGGGATTGTCGGAGGTTTTTCTTTTATTACTAAAAGTTTAGCAATGATTGATTCTTGGGACGAAGACCTTGAAGTGAGAAGGATCCAAGCTTCAGTGACCTGCTTCCCATAATAGCTTGGTAAAACTCTCTACAATGAATTGTTTTTAAGAACAGATGTGTTTGGTAAAGTCTTTTGCTTCACGGGAAGTTTCATCTCAGTTCTGTCCCTTGGTAGTTGTATTTAATAAAACATGTCAAGCACAAGAATTCCCAGAACAGTAACTGCTCTGAAAGATAGTTGGAACTGACTTCATATCATATTCACAACCAAGAAAGCAACTTGGACTGATGATTAAAGTCTGAAAAAAATCTTACAGTGTTAAAATAATTCGATAATGTTACAAAAAAGGGAACTGATGATATGGGACTTTGAAAGGGAGGAGTTGGGAGTCTTCCATATCTGTAACTGTAACTGTAAGTCGATTAGGGTCACATACAACATAATATTCCCAACTCAACGACTTATTTGTAGTCATCAACCTACAAACCCTCGGGCATCAAGTAAAGAGCAGAAGAAGGCATTTTAAAAGTGGCAAATGAAAGACACTGTTCAGAAAAATGAAGGGAAACCTTTAGCATCTTTATGCCTCCTTTTTATGATAAAGAATGTTTCTTCCTACCAAGAGTCTTTTATTTAAAAAAATCATTCCCCAGTCCAAATTTGGTATAATAGGGATAACTTAAGAGGATGAATCTAATCTGCTTAACATCATAGATCTGGAAGTGGAAAGGTTGTCAGAGGTCATCTAGTATAATCCTCATATTTTACAGGTGGGGAAACTGAGACACAGAGGAAGAGTTAATGACTTGTCCAAGAGCACAGAGGTAGTAAGAGTCAGATGCTCGATTTGAATCCAAGTCTTCTTCACTAGATGGCTACTTCTCTTTCCACTATGCTCTACTTCCTCCTATTTGCTATTCCCTGAACAAGAGATTCCATCTTCACCCAACTGACTTTGTAAAAAGGGGTATCTTGAATGCCTAGAACAGACTCTCTCCTTTATCACACCTCCATTTTATAAAACCCTTAGCGTCCTTCAAGGCCCAACTCAAGTACCACATCCTACAAAAACCTTTTTCCTGATACCCTGAGTTGTTAGTGTGTGCTATTATTTCTCATATTATCTCAAACTCATTTATGTAAATATTGTATCCCTGAGGATGTAAATGTCTTCAGAGTAGGGACTGTTACTTTTTAAATTGTTTTCATTCATTCATTCATTCATTCATTCATTCATTCAATTCTTGCTTCCCCAGAGCCTGACACAGTGCCTTGCACACAGTAGGCACTTAATAAGTTTATTCTTAATTGAATTGGAATGGATTCTAATTTATCTGGGTTAGTCCTGACAGTAAAGAAAGTCCACCAATAAAGCTATGTTTGTAGCCATTGTGGCTATTATACTTTTCTCTCTACTTGCACAAGCTATAGCACCTGGGGCTATCTAATACCAGTGGTGTCAAATCTCAAGCAGAAATGGGGGTCAATAATTCATACATAAGGATCTCTATGGCACACACATTGACTTAGCAAACATTACCTATCTATCTTATCAACATTTTCTATGTCTTATTGCGTTTTCAATTCCCAAACCCATAAAAATGCTGATCTTCAGGGAGTTCCCTCACTAGGAATTCGTCATACCAATGAAATCCCAAGTCTGTTTTTAAGTTTATAAACAAAAACAAAACAAAACAATTGTTATTTTCTAAACTCTTGTAGCATGGTGAACACTTTTTTTCCTTTTGTCGTATAGAGGTAAAAACACCTGGGTCCTCAATGGCTCTGTGTTTTCCACTGTTGGGGCCATCTCACAGAGGCTGCCCTGTGGCACATGTCTGTAAAGGAGATAGCATGAGACTCCATCCCTGAATTGCTGCTCACTGTCTATACCCTCCCATACAATCAGAATCAATAGGCCATTTGAATTCGCCCCAATCTTGCTATGTGCCCTTCACCCAAATTCTGCCCTCAAAGTCAAATTCCTTACAACAATTTAAAGCCCATCTTAAATGCCACATTCTTCCTGAAACCTTCCCTAAATCCCTATGATATTATTTCATAAAACTATTTGCTTGAACTCCTCTGATATAATCAATGTGGAATGCAGGCTTGTCTGAGCATGCTCAATTATCCTAAAATGGAAGCTGCTGTCCCCAGGCAGGCAGGTGTGGACAGCTTCCTTTGATTGGTTGCCTATACCTTTAAAAATAGCAAGGCTGAGTCAGTGGTCTTTTCCTTTCTCTTTCTCTTTTTTTCTTCTGCTCTCATTCTGATTGTTAATCTGCTGTTTCCAGTGAGCAAAGATCACAGTTTACCCATATCATGGGAACTATTGCTTTTCCTTTCTTTGCCCCCAGTCTTTAACCCTAGCTCAGAGAAATGGGCAAAAGGTGTATTTGTTTCTGTTCTGTGTCCTCTGTTTCAAGTGACAGTGGGAATCCCCACTGAACCTGGGAGTTCAAGCCATGAAGACCTTGGAGCCAGTATCGCAGAGCAGGTTGGCACAGCAAGCCAACCCAGCTAAGAAGCCCTGTGAAGCCAGGGCAATTGGGACTTGAGCCCAAAGTGGGTTTTGCATTTGAAATTGGGACTGTGCTCTATGGGAACTGAACTAAGCTATGAACCTATTCCACTTTCTTTCCCAGGGACTGAGGTGGTGCATAGAAGGAAAAGGATGCCTCCCATGCATTGGGGGAAAGTTTACCTTCTGAAGTAAACATTTTTGTATAAAAGCTAATCTGTCATTGGTTTTTCTGGAAATGAGGTGCAAGTAACCACCTCCACAATTGAGGGAATATAATCAGCAGGGTCTGGAGTAATTTTCAGCGAACCTAGACAGACCCCAAAACCTTGGAGGTTACTGGAGAACCCTGGGGGAGAATAGCATACCTGGCCTTTTGAGCAGGAGCCAGAGGATTCTATATTACAATTCAATCTATAATTATAGTTTGTACTGTACCTGGCATGTTAGGTATTAGTAGTTCAGGGAGAAATTATTCTTGTAGGCAACTAGGTGACACGGTACGTGGGATAAAACAGTGCAGAAGAAAGAGTGTTGAAGTTAGAGTCAGGAAGACCTGAGTTTAAATTCAGTCTCAGATACTTATTAGCTGTGTGACCTGGTACAAACCACTTAAATTTGTCTGCCTCAGTTTTCTTAAATATAAAATAGAAATAATAACGCTTGTGCCCCCAGGATTGTTTTGAGAATAAAATGAGATATTTGTAGTGTTTTGCAAACCTTAAAGCACTACATAGATGCTAGGCATTATTATTATTCTAGCAGACATTCTAAAGTAGTTTATATGAACATGTACTAGTTTTGGAAGACCCTGTTACACAATCGTCCAAAAATGCATTGAGATTTGAAGAATTGCATCATCTCTCTCCTATCTCTAGGGAGTTGTAAAACTATTGTGGACTCACAAAATACACACGCACACACACACACACACACACACACACACACACACACATACAGATTGCAATAGTTCACATGGCTGTCAAGGCTGCAAGAGATATTTGTCCCTCTAAATGCCAAAACCTAGAATGCCAGACAGCTCTAAAATCTGTATTATACATTGATTCGTATTACAGAGCACAGGCTCTCCGAAGACAGGAACTGTCTAGTCTAAATTTGGTATCTTTCAAAACACATCCACTGTGGTCTTCTCACCACTGGCACTTAATAAGTGTTTGCTAAATTGAATTGAATTAAACCAGAATGGAGTACTGTAAGTTTTTCAGTGACTGAGCTGTATAGACACTACCTTTTTACCCCTGATCCATAAGGCTCAAATGAAAATATGCATATAGAGTACTTTGTAAACCTTAAAGCACCATACACACATGAATACATGCTAACATATACATACATGCATACATATTTCTATGCATGCATTCATACACACATGTGACCAATTTTCTCTGTGGAATACAAGCTTCTTGAGGACAGGGATTATTTCTGGTAGAAGTGTGAATGTTCATTGAATTGTAATGCTTCATTTCAAATTATCTAACTTGACTATTCCCCAAAATTTCAAGATAGTAAAATAATTGATTACAGAAACTCTCCCTCACTCGGTGCTAACTGCAAGGGTGGAAAAAGATTCAGCCCTTCTAAATATCTACTATAAATAACTTTGAGCATTTAATCTGATGATGGTGTCAGCACAACCTATTTACTTAGTCCTCATTCTGTATTTTTTTCCTTTGAAGGAAAGGACACTCAAATACTGACTCTGAAGTAAAAAAACAAGCATGTAAACAAATAAATATTTTTAAATGATGTAGTATAAATTACATAGAGTTAACAAAGAAAGAGTAAAAAATTCAATTTGAGGTCTCCCAACTTTGGCCACATCCCAGACTGCCCAGGAGGAGTGAATGGATTTCACTGATGTTTGTAGCAATAATGACTAAGAATGTTAACATCAATAACTTATTGCTGCACAAACCAAATTTACAACAAAAAAAGACTCTAAGACAATGTTCCTTTGGCTGTTATTCAAATGAGTGGGAACAAATGAGGCATTTATGCAGTTATTTTTTTTTATCATACTCAAATCAAGCAAGAGCTCATTAAGAACTGATTTCACTAAAATGAGCTCTGGCAATTAAAAATAACTTAGATTAAGGATGATCTATTTGATAAAAGGAGTATGTTCCTCTGTACTTATTTATTTGAATAAAACAAAATCAATTCTCTATTAAGGGTCTCCCTCTCATAACTGAATCAGGTTGTATCTAATTAATGGAAATATTTTTTTTTCTGCCAAGCGGATGTAAAGTATAACAAGGAAGTGGCTAAGTGAGAACCAACTCGGTCCGATGAAAAAATAAATCATCTCCTTTTCATTCTGTAATGTACATCCCAGACATATATTGTTTAATAAGATAACTGTAATTTGTATGCCAATTATCCACTAGCCCATTAGAGAGGGTTTATTGTGTTACATTAAATCAAAATGTAGGGACAGCATAGCCCAGTGGATTTCTGGAAGGCCAGAAGGCTCAGCAATCAAAGTTCTAATCTCAGCTCTGTCTGCCCTTCTCCCTTGATCTTACCATGAGTTATATAAATCCAGAAGACAGAATTCTGCCTGCTAGGATGTCTGCTGGCCTGAGGCAGGAGGGCCTATACTCACTATGAGGAACAATAGCTGCCAATTGAACTCGTGATTGCCCATATAATTTTGCCCATGTGGTATCTTTTATAATGTAACAGAGCTGTGGTATGGAGGTTGCATTTCTTCTTCTACCTCCTCCCCACCCAAGGTTACTTTGCATCTATTCAGTAGATACTTGTGTGTGTGTGTGTGTGTGCATCGTTGACCTGAAAACTTGGTTAAAGAAAATGCAACAAGTTAAATGCATACATTTTGTGATTTAATTAATTAATTAATCAATTTCCTATTAAAGAAAATGGTAACATAATGCATTATGGAGCCAGAAAAATGTTCTGGCTGCCCAATACAGAAATCTTCTGGCTTATATACATTTTACTGTGAGAAAGGAACTCTCTTAGTTGAACAATCATAAATTTAGTGAGACAAGACAACTAACAAAGCGATGTCTATTGGCCTTGTGATTTCAGGCTGTGTAAACATATGTCTCTATGACATAAGATGAGGAGAAGTGGCAGGCTTCCTGTCCCAAACAGGTACTCGAAATAGCTGACACAGGAAAGGATACCTTTAACAAAGGTTCAATTGAAATTACAACCCAGGACATCTCTGTGTGTGTTTTTTTCCTTATCACTAAAATGCCAGAAGAGAGGGTCTCCTAAGGAGGTTACTAAATCAACCCTATCTGCTTTTCTGACAAAAGAATTTTTGGAGTTTACTTAACAAGGAGGCTATTAGGTTCAGACTCTTTTTAATTCAAGCTTTGGCCCTTATTAAAGTTCAAAATTTATATTAAATATTATCGTTATATATGTATATATACATATATGTATGTATATGCATACACACATTATATATATATACATATACACTTGTTATATATTAACACATACACATTTGTTATTATATATTAATCTATGACATTATGGGATACATTAATATATATTATGACACACAGGAATTACTGTTGTTAACACAAGCAAAACACAGGCAATTCATAGCTTAATACTTATTAATTAATAATATTGAAATAAAACTTTTGCAAGCTCAAGAAATGACTATAATCCTCTCTTCTAATTTTTGATTATACTACTGTATGAACAGGATATGCTAATGATAAGAGGGGATGCATTAAATAAGACAACCCAAGGTTTTATAGCTTGGTTGGCAGAGGGGGAAAACACTAGAGCTTTTTAAATAAGCCTTACAACGAAACTGGATTCAGGCAAGGCTGTCAAATATCCGTGTGCCTTTAATCCACCAAAGGGAAATAAATCATTTTATCCATCACGGTAAAAACCTAGTAGAATCAAATATATATTCAAATCACTCATTGCTCATGAAAATAACTGGAAAATTAGTATATACTGAAAAATTAGACTGGTAATTTATGCTCAGATACTTTGATGGAGGAGAAGGGAGTTGGAGCCTGCATGTGAAAAGAAGAATTCTGTGAAGGGGCAAATCATTTGAAATATGTGGTAATTCTACCCCACATTTCCTAGTGTAATGCCCTCCCTTGTCTTAGCAAACCTTATGTCTTCCTACTTATTCCCACATCATTGAACTACAGGGAAAAAAGTATTTGCCTGAAAAAGAAATTAATATAGGCAATGTTTCCCTAAGGAAAATGTGGCATATTCAAGCACAGTATATGCTCTTATTTGCTATAAGGTGTCTTCCCTTCTCTGTTTTGATTATCTGTCTAATCTGCAAGCAGTCTCAGTGCCAGATTTTTATTATGCGGTGCAAATTTTGATGGGCCTTAGATACTTCTTTCCCTGACTGAACACACCACTTTGTCTCCTAACCTATCTCCAGAGTCCCTAATGCTTTTCCAGGTTCTTTACTATAAACCAGGGATTAGTACTACTCTTAAAAAAATGAGTTTTCCCTTAAGAGATGGGGGCAAGTTTCCAATTTCTCTCTCAGGGCTCTTCCCTGCCCTCTGTTCCATAGTTCCAAACACTTCATAAATTGTTGGGCTATTGGATCTGGCTCCTGGCTCTCCTCTACTTATTGCTTATGGTTCATGAGCTGGCCTACTAGCCCTTCATGGGTTCTGCCGCAGGTTTTCTCTTGTAGCCTTCGTGAGGGCTATAAGGCATTTCAAATGCTATGAAGGCATTTTTACTGGATGTCTAGTTAGCTCGTCAGTCAATAAGTATTTATTAAGTTCTTGCTATGTCCATGTAACTCTGATGCTTGAGATACATTGACTATCTCCAATCTCTTCTTATGTTTTAGTTTCTGGTTCCTCTCTAATTTATAAAAACATAAACCCCCCCAAACTATCAGTAGGACCAGGTGAGAAACATTCCCCAGGGTGTAAGATGGAAGTGGGGAACCTGCAATTGTGAGGCCATTTGTGGCCTTCTAGGTCCTTGGGTGCGGCCTTTTAACTGAGTCCAAGTTTTAAAGAACAAATAATTTTAAGAAGAGGATTTGTTCTGTGAAGTTTGGATTCAGTCAAAGGGCCACCGTTGAGGATCTAGAGGGTCACATGTGACCTCAAGGATGTAGGTTACCCACCCCTGGTATAACAGATTGTCTTGGGCAGGGCAAGGAATTGAGGTCAGTACATGAAATCATGAACAAGCTACTGCCTATTTTGGAAGGGAGGGCATGAGTGATTAACATGGCCAATAATGTTATGCATTAATGTTGATTATCTTTTTTTAAAATTTATTTATTTAACTTTTAACATTCATTTTCACAAAATTTTGTATTCCAAATTTTCTCCCCATTTCTCCCCTCCCCCAACCCAAAAGCATTCTAACTGCCCCTATCACCGATCTGCCCTCTCTTCTAACATCCCTCCCTTCCGTTGTCCCCATCTTCTCTTTTGTCCTGTAGGGCCAGATAACTTTCTATACCCCATTACCGGTATTTCTTATTTCCTAGTAGTAAGAACAATACTTGACAGCTGTTCCTACAACTTTGACTTCCAACTTCTCTTCATCCCTTCCCTCCCCACCCATTCCCTTTGGGAAGGAAGCAATTCAATACAGGCCATATCTGTGTAGTTTTGCAAATGACTTCCATAATAGTCGTGTTGTGTAAGACTAACTATATTTCCCTCTATCCTATCCTGCCCCCCATTGCTTCTGTTCTCTTTTTGGATCCTGTCCCTCCCCAAGAGTGTTGACTTCATATTGCTCCCTCCTCCCACTGCCCTCCCTTCCATCATCCACCCCACCCTGTTTATCCCCCTTTCCCCACCACTTTCCTGTATTGTAAGACAGGTTTTCATACCAAAATGAATGTGCATTTTATTCCTTCCTTTAGTTGAATGTGATGAGAGTAAGTTTCATGCTTTTCTCTCACCTCCCCTCTTTTTCCCTCCACTGAAAAGTCTTTTGCTTGCCTCTTTTATGAGAGATAATTTGCCCCATTCCATTTCTCCCTTTCTCCTCTCAATATATTTCCCTCACCACTTAATTTCATTTTTTTAAGATATGATCCCATTCTATTCAATTCACTCTGTGCTCTCTGTCTCTGTCTCTGTGTGTGTGTGTGTGTGTGTGTGTGTGTGTGTGTATAATCCCACCAACTACCCAGATACTGAAAAGTTTCAAGAGTTACAAATATTGTCTTTCCAAATAGGAATGTAAACAGTTCAACTTTAGTAAGTCCCTTAAGACTTCTCTTTGCTGTTTACCTTTTCATGCTTGTCTTCATTCTTGTGTTTGAAGGTCAAATTTTCTTTTCAGCTCTGGTCTTTTCATCAAGAATGCTTGAAAGTCCTCAATATCATTGAAAGACCATTTTTTTCCCCTGAAGTACTATACTCAGTTTTGCTGGGTAGGTGATTCTTGGTTTTAGTCCTAGTTCCTTTGAGTTCTGGAATATCCTATTCCACACCCTTCTATCCCTTAATGTAGAAACTGCTAGATCTTGTGTTATCCTGATTGTATTTCCACAATACTGGAATTGTTTCTTTCTAGCTGCTTGCAATATTTTCTCCTTGACCAGGGAACTCTGGAATTTGGCCACAATATTCCTAGGAGTTTCTCTTTTTGGATCTCTTTCCAGTGGTGATCGGTGGGATTCTTTCAATATTTACTTTGCCCTCTGGTTCTAGAATATCAGGACAGTTTTCCTTGATAATTTCATGAAAGATGATGTCTAGGCTCTTTTTTTGATCAGGACTTTCAAGGTAGTCCCATAATTTTTAAATTGTCTCTCCTGGATCTATTTTCCAGGTCAGTTGTTTTTCCAATGAGATAGTTCACATTATGTTCCATCTTATCATGCTTTTGGTTTTGTTTGGTGATTTCTTGGTTTCTCAGAAAGTCATTAGCCTCCATCTGTTCCATTCTAATGTTGGAAGAACTATTTTCTTCAGTGAGCTTTTGGATCTCCTTTTCCATTTGACTAATTCTGCTTTTGAAAGCATTCTTCTTCTCATTGGCTTTTTGAACCTCTTTTGCCAGTTGGGTTAGCCTATTTTTCAAGGTGTTATTTTCTTTAGCATTTTTTGGGGTCTCCTTTAGCAAGGTATTGACCCGTTTTTCATGCTTTTCTTGCATCTCTCTCATTTCTCTTCCCAGTTTTTCCTCCACCTGTCTAACTTGATTTTCAAAATCCTTTTTGAGCTCTTCCATGACCTGAGCCCATTGAATATTTATTTTGGATGCTTGGGATACAGAAGCCTTGACTTCTATGTCTTTCCCTGATGGTAAGCATTGTTTTTCCTCATCAGAAAGGATGGGAGGAAATATCTGTTCCGGAAGAAAGTAACCTTCTATGGTCTTATTTTTTTTCCCTTTTTTGGGCATTTTCCCAGCCAGTTTCTTGACTTTTGGGTTCTTTGTCAAGAGTAGGGTATATTCTGGGAATCTGTGAGATCTCAGTTCCTCCAAGGTGGCGCAAGCAAGTGTGTACTGGTCAGGATGCAGTGAGGGATTTTTGTGCCCAGAATCTTATCAGATACCTCTCCATAGCCACTTGGCCTGCAGTTGCACAAAGTCAGCACTTGAGGCTGATTTTCAGATAAGCTGGATGGGCAGGGTCACCATTCAGTTTGAGACAAAAACCAGCTCAGCCAGAGCCTCCACCCAGGGCTGAGGTAAGACTCAGCTCTTCAATGCCCCCAGTGGTTTTTACGCTCCAACAATGGAGCTTCCATATGGGCTGCTGTGCTGGCTCTGTGGTCACTGCCTGCTGCTGGAGCTATGGGAAGGCCCTTCTCCCTTCCTGGCCTGCTGATAAAACCCTGTCACTGACGTTTGGTGCCCGTGGGCCGAGGGATCTGAGCACCCGCTACTGAGACTGGAGATTTCACCCCCGAGGTGTCATCCTCCCAGAGTCTCCTTGTGCTACAGCCAAGGCTCCCACGTCCAGCACAACCGATGTTCCCATGGGCCCTTCAGGTCACCATGGGCTGGAAATGTCCTCCACTCTGTTGTTCTCCACTTCTGCTGCTCCAAAATTTGTTGAGAGTCCCTCTCTACAGGTATTTTATGGGCTGTGGGGGGAGCCCTGTGTAAATGTGTCTTTCTAGTCTGCCATCTTGGCTCCGCCCCATTAATGTTGATTATCAAATGGTATAGTTTGGGTGCCTTAGCATGAGTGTTCAGTTGGTAGTTAGATTTATCAATCTATAAGCATTTATTAAGTACCTTCTATATGCTGAGTGATTGAGGAGAAACTGAGGCTGGTGACTTTACATACCCCTTCCTCACTTAAATCCAATACACTTGCAAGTCACAGCATCACCTTCCTGATGTTATGGTCCTCTTCAGAAATGAAGGACAAATAGCAGCAGCCACAGCAATAACAGTTGATATGCTGAGTACTGTGTGTGCAAATACGAAAGAAAGGCTGAACCTGCAGTATAAAAACTTACATTCTATTAGGAGATTCCAGCATAGATGGGTAAACACTGAACAAACAAAGTAATTGCAAAACACACCCATGTATCTTTGACCTCTTTAGAGGATATGTATGCTTACCAGTAGCATCAGCTGGTCACAAAGTATGTATAATTTTGTGAGCTTCTTAGAATAAATTAAAATTGTTTTCTAAATGGTTGGATAACAATATATCATACAACATATATATGTTTCAAGGTTTATAAAGCACATTTCCATATATTTTCTTATTTGCTTCCTCACAATAACCCTGTGAAATGCTATTATCATCCCCATTTTACAGATGAAGGAGTCAAGGCTGAGAGAGATTAAATGACTTGCCCAGGGTCATACAGCTAGTTTGAGGCTGAAATTAAACTCAGGACTTTCTGACTCTATCTATCTATCTATCTATCTATCTATCTATCTATCTATCTATCTATCTATCTATATCTGTATATATTCCTTTATCTACTATGACACCTAGCAGCCTTTATAAAAATAACTAGAATTTTTGTGGTACAAAAATTTGTAACTATTTTCTTAGTGAATCATGTATCTTTCAGGGTACAGCTAACTCAAATTTGCAGAGAATTTTCTTCCCGATTCAAATACTAAGTCTGTTCGTAAGAGTAACTCAAGAAATAGTTTGCACAGATATTTTTGAAGGTTAGAGTACTGGTCTTGGAACCAGGAAGACTTCTCTTTGTGAGTTCAAATCTGGCCTCAGATACTTACTAGCTCTGTGACCCTGGCCAAGTCATTTAACCTTGTTTGCTTCAGTTTCCTTATCTGTAAAATGTGCTGAAGAAGGAAATGGCAAACCACTCCAGTATCCTTGCCAAGAAAACCCCAAATGACTCATGGAGAGTTAGACATAACTGAAATGACTGAATAAACAAGTCCATCCATTCATCATTTAGTTGATACAGTGGCAGTATTGACTTCTAAGATAAAGATTAAAAGCCCACATTGATTCTTTGTTAATCCTTAAGCAACTTTCCACTAGCGTATTTCCCTTCTAGCACTAGGCAAATGAGGTAGGTGTTCCCTTATTGCTAACAAGCAGCATAAAATGATGACAAGAAAAGCCCTGGTAAACTTGCCCTCAAATAAACATTTTAATCCACAATGCAAAAAAATACACAAAATAATTAAGACAAATCTATTTCATCAAAAGGAGAGAGACCTAGGACCCTACTCCGTATGTGTAAGTGTGTATGTGGGGGGATGGTGGTGATGGTAGAGGTGTTGGTAATTGAGACAGAGACTTTGGTATGCCTCAGGGTTTCAGTTTCAAAGGCTACCACCTGTGGGGGAAGCCTAGTGGCACCCGACTGAGGAATAGCTCACCTGATATTTCACTGTGAGGGTTGGAAAGAGTAACAGGAAGAAGAAGGAAGGTAGGGTAGAAAAGGGTTATCTTGGGAGCTTTGTAGTTTACATAACCTTCCTTGTTAACTAGGTCCTAAATTCAGTTTTTTCTATTCTATAGGGAGAAAGAGCCATAAAATGTAAATACAACTAATTCTAAAATTGCATGGTCTTTTAAAATCATTCGTTTTATGCCCTCCAAATTTCAATGCTCAGGGCAAAGTCCTTGTTACCTCTGGGTTATAGTCAGTTATTGCTCTGATACTGAGGTAATCATTGAAATTGCCCTGATGATGCTGGAGTTAAACTGTTGTTTTCAGTACAAATTTAATCTGAACCTATCCTTATGATTACATGAGGTAGAAACCAGTATTATTTAAAGAAATCTCAAGACAAAAAAAAAAGAAAGAAAAAAGAAGAAATGAATTAAAATGAAATAGAACATCATGTGAAATAATTATGGGAAGCCACTTGGCAATTTTTATAAATCATTAAACATACAGTTAAAATGATTGGAAATTATATGTTGGCCCTATAAAAAGCAAAGAGATAGAGTATTACAAGGAACTGATCCAGAAAGCAAAAAGACTAGATGAAAACCAAGGTCAACCTCAGAAGACAAATGTGGGGTGAGGAAATTGTGTAATATCTGAACTACAAAAAAAATTCAAATTGTTCCTGCTACACTCCCTCCACACAGTAACAGGACTTTGACTCAAGCAAATCATTTGTCCACAGAGAGCCATGCATGATTGAGGTTCTGTGTAATGACTAGGTAGGCAAGAAGGTCAATGTGAAATGCAACACTGTTGACTCAGTAGGAGATTTGAAGAAACTGATCATGGCTCAGAAATTCAAGGACCACATGATCCTGGGGGACCATGAGATCCACAACAGAATGAACCTGGAGCTTTATTCCCAATAGTGGCAGCAGCACCCCATCCCCCAAAGCTGTACCTCTCTTCCCTTTTGAAACATCTAATAAAATAACTTCAATACTGAAAAAAAATCATTTTTACTCTTGAGTTTGAAGCCAGTCTACAACACAAATTCATCCATGAAAGGCCCAGAAACTTCAACTATTTACATTCTCTATGCTCTATCCTGCCTTACCACAGGCCAACTGCCTTTCCTGTTTGTCTATTTCCCATGCTATTATTTAATCTCAATGAAAAAAAAAGAAAGATAAAGAGCATGAAGAAGTAGACTGTAGTGGACTGCCCTAGCCTTGGAGACAAATAGAACTGAGTTTAAATTCTAACTCTATCTTTGCTGACTGTGGCTTTGTCTAAGATTTATCTTCAGATTCAGCAGTCAGTCAGCAAGCATTTGTTACCTGCGTACTACGTTCCAGTCACTGCGGCTGTGATCTGCATACTGGAGAAAGAGGGGGTTCCCATCCTGCAGAAATCAAAGTTACTTAATGTACATTGATTGCACTTATTGAGGGTTTATTATGTGCTAGGCACTGGGGATCTAAACATGAGCAAAACCAACATTCCCTGCTCCTTTAGGAGCTTACAATACAATGGGAAGAGCCTGAAAACTAGGGGTGGCATTGCAGGCGGGAGTGTTCTAGTAAGTGTTTAACAACTAGCTCTCTGGGCATATGTGTCCATCTAAAAGTATTCAAGATATACTTTTAAGTTTCATCTTCATTGTTAATATTTTCTCCATCACTGTCTTACAATCAACAAAACAACTTATTATGCCTTGATTTGTAGATCTGCTAATTTCTGATGTGTAAATGATTTCATTGAAATTTTAACAATCAACTCTTGAGAGGGTTTCAGCTGGCTTCAGCACACCTCTGGGTGGGTAGGGGTTGAGAAGTAGTGCCTGCATGGGGCAAAACTGATGGTGAGGAGGTAGAGTAGTCCAGAGGAATGCAATCAAGAGTGAACATAGCTTGGCTTGCAGGACGCATATGGTAGTTGGAGTCAGACTCATAATCAGAAGAGAGGGCCACAGGATAGAGGCATGTATGAAAAACAGAATGGAAAAGAAGAGAAAAGGAAAGAAAGGGGAAAAAAGAAGAAAAAGCAATAACGTAAGGTCAGAAAGATATGACATTCAATGTTGAAAATGCATGTAGAAAAGAAGTGAGAAGCATCATTTCTCTCATGTTTTCAATTCTTATCTAGCTCTAGCTGTCTATCACTAAGGACCACTGTGCTAATTAATTGCTAAATGACTCCAGAACAGTCCAAAGAAGTCAAACTGGCTCCATAAAAGTGCCTTACTCACTCTTACGAAATATACCCCACTAGAAGGGTTCTCAATATTTTAATTTCTCTGAAACTTTCAGGACATGAGAATTCTGGGTCTGATAGTGATATATGGAAGTTGGAGCAGAGAGTAATGCTGGTAAAGTCTATGGGGAGAGTTGAAGTGGGGGTGTTATTCTTGGAAAATTTAAGAAAACCGTGAAGAGGGAAGGATTTGGGTATGGTGAAGATGAGACAATGGCATTTAGCTTAGAGATTCATCCAGCAAGGATTTGAGCTCCATCCATAGAGTATTATTCTAGATGGCTATTTGGCTTTTTCTTTTATATCTGTAGCATTGAAACTGGAAGCTGCTCCTCAAGAGTAATGATTTTGTTCTTTATATGTACAATTACTCATGCTCTTGTACGAAGTTCAAGAAAAAAAAAAACTGTCTCACAAGTTGTTATTTATATGAATTGTTTCTGCCATTTTCATTCTTCATCATCTCCTTTGGTTTCTGCCTTCCATTCATGGTTGGCTTTAGCTAGAGAAAGAAATCGAACTGTGACTTTTGCCAAGGGCAATGTTTAAATTACCCACTGCTTTTATAATTAACAATGTTCAGTACAGCTACTATCCTCTATGCAATTCAGTATTTATATAGTCTTCCAAGGTAGGGGCCTGACCTTTATCATCAAAAACTACTTAATGGAACATCTCTACCCAGTGTGTATCTTTGTTATATATTAAGTTGATAAAACCTTTATTTATTGGGCTAGACTCCAAAAGTCCATGGCTTCTGCTATTTTTGACTTGTACAACATTATAGAATATTTTACCTCCCAAGGCCCTCTTTGGGCTATGAATTGACCCCTAACATGTTTATTGTCCTCTTCCTGTGGTGAATTTATGGAAAATTTTTATTTGTACCCTTATTAATACCATACTCCACCCTGCACCCTCCTTTCTAATAACTCTACCTTCTTCTAAAAAAATACTCCACTTAAATTTAAACTGTTTTATGCTGGAGAATTTTGGGTATGCCTTGTTTTTGACCAAGAATACTTCTTTCTTGTTGTCATCTCTCCCTCTCTCTCTCTCTACCCTCCCCCCCTCCTCTCTTTTTGCATTTTGGAGTAGATAATAGTTGAAATAGTGATGATGATGATGATGACAGTTAACATTTATATAACACTTTAAGGTTCAAAAAGGGATTCATATATCTTATTTCACTTTTCACAACAACCCTGTAAGGTAAGGTGCTGGGCTTGAAGTCAGAAAGACATGAGTTCAAATCTTACTTCAGACACTTACTGCAAGACACTGGGCAAGTTACTTAACCTCTGTGTCTTCATCAGTAAAATGAGGAGTTGGTACTTGGACTCTTCCTGTTCTAAAGCTATGGTCCTAGGATCCTATGATACTATTACATTGTTGATGCACCTCTTTTCCAATTATACATCTTTCTGATTGCTATCTTTAAGCCACTTCTTGGTACAATTTATTATCGTTAACATGTTGCTGCCTATTTGAACTCACTCTATATTACCCTTTGGGCAAATAATTATTTAGAATCTTTGGCTATTTTAGGATTCCATGATGTGTAGCAATATTAAATTTTTAGAAGAATATTAGGTTTTCCACTACTAGACCTATACCTCAAAAAAGAGAAAAGGATGATGAAAGATGTATGTGTACAAAAATATTTACAGTAGCTCTTTTTGTTATAGCAAGGAACTGGAAATGAAGGGAGTACCCATCAATTGGGGAATGATATGTAAATGTAATGTAATACTATTTTGTTGTAAGAAATTAAGAAAGAAATAGTTTCAGGGAAACCTAGGATGATTGCCTTCCACTAGCAAGGAGAAAGTACCTCTTATTTCTGCAGTATAGACTAGAACATTGATTAATGTGTCTTTGCTTATCCTTCCTCGAAAAGCTTTAGAAAGATTTTGCTCCCTGCCCTCCCAGTACCTTCAACATAGTATAGTGTATGAAACAGTTTTGCGTTTTCTCAGCTTGGGGTTAATCAACACAACTCTATGTGTCCCTCTTTGGGATCCATGGAAAAAGCAATTGGAATTTCCAAAATGGTGTATGACTCTTATTGTACTGTCCTTTATACAAGTAAATGGCCCTGCTAAAGCATATCACTGTATGACTTAGGTCTTGAAGTCTTTTTTGAAAGCATATGGGGTGCATGTCTGCTGATATTTTCCCCATTCTTCCTTGTTTTCAAAAGCATGTGTTTGTAGCACAATTGGCTAGGTTTAAGGATTCTTTCTGGCTTCACTCAGTGCAAAAGATAAAGTGGAGTAGTTTGCTAGCAAAAGATGTGAAGTGGAAAGAGGAAATTTCCAACTTCTGTCCTTCTCCTATTTTTTTCAGCATTTTGCATCAAAACATCTAAAAGCAAAATTTCCTCTAAAGATCCCCTATGTGCTGGATTTAACTCCCTCAAATGTTGATTTCATTATGCCACTTTCTTGAAGATCAAAAATCTTAACTGACTCTTAGTCACCTAAAGAAAAAAGTCCAAATTCTAGTTTGTCATTCAAGGCACTCCCAAATTTTGCCCTGGCTTGGTTTTTTTTTAAAACTTTATCTCATTGTACTACCCTACAGAAGTCTTCTACTTTAGCCAGACTGGACTACTTGCTGAGCGTACTTTACATACATCTACCTCTAAACTTGTAAACCTGATATTTTCTTTTCCTGGAATACACACTTCCTTCCCTCTTCCATCTCAGACTTTCTGAATCCTATCCACCCTCCAATGGTCAATTGAAATCTTGGCACTTTCAAGAAGGCCTATTCACTACAGTTCATGGAAATTTCCCTCCCTCCAAACTCTTACTGTACTTACCATCCATCCCACTCATTTAGAACTTTTTCTGAAGATTTACATTAGTCATTCCTTACGAATACCTGTCTTATTTCTCTAAGTAGATTATAACCTCCATGAGAGCAAGGGCTGTTATTGCCTGCTTTGTACATCTTTGTGTCTTCCCATAGCACCTAGAACAGTGACAGGCACATTAAGTGGGTACTCAGTGAATATTTGTTGATTCTTTGAGTGATCTTCTTGCCTGATTCCAAGCTAGTAATCACAATCTCCTCTGGAGCAAGGAAAATTTCCCCAGAGACCTCTCAGAGATAGAACTGAGCTTTTGGAGTACATACATGAATATTCTACTTTAATATGTCTGCTTAGGTTGTAAGTTCTCAGTGTAAAGCCTAGTTTTTGGTAATTATAGTCATAAGTGCATCTAGAAGGCTATTATACTGGGCAAATTCAATGCATATACTAAATAATTAATCAAACAAATAAATAAATAAAAATTACAGAACATAAGAGCACCTCATTAACTGAATGACTACCAGTCTGACTCTTGCTGTTAATTTTAAACTCTCTTGTTTCTCTTTTATTAAGAAAACTAGAATGTAATGGAAATGATATAATTGGTTTTTCACTTTCTCATTTGGAGGAATATTCACATGGTGGAAGTCCTCACAGCAAATATTAAATAGGGCTAGATGATTCCCATACTGGAAAAACCCTAGTAAACCTGCTAGTTTGAACCCTGATGATTTATTTGTGTCTTCATATACCCATTGCAGTGTGGTAAATTTAGATTTCCAAAAGATTTGGCAAAGAATGTGGCTCTTTTGCTATTATGATTCCTTCCTGGGGAATTCATTATTGGAATCGATGGTCTCATGCAACATGAGTACATTGACGGAAACAGAAGAGAATGCAATTTCTTTGTGTGGCAGGGAATCAGTGATTTTATAGTAGCATGGGCAGCATAGATTTATGCTATGGGGAGACAGAATTTTTGGGTGTGTGTCAGTGTATAGTCATGAATTTTCCAGACTTCTCAATGTTGGAAAAGCAGAATATGGAGTCGGTGGAACTTATGTTCAATATAGACAAAGACCCATTTAGGGAATTGAGAAAGAAAAGAAAATCAACAGAGAGAATAACTGCCCATAGCATCTGTTATGCTTCTTGCATAGGCATAGAAACAGGGATTGGATCTATAATATCATTTAAAGAATGGCTGGGTGGGATCCTTTACCAAATTAGGTTTGGGACCTTCTCTGAAATTTATAATCTAAGAAAATTGTCTTAGAGTAGCAGTATCAAACTGAAATTGAAATGGAGACTACTAAACCATAATAAAGATTTCATGGTCCTCATATTAACTTAGAAAATAATTTTTTAGTATTTATTGTATTTTTATTTATTTTATCAAGTTTTCCAAATTACATTTTAATCTGGTTCTGGCCACACTGTGGAATTGTGTGAGCTATGATGTATATGGTCTACAGCACTGAGAATTTAAGCGACTTGCCCAAGGTAACATGACTAATATGTGTCAGAGCAAGATCTTCCTGATTGTGAGGTTGACTTTCTATCCTGGGATCTTGGATTGACATAAATTCAAATATTACTGTGCGAGTCATCATGTTTACTGTCATAAGCATGGGCAACTAGACTGGGAATCTGAGTTTCAGTTCTAGCTCTGCCACTGAGTAGCTATGCAACTTTAATTAAGGCATCATCTATGAACTTTATTTTTCTTTACTGGAAAATGAAATAATTCAATTGGAATGTCTCTCAAGTCTATTTTGGCTTCAAATTTCCATATTTTTTCAAGGGATTTCGTAGCTCTTCAGAAACGTTATTAATCTTCCCATTACCTCTGAGATTTCATTGAACTATGAAATGATAGAACTAGATCTAGAAGGAACATCAGAGAGAACATCTAATCCGAACCTTTCATTTTACAGAGAAGGAAACTGAGGGCTGGAATATATTACAGTGGAAAGAGCAAGGACTTACAGTCAAAAGACTAGATACACATTACATTACCTGATGTTGAAATGTGACTAATTACTATTTTTGTGAACTTCAACAAATCGCTCGGCCTTCTTGGACTCAATTTTTCCATCTATAAAATGGGGAGGTTGGATTAGATAACCTCCAAAATGTTTTCCAGCTTTTGATTAATGACCCCAATGACTCTATTTGTTACACAGATATCAAATATGAGTTACGTTTTGAATTTAAGTCCTTTAACTAAATCCATTATTCTTTCTGCTGTTCCACACAGAGAGAAGATACTGTACCTTTACTTTTGGTTCCCAATCAAGGATAATGAAGACGGTTCTCTATGTATACTGGCTCTTCTAGGAAGATAGCAGTTCTCCTACTCTCCTCTTCTTCACCCCTCCATCTCAGATTTCTTAAACTTGTTTCACCAACTGCCTTCCCTCTAAGTAACTACTTTTTTGGGAAAAATAAATAAATGAACAAATAAATATGTATATACTTGTGTATTTGTAATCAACCCACACAGGATTTTTGTGTATTTGTGACCAATCCACATTGCAAGTCTGCAATTATTCTACTGCAGCTATAATTTAATAGCTCATATGGTATTTGTTCCAACTGTGGGTCTCTGCGTCTTTCGAAAAATTTTTTAGTCCAGATTATGTGCCCACAAAGGGAAACTGTCCTTGAAAATTTGGCCTTTCATGTTGTGTACACACACACACACACACATACATACATATATACATGTGTACAAGACTATATGTATCAATAATATACATTCAAGTTTAATCTACATCATTAATATATTCTCTATCACTTTTTTAAAGTCTAGAGAATCAACAAAATAATAAATCAAGCTCCGATTTCTAATGTTTGTTAGTTTCTGTGGCATAAATGTTCACACTGAAAATTTAACTATCAGCTCTGAGAATATTTCAAATTGGCTTCACCTCACTCCAGCCAACATTGTTCAAAGGAAATCCTTTCTCACATCAGGAGTACCTAAGAGTTTTTTGTTGAGTGTGTAGAGGGAAGTTTTTCTTCATTTTAATACCAAATTCCTTCCCTAGGAAGCCACTCCTGATAATAGTGTTCTGTGGCTTAGTATATTTTTTGCTACGTCCACACAAGACACCAAATACAAGCTTTCCCTTGTGGAAGGAGTCAGCCTTCAGTTATTTCTTCTTGGACCTGGTAACTGTAGTCCAAAGCGGAATTATCAGTTCCCTGGTTACCTTCCAAGATGAGCAAAGTCAGTTTCAAACAGCTTTGCTGTCAGGCTCTCATATTTTACTTCATTCCCCTGATCTCACAAATCTTAAGTTTGGCACCTCATTCAATGACTCCTGTCCTACCTATTCCCCACAGTGACTTTTCTCCTCTTGCAGAGCAGGGTGTCATCCACAATGATGTGAACCCATACAGGATTTTTAGGGAGCAAGTCTGCAATTAGTCAACTGAAGTTGTAATTCAATAGCTCTCGTGGTATTTGCTCCAACTATGGTTCTCTCTGCATCATTTTTATTTTTTTAGTCCAAATTATGTGCCTACAAAGGGAAACTGTCCTTGAAAATTTGGCCCTTCATGTTAAACCACACAACTGAAAGTCAGCTTTGTCGAATCATTGTCAAATGAGAGGATTTGATTGCATAGTCATTTGCTTATTAGCATTTCATTTAAAACATTACCATATCCAATTGACTTAATTTTTCTTGGGGTATAAATATTTAAATTTCCATAACTCTTCCATTCCAGTTCCTTGTTACCATTTTTTTTTTTTCCACTGAAGAGAGCATGAACATTACCTACATTAAGGTCTGTTAGGCTCAATTAGTGTAGGGAGGTCTTTAAAGATGAATAGTTTCTTGGAAATGACAGTAGCATAACTGATGTTGAACTAGCTGAAAGGCACATGCTGGATATTGGCCTTCCCCCCATTCATATGTAAAGTGATAGCACCTGTTTCTAAAGTAGATTGAAACTCAAGTTTGTCATTATAGTTAGTGAGGAAAGATAATTAATGGAATGGGAAATGGGTTGACTTTGAAGATAAAATATAACTAATATTTACTAATCACCTTGAAATATGCATGTGTATTTATATGTGTGTGTCTATATCTATATCTATCTACATACACACACAATCACAGGCACATACAGGTATACATAAATGAATATGTGTGTGCATGTTATATATGTATGTATATTTAGCGTGTATTTGTGCTTATAAAATAGTCTTATAAAAAGAAAATGATCCTAGGGAAAATTGGAATTTGTCAATTTTTTCATGCCTTCCAGCTTCTAGATATCTTCTCTAATCTGGGTGTTTCATCTCCTCTTGTTAATGTTGGCCAGTGAAAAGCCTGCCTACTTCCCTTTGACTGCCTAACTGCTACTGTTGTGCCTCACCTAAGTCTGTCTTCTTCAGACTCTGAATTTTCTCTTCTCACTCCTCTTTCTCTTTCTCCTTGCCATCCCATGTCTACTTCTGTTTATTTCCTCCTTTGCACTCCTATCTCAATATTGTGTGATTTAGATTGAGGAGAGCTGTTCTCAGTTAGTTATTCTTAGCTAGCTGTCATTTGAAAGATTGGATAATCAAATTCATACTAAGGTGTTACTAGCTGATAAAGCTTAATGAGCTAGACTTCTCAGCAGCAGTATTTGCATTTTGATTGGAGACAATCCTTTTTATCAAGTCAAAGTACTTGAAGTTATTGACTTCCTGAAATTCTTACTTCCCCTAAACTGTCATAATTCTCATCTTACTTCTCTAAAGACCCCTTCATCGTTGTCATTGGTTTCATTGTTTTCACTTCCTTTTTCCAACTTCTAAATGGTTCATTTCCCAGTCTTTCTTCTTGGGTCTCTATATTTCACTATGTATTCTATCTCTTTTTGACAGAGACTCCTTTCTTACTGTTTCAACTGCTATCACAAAAAAGAAAATGGAAATGTTCTTTGTGAAAGCTATGGATTATTATAAAATTTGTGTGTCCAGGCCTCAAGTTTTGCTTCAGTTCCAGTGTCATCTTTCAAGTTTCCTATTTAACTTTCATATAGTAATATCCAACTGTGACCTTGAATTCAACATAGCCACATGAAAACTCCCATAGCTTTCTCAACTCTGTCCATCTCTTAGTCATCCAGGCTTGAAACCTTAACATTTTCTTTGGCATCACTTTTTAAGACTCAGTAATTAATAAACATTTATTAAGAGCTTACTATGTGCTAGTTAAGGAAAGACATGGTCTCTCTTCCCAAGGCACTCACAATTTAATGAGGGACAGCAAACAAATATGTACAAAAACACTATATACAGGACAAATGGGGAAAAAATAAGAGCAGAAATGCACTATAAATAAGGGGGGTTTGGAAAGGCTTCTTGTAGAAAGTGAGATTTTAGTTGGGACTTAAAGGAAGCCAGGAGATGGTGATGAACTGTTCCAGGTAGGAGCCACTGCCAGAGAAAATGGCAGACAGAAAATGGGAGACAGCTAGGAACCAGTGTCACTGGATTAAAGATTCCCTGGTAGGGTGGGAGGGGTGGGGAGGAGGAGTAAGGTCTAAGAAACTTGGGAAGGTAGAAGGGGGCTAGTTTATGAAGAAGATTTTTTTATCCCATTATATCCAGCCAATTGACAAATTCTATCAATTCTTCAAACTCTCATAGCTATTGCTTCCTAAGTGACTAATTGATTTGGAGTGTCCTTGGAGTCACTTTTGCTCTGAAGCTTGTATAGTCAGAAGGAGTTAATTATTTATTAACTTAAATGACAAGCACAACCAGATTTCATTTAGCATTCCAAATAAAGCCAAAAAAAATGGTTTCTAGGTATATGGTTTGACATTTCAACTGCAAAAATAAGGAAGTGGATTTCCTTACCATTTCTATTATCAGTATTCTATAGGTACTATATGGGACATTGACTTGGGAATATGAAAATTTGGTCCTAGAACCAGTGGCAGATGTTACCAATGAGCTATGTGATCTTATATTACTCATTTCCCATCTCTGAGTCTCAATGTCCTTACTTATAAAATGAAAGGATTGATCTAGATGGTCTCTTCCCATCCTGATTCTCTAATTCAAATTTGAGCTAACTAATAATGTATTAACTACCTTTCCTATCTCCACTCTACATGCTTTTCCCAGATTAATCTCTCTAAAATAATCACTTCTCAGACATGACTCTCCTGCTGTATAACAAAATAACTCTATTTCTTGTCAAATCAAGTTTATGTTCATCTTTCCGGTTTTCAATGTCCTCTATAACAGGAAACTCATTCTGCTTACAAATCTTATTTTCTATTACCATGACACTCTTTTTTTGTTGTTATTTCTCAGTTTCAATCATGTCTGACTTCATGATCCCATATGGGGTTTTCTTGGAGTGGTTTGCCACTTCCTTCTCCAGCTTCTTTTACAGATGAGGAGACTGAGGCACATTGGGTTAAGTGATTTGCCCAGGGCTATACAGCTAGTGAGTGTCTGATGCCAGCTTTGAACTCATGAAGATGAGTCCTCCTGACTCTAGGCCTCGTTCTTTATCCACTGTGGCACCTAACTGCCCCCATTCTGTTTTTCCTTATATGCTATTATCCCTGTCTGGAATATCCCTGCCTCCCTCTTCTCCACAAATCCAAATCCTAAATATTTTTTAAGGTCCAATTCATTAAACCTCCTTTATTGCCCCAACTAATTCTGACCATTCATTTTTAAAAAATCCCACTCAATTACATTAAATTTTCACTATAAATTTAAATATGTAATTCTCAATTTGTTTCATAAGTGTTTAATTAGTGTAAGGTAACTAAGATCAAGGAGTGTGTGTGTGTTTGTGTGTGTGTGTATGTGTGTGTGTGTACCACTTAGAAAGCCCCTATTGCATCTTGTACCATGATGAGTAATGTATTACAATGTTCAACTATAGTAGTGCTGCTGTTGTCAGGAGCAGATAACCCCTACCTGACACAGACTTGTGAGGTAGCAGTCATTCAAGAAATTTTGAATTTAATTGCCTTCTAATAGTGGAATCCCAGAAATTCTTTCATAAGAATTTTTTTTCTCCCAATATTGGGAGATCTTTCTAAGTTTTTGGGCATTTTATCTGACTATGCCCCATGCCTAGAACCTTCTCTCCCTTCTCATCACTTCCTGGCTTCCTTAGCTTCCTTCAAGTTCCAACTAAAATCCTATGTTCTACAGCAAGCTTTTCCCAATCCCTCTTAATTCTAGTGCCTTTCCTCTGTTTATTTTTTCTTATTTATCTATTAGATATAACTGGTGACTCAGTAGATAGAGCACTGGGCCTGGAATCAGGAATATCTAATTTCAATGCCTCGGACATTTTCTAGCTATGTGACCCTGGGCAAGTCACTTAACCTCTTACTGCCTGATAGCCCTCCATTGGAGAAGGAAATGACAAACCATCTTATTTTTGCCAAGAGAACTTCAAATGTTGGCAGGTGGGTCAGACAAAACTGAAATGACTGAATAACAACGCTTGTCCTGTATACTGCTTGTTTGTACATAATATATCTGCTTGCTTATGGTCTCCCCTATTAGACTGCGGACTCCTCAAGGCCAGAACTATCTTTCTGCTTTTCTTTTTTTATGCCCAGACATTAGCATAGTGATGCTTAATGCTTATAGACTGACTAGGTCCTCCATAGTACAGGTTCATGATAGCTTATTTCTAAACCTAAGACTGGCCCTGAGTGAAAATTTAAATGTAGAATTATTGCAACTAAAGTTTTACAACCAGCAGCTCCAGATTAATCCTAACCATGTATCTTGTAGGATAGGCTCTCAAGTGGATGCCCCTCTCCCCTCCAGAGAAAAAGGGTTTAGCATTCTGGGGAATATATATATATATATATATATATATATATATATATATATATATATATACCATAACAGGGCTGGGTCACAACATAA
Source organism: Bettongia penicillata ogilbyi (assembly GCA_023548195.1). NCBI lineage: Eukaryota > Metazoa > Chordata > Mammalia > Diprotodontia > Potoroidae > Bettongia > Bettongia penicillata. The sequence goes on along the minus strand of JAJHZJ010000020.1, from coordinate 2,161,238 downwards.
TCATTCTTAGTTCTTGAGTAGCAGTTCTCATGGCAGGCTCAGGAATGGACAATGCAGTTATTCCTGGTTACTGTGGGAACAGTCGTCAGGTAGATTTTCTCAGGTCTTAAGGACCATTGAGTCTTTTGATCATTTAGTGGGGTATAGAACCAGAGTTAGCTTGGCAGGAACAGGAGTACAGTACCTGGTTTGGTTCAATTGTCAATTATAAGAAACAAAGATTGTGAGCACCTCAAGAGATGTGATTGATGACTTTTAGGCTATAGCATGTTGGATCTCAGGTCCCTGGAAAATAGAGAGAGCTCCAACAAATCTAAAGAGTTATTGATTAATATGAAAATCATAAATCCCTCAGTAAATACTTGGTGCTAGTCAAAGATATACACTTTGCCAGAGGGTGAGATCATCCAGAGCATGAAGGATTGTTATTCCAAGCTGAGGGCACAGTCTGCTTGCTGGACCTTGGCCCTGGGAAATAGGGTATCTCCAAATATCTTGACAGAGTATACATATATGCACACATATATACATATATGTATACATACATATGTGTGTACATATATATCTTTAAAGTAATTACATAGGTAAGTCATTCACTGCAGGGAAGATCACAAAAAGCCTCAGACAGGATGTGACACTTAAACAGAGCTTTGAAGGAATGATCAATTCTTTGAAGCAGGGCAAAAGCATGGGGGGTGCATTCTGAGTAAAGCAGACAGTCTGGGCAGTGGAGTGGGAGAAGGAATATCATGTGTGAGGAACAATTAGATGTCTGGTCAAGTTGAATGACTAAGAGAGCATGTCAGGGTAATGCTGGAAAACTGAATTAGGGCTAGATTGTTAAACGCTAAACAGAGAAATTTGAATTTAATCCTAGAGATGATAGGGAAACACTGTGGTTTATTAAGTTGGAAAGTGTCATGGTCAGACTGGGGCTTTAGGACAATTTGTTAGACAATGGGGTGTACAAATGAACTGGAAAAGGAAGAGACTTTAAACACAGAGACTAATTAGGAGGCTAGTACTTTAGTTCAAGCAAGTGATGATGAACTAGAGTGGGAACTGTGTGATAGAGGGAAGGAAGCAGATGCAAGAGATGTAGAAAGAGAATCAAGAAGACTCAAAAACTGAGTGAATATCTTGGGTAAGGGTAATGAGCAGTCAAGGATGACTGAGTTTGTGAACTTTGGGGAATAGAAAGATTGTGGTTCATATGACAGAAATACGGATATATGGAACAGGGATGGGTTTGGAGAAGACGTGAATATTTAAACATTCTTCATTTAAGATGTCTGTGAGAAATCTACTTTAAAATAGTTAATTGCCAGAAAAGAATTCATGCCCAGAACCTGGGAGAAAGACTAGGACTCTACGTCTGCATTTAGGAGTCATCTTCATAGAGATAAATGACCCTACTCAAGCTGATAAAGTCACTGAGAATGTAAAGGGAATAGAGAAAAAGACTGAATAGAGAATATTGGGATATACCTACTTTTGATGGGATTTAGGGGGCCAGAATATGGATGATGATCTAGCAAAGGAGACTGAAAAGGATTGGTCAGACTGTAAAAAGAGAACCTAATGATACAAGCATCACAAAACCCTAGAGGGATTATTCAGGAGGAGAAGGTGGTCAGTGGTATCAAGTGTTATGAAGAGGTCAAGAAGAATAAGGATTTTTTTAAAAGTGGACTTCTGGTGACAAGATGACAGAGTGAAGAAGGAACTCTCTTAAGCCCTCCCAAATTCCCATCAAAACAACTAGAAAACTGCCTCAGAATTGATCTAGGAGCAGGGAAGGAGATTACTAGTACTGTAGGAAAGGACTGTCTCACAGTTGTGGGAAGGGAGCAAGGTCCAAGAGCAGTAGCTGCACCCAGCCTCACAGCAGAGGGCCCACACAAAGCTCTAAGCCTGGGGCAATCTACCAATGAGGAGTCACCCTCTTGCGCCAGCAGCCCCCTAAGCAAGTGCGCAGGATAGCAGAATGCATTAGAAACCAGAATTACACAATATGTTGTTTATAAGAAACACATTTGAACCAGAGATACACAGGGTAAGGGTAAGGGGCTGGAACAGAATCTGTTACACTTTAGCTGAAGCAAAGAAAGCAGAGGTAGCAATCATGATCTCAGACAAAGCATACTATTTAAAAGAGATAAAGAAGGAAACTATATCTTGCTTTATGGTACCATAGACAATGAAATCATATCAATACTAGACGTATATGCACCAAATCATATAGATCTAAATCCTTGAAGCTGAATGATTTTCAGGAGGAAATAGATAATAAAACTATCCCAGTGGGGGACCTCAATTTTCTCCTCTCAGAACTGGATAGATCCCAAAATGTAAACAAGAAAGAAGTTAGGTAGGTGAATACAGTTCTGGAAAAGCTAGATATGATGGATCTCTGGAGAACACGAAAAGGGAATAGAAAGAAATATAACATTTTTCAACAGTACATGACACCTACATAAAAATTGACTATGTATTAGGATATTAAAAAGCTCACAACCAAATTCTGAAAAAAGAAATAGTAAACACTTCCTCTTCACATTGTAATGCAATAAAAATCACATTCAACAATGGACAATGGAAAGAGAGATTAAAAATCAATTGGGAATTAAATACTCTAATTCTAAAACAAACAAGTGGGTTAAAGAACAAATCATAGAAACAATTGATAATTTCATTAAAGAAAATGATAATGAAAACTATGTTGTTAAATTTGATAAAAAGTCATAAACAAATCAAAATTTACGTAAGAAATTTTGAATTTCATATGCAACTGTTTTGTTCCTCTTTGTATAATGAAATATTAAGTTCATAGTAAAACAGACTTCTTTTTTAATGAAAAAAATATAACGAGACAATGTGCCAGAATTTACAGGAGACAGCCAAAGCAGTTAAAAGAAAATTTATATCTCTAATTGCTTACATCAGTAAAATAGAGGAAAAGCAGATCAATGAATTGGGCATGAAATTAAAAAGTTAGAAAGTTAGCAAATTAAAAATCTCCAATTAAACACCATATTGGAAACCCTGAAAATCAAAGGAGAGATTAATAAAATTGGAAATATAAAAGCTATTGAACTAATAAATAAAACTGGAAACTGGTTTTATGAAAAAAAGCCAAACAATAAAATAGATAAGCCATTGGTTAATTTAATTTAAAAAAGAAAGAAAAAACTAAATTACTCCTATCAAAAATGAAAGGAATGAGTTCATCACCAATGAAGAGTAGCTCAAGGCAGTTATTAGGGGTTCTTTTTGCCCAGTTATATGCCAATAAATTTGACAATCTAAATGAAGTGGATGAATATATACAACAATATAAATTATCAGAATAATAGAAAATAAATAAAATATTTATTAATGGAATATTTAAATAACCCAGTCTTCAGAAAATAAATTGAACAAACCACCAATGATTTTCCTAAGAAAAAATCTTTAGAACTGGATGGATTCATAAGCAAATTCTATGAAATATTTAAAGAACAATTAGTCACAATACCATATAAATTACGTGGAGGGAAAAAAGGTGAAAAAAGAGTCCTATCAAATTCCTTTTACAACACAAATATGATGCTAATAGCCAAATCAGGAAGAGTCAAAACAGAAAATGATAAACCAATTTCCCTAATGAATATTGATGCACAAATTTTAAATAAAATCCTAGCAAAGAGATTAGAGCAATATATCACAAAGATCATATACTATGAAGAGAATGCAAGGTTGGTTTAATATTAGGAAAACTATCAGCATAATTGACCATATCAATAACAAAACCAACAGATATCATATGATTATCTCAATAGATCCAGAAAAAACTTGACAAAATACAGCATCCATTGCTATTAAAAACACTAGAGAACGTAGGAATAGAGTTTACCTAAAGATGATTAGTAATATTCACCTAAAATCATCAGCAAGATATAAAGAGCTTCACAAAATTTAAAATATTTGATAATTTTGATTACATGAAATTTAAAAAGTTTTCCAAAACAAAACCAAATGACAAACAAATCAGAAAACTGGGAAAAATTACAAGTATCTCTGATAAAGACCTCATTTCTCAAACAGATAGAGAACTGAGTCAAATTTATAAAAAAAAAAGTCCTTTTATTTTTGGTCATGGGCTATAAACAGGCAGTTTTCAGACAAAGGAGTCAAAGCTATCTACAATCACATAAAAAGTATCCAAATCATTATTGATTAGAGAGATGCAGATTAAAACAACTCTGAGGTACTACCACACCCCTATCAAGAAGTTGGGTTGGAATTTGGAACTCAAAACTAAATAAAAATGTCTAAAAATTTAAAAAAGACTCCATATTATGGAGATTAATGAAAGCTTGAAAGAGTAGATGGCATCTGAGCCGATCCTTAAAGTACAAATAGGCTTCAGTTGGAAAATATGGAGAGTGTGTGTGTGTGTGTGTGTGTGTGTGTGTGTGTGTAATAGGAGAGATATAGTGAGAGTGAGAATTTAAGATATTGGGATAGAGGGACATAGGCATTAAAATATGGGTAGGACATGTTAGTGAGTAGTGATTTTTGACTAGCGTAGACTATGTGAAAAGGAAATAGTGTGAGATTAGAATAGAAAGGATATAGACTGGCAAATCCCTGAAATATGGGATCTTATTCTCTACGTGGCAAGGAACCTTTGAAAAATTTTGAGCAGGAGAAGGGCATGATCAGAGCTGTGCATTTGGAAAAGCCATCTCGAATGGTATGTAGCATTAATTTTTATGGGGAGAAACTAGAAATGAAGACATGATTTTAGGAGGCTTTTTTAATAGTCCAGGTTAGGGGGTCTTATGAAGGTTGAATCAAAATGATTTTTTTCACATTGCAAGAAAAAAGAAGAAATAGAATTTTAGGCATGAAGTGAGTGAACATAAATACTGGTCACCACTCAAGAGCTGGTGATGCATCTCATATTGTGGGCTCTTTTGACACTCGAGACACCTTGTACTTTTCTTTTGAAATGTTAAATAGATATTTTTGGTATAATGGAAAGGCTGACATGGAATTACAGTGAAAGACAGCGGAAATGAAAGCAAGAAAAAGGAATAAGAAATAAACGAAGTATAGGCACTATGGAAGAATACAAAAAAAAGGAAGTATTACTGGGACAAACATTTTTAAGGTGTTACTGCCACCTAGTATATCATAATGGAAGTGCACCCTCACGTAAACAAGCTGCACCAAGGGGTCTCCAGTTTCATCCAAAATTCCCATGGGCACCTTTTTCCATCTGAATATCTGCATACCCAGAAGAGCTCTGCTACCTGAAAAAATTACTGACTTCCAATGCACTAGTTCCCCTCACAACCTCCTGTTCTTCTGTAGTCTACACAATGCAAACAGGGCTGCATGCGTGTGTGTGCGCGCGGCACGTGCATGAGTATGTGTGTGCATGTGTGTGGTGGTAATGAGGTAGATTTTGGAATTTCTCTGAATATAGCCAGCTTTAGATCCCCAGGGAAAAAGGATCATTCAAAGCATAATTTTTCAAATTATGTATTTGTCTCATATTAGAAGAAACATTTTTGCTGTCTTTTCAACTTTTACCTCTGATTTGGAAGTGTTAGGAAATTCAAGGCTGATTGAGGTCTCTTTGTTTCATGGTAGCACCAGAGATTGAAACAGACAGACTTTAAAGTGAAAACATTATTTAGAATTCACTGTCGTGAGTCTCACATCACTTCACACATTCTCTTGTTTAAAAGACTAGGTCTGCATAACCAAGTAAGTCTCCTGCTTCTTGCTTTAACCCTCATTTTTTTCTTTGTTACCAGCATGCCCATGTACTAACAGGCACAGAAATATTTGGATAATCTATGAAGGAACCAAAGAGAAGGGTCCAGCTTCCATATTCAGGGAATTAAACCTTACAAAATATTTTAGCTGGTCCATAGTCTAAGATTGAGAGAATAAATTTAGAATTGAAAGCTTATTCATTTAGAGCTATAAAGGACCTCACAAGCCATTTGGTTCAACCTCTTTATTTTACAAATGAGGAAACTGAACCTTAAAGTGAGATGCCCACAGTGACATTAAATAGTAAGCAGCAGAATCTGCTATGGAAAATTTTGGGAGGGAGTAGAATGAATGTCTTCATCTAGATTTGGCTTTCTGTATTCCTTTTGGCATCACCTCCCTTCTATTCCTCCTTTCCAAAAATCTCCTCTTTCTCCTACTTCCAAACCAAGACATGCTTCTTAGATGGCCCACTCCTCTCTCATGCTGTTTCTCAGCTGTCTAGGCTTCCCACTGTATCATCCTGCATTGCTGCCTTGTTGCTTTCCTCTCCCATAAAAATTATGAAGTTCTATTTCTTTTGGACCTTGATATTTGACTTATCTTGGGGGTGATTAAACTGAAATGTGAGTAGTTGATAGTGATATGGTATTTAATTCCTCCCACATAAAATTCACATTTTATTAAAGGCTTTAAATGCCAAAAAAGAATGACAATCAGTGGGAGTTACAGGTAATATCAGTGGGTAGGTGATCAGGGGAAGGGAGGTGGATCTTTCTCACATAGGTGTCTACCTACTTATATAGACACAGTTCTGGAATAATTAGCTCAAGACTTATATCCTAAGAGTAGAGGATTATTGAGTAGGAGTTAGGAGATAAGAGTCAAGTCCCAGCTCTGTTCTTGTGTGACCCTGAGCCTCAATTTTCTTGTCTCTAAAATGAGATGATTAGATCTCTAAGGTCCTATAAGTTCTGTGATCACATAGGTATATGCCTGATTAGACCAGGGCTGACAGGGCCAGTCTGGTAGTTCAAGTTCAAGATTTTAAGGGAATAAAATGAAAGTAGTCTATCAAATATTTAACAAAAAGAGGTTTAATTAACCTTAGAAGGGGAAGGGCACTTCGCAAGGATTCAGCTGAGCACAGTTTTCTTTTGATCATGCTACTACTACTCAGAAGCCTCAGTGAGCATCCCCTGCCTTTTCTATTCTAGAGACCTGTAAGTTGCATCAATGACCTTAGCCATAGTCTCCTTAGCCAATCAAGTCTCCAGATCAGCTTCAATGCTTTTTGAGGAAAAAAAAAGCCCAGGCTGTTTAGGGCTAGCCTGTGTAGCCTATGTTAGGCAAAGCTAGCCCAGACTAAAATGGTAGTGGTTGGAAGGGGTAGGTAGAGGTGGGGGATGGACCCTGATAGATAGTCCTACTAAGATTGAATTTTTAAAACTCTTTTTAAAGGAGAACATTAATGGAATACTCAGTCATAAAGAACATAATTTTATTCATCAAATTACACAAAACTAATGCTTTTAATTAAACTAATTCAAAACAACTAAAATTTTAAAATATAAACAAAAATTAGATGTATGTGTGTTGAGAATATGCTGTATATACTCAAACAACTTTTTTGAGACTTTAGAGTTTGCTTGAGTATATTTAGCATATTTTCTACATGTGCCTACGTATGAATCCTTCTTTGTAAAATGAGGATTTGGGGCTTAATGGCCTCTAGCTCAAAATCTATGATCTTACCTCTGGGTGACGCCCATTCTTTAATAATTAATAAATAAATAACTTTTATAAAGTGACTATCATCTACAAGATGGAAGCAGAGGTAGCGTCTCTCACTTTGGGTCGGCATTAATCAGCTTTAAATCCTAGATGTGTATTCTCTCTATTAACCTCTTCCCATCTTGTAGCCTAAGACTAAAACAATTCATCATTTCTAGCCCCACCTTCTGATGAAGAAGAGCTCCTCTGAGTTTAGCTAGGCTGATGCATGGACAACAGGACCACAGTCTGTTCTCAGGCCCAAACTTTCCAGTTTGTCAGGACCTAGGAGTTTCCTGTCTACCATCATCTCTACATCTTACCAATTCTATCTACAATTTGATCTTAAAAAATTCCACTGTGAAGCATCAGAGGAAGCAATATTCTAAGCTTCAAAACAAAACCAGAAGCAAAACATACAGATAAAGAGATGGTAGATAATTATATCCTGAAAAAAATGGTTCAGCCAGAAATATAATTCAATGAGAAACCTTTCTCCAGGTTTTTCAGTTGTGATATCAGTGACTTAGAAGTTTCCTGCTGCTGTTCTGCACAGGAAAGCAAATGAAATACTGCCTGGTGGGCTTGGCACACAGCTCATACCATTTTCTTAGTGGGATCTTTCCTCATTCTATGATTCAAGGTATGGGAGGCTGGTTGTTTTTCATTTTCTCTTTTTCTTTCCAGAAGAATGATAATAATACATTACAGCTTCACCTAAAATGTCTCTGCCTTTTGCAGACCTCTCTCTTTATTTTTTTTTTTAATATTTATTTATTTAACTTTTTTTACACTCATTTTCACAAAATTTTGGGTTCCAAATTTTCTTCCCTTTTATCCCCTCCCCCCACCCCAATACACCAAGCAATCTAATTTTCCCTATCTCCAATCTGCCCTCTCTTCTGTCATCCCTCCCTTCTCTTGTCTCCATCTTCTCTTTTCTCCTGTGGGGCCAGATGACTTTCTATTCCTCATTAACTGTATGTATTCTTTCCTAGTAGCAACAACAATACTAAACAGTTGTTCCTAAAACTTTGAGTTCCAAATTCTCCGCATCCCTCCCTCCCCACCCATTCCCTTTGGGAAGGCAGGCAATTCAGTATAGGCCATATCTGTGTAGTTTTGCAAATGACTTCCCTGATAGTCGTGTTCTGTAAGACTAACTGAATTACCCTCCATCCTATCCTGCCCCTTATTGTTTCTCTTCTGTCTTTTGATCTTCTCCCTCCCCGAGTGCTGACTTCAAATTGCTCCCTCCTCCCTTTGCCCTCCCTTCTATCATCCCCATCCCCTTGCTTATCTCCTTCTCCCCCACTTTCCTATACTGTAAGATAGGTTTTCATACCAAAATGAGTGTGCATTTTATTCCTTCCTTTTGTCAAATGTGATGAGGGTAAACTTCTTATTTTTTTTTTTCTCAGCTCTCCTCTTTTTCCCTCCACTAAAAAGTCTCCTACTTGCCTCTTAAATGACATATAATTACCCCATTCCATTTCACCCTCTTTCCTCCCCCTACCTTTCTCTCTCACCATTTACCTTAATTTCTTTTAAGATATGGTCCCATCCTATTCAATTCACTCTCTGCTCTCTGTCTCTGTATGTGTGTGCATGTGTGTATGTGTGTGTGTGCATGCGTTTACATGTGTGTGTGTGGTCCCACCAACTACCCAGATACTGAAAAGTTTTAAGAGTTACCAATATTGTCTTTCCATGTAGGAATGTAAACAGTTCACTTCTGGTAAGTCCCTTAAGAATTCTCTTTGCTGTTTACTTTTTCATGCTTCTTCTCATTCTTGTGTTTGAAAGTCAAATTTTCTTTTCAGCTCTGGTCTTTTCATCAAGAATGCTTGAAAGTCCTCTGTTTCATTGAAAGACCATATTTTTCCCTGAAGTATTATGCTCAGTTTAGCTGGGTAGGTGATTCTTGGTTTGAGTCCTAGTTCCTTTGACTTCTGGAATATCCTATTCCATGCCCTTCGATCCCTTAATGTAGAAGCTGCTAGATCTTGAGTTATCCTGATTGCATTTCCACAGTACTGGAATTGTTTCTTTCTAGCTGCTTGCAAGATTTTCTCCTTGAGCTGGGAGTTCTGGAATTTGGCCACAATGTTCCTAGGAGTTTCTCTTTTTGGATCTCTTTCAGGTGGTGATCGATGGATTCTTTCAATCCTTATTTTGCCCTCTGGTTGTAGAATGTCAGGGCAGTTTTCCTTGATAATTTCATGCAAGATGATGTCTAGGCTCTTTTTTTGATCATGGCTTTCAGGTAGTCCCATAATTTTTAAATTGTCTCTCCTGGATCTATTTTCCAGGTCAATTGTTTTTCCCATGAGATATTTCATATTCTCTTCCATTTTTTCATTCCTTTGGTTTTGTTTTGTGATTTCTTGGTTTCTCGTAGTCATTAGACTCCATCTGTTCCATTCTAATTTTGAGAGAACTATTTCCTTCAGTGAGCTTTTGAACCTCTTTTTCCATTTGGCTAATTCTGCTTTTGAAAGCATTCTTCTCCTCATTGGCTTTTTGAACCTCTTTTGCCAATTGAGTGAGCCTATTTTTCAAGGTTTTATTTTCTTCAGCATTTTTTGGGTCTCCTTTACCAAGGTATTGACCTGTTTTTCATACTTTTCTTGCATCTCTTTCATTTCTCTTCCCAATTTTTCCTCCACCTGTCCAACTTGCTTTTCAAAATCCTTTTTGAGCTCTTCCAAGGCCTGAGCCCAACCAACATCCCCCTGGGATGTCTGGGGTAGCAAGGCCCCGCCCTCCACGTCTTTCCCTGACGGCAGGAATACATCCTCGTCATCAGATCCGAAAGTCGGGATCATTTGCATCTGTTCAAAAAAACTCTCTATAGTCTTATTTTTCTTCCCTTTTCTAGGCATTTTCCCAGCCAGTTACTTCACTTCTGAGATTCCTGTCCACCCCCACCTAGATCCGCCCAGCTAGTGCTTGGGGTCTGAGATTCAAATGGGCTTTCCACGGCAGGCGCGGCTGCTAATCAATGTGAGCTTCAGTTCTGGTGCTGGGGTTGGGGCAGGGCCGCCTCCCAGGCTCAGTTCCCCCAGGGGCTTTATGCAGAGACCTTCAGAAATGGAGCGGGTGGGGCAGGGCCGTCTCCCAGGCTTGGCTCCTTCAGGTGGTTTATGCAGAGACTTTCAGTAATGAAGATCTTGCCTGCTGCTGGGGGAGTCCTGGGCGGCCATGCCGCCGCTTGTTCTGCTGCTGCCCCTGCCTCTGCCTCTGCCGCTTCCTCCCAAGGGGGCCCGAGCCACGGAGCACCCCACTCCCCTCTCGGTCTGCCCAAGCGTGTCTCTCACTGACCTGTAGCGTCTGTGGGTGGAGGGAACTCCTGGCCGCCGGAGTTTCAGTCCCTGAAGCCTGCTCGGATCAGCTTCTCTGGGGCCGCAGCTAGGGCAGCGCTGGCGTGGGGTCCACTTTCTGGGGCGTGATGGACCCTGGGGACGGCTCTCCGGGGCTTTCTGGAATGGAAATCTCTTCCACTATGTTTCTGCACCCCCTGCAGTGATCCAGAACTTCTGGGGAGCTCTTCTTACATTAAATCTATGGGCTGTGGGTTCGGAGCTCGCAAACTTGCATCTGTCTACTCTGCCATCTTGACTCCGCCCCAACCTCTCTCTTTATTTCGACAGCTGAGATACCAAATAATTCCACTTCCTTTTAAAGCCTGAAATTATAAATATTGACCATAATCCCCAAATGATTAACACAATCTAGTGGAGTGTTTTAGTCTGACTAACATAATTAACTCTTTCTGATTATTACCTCTCCTCTGTTCATTTCTTTTTCTTTGTCTCTTCACTGAGTGGATTAGATTTTTTTCTTACTTTCCAAAGAGGGATTCTTGTTATAATACTGTCCTTTGGGGCAATTACAGAGCAAAAAAAAAAATGTCTCTCAGGATCTTCTAAGTCATTTAATCATCTGGTGTGCAATTTTACCTGAGGAAGAGAATCTTGGATTTATTTGGTTTCCCTCTGGACCTTTGATATCATTTGTATAGGGAGACTCATTGACAGAGCTTTTTTCACCAATGCAGATCTTCAATTGTTTTCCCTGGACCCAGGGTCCTAAGAGAGGAAGTGACTTGCCCAGGATCATGAAATTAATAGATGCCAGGATCTGAACTTAAATCCAGGTGTTCCTGATTCTGAGGCCAGCTGAGGTAGTGACCTACTATGTCAGCTGCTTCTTAGAAGGATTTATTATTAATAACAATGATTTGCATTTTAAATAGGGTTTTAAAGTTTATAAAGCACTTTAATATGCATTAATTCATATGGTCCTCTCAACCCTGTGATATAAATATTAGTATTATTGTTATTTTACACATGAGAAATCTGATGTTCTAAGAGGTTGACTGAATTTTCTCAAGGTGATGTTGCTTTTAAGTGCCAATGGCAGAATTCAAAGGAAGATCTGCCTGACTCCACGTTCAGTGACCTTGCCACAATCCTGTGCTACCTTATAGAAGGAAGGGATCTTAGAAATCATCTTATTCCATACTCTTCATTGTAAAGAAGAAACTGGGGATTTAGTTGGCATGAAATTGTTGTCCCTAAAATTAGACAAAGTGGCAGACCCAGGTATATTGACAACAAACTCAGACCTCTTTCTATTGCATATTGCCTGCTTCAGAAAGTCAACGATGTCCAGGTTGTTCAAGGCTGCTTTTGGGACTCCTTTCTCCTCTATTCTCTCCTCTGACCCCCTATGTTCAACTTTCATATGGAAGAAACCCATTTGAGTTTTATCATATACCACTTTTGAGGCAAATGTCTCTAGAACTCTACTTCAAAAATAAGACATGAATGAAATTATCCCAATTATACCAAGGGAGCAACCTTTCTTGAGTCAAGGTCATGTCATCCCCTGATACCACCAACGCTAATTATTAACCAACTGCCACCAATGGGCAGATGAGGCCCAGAAAAGTAGCACCTCCTCTCTCCACACTATTGGCCTTGTTTCCAACCTAGCTCCTTCAGACATTAACTATCTTTGAAGAATCATGACTTGGCAACTACCTCTGCAGTAGGCACTATAGCCCTTGAATCCTCCACAGACATAACTCTCAAAGATTTAGAAAATTTTCACCATTAAAATCCTTATCTCTGTTTAATGATTCAATATCAGAAACAGATACAGTTGTATCAATGGAAATGACATTAAAGATGTGTTACACAGGCAACTAGGTGGTGCAGTGGATAGAACACCAGCCCTGGAGTCAGGAGGATCTCAGTACAAATTTGGCCTCTGATATTTACTAGCTGTGTGACCCTGGGGCTAGTAATTTAACCCCAATTGCCTCAAAAACAAAACGCCAACAACCATTCATTACCATTTTCTTCCGTCTGTCCTATGTCTGAATTCTACTTCTAGTGTTGTCTCTACTTACATGAACTCCCTTTTTTTCTTTTCATCATTTATTTCCTAAGGAGTTCTCTGGTTTTATTGTCCATACTAGGGAATCTGGTAGTGGGGAAAAGCACATAAATCTCTCTATTCTTTTTTTTTGCCTTTCTTTTATTCCTTAGCACTTAACTCAGTATTTGGCATATAGTAAATACTTAATAAATATTTGTTGCCTGATTGACTGAATGACCTATCCCTAGGTGTGGTTTGAACCCCAAATGAGGACCTGAAACTGGGAAGGGAGATATTTCTGGGCCCCCCAGATAGAGTGTTTTCTTTTTCCCTGAACTTTTTCTGTATTGTGAGTATTGTGGAGGTGTCTGACATTTTCCTAACTCCATCTTTTGAAACCCTAATAGTTCTCTTCTCAATGAGCTTTATAGGTGAGTCCAGGTGGAAGAGGGAGGTAGAGCTGTAATTGCCATGTCTCTATTTCTGCCCTTTGAAATAGAAAATTCTCCATGGGAAAGGAGGGAGACCCAGGCTAATTAACTTGCTTCTGCTAACTTGGGGGACTTTAGGCTGTAGAGGTCTTTAGGCATAGGCACTCCCACTTTCTTCTCTGGCATGACCTCACTGAAGGCCAATGACTAGTCTTAATCTGTTTTTTTCTTTCTTAAGGGCAACAATCTAGCAAGATCTTTGTTCTCTTTCTAACAGCAATCTAATCATATTACTTAACTGCTTCTGTGGCAGATTACTTCTTTACTGGGCATGGCCTAGCATATGGATTGAGTGACAGGACTTCTTCCTTTTGTAATAAGCTACATTTTCAAATGAACCTTCAAAGCATCCAACTTATTCCATCAGTCATCTGTGAAATATAGAATTTCCTTTATCCTGATCACATCTGTTTTTTTTTTTTTTCACTTTACCTGCCTCAGCAACTATTAGAACAAGGTTCAGAGCACAATTTATTTCCCCATTTTGTTCTATTTCATTTCAATATTCATTTTGTTCACCTAGGGCTTCATATAACAGACAATACTCTAATATCTAGTGTTTTCTCTCTCTCTCTCTATTCCCCCCCTCTACCTCCTTCTGTCCTTTTCCCTCTCCTCTTTTCTTCTTCCTTCTCTTCTTTCCTCCTTTCCTTCCTCTCTTCTTCCTTTTGTCTCTCTGTAGATCTCTTTTTGTTCTCTTTCCATTTCTTTTTCTTTCATTCCCTCTTCTCTTAGTGGATTAGATTTCCCTTACTTTCCAAAGGATTCTTGTTGTAATACTGTTCTTTTGGACCATGGAATAGGACAACCTTAAAACTAAGGCTATCATATAATTAGGTCCTGTTAGTACTTCTGTAACTAAATCTCTTATATGGGTAACAGAACTGTAGACCATAGATTGAGCCAGCTCAAACTTTCTCACAAGATCTGACTGAAATTTTCAATGTGAGCCTTTACACCTAGGAAATCAGCAAATATTGTGAAGGAGGGCTTATTGTTTTGTTGATTGCCTAAGGGCACCACTTGATGACCAAGAGGGTCACATGTGGCCTCAAGGCCGCAGGTTCCCCACCTTTGGTCTAAACATAAGAAAGTCATGGAGAAAATGTTGATAATGTTAATAAAAGTATGTCTTGCATTTTCAGAGAGCTGACTGTCAAACATTTATCAGAATCCTTAACTGGAAAGAACCTTAGAAGTCTGAGATTATTTCATTTTTTTTTTCAAAGTTTGAGTTATGTTTATTTGCTAGCAATACTCACAAGCAATTGATATTTTTCCAATTTGTCTCTATTTCTTTTAAGTTAATTAATTTATTTTTAGTTTTCAATATTCACTTTCATAAGTTTTAAATTTTCTCCCTCTCCCTACACTCCCCTAAGATGGTATATATTCTGATATAGACTTTATATTTACATTCATATTAAATATATTTCCACATAATTCATGTTGTATAGGAGAATTATAGACCCTTCATTTTAAAGATGAGGATATTTAGCTCAAAGTGAATACCTCATCTATGACCACAAAGTTAGTAAGCATTAGAATCAGAATTTCTTTCTGCTATGTTATGAAGATGCATCCATTTCAATTATTTATTTCCACAGATTTTAGATTGTGGGTTGGGGTGGAGATCTATAAAAATGTAAGTCAAGGAAGGAAAATATTCATTGATGTATAAACGTATGATTTATAAATTTTTTATTAGATAAAAGTAACCTTTGAGATCAATTAGTCCAACTTCCTTGTATTACACAGAAGGATTTTGAAGTCCACAGTGACTTTGCACAAAGTCAAAGAGCTGGGAAAGAGTTGTGTCAGCACTGAGACACAAACCTAGGTCTGCTGTCTCCTAGTCCAATGCTCTTCCAGCTAGTCCAACCTTCCACAAAAAATCTAGGATCATGTTTAGAAATGGAAGAGAACTTGGGAATCATCCAGCCTAATTTCCTCATTTTAGAGACAAACTGATTCTCAAAGATACACAATGTTGCAGGTGGCAAGTGTCTGGTGTCAATAAGTCAGAATTATGTCCAATAACCCCTGAAGAAAATCTTCTCCTCTGTGAAATTAATTTCTTCTCTCTAAGCCTCACTATAACTCTAATTATCTCCTTATTATAGATGGGAAAAAGAAGAAAATTATAAGTGAAACCTAGTCCTTCTGAATTATAGTTCAATGAGTTAAGTATGCTTCATGCTAAAGTTCTGTCTTCTTAGTATGGATATTTCCTTCCAAGATTTAGCCAAAGCTGCCATGACTGAACCTGAGGGATATCTATTGAGTTAGCTAGGTGCTTACCACTCAGGTCAACCTCTTGGAAATATTTGGGAATTGTATCTAGCATGTTACCACATGACAGACCTAGCAGCACATAGCCACTTGTCAGAGGGCAATTCTGAAACTTAAAATTTTTCTTGGTTGAATTCCATGCTCTTTAGCACCTATCATATTAGGCAGAATTGGGACAGATTGGGTATCAGGGCAGAAATGGAAAAATAATCTAAATAACCTTGAAGTGTTAAGTGCTTTGTATCTAGGATTTAGGATGGTTGTGAAACTAGTCCTATATAGTGCATGTGTATGGGGTGCAAATATATGTGTGGGGAGTAGTAATGAGGGGAGGGAGTCAGAAGATGTTAGTTTAAGAGAAGGGAAACACCATGTTGCTCGAGATGGCTGCAGGGAGGAAGGTGAGGATGTGCCATATGGTGAGTGTATTTGAGGCCCAGCACTATCATCTATCAGTTGGACAAATAACTTTACTTCTGTCACACTCAGTTTCCTCTTCTATAAAATGAAGGTATTAATATCTGTATTACCTATATTAGAATAAAAAGTTTTGAAAGGAAAGAGCTATTATCATTAGGAATTATTATTCTAAAGTAAGATGACAATGAATGAAGAAGGAGGTGAAATAATAAGTTTTTTGGAATCATTAATTTTAGTTTGCCCTGGAGAAGACTGGAACTGCAGGATTTGGGGGGAGGGACATCATAGCTGTATTCAGATATTTGACGGTCCATAAATAAAGATTTGTTCTGTTTGACTCCAGAAGACAGAACTAGAAGGAATGGGTGGAAGTCAAAAAAGGATAAATTTGGGATTGAAGTTAGGAAAAAATTGCCTAGCAATAAGAGCTGTGCAAAAGTGGAATAGGCTGGAATGGAATGAGAACTGTGAGTTCTCCATCCTTGGAGCAGGGGTGGGGGTCAGTGTATGGCGGGTTGTGGGGTGAGGGAATCTTCCGGCAGAGACTGAATGAGAGAATTATTGTCAGTGGGGATTCATTTAGTGTAGGTTGTTCTAAATAGTCACTGAGATCCCTTCTAAAGGTCCCATTCTAGGATTTTCAGATTTCCCACCCAAGACTTCCTTGATTCTCTCAGTTAGAAAAGATTCCTTCCTCCTATTCATGACCCTTGGTTCGATGTCTCCTTTTTACTGAACCATGTACTAAGTTGCTTTATATTAATTTGTTTACCCATTTTATTCACCTCACCCAACACACCCCATTAGGCTGTAAGCTCCTAGAGAACGGGAACTACATAATTTCTCATCTTTTTTCTCTGGTATCTAACAAAGAATGTTACATAAAGAAAAGACTTAGTAAATTTTTTTTTGAACTTGCTTTGCCTGGTTACAGAATGTCCCATTTTATATTCACTAAAGGGAAAGCAAATGTGATGGAATAGTAAGATTCCTTTCCCCTTAGTAGGAAGCATCTCTCCTCCTATCTCCTTGCTCTGAATGTTATGGAAAGTACCCCATCCCATTCACCCCAGAGCGAGTCTTAGGTGGAAGATAACTGAGTAAGGGAGAATTAAAAGTCTGTCTTTCAAGGTTGTAGATATATGGGAGGTACTGATATAGGAAGGAGGCATGTGGTTCATGTCCTGAGAGTGAAAAATCAGCACACTGTAACCAGTCTGGAATTGGGATAGAGACCTGATTAGAAGATTAGAGAGATGGTGTGCTTCTGAACCTTGGGCAAGCTTCCCTGAAGCCAAAGATCAGCAATATCAAGGAGAAGAAAAGCGGAATTGGTTTATTGCTTTACAATTTGACATCAGGAGACAAAATGTTTTCATTCAAGAATAAAGGACATTACAATATACCCCCTAGCTAAGTGATGGCTTTCTAAGGTGAGACTGTACCTGAAGAGCATCATTACTGGGGAACTAGTATCTGAAAGATGCAGAAAAGAGTGATAAGTACTACCTGCTGAGAATGTGGGAGATCTCAGCAGTGGTGACTGATATAATTGACTCAGAACTATAGTAGAGGAAGTTGGGAACCATCTGTGGGTAAATACAGGTATAGTAATGTTATGCCAAGTGACAGTAGCTATAGTAGGAGACTTGGGGATGGTTTGTTCTGGGAGAGTGTCATTTACTTTACTTTAATCAACCAACAGATATTTAATAAGAACTTGCTATGTGCCAGCCATACAAAATACACTAGGTGCTGAGAATACAGCTTTACAAAGAATGAGATAATCCTTACTCATAAGGAACTGAAAAATTCTAATGGGTAAGGGAGGGTGTAACAAAAGGTATTCTCTCTCATGTAAATATATGTATATATATATGTATATATATATATATATGTAATTTTTGTTCAGTTCTTTCAGTAGTATTCGACTCTTAATGATCTCATTTGGGGTGTTCTTGGTGAAGATACTGGAGTGGTTTGCTATTTCCTTCTCTAATTCATTTTATAGATGAGAGTTTGAGGAAATCAGGGTTGAGTGACTTACCTAGAGTCATAGCTGTTATGTGTCTTGAGACCAGATTTGAACTCAGGAAGATGAGTCCTGACTCCAGTCCCAGCACTCTATCTATTGTGCCACCTAAGTGCTCTATATACATACATACATAAACACACACTACACATATATTATATATTATACATTTATATTCTTATATATACATGTATTCACACAGCACAAACATATAGTGAATAAATGCAAATTTATACAAAATAATTAAATTTGAGATGGTTTTGGGGGGAGAGCACTAGAAGTTTAGAAGATCAGTGTCTTGCAGAGGATTTCTAAACTGTGTCTTGAAGGAAAAGAGGGGTAATGTGGAGGTGAGGCAACTATACACAAGGCACTGACAAAAGAGATGGAGATATGCAGCAGAAGGGATAGAGAGAAGGGTCTGGGTGGATGAGAAAAGGGTAGTAATGTACAACAAGATCAGAAAACAAGGTTGGGGCTTGGCAGTGTAGAGTTTTGAGAGATATACAGAGGAATTTAGATTTTATCTTAAAGGAAATAGATTTTATCCTAGAAGAAATTATCCTAGGAAATTCCTTTCCTGGATGAAAGGTACTGGAGTTGATTGAGTAGGGGAATCACAGATCAGCATTTGAGGAAAATTCCTTTGGCAGCAATGTGTAGGATAGATTAGAGTGATGAGACACTCAAGGTAGGGAGACCAGTTAGGAGACTGCTGCAATAATCAAGGCAAGAAGTAATGAGGGACTGAAGTAAGGTGGTAACTATATGAGTGGAGAGAAATGGTCAAATGCAAGAGAGGCTATCAACTGGAAACGGCAAGATTTTCCAACTGACTAAGCACGGTGAGGGAATGAGGAGTCTAAAAGAATTTGAGATTTCAAACTTGAGAGACCTTAAGCCCTGTTGTTCCTCCTGTTTCTCTTCCAAAGAATTTTATGAACTAGGTTATTTCAAGGGGAGCTGACAGCATATCTGATGATGGAGTCAATAAGCTAGAAAACTGAGGAATCCCCACAAATGTACCAGTTTTCATATCATATGAAAATTTCTGAGGGAAAATTTTATGGAGTTATATAAGGGGCACATCTACTTTCAAAAGAGGTTGTAATTCTAGAGGGCATGACTTGTGCAAGGGTTAATTCTAGCTTTTTAATTTCCTAATAAACTGGACAAGAGGCTGTTAAATTTTATTAGCTTTGTGTTGGTTAATCATCCTTATTGTCTACTTCCGTGCCACAGTAAAGAAATTAACCCAAACCAACTTGTTTGGGAATTCATTATAAGAAGATCATTTAAATATTTATTTAGACTGTTTCCACCCACATTTATGAGTTTTCTAAATTTTAAAATTCTCCAAGTGATCTTCCAGTACCACAACTTGTTTGCCAAAATATAAAGATGAGAAGAAAACTGAATTCTCTTACAATGCCCTCTGGGACTAATTACCCTGATCTGACTAGACTGGTTGTTAGATCAAAATTATAGTCATGAATAACTTAGTTCTTAATTAAAATCATGTATGGGGTGCAAAAGGCAATGTCATATGGGCAAAAATGCTGTTTTGTAATAAGTGGAAATTTGTGTTATAATAATGCTTTGTGTGAAGTTGGGATTTTCTAGTTAGAAATATATTCTGTGCATTGTTGATTAGGTCATTTTTGTCAAGATGTGTGAGACTTTTCTGGCTAAGAAATTATTTTCATCACTTCCCTCTCAAAGGGTCTTTTCAAACTGCCAGGCTCATTACAGTGTTATTTACAGGGTTGCTCAGGGTCATAGATGAAATTATTTTGTTTGAAAATTAGGATGCCTTGTTTTTTTGTTGTTAGCCTGGAAATCTTGGAGTCCCAACCTTCTTAGGAGCCAAGGCACCTCCCTCTTCCCCTCCCTAAGGAATTCCCCCTTCTCCAACTATCCAGAGAATAGACACAGCGGTCTCTGCTCCATTTTCTTTGCTCCTGAACAGTACATTCTCCTCAAGGAGATACTTGGTTCCTTTTCCTTACAGGACATCAGTGGGTGAAGGGTGGCTCAGTGTGTGCTGAGGAGAAGTAGGGGAAGTTCAGGTAACATCCTAATGGACCGGGGACGATACTGGTGGACATCATCCAACCTGTTCTGTTGATAAGGAGGCTCTTAGCAGGAGGGGTTTTTCTTTGTTTATAGCAGGAAAAATTTCATGATAGTTGTTAAGACATTGGAACTCTACTGAAGGAAGTAGTGGAGTTTCCTAATAGATTTTTTAGATTTTCATCTGTCTAGTATGATTTAGGTATGATCCTATTTGGGAGTAAAGAACATGGATTAAGTCAGTGCTCTAAAACTCTCATTACCTGCCAAACTTGCAAATGACTAAATCTGCTAGGGTATAGCCAGAGAAGGTACAAAGCATGGTGTGTACAGAAGACCACTGATGCCATGGTGGATGAAGGGGATAATTTGAAATTAGAAGCTGTGTACATTTATTTCAGAAGCCATAAGGCCCAAGCTGAGTTTTGCTTTTTGAGTGGCAAAGGACATTGACCTATGGGCATGAGTGGCCCACACCAGGAAAGTATTAGAAGGAAAGCTGAGTTTTCTGGGATACACCAGTTAGTAGAGAGATCCCTAACTTTTTTACTCAGGAGGAGCCAATTTTGATTTCTCAGTGTCTTAAGATGTCAGAACTTAAGAAGTGAGGGAAAGAAAAGTACTAACAATCCAAGTTGACTGAGCGTGGGAGGTATTAGGCAATCATACTCTCTTATATATTGGGCACCCCTTGAACTGAGGAGAGGAAAGGAGCCAGTGGAAGCTGGCTTGGAGATTTATCCGATATGTATCCAGGATTAATGAATGATCACTTCGCATCTATTGACGATCCTTGTGTTGAAAGAGACATTCCCTGAGAGACAACCTGAAAGCACTAGGCTGGCATGACTGAATGACTTAGACTTCAAATGAGAGGAAGCAGTCTAGTGAAAGGTGGAATATTTTTTCTTTACTTTTGAATTTGTAGGGAAAACTAGAATAGGAAAGAAAAAAATATTTTAGAAGTTACTACTGTTCATTAGAAAATACAATTTGCCAAATCAAGTAGCAGCTTCTCCATTGGCTATGGTCATTGTCAAATCTATACAAAAGGTAGCAATTTGGCAAGGTATTGCAAAGCACTGTATAAAGTGTTAGGAAATGAATGACTAAAAAGGTTTGGAGGCCTTGAGCATTTGAAGCTAATAAGCTTCTAGAAAAAATTAATGTGTTTTATTTTATTAACATGTGACAGTTTTGCTTAAAACATGCTGGAGGAGTTGGTGACAAAAGCTCATATTGAACTGATGATATATAAATGAATGGAATGGGTAAATATAGAGTTCCTTATAGGTAGCTGTGTATATATGACATATTCCAACTCTAATTCTTTCCCATACACTTATCTGACCTCATCTTTGAGTTTGGCCTTATTTAGAAGGTAAGGGAGAAAAGAAAGAAGGGAGGAAGAAAGGAAGGAAGGAAAAGAAAAGGAAAAGATGAGGCAAGGAAGGAAAGACAGAAAGAAGGACAGAAAGAAAAGCATTTCACTAGTTTACCATGTTTTAGGAACTGTGCTTTGAGGATACAGTTTCAAAAACTAGACAGTCTCTGCTTCAAAAAATTTATATTCTAATGGAAAGAGACAATGTATAGGCTATGTTTGACATATCAAGAGTACTATCCAGGAAAGGAAATTTTGGTCTAGGAAATCACAGAGATGATATGACACAGACCAGTAAATCTGTATAAATACCCTTTCCAGAAGCAATCATAGAACTTAATTAATTACTGTCCTTTGCATCAATAAGTAGAGGGGAAGGTGATAGAGTATTCCTGAGGCAGGCAGGGCAGGTAGCAAGAAGATGTCCAGGTTATATGTTGAGATAGAATGTGAAACATGATCTGGTTTGTTTTGTCTTTGTATCCCCTCCAAACACCTAGTGTATTCCCTGGCCCAGAATAGACACTCCTTACATTTTTGCTGACTCATTCATTGAACGAATGAAAATAAAAACACTCCAGGCTTACTGTTCTTTGACCATCCCATCTCACCCTATACAGTCGGTTTTTTTAAGTAGATGATGAAATTTACTCTCCCAAAGAAACTGGCAATATAATACACATTTTCTAAACTTTGAGCAAATGAAAATTTGCTCATCATCAATTTAAGTCCCAAGTCTATAGAATTTTGCCCATTTACAAGGCTGATTTAAGTAGTACCTGAAAAGACCTTAGCCTAAAAAGATCAAAGTCTCCCATTGGATCCTGGGCCCTCTCCAGTCATCCTGAGGAATATCTGATCATTGGATCAGATATTGGCTCAGGAGGAGAAAGTGAGGCTGGTGACCTTGCATAGCTCTCCCTCACTCAAAACAAAGTCAAGTGCAAGTCATATCATCATTTCTCTGATGCCATGGTCTTCTTCCAAAACAAAGGACAAACACAATAACAATTAGTGAATAAGGCAAAATGGTGTTCCTTCTTATTCCTCCTTCATTTTTGTACCCACTAAGGAGAAGAAAGTATTTTCTGTTGTGTTTTCAGTCTCTCTTGGCACCCAGGGTTTGAGTAAGTCGCAAAAACAGCTAGACCAAGTCTAAAAAGACCAAACAACAGTAGCAATGGGTGTGCTTGGGAAGCAACCTCACATTTGGGAGATGTATTTGCCATGGAATGGCATGAGCCTAATGGTCTCTCTGTCACAGGAAATAACATTTTCTGGAAGCCACTCAGAACCCTCCTCTCCAGTCTAATATTCCAAAGTCCTTTTACTGCTCTCTGTGTTCAGGATTGTATCAGGTAAATGAAGTGCTCCCAATTATAGGTATAGTGTCCAATATTAAAGCAAACATATTTACAGTCTCCATAATTATTTTCTTTAGGTAAAAGTTGTTCTGGATGACTCAGCAACACTCTTCCCTGGGTAGTGTGTTTATTTCAATAATTCCTCCAGTGATGCAGAACTGCTTATAATTCTAATATTTTTCCCCAATGATACTTTTATTTCTGGCATGACCTCTTTCTCTTTTAAGGCAAAATACTTCATTGATAAGAACAAGTTGGGCTACAGAAAAATGTAATGTACTCCCAGGATCTATTGATTTATTGATCAAAGCTAGTTAAAATATTTCCATAATTCAAAGGTTAATTAAAGAAGGAAGAGACAGTGTACGTAATCTTAAAAGAAAACTTCAGTTCCATTCTGCATTTGAAATCTCAATGCAAAGTTGCTTGGTCTGGGATGTCCTTGAAAAGATTTTCTCCTAGACTAATGAGATAATGAGGGTAGCTTTGTTAACTATGGAACACTACAAAGTAAATACATTTGAGCTATTCTCATTGTGAGAGGCAGTGAGGGGCAGTGGATAGAGAACAGCTTGAAACAGCTTGAAACCAGGAAGACAGGATCAGGCCCTTCCTCTGATACAAACTGATTAGGAAAGGGCAAGTCATGGAACTTCTCCTTGCTCTAGGCAATTCTCCAAGATTAGGAAGTTATGAAGAAGGTCCCAAGCATTTTCTTCAACTGAAAGTATCAGGAATAAGGAATCTATGACCTTGAGGTCACATGTGACTATAGGTCCCCACCCCTGAATGAAATCACAGATCAAATTCCTTCTGATATTGTCACCATTGCTGATGCTTAAGAATTATTTGATGGAGTATGAAATACCTATAGACAGACTTTTCTATCACTCATAACTTTTAAGCTTTCAAAGGGCATTTAAATAATATTTTTCCCACAACCATTAATTTCTTGAGTGTGAGGACCCATAGTGATCTGTATACTATATTCAATAAATGTTGGTTATCTGACCTTTCAATGCCCTTCAAAGCAAATGGAAGAGTTACTGATATGGAAGATGCTAGGGGCACAGTGGATAGAACTCTGGTCCTGGAGTCAGAGAGAACTGATTTCATTCATAAGATCTCTGTAACTCTGGATGAGTCATCCCCTGCTTGTTTCACTGTCCTCAACTACAAAATAGTAACTAGCATTTGCTTAAAAGCCTGGGGTAGGAAACTTGGGACCTCAAGGCCTCTAGGTCCTCAAGTGTGGCCCTTTGACCAATTCCAAACTTCACAGAATATATCCCCTTGATAAACATCTTTGTTCTGTAAAACTTAGACTCAATTAAAAGGCCACACCCAAGGACCTAGAAGGCCTCAGGTTCCCCACCCCTGCATTGAAGGGTTATTGTGAGGATCAGATGAGATAATATTTGTAAAGCATAGTACCTGGCACATAATAGGTGCTAACATTATTTATTCCTTCTTTCCATGATATTCATTGATCGAATTTCTTCACTGGGCAGATCTCAACACCATTGGAATCATGTCAGAAAAAAAATAGCACAAGTATTCAGTTACACTCTACATTTGATAGGCTTAAGCAAAAAGGTAAAAAATATTGAGCAATCCTTCAAGAAAAATGCTTATGGAAAATATAGTGCTTTCTTTAATTCAACTGAAATTTACTACTTAAACCTTGGCTTTTCCTTGTGATTTTTATTGCTCAGTCATGTCCTCCAACTTTTCAGGACCCCATTTGAGATTTTCTTGGTGAAGATATTGGAGAGGTTGCCATTCCCTTTTCCAGTTCCTTTTACAGATGAGGAAATTGAAGTAAACAGGATTAAGTGACTTGCCTAGGGTCACATTAAGTGTCTGAGGCCAGATCTGAACTCAGGAAAAGGAGTCTTCCTTACTTCAGGCCCAGTATTCTATCTACTACACCATCTAGCTGCCCCATTTCTATTATTAGGAAAAGTCTACAGCTCTAACATGACTAATTACAAAGACTTTGACCTCATAGTCTAGAACCTGTAGTCCTAGATCTGGCAGTTATTAACTACATGACCTTGGTAAATTCATTTTCCTTTCCTAGTTTGTATTTTCCAATCTGTAAAATCAAAGATTGGTCAAGAAGATCCCTAAACTGCTTTCTAGCTATGACATCCTTTGAAACTTTCAGTGATTATAGGATGTCTCTACCTTGTTCACAACTCTGCTTGCCATTCCTCTGCTTTTCCTGTTTTGAAAAGAGCTTTGGTCTTGAAAAACTTACTTGTCAGCAAGTGTTAGGATATTTATAAAGCAATCACCAGTTTCTGATTGTAGCACCAGTAATATCTAGCTTCAGAAGCCCTTGCAACCCTAAGTTCAATGTGGAGTGTTTTGGGTAATGATAGTTAATGCCAATGTGGAATATAGCTTTCTTGTAGTGCATTCTTTTTCCAAAAGAGCAAGGGCTATCCCATTAAATAGCACAATGATTAATTAGGACAAAATAGCAAAATAAATTAACAAGGAAGAATCTCCCATATATACTAGGTCATCATCTCCCATAGATTTCCCATCTGCCAATGGGAGAAGAAACATTCTCCTGACATCATCTTTTATGTATCAAACTCTCTTTGAGATGTCTTACCTTACTGATACTCCATTCTAACTCAATCCCCATTCTACTGTTGCTTCCATTTTCAATTCTTTTGTTGGTGAGGTCCACAGTCAAATTTAGCCAGTCCACATAAGGGCTCATCAGGTCAAGATCTTTTGATTTGTACAACCTCTCTAGTTCTCCATCAATCGGAAGTTCCTCAGACTCTACTAATATTTAGACTGGGGCAAGTCAATTTCTTTCACCTATCACCTTGTCCCTGGTAGCTTGATTCAGGGCGGCACAAATTGCTTGGAAATTTAGATAAGCCTCCAAAAAGCACTTGGCAATGCTGAGGGAAGTGAAGTAACACTAGCAACATTCATCCTACATTTGTCCTACATTGCTGCCCCAGTTCTAGTTCCCCATTTATATACCTTCTGTGTGAAGCAGTATTAATATGACTCCTGGTCCTTATTCTAAGTACATAGATAAGTGCCAAGAAGCGAACTCAGTTCATCATTTGATGTGCTTTCCTCCATTCCACAATGTGGATCTCAGATTATACATTCAGCTCTTTTTATCTTCTCCTTTTGTGGTCACAGCAAGAAGAATAAAAAGAAATTTTCAGAGTAATCAGCTAAAAAGAGTAGGAAGAAAGAGGACCTAGCATTATAAGACCTCAAACTATACAACAAAGCAGCAATTATTTAGATGTTTTAACTCTGGTTAAAAAATAAAATTAGTGAAAAAGAACAGGTACACAAAACAAACTGAAATAAATTTTGATAAATCCAATATTCAGGCTACCACTGGGATAAGGACTCACTTTTGACAAAAACATTCTGAGAAAATGGATAATAGTCTGGCAGAAATTGGGATTAGACCAATTTATATCATATGTGGCTTAGTAATAAAAAAGTTGCATCATAGAGAAACTAGAGGAATGACATAGATATTACTTTTTAGATCTCTGGATAAAACAAGAATTCATCCCTAGACAGGAGATAGAGAAGACCACAGAAAATAATGGACAATTTAGATTACATAAAATTTTTAAAAGTATTTGCACAAATAAATGAATTGCAATTAAGAGAAGAAATCCTTAATTAGGACGAAAAAGCAAAACATCTACACAGTAGAGTGACCATATATTTTTTTTCCAAAAAAATTCTATCATTGTCTTCCTGCTAGTCATGAAAAGGTTACCTTAGCAACCACCACTGACTAGTCACTTCACTCCTCTCTGTGATAGTCAGAGCTCTATGGTGACTTCAGTATTATACAATAATAAAAATGACATTGTAATCAGAACTTTAATTTGGAGTTTTTAAAAATAGCATTTTCCCCCCAATTGCATGTCAAGACAATTTTTTAGTATTCATTTTTACAAGATTTTGAGTTCCAAATTTTTCTCCATCCTTCCTTATTACCTCTCCCCTCTTTCTAAAATGGTAGGCAATTTTATATAGGTTACATGAGCTATCATGTAAAACATATTTCCATATTAATTACAGTTGTGAAAAGAAGAAACATAAAAAGGAGGAAAGAAACAAAAAATAATAAAGTAAATGAAAAAAGTAAACTTATATCTGCAATCATATGAATAGCATTTTCCTCCTTGAGTCCTTTGTACTTTTCTTGTGTCATTGTGTTACTGAGAAGAGCTGAGTTGTTCACAGCTGATGTTAATAGATGATCAGCTATGCTGCTAACTGTGTATAATGTTTACTTGCTTCTTCTCATTTCACTTTGTGTCAGTTCATTCAAATCCAGGTTTTTCTGAAATCAACTTGTTCATTGTTTCTTATTGCACAATAGTACTCCATTATATTCATCTAGTCATTCCCCAGTTGATGGGCATCCCTTAAATATTTCCCCACCATGAAAAGGGCTGATATAAATATTTCTGGACATGTAACTCCTTTCTCTTTTTTTTCTGACCTCTTTCAGAAACAGACCTAGTAACAGTATTGCTGGATCAAAGGGTATGCACAGCTTGGTTGCCCTTTGGGTATACTTCCAAATTGCTCTCCGGAATGATTGGATCAGTCCACAACTCCATTAACAATGCATCAGTATCCCAATTTTCCCACATCCTCTCCAACATTTATCATTTTCCTTTTTTGTCATATTAGCCATTCTGGTAGGTATGAGGTGATACCTCAGAGTTCTTTTAACCTGAATTTCTCTAATCAAAAGTGATTTAGATTCTTCATATGCCTATACATAGCTTTGATCCCTTCATCTGAAAACTGTCTACTCATAATCTTTGGGTATTTTATAGTTGGGGAATGTCTTGTATTCTTATAAATTTGATTCAGTTCTGTATGTATTTGAGAAATGAGACCTTTATCAGACATATTTGCTCTAAAGATTATTTTCCAGCTTTCTGCTTTCTTTCTAATCTCAGTTGCATTGGTTTTGTTTGTGCAAAAGCTTTTTAGTTCAATATTCTCAAAATTATCTTTTTTACATTTCATAATGCTCTCTATCTCTTGTTTGATCATGAAACTTTAACTCACTTAACTTCTTTTAAGAATTTGGACACTATACCACTTGGTGCATATAGTTTAATATTGATATTACATCATTGGCTACAGTATGTTAAGATATAGTTTCTTTTCTCATATCTTTTAATTAGGTCTAATTTTGGTTTTTCTGAGATCAGGATTTCTGCTACTGCTTTTTTTTTCTTCAGCTAATGTATAACAGATTCTGCTACAGCCTCTTACCCTTACCTTGTGTGTGTATCTCTGCTTCAAATGTGTTTTTTGCAAACAGCATATTGTAGGATTCTGGTTTTTAATCCACTCTGCTTCTTTTTTATGGGAGAGTTCATCCCATTTACATACACAGTTATGATTATTAACTATGTATTTCTGTCTATCCTATTTTTCTTCCTGTTTGTCCCCTCTCTCCTTTCACCCTTTCCCATCTTAAAAGTGTTTTGCTTCTGTCTACTGCTTCCCCCTTTCTGCCCTCCCTTCTATCAGTCCTCACTCGCTATTATTACCTAATCTCCTCCCCTCCTACTTTCCTTTTGGGTAAGAAAGATTTGTATTTTTAACTGATTGTGTATATTATTCCTTTTTTGAACCAATACTAATAAGAGTAAGGTTCAAATGATATCCATAGCCCACCCTTCCATCTTCCTCTCCACTGTAATAGGTTTTTTGTGACTGCTCATGTAAAATAATTTACCACATTCTAATTCTCCCTTACTTCAGCACCCAGTGTACTCTTCTTTCTCATCCTTTCCTTGATTATTTTTTTATGTCATTCCCTCCAATTCTTCCTATACCCATAACTTCTGTTTATATATATTCCTTCTAGCTGTACTATTAGTGGTACAATTTTCAAGAATTATAAGAATCATCTACCCAGGTAGGAATGTAGCTCTATCAAATATCAAATTATATTTTCTTTTCCCTTTTTGCCTTTTTAGACCTCTTAGGTTTTGATATCAGAGATCACGTTTTTTGTTTAATTTTGGTCTTCTCCTTGTGAAAGATTGAAATCCTTCTATTTCATTGAATGACCATTTTTCCCCTTGAAGTATTATGCTTAATTTCACTGTGTACCAATTCTGATTATAGGTCTAGTCCTTTTGCCTTCTGGAATATCATGTTCCAAGACCTCCAATTCTTTAATGTTGCAGTTGCTAAGCCCTATGTAATCCTGATTGTGGTTCCCCAATATTTGAATTGGTTCTTTCTGTCCACTTGGAGTATTTTTTTCCTTGACCTGATAGTTCTGAAATTTGACCATAATGTTCCTTAGGGTTTTTATTCAAGGATCTCTTTCCTGATTAAGGGGTTATTTCAATATCTATTTTCCCCTCTGGTTCCAAAATATCAGGGCAGTTTTCCTTGAAAATTTCTTGAAAGATGCAGTCCAGGTCCACCTTTTGATTAAGTGTTTCAGGTAGCCCAATGGTTCTGGATTTGTTTTCTAGGTCAGTTGTTTTTCCAATGAGATATTGTACACTGTTTGATATTTTTTTCATTCTTTGGATTGGTTCTTAATGTCTCATAGAGTCATTAGTTTCTACTTGACTAATTCTAACTTTTAAGGAGTCATGTTCCTTTTTCATTTGGCCAGTTGCATTTTTAAAGCAGTTTTTTTCCAAGCTGTGGAGGCTTTTTTTCATAATTCTCTTGCATTGCTCTCATTTCTTTTCCCAATATTCCTTTACCTCTAATATGCGATTCTTAAGCTCCTTTTTCAGTTCTTCCATGAACTCTTTCTGGGCTTGAGCACTTCCCATTATTTTGTGGGCTTTGCCCGTAGGTGTTTTGACATTGTTGTCATCTTCTGAGTTTGCATCTTGACTTTCCCTGTCACCATGATAACTTTCTATAGTCCAATTCTTTTTTTTTTAATTGTTGCTGCTGTTGCTTTTTGTTCATTGTTTTTGGCCCTTTTCCTTTCTTTTAAATTTGAGCTCTGGGGGCGGAGCCAAGATGGTGGAGTAGAAGGACGCACGTTTACGAGCTCCGAAACCAAAGCCCATAGAATTAATGTAAAAAGAGACCCCCATAACTTCTGGGTCAATACAAGGTGTGCAGAAACGGAGTGGAAGAGATTTCCATTCCAGGGAGCCCAGGAGACCCGTCCCCATGGTCCGTCGCACCCCAGAAAGTGGACCCCACCCCCAACGCTGCCCTGGCCGCGGCCCCAGAGAAGCTGATCCGAGCAGGCTTCAGAGACGGAAGCTCCGGCAGCCGGGAAAGTACCTCCGCCCACAGAAACTACAGGTCAGTGAGAGAGAAGGCCGGGCTGGAGGAGAGGGGGAGCAGGGTGTCTCCGTGACTTGGGCCCCCTCGGGAGGAAGCGGCAGTGGCAGAGACGGGGGCAGGAAGCGGCGAAGGCAGAGGTGTGGGCGGCGGCTGAGGCAGCAGCGGACCAGGACTCAGGAATTCCCCAGCAGCAGGCAGGATCTTCATTACAGAAGTTTCCTGCATAAAACCTGAGGGAGCTGAGCCTGGGAGATGGCCCTGCCCCCACCCCACTCTATTACTGAAGGCTTCTGCTTAAAGCCCCCGAGGGAACTGAGCCTGGGAGGTGGGTCCCCCACCCCACCCCCACCCTCTCCATTCCTGAAAGTCTCTACATAAAGCCCCCGAGGGAACTGAGCCTGGGAGGTGGCCCTGCCCCCACCCCAGCACCTGAACTAAAGCTCACTGATTGACAGCCAGCAGGAGGAAAGCCCATTTAAATCTCAGAGGCCAAGCACTAGCTGGGCGGATCCAGGTGGGGATGGAAAGGAATCTCAGAAGTCAAGTAACTGGCTGGGAAAATGCCTAGAAAAGGGAAGAAAAATAAGACTATAGAGAGTTTTTTCCAACAAATGCAAATGATCCCGACCTTCGGATCTGATGACGAGGACGTATCCTTGCCATCAGGGAAAGACGTGGAGGGTGGGGCCTCAGTAACCCAGACACCCCAGGGGGGGTGGCGGGTGGGCTCAGGCCCTGGAAGAGCTCAAAAAGGATTTTGAAAAGCAAGTTAGACAGGTGGAGGAAAAACTGGGAAGAGAAATGACAGAGATGCAAGAAAAGTATGAAAAATGGGTCAATACCTTGGTAAAGGAGACCCAAAAAAATGCTGAGGAAATTAACACCTTGAAAAATAGGCTCACTCAATTGGCAAAGGAGGTTCAAAAAGCCAATGAGGAGAAGAATGCTTTCAAAAGCAGAATGAGCCAAATGGAAAAAGAGGCTCAAAAGCTCACTGAATTTAATAGTTCTCTCAAAATTAGAATGGAACAGATGGAGTCCAATGACTTTATGAGAAACCAAGAAATCACCAAACAAAACCAAAAGAACGAAAAAATGGAAGAGAATGTGAAATATCTCATGGGAAAAACAACTGACCTGGAAAATAGATCCAGGAGAGACAATTTAAAAATTATGGGACTACCTGAAACTCATGATCAAAAAAGGAGCCTAGACATGATCTTCCATGAAATTATCAAGGAAAACTGCCCTGACATTCTAGAACCAGAGGGCAAAATAAGTATTGAAAGAATCCATCGATCACCACCTGAAAGAGATCCAAAAAGAGAAACTCCTAGGAACATTGTGGCCAAATTCCAGAACTCCCAGCTCAAGGAAAAAATCTTGCAAGCAGCTAGAAATAAACAATTCCAGTACTGTGGAAATACAATCAGGATAACCCAAGATCTCGCAGCTTCTACATTAAGGGATCAAAGGGCGTGGAATAGGATATTCCAGAAGTCAAAGGAACTAGGACTCAAACCAAGAATCACCTACCCAGCTAAACTGAGTATAATATTTCAAGGGAAAATATGGTCTTTCAATGAAACAGAGGACTTTCAATCATTCTTGATGAAAAGACCAGAGCTGAAAAGAAAATTTGACTTTCAAACACAAGAATGAGAAAAAGCATGAAAAAGTAAACAGCAAAGAGAAGTCTTAAGGGACTTACCAGAAGTGAACTGTTTACATTCATACAGGGAAAGACAATATTTCTAACTCTTAAAACTTTTCAGTATCTGGGTAGTTTGTGGGACCACACATACAATGTACACGCATGCACACACATACACACATGCACACACATACAGAGATAGAGAGCACAGATTGAACTGAATAGGATGGGACCATACCTTAAAAGAAACTAAGGTAAATGGTGAGAGAGAAATGTAGGGGGAGGAAAGAGAGGGAAAGGGAAGGGGGTAATTATGTCATTTAAGAGGCAGGTAGGAGTTTTTCTTAGTGGAGGGAAAAAGAGGAGAGCTGAGGAAAAAAAAAACAAAAACAAAAACAAAAAAAACCCAAGAAGTTTACCCTCATCACATCTGACTAAACGAAGGAGTGAAATGCACACTCATTTTGGTATGAAAACCTATCTTACAGTATAAGAAAGTCGGGGAGAAGGAGATATTGCAAGGGGGGGATGATGGAGGGGAGGGCAAAGGGAGGAGGGAACAATTTGAAGTCAACACTTGGGGAGGGACAGGATCAAGAGACAGGGGAGAAACAATGAGGGGCAGGTTAGGAGGGATGGTAATCCAGTTAGTCTTACACAACACGACTATCAGGGAGGTCATTTGCAAAACTACACAGATATGGCCTATATTGAATTGCCTGCCTTCCCAAAGGGAATGGGTGGGGAGGGAGGGATGGGGAGAATTTGGAACTCAAAGTTTTAGGAACAACTGTTTAGTATTGTTGTTGCAACTAGGAAAGAAGACATACAGTTAATGAGGAATAGAAAGTCATCTGGCCCTACAGGAGAAAAGAGAAGATGGAGATGAGAAGGGAGGGATTACAGAAGAGAGGGCAGATTGGAGATAGGGAAAATTAGATTGCTTGGGGTATTGGGGAGGGGGGGAGGGGATAAAAGGGGAGAAAATTTGGAACCCAAAAATTTGTGAAAATGAATGTAAAAAATTAAATAAATAAATAAAATTAAAAAAAAAATTAAGGGAACAAGAACAAATAAAAAAAAAAAATAAAAAAAAAATAAATTTGAGCTCTGCTCCTGTGGTGAAAGGGGAGCTGTCTCAGGCTTCTTGTGCCAGGGGCTGGTTGTTTACTTGGTGCTGCACTGATGTTGCCCTGGGGTCCACAGGGGCCTCTTGTGTCTAATGCTGCATTGAGGGAGTGAGGTGAGGGGGATGGTGGTACTACTGGAGGCCATAGGGATCTAGCAGTTTATCTGGAGCTGAGCTTGGGTTCTATTGCTGATGTTTGGCATGAGCTGAGACAAGATGGGGTGTTTCTGCATTTTTCTGGGGCTACACTGAAGCATAGGTTGGGCTGACCATTGCCTGTTTTCCCAGGGCTATGCTGGGTTCTTAGAGGTTCTCAGAGAATCTGCTGGAGTCTGCAGATTCCCCTGGCTATGCTGCGGCACATGGTGTTGGCATTTGCCTGCTCCACCACATAGGGCTCAGGTTCTCCTGCTGGTTTGCTGAGGTGAGGCTTACTCCTGGTTTACTGAGACACTTCCTGTCCTGGACTGTGTTTCCCTTTTACCCTAGTGGGACAGAACTTTCTTGCCAATCTTCCTACTTTCTTAAACTAAAAGATTGTTTCCTCCTGTCTTTGTGCTGCTTCTGCTTTTACAGGATTTGTTTTGTGGTGCCATTTTATGGTTGCTTGAAGGTGAATATGGGAGAACTGCAATGATTTGCTGTTTACTTTGCCATCCTGGCTCCCAGAAGTATGTGAATTTCAGGGGTTTTGTTACTTGGATTTTGGCTGACACAACCTGTTTCTCAGGGAATTGTTCTTTTTTTTTTAAATTGAATATTCTAAAGCATATTTGAATAGGACAGTACAGAACACCATATGCAGGGTATAAAAAAGAACATTGATCTGGCCATTAGAATCAAATACTAACTCTGCCACTAGCCTGTCTTGCCCCTTTTGATTTTCAAGTTCTATGAACCTGAAATTATAAGTTTATGATTAAAATTTTCCACAGGTGTCCTCACATATGACAAGTCAAAAGCAAGATCATAATCCAGTGTCTAATAATGACATAACCTGCCCCAAGCCAGAGACTTCTCTCTTTGGTAAAAGATCTTATTTCCACATCTATATTGAGTATTATCCAAGGAGCGGTGCCAGTGAACTCAATGCTAGATCTGGCATGAAGGCTTTAATAGATGTAATTGCACAAAAGTTTACATGCCAATTCAGAACATTCATGTTATGGATTCAAGATTATGGTAATTTATCATTAATGTTATCTTCTGCATGCTGGAAGGAAAGATTTGCAGCATGATGTCTTCCTTTAACATGGTTGCTGTTCATCTACTAGCTTTCCTCATATCCCAGATGAGATTTATGTATTTGTTTTTGGTTCAAGGTTTCTTGTTCCTGCTGGCAAACACAGATGCTCCTTCATCTCTCTACACCTGAATGTGCACAGAATATATTACAACTGAATCCAACATTATCTGAAATACATTTCTGCTTATGGTTGCAGACCAAGGTCAGAACAATTAATCTGAAAGATTGTTGTACAATGGGTATGCCAAATGATATTTTCCTCAGGAATGGTCCATCATAGATCAAATATAAGGTAATGCTCACGCAAATCTTTTGCTAGGTCTCTCAGTTAAATCAGGCTTAGTGATGCCAGAGAGGAGAGAGCAGAGACTGATTATTTTTCCATGTTGCATATTTGATGCATACTTCTAATGTGATATGATGATGATGGTGGTAGGGCAGAGAGGGTGATCAAGAGTGGTACTTTGTTTTTATATAGTGCTTTCTTTCCAAGAAGTTTAGAAGGTTTGTAGCACCTGTTAGTTGAAATTGCTCATTCTGAGGAGCTAGGAACTATGGGAAGAGACAATAACGTCTTTAGATCTTTAGGGTTCTGAAGCGTAAATCATAGCATGATAAATTACCCATGTATTCTTGGAATTGAAAGGATTTTTGGTCAAACTTCCTTTTACAGTCAGAGATACAGTAGACCCAAAAGTCTTAGTGGTTTTAAACTTCAATAGCTTAAAAAAACAGTAGTAGCTTACCTTGTATAAAT
The DNA here is from genome assembly GCA_023548195.1 of Bettongia penicillata ogilbyi. Classification (NCBI taxonomy): domain Eukaryota; kingdom Metazoa; phylum Chordata; class Mammalia; order Diprotodontia; family Potoroidae; genus Bettongia; species Bettongia penicillata. The sequence continues at coordinate 2,126,146 of JAJHZJ010000020.1, read as the reverse complement.
GCTTGCTCTTAAAATTATCTTAATATTAAAATATTCACATTACATATTAGTGCAGTTTTAAGCTCTAATAGCTTAAAATTTCACAAGATTTTTGGGAGGCCATGTAAAGCACTTTAATCTTGACAAAATTATTTACAAAGATCATTTCATTGGAAACCCAGAAGAGTCCTGTGAGGTAGGTATTTCTGTTTAGTTGTTCAGTTACTTATTCTTTGTGAACCTGTATGGGGTTTTCTTGGCAAAGACCCTGGAGTGGTGCCATTTTTTTCTCCAGCAGATTAAGTCAAACAGAGGTTAAGTGACTTGTGCAGGGTCATTCAGCTAGTGAGCATCTGAGGTCAGATTTGAATTAGATCTTCCTTTCTCCACGGCCCACTGCTCTATCCACTGAGCTACCTAGCTGCCATGTCTAGCTGTAAGGTAGGTAATACATGTATTATCCTTTTGCAGATAAGGAAACTAAGACTCAGAGAATTTAAATTGTTTGCCCATTTACCCTGCTGGTTAGTTCTCCTGCCTCCCCAGTCCACTGTGTTTTTCCACTGTAGTACAATGTCTCCTTTTCACTTTTTTTCCTGTGTCCTAAAATAGATGTGAATTAGACTTAAATTTGAACTAAATTAAATAGCACCTATTTTTAAAAATAAATTCATAGATCAATTTTTGTAGAAATTAAAGATCAGAAATACCTTTTTTCTGACAATTTTCTATCCTGCCACCTTCAGCCATTCTGCTCTCCAAATCAGATCATGAGAGGTCACATCTTGGAGGAGCTAAGTCATTTGCATTGTCACTCATGTGTGCCTTCTTCTCTCTGTCATTTTCTGTCCTGCTATTCAACATGGCCAAAAGAGGACTAAATTTTTTTCTCCTCCAAACTCTGTCAGCTTCCTGTTTTCCTTCATTCTGTAGAGAAAACCATCAAATTTCTAGTCACTCTTGTTTGTATATATGCACCAGGTGGTATAGCATCCAAATTCTTAGAGGAAAAGTTAAGGGAGTTACAGGAAAATCTATCTGTTGAGGCCCAGGGTGGAGTGCTATTGACAAGATCAGGAAAGACCTTCGGGGAAACTGTTCTTGGAGACTGTGCTCACTGTCATCCGGAATGGCTCTCCATGCCCCTCAGATGTTGCTGAGACAAACGTGGGAACTACAGAAAACAATGGATATGTAAAATAGATGTCCTCTAGGCTAATAGCCTTTAAAGACAATAAGTCTGGTCAAATCACTGGGACAGGAGACTAGCAGAATGTCACGTAGACTTGCAGATTCTGTCTATATAAACCCTAACCCTCAGATCAATAAACGGAACTGATCTTTTCCCACCTCCCGTGACTCTTTTCTTTAAACCATATCACCGAGCAGTGTAGGGATGCGAGCCATCCGCTACATCTATCCTAAGAATCATTCTTTTTTCCTCACTCTTACCGTTCCTTTCCCTTACTTTTTTCTCATTCAAACTCTTTCCTTACCTTATCCATCAAATCTAATCAGTTTCTGACTTGCTGATTTTCCCTCCATCAAATGTGTTAAATCTCTTCTCTAATCGCCATTCACACAGTTACCTCTGCAGTCCAGAACCTCAACATCTCTCACTTAGACCCTTATAATAGCTTCCAAACCAGTCTCCTTGCTTTCAGTGTCTTTTTCTCACAACCCATGTTCAATAAAGCTGTCCATTTGGTCCTCCCAAAGCACAGGTTTTATGTGGTCACTTCTTCCGTTCATGAAGATCTGGTGGCTTCCATTAATCTCTAGGATAAAATAAAAGCTGTTCACTTTTAAAGCTTTTCCCAGTGTGTCTCTGGCCTTTGTTTCTGAGAATATTACACATTGCTTTTCTTCAAATATTCGATGGTCTAGTCAAACGGGCCTGCTGTTGTTCCCCATATGTAGTAATCTATCTTCTAATACTGTACAAGTCATCCACCATTCCATTGTCTCCTCTGCTTCATAGAATCTTTAGTTTTATTCAAAACTCAGCTTAAGTATCATGTCCTAAAGGAAAGCTATCCTGATCCCTCAGTAACTACTTCCCTCCTCATGGGAAATAATTCTAAAATTTATTTTGCTTGTTTATCTATGTATATTATCTCACCACCAATTGGACATACATTTCTTGAGGGAGTGTTTTTGTTCTTATGTCAGTGTCTAGCCTAGTACCTCACATGTTGTGTCACTAAAAAAAACCAAAAATGCTTGTCAGATGATGTGTGAATGAAAACACTTATTATACCTGAGAACATAGGAGATAGTTAAATCAATCTTGTTGAAAAGTGTCTACTTTGTTTACCCATTGCTAAACTTGTGAGCACTCTTGAAGTATACAAGAATTTTGTGACTTGTTAGTATACTGATGTGGTTCCAGATATCTTCCAAATTGGTACTTCCAGGTCTCAAAGGTGGCCTTGACTCTAGAAGTTCCTTTACCCATTGTTGCAATTTTGCTTTCTGGGATTAATTTCCAGGAAAAATTAATAAAAATTTCTAGGACATAACAGGTGGGGGACCCAGTGTTCTATGAGATGGCAATCTTGGTGGCTATATTGGGCATATTTATCTCAATTATACAATAGTTAGTATGAATATGAGAATGACACACATAAAAGATTGAGTTGTTTGTTAAAGTCTCTAGAACTCAGCATAATATTTGAAGAGAGTGAGAGACAGAGAGAGAGAGAGAGAGAGAGAGAGAGAGAGAGAGAGAGAGAGAGAGAGAGAGAGAGAAAGACTTGTCTCTTGTATTGAACTCTTCTGTGAATCCTAGAAATATGCAGAGGACTTTGTGACAGGTACCTTCCATTGCAGGATGGCCTCAACTAACAACTTCCATACTTAACTTCCATGGGTTTAATTTTGGCTTATTGGTATACTGAGTGTCCAAGGAAATTTATCTTGATTCTCTCAGACTAGCTGTTGTTCTGTTGTGTCTTATTCTTTGTGACCCCATTTGGAGTTTTCTTGAAAAGATTTTGGAGTAATTTGCCATTTCCTTCTTCAGCTCAATTGGTGGATGAGGAAGCTGAGGTAAGAAGGGTTACCTGACTTGCTTATTAGGGTCAAACAGCTAGTAAGTGTGTGAGGTCAGATTTGAATTCAGGAAGATGAGTCTTCCTTTCACTCTACTGTGTCACCTCTCAGCCCTCTCAGACTAGCATTTCTCTAGTTAATACCAGAGTTTGCTAGATTGCTGCTGCCTTAGATGCTCAAGTGCAGTGCACACCATCTGGGTATTCTAGGCCAAAGTCATTGAACCAATTAGGATAGATATAATTCAAATAAACTATTACCTTCTTGTCTAACAGGACATTTAAAAAATTACTTCAATAAATCAATATTCATTAATTATGACTACATAAATTAATAATAAAATAAATGAACATTTTAAAATAAAATAAATTAATACTTTTTGGTAAAAAATTAAAATAATTATATAATCCATATATATATACATATATAATGTAAATTCAAAGTAATTTCCTGATTGTGGAAATGGGGGTGGGTCAAATAGTCTTCATGTAGATGATAGTCCTTCAGCTGTACCTTGAAGAAAGCTAGGGATTCTGAAGTGCAGGTAAATAAAGAATTGGTAGTCATTGCTACAATGTGAAGACAGTGTTGGTTTTGGAATGAGGAAAAGAGCCATGTATACATCCAGCTTTTCACTCTGTTTAGCTCTGTATGCTTATTAAAGAAATCCCAGAGACCCTGGTCCTTTAGCGTGGTGAGGGAGTATATGTAGCTGGCTAGGATGAGAGTGCCCAAGATCAGGTCTAGGTTGCAGTCAAAAGGATAATGAAAAAGTAGAATACACCAAGCTTCCTACCCCACCCACCCCCATTCAGCAAATGTATCACCAAAGTTTTATTGGTAGACCAGAGGCTCTGTCTCAAAGGTTACAAAGGAGAATCCGGAGATAGTATATATGAGATTTACCTCTGATAGGGTTGACAATAGGCTATGTGAAAAGCAATGTGTTTAAAGAGGCATGTCATAGTTGTATTTTTTTTCCTAGGATATATGTGAAACACAGAGTAGGGATTATAATCTGTACAGTCGGAAGAATGTGTCTCCATTCCCACTTCTTTCAATGAGCTCTTATGTTTGATGAGCCTAGGCTGAAAGGATCATAAGCTTCAGAAGTAGGATTTGAGCTTGGACCTTTTGCCTCCATAGTCAATGTTCCTTTCACTGTATCACACTGTCCTTACAATTCTGTTAATTGATTTTCTTTTGAACTCTGCTCTGTTTGACTCTTGTAGATTCTTGTTACTTCACCAAAATTACATTACCCTCTCCCCTTGTTCTCTCAGTTCAATTGACCTAGCTTATGGTCAGAAATGGATTTTAGGATTTATTATACCCTTTGGCTGAGGTGGTATCTCCCCAAGGCTCTACTTTCCCAAATAAAAAAAGAGATTAAACTCTATTATAAGGAACCTCTTATAACCTCACTGAAGCAGTTCCTCTATTCTATGCATCACTATTATAAGAATTCTAAAGGTTCTTCTATGCAAATAGCAGTGATTGAACAATCTATGAAATTCTGAAAAGGAGGTTGTCACCCCTCCTGCCTGCCTCCACTAGCAATCTATCATAACCTACTCTCTTTCTTGAACTTTTCTATATAAGATATGCATCTGTCTGCCATTCTTATTCTCTAAAACCTTCTGTGGTTCCTTATTTCATAGAATAAAAAAATGCAAATTCCTCAACCTGGTATTTAGAGATTTCAGCAAGTTGACTTTCGTCTATGTGCACCATTTATGAGTTGTCCATTGAAACTGAACAGGGCAATTAGCCATCTGACACTTCATCTGCCTCTTTCATGAATTTCCCTCCCTTCTATTCTCTGCGCCTAGAATGTGCTCCCAACTTATAGCCACTTCATAGAAATTTTATTTTCCCATGACAAGACTTTCTGGATTCCCCTCTCTACCCAAGTCCTTAATACTTTCTTAACCCATAAAATACCTTGTATTTACATACAAACTATGTCCCCAGACCAACTCCTCCCCACTTTAGAATGTAAACCTTTTATGGGCAGGGGCTATTTCATTCTTTTCTTCATATCCCCAGTAAAGAATTGTTTATATTGGGGACTTAATAAATGTTCAATTGAATCTTTGAGTATCAAAGATACTTTCTTTAGCTGAGGTTGGTTTATTGACCAAACTTTTCTCAGCTGGCAACCATTGAACTTGCCAATAATTTTGTCAATGATGGTCATGACAAAGCATCATTAATGCATCCCCAAATTCATGTCATAACAAAGGAACCAGCAGGGTTAATGAGGCTGGAGGAATAGAGGCATAGGGTGATAATAGAGAAGAGGAAAAAGTCATGTAAAGGTACATCTGGAAAACTTGTCGGGATGGGGTGGGAGTTTCCTTCTACTCCATCCAATGGGAGTTTCCCCCAGCAAAAATGTTTAATGAGTGCCTTCTCTCTGCAAAACATATATTTACATATATTAGATGAAATAATATGTCTATTTCTGTCCTCATGCAGCTGATATGGTAGTGTAATCAAAACATCAGAATTTTAGAGCTGAAAGGGACATATGTTACCATTTAATTAATTTCAGCCAGTCATCTTATATTGGACAAGGTCACAAGAACTGTATATGGCAGGGCTAGACATACTTTCTAACTTGATTATGTCCAATATTCTTTTTTTTTAATATAGTGTTGCTTAGGGGATGGCACTGGAATGGGGGCTCATTAAGAATGAATCTTGATACCTGAGAACCAAAAATGTCCAGATAGAGAAAGGGGACAGAGTTCTGAAAAGTAAAAGTAAATGATCAAATCTACATAGAAAAATATGGAGTTACAAACTCAGGAGATACAACAGACTCAAAGTTCAAAGCAATCATAGAACAGTGGAACCAACATTATTCTTGAAGACCCTAAAAGTTTGTGGTTAATTTTGTGGGATTCATACAATCCCATCCACTGTAAAGGGTGGATTCAATCAGGGCCTAATCTCCAGCCAGGATGACGATTGATGATGATGATGATGATAGTGATAATGATGATGGTGATGATAGCTGATATTTGTATGGTGCTTTAAGGTTTACAAAATAATTGGCATACATTATGCCATTGGACTTGATCCTCACAATGTTATTGTCACAAGTCATTCTATATCATTTATAACATAATCATGGGCTAAATCTAGAAGTCTATGAAAATATATAGGGTCCTTCTTCTAGGCTTTCCTTTTAATAATTTGACCTGCATTCATCTAAATAATCTTTCTAACATATATTATTTCTGACCATTTTACTCTTCTTATCAAGAACATTCAGTGGCTGCATATTGACTTGAGAATAAATGAAAATTCCCTAATCTGATATTCAAATCTATATTCTAACATCATATGATCCCATTCTAACATGTTTTTCCAGTCTTTTTTCCTGTTACTTCCTTTCATGGCAACTGGACTAGTGTTGGTTTCCCAAATTCAAACAGGCTGTCCATTGTGCCTAAAATGAACTCTAACATGATCTCTACCACTCATAATTCTTATCTAATCTCTAATGTCAACTCAGATACTTTCTTTTCTATGAAATCTTCCCTGACTTGGCTAAAATTGCTAGTGTTCTCTCTCCTCCTATGTCAGATTTTATTTACTTATCCATATTTGTGCTGTATCCCACAGTAGAATGGAAGAACTTTGAAGGTAGCTCATATTTGTCTTTTATTCCATTACCTAACTGAGTTCCTGGGCACATAGAAATTACTTAATAAATGTTTGTTGAATTGACTTGAATAATGAATTAAGGGTATTGTCTATGTGTTTTATGTCTTATAGAAAATGGGGAAGAGAAATAAACACTGACTAAGTATCTACTATGAACTAGACACTGGGCTAAGCACTTTATAAATATTATTTTATTTGATCCTCACAACAACCCTTTGAGGTAGAAGCTTTTATGGTCCCAATTTTATAGTTGAGGAAACCAAGGCAGAGAGAGTTTATGTGACCTACATAGGATCACACAGATAGGAAGTGTCTGAGGCTGGATTTGAACTCAGGTCTTCTTGACTCCAAATCCAGGCTTCTATCTTCCATGCCACCTAGATGCTCCTAAAAAGGTATCTTGATTTAGAAGATAGCAGTTGGAATTGCAGTTAACAGGATCGTAGATTTAGATCAGGGAGGGGCTTTAGGGATTATAAAAATATAAGACCTTCCTTTTACAGATGAAGAAACTGAGGCTAGAGAGCTTAAATGATTTGCTCAGGATCATATAGTCAATAAGTAACCAAGGCAGGATGTGAATCCATGTGTTCCTGACTCTAAGTCAGTATTAGCACTATTAATTACAACCTATGAACAGGTAATGTAATCATTTATCCTATCTTCTGCATCTTTACCTGAAAAAAGGAAGAGCTTGATTATAGAAGCAGGGGACAAATGAAGGTAAAATATTGCATATACTGTCAAATGTGGTTCATGGATTGATTAGTTTCACTATATTTTTTTCTTTTAAAATCTTGGTTATATTCTAAAGGCTGCCATGCAGCTTAAGGGACAGTGGAGGGATATATTAGGATGTATTAGGAAATATATTAGCAAAAAAAAAACAAAAACAAAAAAACAATAAGCCCTGACATTAATAAAATATTTTTTAAAATAAGGGTGTTAGATTTGGTGATATATAAATTCATTTTAACTCTTAATTAATTATTTAAATAATTAACTTAAGAAATAATGAGATAAGCAATGATTAATAATATTTGAGGATCATGATCAAGGTAACTAATAGGACGCACAGGGCTAAGTTTCTCAAACAAGTCTATTTAACTTAAAATTAGTAGTTAGAAACTAGTAAATTTTTAAGCATAATGGTTCTAATAAAGAGCATTTCTTGACTTTTAAAAAATATACGTGAATGCAAAAGGTTGCTTGCCTATGTCTCTCAATTAACCGTACATATGCAAAGTATGATTTTTGAACCCTAAAGTCATAACTAGGGTACTAGCATGCATCTACTTGGTTATAGTTTATTCAAATTTCAGGCTCTCTTTGGGTGATAATATCAATTCTCTGACATTCTAGTTCTGTTAGTCTAAAACTAAACAACGGCATAAAATATCGCTCCAGTCTTCCTTTTAACCAATCTGAAGATATACAAATTTAACTAAGGTTTTTTTTTCCTAAAAATAATTTGCCATAGAGACAAATATTTGGATATTATTTGGTAGCAATATCATTCTCAAATTATTGCTTGGGAAATGAAAATGTCCTTCTTTCAATCTAAGGAGCATTTGGAGAAGATGGTTTTATACTCAGAAGAACTAGTCATGTTTCCTTTAGCCTAAATTGAAAATGACAGTTATTTAAAAGCTACTTTAAGTTTTTTTTAATTGCTCTGAGCTCATCAAATTAGAAACATCTTGTCAGTATCAGGAAATGAAGTACCACTTATTCTATGTGTAAGCACAGCAGAGCATCTGAAATCAAGTATTCTCTACTGCTTGCCCTGCTATATCTTTCAGCTGTATTCTCTAGGGACCAATCAAATTTCACTGAGACATTAAAAAAATTAAGAGTACATCACTCAAATTTACATCACTCAGTTACTGTAAAAGAGGTGCCTTCCTCAACAAATTCATCCATTTCTTTGTGGCATATCATTGACTATAAGCAAATCATATTATGATAAGTGAAGAATAAAACTTCATCACCATTTTTTTTGCTGGTCAAGTATCATTGGACAATATTAGAAAAACATTAAAGATTTACAGTGTACATAACAGGAGCTGTGCAGATTAATTTTACACCTTATAATTTGTAGAACCATATATATATGTATATATACATATATGTGTGTATGTGTGTGTGTGTGTGTGTGTATCTACCTTTGAGTGATAGCAATTACTCAGAGTTATGACCTAGCATGATCAGGTAAAAGGTCAGAAACTTGTAAGCAGCCTTGACAAGCTATTTGAGGGAAAGTCTATCAGAGAGGAAAACATGAAGTTATATGGACCATAGATGGTATGTGGGAAGTTGAAACCTGGAACAGTATAAAGAGCTTGCATTGGTCTCAACAAATTGTAGTCTTCCTGTAGTACTACTTGTGAGCTACTCATTCATTTAGGGGGAATGAATGAAGAAATTAATAAAAGCTTTCATGATTTCACAACAAGTATTGTTCTTTGTTTAAGGTGAGCATGTTTCTCACAGTTGGGGGCTCATTTCTCACATATGTATGTATATGTATATATACACACATATGTATGTATATGTATGTATATGTATATATACACACATATACATCTTTATTTCTATATGTTACATGCATACATATTTGTGTATTTATAATATATTATCTTTGTGTATATAGTACACATACAAATATCTATAGTATGTTATCTTCCTCAATTAAAGAGTTCCCTGAGAGCCACAACTATCTCACTTCTTTCTTTTGAGTGCTTAGCACAATGCTTGACACATCATCAAATGTCTGATAAATACCTTTGTGTTTATTAATTCGTGTAGTGAGAAATGAGGTCCCTAAGGAGGACAGTGAGACACTGAATGATCCATAAGGCCAAAAAGTACTAAATTCATTGAAGGTCCTGTGGGCCATGCAATTTCATTCAATCCAACAGATATTTATTAGGCAGCTATTACATACAAGACAGTAAACCAGGCCTTAGCATACAGAGATGAAAGAAAATGATTTCTTTAAAGAAGGACTTTTCTATATGGCAAAATGACTATAGAAGATGATATTCAGACTCTCTTGATGATTAAATAAGATATTCCTGTCTTCTCAAAGGTAGAGAGCACAATTTCTTCACTATCTGACTCCTTGCCACCTTTGTATTCTTCTTGCCTGCTTCTGTGTCCTATATGACTCAATTTTACTGACCCACTCAGGATATTTCTTTATTTATCTGTTTCTTTATTTATTTTTGCCCCCCTCTCCCATTAAAATGCATAATCTCTTGAGGGTAGAGATTGTTTCATTCGTTGTATTTGTATCTTTAGCACCTATGGCAGTTTCCGTCACATAGAAGGGAGTTAATAAATACTTTTGATCAACTTAAATGATTTAACAATTTATCTCCTGGGTCAAACTTGGTCATATTACATAGCATTCAGTTTCATTTTTCTGTTTTCAGCATTCATTTTTTTGGTTAGAATCATTGTATATATTGGTCTCTGGTATTAGTTACTTCATTCTTCATTGGTTCCTATACTTCTGTGCATAATTCTCTGACCTATTGTTCACAGTTGTGATTTCTTAGGTCTCAGTTATATTCTAATTTCTTTAGCTATTCTTTAACTATTTTTTTGTTTCCAGGTGTTTGTTATTACAAAAAGTACTGCCACAAATATGTTAGTATATATGGGGTTTTTCTATCTGTCTTTGACCTCCTTTATGACTGCTTCCCCTCTTCCAGACAACCTCCTTATTCCCAAACATCTTGGCCCAGTGTTCTATCCAGTAGCTCACTACTGCCTTCATTAACCATCATAAGAACCTAAACAAAGGATTCCCTTTTATATATACTTTTGCCCACAGAATATGAAATATCTATTGATAAACTAGAATATAGTGATGAAAATATTTGTGCAAAAAGAGAGTCATATATGTATGTATACATACACACAAATATGTGTATTTTTACATATGATTTTAGTCTTATTTTGGCTTAGAAAGTTTTTGGAAAAATTTCTTGCTCTGAGGTAATTTGTTTCAAAAGATTAGACCAGCATGAGAAAATACATAATTTCAGAATCTGTACTCAATAATGCATATTGGGTTTATTTTTTAAAAGTATGAAGAGGTTATGGTGGTCTTGACAAACATACTGGGCTACAAATGGCAAATTTTCAAAAATTAGTGGGAATTTCCATTATACACACTCATTCCAAAGTTGACTTTTCTGTGGCATAACAGTATGTACTAAAAAACAAAAACAAACACCCTACACTCTATTAGATCTGGGTGTTAGGCCTGGATTGGTTATTATCTAGCTCAATAGAAGCTTCTCTGGATCTCATTTTTCTCATTTCTAAAATGAGATGCTTGAGCTAAACAAGACCTAAACTGACTTTCAGTCCTAAAACTCTTTGAAGTTACGATAGTTTCATATAACTTCACAAAGTAAAGTATCTTTCTTTGTCCTATATTTCTTTTTTAACACAAAGAGGTGTCTATGGAAATTCAGTTCAAAGCCGTAAACCTTTTGTGATAAGGGCCAAGTCAGGTGACTTCTCAGAGAAGTATTAATTTAGAGCTAGAAGGGACTTTACCAGTAGATAGTACAATTCTTTTATTTTATAGACAAACTCATCTATAGGCTAAATAACTGACCCAAAGCAAAAATAGGATTTGAACTCAGTTTCTTTGATTCCCAATTCAGTACTATTTCTACTATACTATACTGTCATACATTCTAATATGCCACCAGGTATATTACTGTGGGCACTAGACTTGGGAGACAGAATAGCTAGGTTTAAGACAGCCCCTACAAAAGGTAGTGCTATTTCTTTGACAAAGTCATTTAATGTCTATCCTCAATTTCAACAGTAATAATACTTGTACTACCTGCTTCATAGTATAACTGTGAGGAAATTGCTTAAGAAATTATAAAGTAGAAGGTAAATGTATATTACTACTATAGGATCTTAGATCATATTATCATTTTGTTTTTGCTAATTCTTATTAGAAAGAGAATAAAAGAATAGTTGATATTTAAAAGAGTTGAAAGACCAGTTGAGATTTTATTTTTCTTCTTGATAAAAATACCAGAAATGAATATATATATATATATATATATATATATATATATATATATATATATATATATATATATATATACTACAATTTTGGTGTTCATAGAATTATAACTTGAATTTATGTAATTCATGGTTATAAAGAGCATTTACTTATAAGAATAAGATCATAGGTGCTGGGAATGAACTTACCTCAGCTGTTGTTCATGACAATCCATCGAAATAGATTGTTATTGTTTAGTTGTTTCATTTGGGTCTGACCCTTTGTGACCCCATTTGGAATTTTCTTGGCAAAGATACTGGAGTGGTGTGTGATTTCCATCTCCACTGAAGTTGGCCAAGAAATTATTATTATTCCTGGTTTATAAAACAAAGATGCTGAGTTGATTTGCTCAAAGTCACATATCAAGTAAGTGACAAAACTGGGATTCATACTTAGGTCTTTCTATCTTCAAGCTTAGCATTCCTTCTATTCTACCACTCCATGGCAGAGTAGATGTGATTTGGACTTTCAGTCACCTGGACATGGATTGGAATTCCACTTTTCCCATTTATGAGCTGTGTAACCATTGATAAATGACTTAAGCTCTCCATATTTCAGTTTTTTCATCTATAAAATGGGGATCATGATCTGAGGATCAAATGGTTTGACAACCATTGGATATGGAAATATTTATTTTTTTTTTAAATTAGGAACATAGATTTGGAGCTTAAAGAGACCTAAGTGATATTCTTTTTTAAAAAATAATTTCTTTATTTTTCAGTTCTTAACATTCACTTCCACAAGAATTTGAATTCAAAATTTTCTCCTATCTCTTCCCACCCCTTACCCTAGGAATGCACCCCATTCGCCCCTTCCTCCAGTCTGTCCTCCCTTCTATTACCCACTCTTCTTCCATCCCCCATCACCTCTATTTACCTGTAGGGCAAAATAGATTTCTATACTCCATTGCCTATATAGTTTAATTTCCAGTTGCATGCTAAAACAATTTTTAGCATTCTTTCTTAAAGCTTTGAGTTTCATATTCTCTCCCTCCCTCCCCATTCACCCATAAATGAGAAAACAAGCAATTCAATGTAGGTCATATATGTGTAATAATGCAAAGCACTTCTATAATAGTTATGTTGTAAAAGACTAACCACATTTCCCTCTGTCCTATCCTGCCCTTCATTAATTCCATTCTCTCCCTTGACCTATCCTCCAAACAGTGTTTGCTTCTGATTATCCTTTTTCCCAATTTGATGTCCCGTCTATTATCTTCCCTCTCCTATCCCCTTCCCCCTTGACTTTCTGCAGGATAAAATAGATTTCCACATCCAATTGAGTGTGTGTTATTCCTCCTTAAGCCAGATCACATGAATAAGGCTTAGTTATTTCCTTTCATCTCCCTCCTCTTCCCCTCCATTGTAAAAAACTCTTTCTTCCCTCTTTTATGTGAGATGATTTACTACATTCTATGTCTCCCTTTTCCTTACTTCTAGTACATTCCATTCAATAGCAAATTTTATATTTTTCAGTATTCTCCCTTCATAGTCAGCTCACTTTGTGCCCTCTATGTGTATACACACACACACACACACATATATACAGATATACCTATGTACATATACATAGCTACATATATATAATACACACATACATATATACCTAGATACACCTCTCTCTATATATAATATATAATATTAATATAATAATATAATATTATATTATGCTATAGTATAATAATAAATATAATAATATAATAATTATAATTATAATATTAATATAACATATAATATAAATATAAATATATATATATATTCCTTCTAACTACCCTAATGATGAAAAAGGTCTCATGAATTACAAATAACATCTTTCCATGTAGGAATGTAAGCAGTTCAACATTAATGAGTTCCTCAAAGTTTCTCTTTCCTGTTCACCTTTTCATGTTTCTCTTGATTCTTGTATTTGAAAATCAAATTTTCTATTCAGCTCTAATTTTTTCAACAAGAATGCTTGGAAGTCCTCTATTTCATTGAAATTTCATTTTTTCCATGAAGTATTATACTCAGTTTTGCTGGCTAGGTGACTCTTGGTTTTAGTTCTATCTCCTTTGACCTCTAGATTATCATATCCCATACCCTTCAATCCCTTAGTGTAGAAGTTGCTAAGACCTTTGTTATCCTGACTATATTTCCATAGTACTTGAATTGTTTCTTTCTGGTTGCTTGCAATATTTTCTCCTTGATCTGGGAACTCTGGCATTTGGCTACAATATTCCTAAGAATTTTCCTTTTGTGATCTCTTTTAGGAGATGACTGGTGAATTCTTTCCATTTCTATTTTACCATCTGGTTCTAGAATATCAGGGCAGTTTTCCTTGATAATTTCTTGGAAGATGATATCTAGGCTCTTTTTTCATCACGATTTTCAGGTAGACCAATAAATTTTTAATTATTTCCTCTGCATCTATTTTCCAGGTCAGTTGTTTTTCCAGTGAGATATTTCACATTGTCTTCTATTTTTTCATTCTTTTGGTGTTGTTTAATAATTTTTTGATTTCTCATAAAGTCATTAGCTTTCATCTGCTCCATTCTAATTTTTAAAGAACTATTTTCTTCGGTGAGCTTCTAGACCTCCTTTTCCATTTGGCCAATTCTGCTTTTTCAAGCATTCTTCTTCTTGTTGACTTTTTGTTCCTCTTTTGCCATTTGGGTTAGTCTATTTTTAAAGGTGTCATTTTCTTCAGCATTTTTTTGGGTCTTGTTTAGCAGACTGTTAACTCACTTTTCATGATTTTATTGTATTGCTCTCATTTCTCTTCTCAATTTTTCCTCCACCTCTCTTACTTGATTTTCAAAATTGTTTTTGTGTTCTTCCATAGCCTGAGACCACTGAATATTATTTTGGATTTTCTGGGTGTAGAAGCCTTGACTTTTAGATCTTCCTCTTATGGTATGCTTTGTTCTTCTTCATCTGAAAGGATGAAAGAAAATACATTTTCCCCAAGAAAGTAACCTTCTATAGTCTTATTTTTTTTTTTTACTTTTTTTGGGAATTTTTCCAACCAGTTACCTGACTTCTGTGTCCTTTGTCAAGTGGAGGCTATACTTTAAGAATCTGTAGGTTCTCAGTTCCTCCAAGGTGGCACAATCAAGGGAGAAGAGTTTACTCTTCTGATCTGTGCTCTGGTTTGTGAGTAACCACAAGCACTCTTTTCTGCCCAGGTTCTGCAAGTAGGATTCCCTCTCCATGACCAACACCAGCTCTACCATGCTAGCATTCCTTCTCACTCCAGAACTGCCATTCAGAACTGAGACTCAGCCTTCCAGATTTTCTTGGACTGGAAATCTCTTTCACTCTGTTGTTTTGTGGCTTCTGCTGCTCTAGAATTTGTTTAGAGTCATTTTTTACAGGTATTTTATGGACTATGAGGGAAGAGCTGGAGCAGGCCTGTCCTTTTACTCTTCCACCTTGACCCCTTAGAATTAATCTATTGCAATCCCCTAATTTTACAGATGGGGAAACTGAGACCCAGACAGGTCAACTGAAAAGACTATTCCATATAATAATATTTCTCATATGTACAGAAACACTGGGACCATTACTCCCTTTAAGATGTACATTTACCTGGAAATTGCAGTCATAGAATTAATATGATCCCTCTAAGAGAGCCCATGGACCTTTCTGTAGAGTGTCCAGTTAGGCATCCTTAACTCTCCTTCTGGGAACTAACTATTGTCATTTTGGGGATCTTCTCTGTGAAAAAAGGGACAGAAATCTAAAGTTTTCAGTGCATCATAATGCAAAACTCATTTAACACCTAGTATAATTAATTCTTTCCCCTTGTTCTTGAGTAGTCACAGCTAAGAGATATGAAAAAGAGGTAAAGTCAGTAAGAATTTTGTTTGAACATCTAAGAACAGAATTAATTCCATCAATTCTTTAAGTATAATAATCTCATTTAGGTACTTGCTGTCTTAAGTCTTAGGCAGCAATTCAATGGGAGGGAATAAAGAACAAAGAATTCTAAGAACCTAGGTCTATTACTAATACTAAAGTGAACCACCATTTTCTGTATACTGGATAAATCTTTGAAGGCATTCAAATCTATCCATAGGTCTGACAAAGTACCCACCATGCTATCAATATATACACAATGAAATATTTTTACTCATGGAAATTTGCAAATGGAAATCTGCTGCTAAGCAGATGCCTTTGTAAAAAGTTGAGGATGGTGCTAGTATGTGGGCTAGCTTGTATGCAGTAAGCCCTAGAGATCAGGAACATTCTGACAATCCAGACATGTGAGTTATTACTGGTACTTGGAGAATAAACGATGTTATAAGCACTATAAAATGTTATGTCCTGGGTTACTGGTAGCCTTTAACAAAATGAGCCTTATTTTCAAGATTTATTAACTAGATCAATTCAGGCTAGTTGCTTGCTTCAGATTGAGAAAAGTTTCAGTAATGTCCAGTTCCAACTTGATTTTCATGTATCAGAGCTTAAGACAAGTGTCTTAAAAACAAGTAAAATGTTTATTTGAGGGTGTGTTGGTTATTTGTTCTATAATTCTAATCAAGACCTTTCGAAAGAATTATTTTAAATGCTGATATCTTTTTCTTTTGCCATCACCTTGATATCCAAATATATATAAACCATCCTTAGAAACAAAAAATAAAAATAGAGAATAAAAAAATTGGGGGAAAATTAGTCAAACTCATTGCAGTATATGCAATGTTCAATAGCTAAGAATGGAAGGAAGTTCATTTTCTCTTCTCTTCTTAGTGCATATGCTTGCTTAGTACATTTAGAGACCATTCAGTTTCAGCTAGTTGCTGTTGTGGTTGTGTACGTTGCTTTTCTGATAATACTTACTCTACTTTTTTTTGTTAGTTTATATGATTTTAGAATTCCACTGCATTCCCCTATCACATTTTACAGATCCATTACCTAGCAGATGAGCATCTACTTTTTTCCCCAGGTCTTTCCTACTGCAAAAAGTAAGGTTGTAAGTATTTGCTGTATATGCGCCTTTCTTTTTATATTTGACCTCCTTGGAGTATATTCTTGGTAGTGGGATCTTTGAATCAAAGAGTATGGACATTTTAGTCACTTTCTTAGCATGATTCTAAGTTGCTTTTCAAAATGGTTGAATCAATTCATAGCTCCACTAATAGTGCATTAGTGGCTCTGTTTGAAAAATGTTTTTTATTCAAATCTTAAGTGAATTTCCCCCCCTCGTGGGAAAATAAAAATGAGAAAGTTTCTCCACTAATAAGAAAAGCAAAGGAACTAAAAATACTACAATCACAATGGAGTCATGGAATTTTAGACTTAGAAACTTAAGATCATTTAGAATAATGGAATTATAAGCAATTAAAGATCAATTTGTTTAAAGATAGATTGTGCTTAAAAAACATCTTTCACACATCCTCATTCAGCTTTTCTTGAAGTTCTCCAGTAATAGGAAGGTCTATACATTTTTCATGGTCTCTTCCATTTGGGGGCTGTTTCTGTAATTGTCCACCTCCATCATTTTATAGATGAAGTTGATTAGTAAAGAGGTTAAATGAGTTTTAATAAATGAGGGAATTAGAGTCTCCTGGCTTCTAGTCCAGTGTTCTTTTAATTGTTCTGTGCTTCTGAAATTATTGTCTTTTTTTAATAACAGGAATAGTTGCTGCTCTCTGGGGAACTGACCTGCTAAACCAGTGGGAACTGGAAGAAAAAGCCCAGAGCTGCTACACATAAACAGAATATCCCAAAAGTCTTGTCACAGTTTTTAGCTATTAAAAGCTAATAGCTTAAATTAAACGATGTGTAAACATTAAGACTTTCACTTAAGATTGTTAAAACTTAGTTTAAAGTAATAAAAATGCACTAAGACTTTTGGGACCCACTGTATTCTCCCATTTCATCATCACAACAACCCTGTGAGGCAGATGCTATATTTGGACCCATTTTTTTAAACGAACAAAGTAACTGAGTTAAATGATTGCCCAGACTCATGTAGCATATGAGTAAGACAAATCTCACTTTAGAAAACAAGAAACTTAGAGAACCATGGTTTTTAACTATTCAGTTTACTTTCAAGATGTATTAATTAGTAATTAATACATCTTGAAAGTAAACTGAATAGTTAAAAGACCTCTATAATCTGGAATCAATCTGCTTCTCTAGACTCATTCTATTCTCCATTGTGTGCTTTATGCTTGAGATATTATTCTTCATGCCTTCTCACTCAGCACTATTCCTTTCATCTCCATGTCTTCTTCTTTTGTGTGGAGGAGAAACCCCCACCTCCACCTCAATTTCCTCTGTATCATTTGAATTACTGCCTTTATCTCAAGACCTAACTTGGATTGCACCTCCTCTATCAACAATTTTGTGAGCCTGTTCTGTGTAAAAACTATCCTTTGCTCCTCAAATTCCTCATTGCACTTTCTTTTGCATTTATCTTACAAACAGGCAGTATGATTTAGTGGAATGAGCATTAGATTTGGCAATAGAAAGACTTGTGTTTGAATCCTGCCTCAGACACTTAGGAGCTTTGTGAGCCTGGACAAGTCATTTAACCTCTTTCAAATTCAGTTACCTCATCCATAAAATGGGGATAATTGTCGCACCTACCTCCTAGGGTTGTTGTGAAGATCAAATGACAAAATACAGGCTGTCTCAAAACTCTTAGTGCAGTTTGATTTAAATTATTAAGCTTTAATAGCATAAAACTACCCTAAGATTTTGGTGACACTCTCTTTATGTGTTTTGAGGCTTTAGGCTTTATTCTCCCAATTCCCACTGGCCTAGCAGGTTAGGTGTTCAGAGAATAGTTACTCTGTCTCCTCTTGAAATTCTAGAGGTAATCTACCCTGTTCTTAGGGAGAGTGAACTCAACTTAAAGTGGTTGGTATATAACACCCCACCCCCCAAAAGAACCAACCAAAAGATGGCATAAGCTGCCTCCTGTGTGGGTCACACCCAAGGTCCCTAGAGAAAACAGGTTCCCCTCATGCTTTAAAAATGAACAAATATGAAAAAAATGGATATGAAAGTGTTGTAGAATGACAGATCCACTAATACATTGTTGGTGGAGTTACTAAATGGCACAACTATTTTGGAAAACAATTTGAAATTATGCAAAGTGACTAAAATGTATGTACCTGTTAACCACAGACTCCATTACTTGGCTCATACACCAAGGTAGCCATCAATAAGAACAAAGACCTCATGAATACCAAAATATTTATAGTAACACTTTTTATGATAGTAGAGAATTAGAATCCAAGTACATGCCCATCACTTTGTAAATGGCTAAATAAAATATGATACATCAATAAAATGAATATTACTGTGCTATCAGAAATGAGGCGTGTAATGAATACATAAAAGAATGGAAAGATCTTCATGAACTGAAGAAGAGTGAAGTAAGTAGAGTCATAAATACAATATACAGAATAACTGCAACAATGTAAATAACAATCATATATTGACACAATATACATTCAAAAGCGAATGCAAAAAATTATAAAGATCAAGCTTGACTCAAAGGAAGACGTATTAGAGGAAACTCCAAATAGACTCCATTGATAGGTATTACACATATTTTTGAAAAACTTTTTTATTATTTATTTTTAATACTGTTTATAACAGATAAAGCAATTCCAACTTTTGGTGAGGTGACACTTCTTTTAAAAACATTTACAATATGGACCACAAAAGAAAATTTTTTTTTTAAACTTTAACCAACTGAGACATAAATAATATTTATGTTGCTAACTTCACAAGCTCTTGGCCTAATTGTCTCCACAGAATTACTAAGAATTAAAAGACCCTAACTTAGTGTTGTTGGTCTAAAATCCTATGCCTAATAGCTTAATTTTAGACAACCTTGGATGTTGACCCTTAATCTATGATTGAATAGATCTGGTATTAAACTTACAAACCTTTTGACTATAGGAAATTGCCACCAATACTAAGGACATTACAGGGATATAATATCACCCCAACTTCATGTCAGTTCTAGGCACGATTAGATTATCCACTTGCATTCAGTCAGGCTTAAAGTCTGCCAGGTGTCAGTGGGGAAATTGAGTCAGGAGAATCCCACCTCAGCCCATGTTGAACAGCCACTCTCCCACCCTTTCACTGAGATCACCTATGCAGTTCATACCAGCATTTCATCAACTTACTGGCATCATGTATTGGAGGCTCAGATCACCTTTCTTGCTACCCATACCTGGAGTTAGACTCAGAAGAACAGTCATTTAATAGTCCCATAGCATCTAAAAATGGCAAGTTCCAACAACCAGGTTTCAAATATGATTATAGTTTCACTTTGGCTAAGGAACACCTTCTGAGGCAAGTCTTAAGTGGCTTACATGCCTTTCCATACATGTTCTAGTTCCTGATTAAATAGCAATCATAAAATCAAAATTACCACTAAAACCTTGACTTTTCCATCAATGCCAAATTTTACCCGAGGTTACCTTCCTCTAGAAATTTAGACTGAAATCTTTTCTCCAAACTAAAGATGTCATTGATTTATTCTCAGTAATTAATTCAGTCTATTGTTTTAGTACTAATTGCTTTTACCTCACTTTGTAATATGCCCAATTTTTCTCCCCATCACTCCCCTCCCCCCACTTCCTAATACCTTGCATTCTTCCCTCAACGTCTCCTCCCCTCCATCACAACCCACCCCTCTCCTATCCCCATTTTCTCTCTTTTCTTGCAGGGCAAGATAAATTTCCACTCCCCTATCCCTGTAGTTCTTATTTCCCGATTATATGCAATAAAAATTCTCAACATTCATTTCTAATACTTTGAATTCCAACTTCTCCCCCTTCCCCTCTCCCTCCCCAGCCCTACTGAGAAGAGAAGAAATTCAATACAGACTAAATATGTATTGTTTTGCAAAAGACTTCCATAGTAATCATGTTGTATAATACTAATTATATTGCCCTCTGACCTACCCTATCCCCCCTTATTTTTCCCCCTACAATTGACCTTGTCCCTTCTTAAAAGTGTTTATTTCTAGTGACTCCCTTCTCCCATTTGCCCTCCCTTATAACATTCCCCTCACTCCACTTGTCACCTCCTCTCCTACTTTCCTGTGGTGTATATAAATTTTTATATCAAATTTAGTGAGTGTGTTATTCCCTCCTTCAGCCACACATGGGGAGAGTAGCATTATTTTCCCCCCTCTCCCCTTCTCCATTGAATAAGATTTTTCTTATCTCTTTTATGAGTTATAGCCTGCCCCGTTCCATTACTCCCTTTCTCTTCCTGGAATTTTCCTCCACCCTTTAATTTTTATTTTATTTTATTTTTTATTTCTTTTTTATGTGTGTGTGGATATCATCTCTTCTGTACTCTCTATCTATCTGTGTGTGTGTGTGTGTGTGTGCATGTACAATCTCTCCAACTACCCAAATACTGAGAAAACATTCAAGAGTTAAAAATATTTTCTTTCCATGTAGTAATGTAAACAGTTCAGCTTTAGAGAGTCTTTTATGATTTTTATTTTCTGTTTACCTTTTCATGTTTCTCTTGAGTCTTGTCTTGGAAAGTCAATTTTTTAAATACAGATCTGGTTATTTCCTCAACATGAGATCTTGAAATTCTACTATATCACTGAATGACCTTTTTTTCCCTTGAAATATTATACTCAGATTTGCTGGGTAAGTGATTCTTGGCTTCAATCCCAGTTCCTTTGACTTCTGAAATATCCCACTCCAGTCCCTTCGATCCCTTAATGTTGAAGCTGCCAGATCCTGTGTTATCCTGATTGTATTTCCACAGTACTCAAATTGTTTCTTTTTAGCTGATTGCAGTATTTTCTCCTTGATCTGGGAACTCTTAAATTTGGCCACAATATTCCTAGGAGTTTCTCTGTTCAGATCTCTTTCAGGAGGTGATTGATTAAATTCTTTCAATATCCATTTTGCTCTCTGATTCTATAACATCAGGGCAGTTTTCCTTGATAATTTCATGGAAGATAATGTCTAGGCTCTTTTTTTGATCATGGCTTTCAGGTAGTCAAGTAATTATTAAATTATTTCTCCTGGATCTAATTTCCAGGTCAGTTGTTTTTCCAATGAGTTGTTTCACATTATCTTCTATTTTTTCAAATTTTTGGTTTTGTTTCCTAACTTCTTGGTTTAACTCATAGTTATTCATTTCCCTGAACTCAATTCTCTCTTTCAACAAATTATTTTGTTCAGTGAGCTTTTGAACCCTCTCCTCTACTTGGCTGATTCTGCTTTTTAAAACCTCCTTCTCCTCATTGGCTTTTTGGACCTCTTTTCCAATTGAGTTAGCCTCTTTTTAAAGCTGTTATTTTCCTCAGCATTTTTTTGGTTTTCCTTTACTAAGCTGTTAACTTGTTTTTTAAGGTCTTCTATTGCCTAAGCCCATTTTAAGTTCCCTTTGGAGGCAGAGGCCTTGACTTCCTCTGACAGTATGCCTTGTTCTTCCTCATCTGAAAGGATGGGGGGAGACACCTGTTCCCCAAGAAAGTAACCTTCTATGGTCTTATTTTTTCCCTTTTTTTGGGCATTTTCCCAGCCAGTTATTTGACTTCTGAGTTTCCTCTCCATAACCACCTCTCCTCCAGTTCTGCCCAGCTAGCTCTTGGAGACTGAGATTCAAATGGGCTATTCCCAAGCCTTAGGAGTTTTCAGCAGGGGCAGGGCAGGTATTCACTGTGAGATTAAGATCAGCTGCTCAGGTGGAGGCAGGGCCACCAGACAGAGCTCAGTTCCCTCAGGGGGTTTACTAGGAGAACTTCAACAATGCCTGCTTTGGGAGCCCTTGTCTGCTGCTGCCTCTGCTGGTGCCTCCTGAGGGGGCCTGAGTTATGAGGATACCCCACTCCCCTTATGACCAGCTGAAAAGACCCTCTCACTGACCTTTTGTGCCTGTGGGTTGAGGGATCTGCGCTGCCACTGGAAATTCTGTCCCTGAAGCCTGCTTGGATCTGCTCCTCTCAGTGCCACATGGCCAAGGCAGGGCTGGGCTCTGCTCCATGTCTGGTGTGAGACAGACCTTTCCCGTTGGTCTTTCAGGTCTCTCTGGGACAGAAATCTCCTTCACTCCATTGTTCTGTGGCTTCTGCTGCTCTAGAATTACAGATATTTTATTGGCTATGAGATAAGAGCTAAGCACATGTGTATCTTTCTACTCTGCCATCTTGGCTCCTCCCCTATTACACATAGTTTAAGATTTTTTCAATATACTGATCAATTGTGCTAACATTTTGCCTCTTTTTTTTTTTTTGCTTCAAAACATAAAATCTGTTATATAAGATGACTGAGGGCAGAGTGGTTAAAACACTGGGGATAGCCCAAAGGGCTACAAAAATGTGCATATTCTTTGATCCACAATATCACTTCTAGGACTGTATCCCAAAGAGATCATAAAAATGAGAAACGGTCCCATATGGACCAAAATATTTGTAACATCTTTCTTTGGTGGCCAAGAACTGGAAATCAAGGGGATGTCCATCAATTGGGGAATAGCTGAACAAGTTGTGGTATATGAATGTAATGGAATGCTATTGTACCATAAGAAATGACTTCAGAGAGGCCCGGAAGGCCTTATATGAACTGATGTTGAGTGAAAAAAGCAGAAGCAGAACATTGGATACAGTAACAACCACAGTGTTTAAGGATTTTTTCTGGTTGACTTAGATCTTCACAGCAATGCCAGGACCTAAAACATTACCAGTGGACTCTTGAGGCAAAATGCTATCCACATCCAGAGAAAGAACTATAGAATTGGATCACAGAAAGAAGCGGAATATTTTCTCGTGTTGTGTTGTGTTTTGTTTTGTTTTGTTTTTTCTCATGGTTTCTCCCATTTTAATTCTTCTATGCAACATGATTAACGTGAAAATGCGTTTAATAAGAATGTATGTGTAGAATCCATATAAGATTGCACACCATCTCAGGGAGGGAGGGGAGAGAGGGGAAGAAAATGTAATACTTATAGAAGTGATAGTAGAAAACTGAAAACAAATAAATTAATTTTAAAAATGGGGATAATTTTGATGGTATAAAATGCAGAAGACATCAATTACAAAAAAGAAGCATATTGCAGAGGCCAATGGCGTGCCCAATCAGCATGAAAAGGTAGTACATGGAAACATTAAAATACTACAACCTCTTGTGTGGAGGCAGGGGGGATTCAGGGGAGGGATTTTGAATGGTTCTAGACTCTAGCCTTCTAGCTATAGAAGGGAAATTTCCTTGTCAGTACTACCTTTAGGAGTTGTCTTGTGGGTAATCAAAAATATGAGCTTTCTCAAACTTAAGAATTCAGAGATTAGACCATGCAGAGAATGAAATGGAGTCTCTGTTATGTTCCTTGGGGAGTGAAGAGACTCATCTATGTAGATGCAAGCTAAGGAGTTGCTCAGAAAACAAAGGTAGTACTGCTTGTAGTCTTACAATTAGTCATGACTGGAAGTGGACAGTGGAGGGGTGGTATATACTACTGTCTAGGAAAGATGGACTCATCAAAATGTCAGAGTTGCCAAAATATTGACTCCAAGTTCATTTCTCTTACTTTAAGAATGGGAGGGGTACAGAATCAGTGAAACATAACGTGTTCTTGTCACCTATTTACGGATTGTAAATACAGTCAGTGTTTTTCATCTTTTGGATTGGGGTTCCATGGGGTGAAAAAAGATTGTCTCCTACTTGTTTATATTTTCATCTTGAGTGTTGGTACAGTAGCTGGGGACCCCTGTTGGGAAAAACTTTTGGACAAACCCGGAAGTGAGTTAAAACATGAGTATATTAGGAATTTTTCCTTGGATCAACTCTTGGTAGGGACATAAAACTGACAAGAGATTGATACCTGTCTCCCCTCCTCCCACACTGACTACACCCCTCATTTTGTGCCCCCCCTCCCCTGCCATGTTGGGCTCAGCCCAAGGTGAATCCAATATGAGCCCAGAATATTTTGGAGAGGGAAAGGTGCACTGGTCCACAGGTTTTAATTATTATGATTTTAAAAGAGAAATCAGCTGTGATACAAATTCTTCTACTGCAGGGGGCATCCAAGTTTTTAATGGTGGCCAAACTGATTAAAAATCCATGGGTATATGGGTCAGATGAATTTGATTACATAACTAAATATATTCAATTTCAGTTACAGTTTTTAATTCATCTAAGTCTGTTAATATGGACCTGGAAGTATTCAGTTACACAATGGAAGGAAAGGACAGGTGGTTAGGCCCTGTAGATAGATCTATTGATTCATGTGTGAGAGCTAATTAGGTAAACAAATATGTTGCAAAAAAAATCTTTGCTGGGATCTGGTCTATGCGTCATGTGCTGTATGTCTGGGCACTAGCATATTTAAAATATGATTCAATTTGCAATGCAGAACTAACCAGTGAAACAAAACCAACATTCCCAAATGCATCCCAAACCCTACCAGCAATTTATACACATCCCTTCAAGATTATGTTGATTGCATAAAATGAGACACACCTAAATTTATAGAAAATCATCTGGGCTCTCCATATGAAAACCTCACTATACAGTAATTTAAAAAGAAAATTAATTTGACATGACTGTATGATATTTACAGGTACACTCTGAAGGAGAGAAACCAAAATATCTTTTTAAAATTTTAATTTCAAATCAATATCTATCAGTTTCAGGGCTCATTAAGAAAATTGCTAACACTGACCACATTGAGTAGATTATAATATATTCAAATCATAAAGCAATGAAATGAACTCTTCCATGTAGGCAGGAGTTACATATGTAAATACAGTGGGTACTATAAGCAAATATTTGAATAATTCTTAACCAAAGAAGATTTTGATTTGGAAAATATAATTAATTGTGGACAAAATATGTTTGGGTCTTTTGTCTATTTTAAGTTTTCCAAATGATCAATAATCACCTCAGTTTTTCACAGTTTCTGATTTTAGAGATATAAACTGCATCGATTTCATTCTGAGCAACGAGGCCAGACTGCTTTTTACCAACACCATGTTTAATTTATTCGTGTGCTTTGTCATTTGTGGATATCCAACTTTATTCTTTGTGAAAATAAAATTTCTTGATGTGAGTGAATTTTCTAAGAATAAACAAATTCCTCCCTCATTAACTTTTTTATAAAAGACGTATGGGCATTAAAATGAGGTTTAAGACAAGAGACTAAGGGTATAGATTGAAATGGTTCATCTTCTTGACTAAAAGAAAAATAACCACAGTAACAAACAACAGAGCTTTAAAAGCAATTGTCTGAATATTCTTCTGAAGAAATTTTATTTCCCTATAGCTTAACCTAGGTTTTTTCATTTTCTTAGGAATAGCTACCTGTAAAACTGTTTTATAAACAGTTTGAATGAAATTAACATATATGTCAGATGAATATGTCTACTACTTTGCAAGCGCTCTCTGTATTTTCACCTTATTTCCATTGAACCAAAATATTTAAACACATATGCTAGTATAACAAAACCCATAGACCTAGGGGACTTGAGTTCCCTCTCCCACTAAAGGGCTTTGTCGTTGGACTGTGCTTAACCCTCAGTTTCCTCATCTGTTTAATGGGGGAAGGGGAAGAGAATGAAACAAGATGATCTTTAAGGTCCTATCTAGAATGACATTTACAAACTACATTTATGGTTTTATTCCTTCTCAGATTTCTCAAACTAGTATTCTCTATTATAGCCAAAGTAGAGGAATTACTATTACTTGCCTGAAATTTATCCACTCCTTGTCAATGTTTCTCAGAATACTCACTTTCCATCTTGGGTCAATTCCAGTGCCAGATTCTCTGGGGCTTTTTTATGAATCCCTGCATTAAACAGGCGAAGGAACTGAGGAAAAGTTAAATTTCTTGTCCAGGGTCACACAGGTAGTAAATAGTAGAATAACGACTAGTAACCAAAGTTCTAATTTGAGAAGTTCTAGAATCTCAACTTTGAATACAATCTTCTTCCTATCCCCCATTAGTGATATCTCTGAAGCGGAAAGATTAACACAGTTGCCCTATGTCTCCTACCAGTACTGGGAAAATCCCAGTTATTTCTGTCAAGTATTTGTACTCATGTTACAGTAACCAGTTTCTTAGATCTAAATGAAAAAACAAGATAATTCTGAGAAACTAATCTATAAATACCAGATTTTCACTTCTGCTTTTATTAGCCATTTATTTTAAAGGACTTTTTTTCACATTTAAAAAAAGAAAACAAAACAACTTCCTAGTGAAATTGAAATGGAGAAAGTCAAGCTAATTTTTGTATGCGGTGAGATAGAGTTTAAAGGTCTAATTAAGACGCAGATTAAATGGTATACATCAAACCTTACTATTCCAGTGATCTGAGTTGAAATTTTAAGGAGGATTTGTTTTCATGTACGCAAACAGATGCAAACAAATGAAAGTCTTGGTGACAGAGTGCTTTTGCCAGATTGGTAAATTGCCTGAAATATGGACAATGACATTACTTTAAATCTGGCAGGTTTTTTTCTTATAAACTATAACTAATATACTTATTTTTAACTTTATATAAAAATATCGTGGTGCAGCAGGCCTCAGGATACAGTTCCTCTATAGTCTGAATTGAGAGAGATCTCAATGGTCAAGATATTTCAATATCTTCATTCACGGATATGTTTTTCACTAGAACATTATATTTTGGAATCAGAATACCTGGGTTAAAGTCCTGACTTGGAATAAATTACTGAATTAAGTTACCTTTCTTCACTTCAGGGTCTTCACCTGAACAATGGGAACAATGATGCTTGTGGACTGGATGGCATGGTATCATTATAAGAGAACTAGACATTTAACTGGAGATCACTGAGTTCAAAGACTGTTTTTGATATTGTCTAGCAAGTAATCTAATCCTCTAAGCCTCAGCTTCCTCATCTGTAAAATATAAACTGTTGATATAATACCTGTAGGAATTTAGCTCATGGGGTTGTTGTGAGGGTACAAATGAGATAACTTATGTGAACCACTATATAAATAAGAACTTTTGCTATTATGTATCTTAGTGGTCTTATTAATACAAATCAGATTACAGATATAAAGTGCCATATAGGCATAAGGTATTATTTCACTAATACATCACAGATCTGTAAGTTGGTGAAAATTCTCTCCATCAGTGTGGGTGACAGCCTGTCTTACAACTTAGCAGTCAAATTTTGGATAATTGATTAATTCCTAGAGAGGTTAACTGGCCTCGTAGCTAGTGTCAGAGACATAATCTGAATTCAGTTCTTTTTGACTCCAATTCCAGTGCTCTACTTCTATCTTCTCTTCTGCTCCCAAAGTCAGGAAAAGGGAACATGATCTTGGAAGATAATACAAAAACAAATAGCATTCCATTTCTTATTTTGCAAGAATGCAATGTCTATCTTCATTTCTTTCAATCTGTGATAAGCATCTCTTTTTCTTTCCAGTCAGCTCTATCATGTAGTCTCTCTACCTCTGTATTGCCATGATTAGAAAACTAAGGAAAGAGCAAGCTAGATTAAGGTTCCTAGGTTCCAGAGTCTTAGTTTTCTGGAAAATAGAAATTTTTCATTTTGCTTTGTGTTATGTATCTCCAGCTCTGAATTGCATAAAGTAAACCTTGTGGAGAGATCCCAATGGTTAGATATCCCGAGTGTAAATAGAGGAGAAAGGAAACGAGGGCATCTGGCAGGAGAAACATGTGGGTCTTTGTTAGGGAGAAAATGGTATTACATTAAAAATAAACCTGTGACTTGGAAGATACCTGCAAACAGCATCCTACAAATCTCTTTTCACTTCTTTAGAACCTGTAAGATTTCAGTAGTAGTGTCACATCACGAGATAACAGTGTAAGAAATAGATTGCATCACACCATGCAAAATACTAAATGAATAGCATTGCATTTACAGCAAGCAAAAGTGATGTTATCTGGTACAGTTTGGGCTCATTATCATGCCCTTTGTTCTGATGCCAACCTCATGGCTGGCTGGCAGACAGGCTGCCCCGTTATTACTTTTTTTTTTAACAAAAAGAAATTAAATTACATTTGCTACCGTCAAACCACAGATACCATAGTCTATAATTTCCTCGTAGCCAGGTCCTCACCTCACTTTCTGCATCTTCCCTGCCACTTGGTCTCTGTCTCTCTGTTTCTCTGTCTGTATCTCTTTCTGTCTCCATATCTCCCAGTCTCTCTCTTAGAAGAAAAAGAAAGAAGTAACAGATTCATGTAAAAATCATGGGATTTCTTGTATGAATTTAGTTGAGGGCTACAGGAGATAGGTAGACTCTCATGTAGTCTTAGACATGCTTCTTTCATGTTCAAAAACCTCAAGGAAGTTGATGGCTAGGATAGACCAACTTTCCACCCTCTTCTGCATTCCCTCTCACCATGGAAGTGTCACATCCTAGCCACCTCATATATGTAAGTGACTATTTACTGAATTAAAATCTTTGATGCTTGTGGGTATTTTTTCCCCTAACAAGGTATTATGCAGCTTTTTTCTTAGTGCCCTTCAGGTGACAATTAAATTACTTCACACTTTGTGGTCACCAAACTGTTCCATTCAGGATGCCATAATATTTTAATATTAGTTTTTTTTCCTCAAAGACTCTTTTTCAAAACTATTCCTACACAGTGTACTTTGTCAGGTTGTACAGGTCACTACGATATTTAGCGGACAGTGTCCATTAAGGATCTATTATTCAAAAAATTCCACCTTGCCCAGAATTTCTCTCTCCTTTTCTCTTTATCTTTATCTTTTTCTTTTCCTTTCTTCTTTCTTTTTTAAATCACTGCAGCACTTGCATTTAAGACTATGACATCTTCACATCAATAATTCTTATAGGTATAATGCCAAGTAAAGTTACCCTTTTCAGCTCAAAACATGGCCCTAGGAAAAAACTAAATCGAGGTTAAAGAAACAATATAAAAGTAAATCAGAGCAGACATTTATAGGAAGGAAATAATGTTTTTATTGAATGGCCTACAGGGGTAGGACTATTCAGGAATGGGAAAATGCCACACTGAAGGAAATGGACAAATAATAGGCAGCTCGGTTTGAAGGACCAAATACTAGGTATTCATAAATTTTCTCAAGATCATAAAATCTTTTCACAGAAAAGAGAGGCCATTATTTCTATGCTTGCTAAGCCTAAGTCTGGGTTCTATATAGACTGAGGGGAAAGCAGAATTGAGCAATTACATGATGAATTTGAGAAGTGAAGGCAATCTATTATGATAATTCTTGTGCAAAGTATTTTTGTGTCTTTTCTTTGATATGAACTCTCCTTATATTTGCCTCAACTTTAGATAATCTGAACAGATCAAGGGTATTTACCTTTTCTTATACTCTGATAAAGCCTATAAACTCCTCAAAATAATGGATGTTTTATAAATCTTAATCAAAAGGAATGATACATTTCAGTTAAACATAAGTGATAATAGAGAAATAATTTCGTCCTCACCCCCTCTACTCTAGTTCATGGACTTCTTAGAGGGTTATGGATCCTGGGTTAAGAAACCCTGCTTTAGATCCTATTTATAGCCAAACAATCAATGGACTAATGAGACCATTCAATCCAGTCATCTTAATGTTTGCCATAAGTTTCTTTAGGGGAAATACAGTTCCATTGATGGGAAAATGAGACATCAGCAAAATGACATTGCTGACTGGGCTGAGCCAAGTACCAATCCAGCTGTTGCCATTTTGTTTTGAGACAGCACATCCTTACACAGTTAAAGTGAAGCATTGTCATGATTAGTAGTAACACTGAAAAGTTTTTGGTGTGAAAAAGCTTTCTGTGACTTGGATCTGACTGACCTCATCAATCAAATTAACTTGGCCATTCATTGTTGTCAGTTCCCCTTGGGTAGATATAACTAGGAACAAAAAAATATATATATTCTACTTTTTCTCAGTGGAAATATCTGAGGAAAGCAAACACATATAAAACCCAGGGGAAAAGAAAGCACTATGGTTCAGTTAATTATGGACTAAATTCAAACAAAATAGTCTCATATAAAAGTTATTTTTTGGGAGGGGATAGGAAATGGGGACTGAGAGATGTAATTTCAGTATTATAGGAAACTCATAGTATAGAGACTCTTACCCATGTTGATCGAAAACTAGCAGAGTCTTTTTGAATTTTCTGGGAGCACAGAGATATTAAATGACTTGTCCATGGTCATACAGTTGGTATGTGTCAGAGGCAGAATTTGTAGTGAAGTTTTCCTAACTATAAGACTTTATTTACTGTGGAATGTTGCTTCTCATAACTAATGAACTTATGATTATTCCTCCATTTCCTTTGGGGCTTGGGATGTAATATATATATATATATATATATATATATATATATATATATATATATATATATATATATATATATCTTTCACTTATAGTCTAAGAGGCTCAGAGAAAGCAAATGACTTTCCATGGGTTCAGTCAGTAAATTTCAGAGGTATGGAATGAACATCTTTAGAGTATACAACTTGCCTTTCATACATTTCCCTTCTTCCCTGGTCCTATTTGTCACATAAAAGATCTTGAATTTCGTTTCACCCATATTGGTTTTTCCTAGTAGTAAAGATATTGCAGCCTTCATTTTAGAAATGGAAAAACACAAATCTTTTTTTCACCTATGATTTTTCAATTTAAACGTGCATGGGGAAACATATCCCCTTGCAAGTATCTCAGCAACAAGATTTTCTATTGCAAATGGAATTTTTAAAAATTGCTAATTTGATACATAGGTAGAACGCCTATGCCTAACAAATATGTCTCTTTTCTCACTGTTTTGAAAAGACTTCAGCAACCCTCCTTAATAGGGGTCAGAAAACAACACAGAAAGGGAATGAACTGAAATTAATAAAGGAGAAATCTGAAAGATCTGGAGCTCTGCTTGGGAGGACATCTAATTAGTGAGACTGAGGGTTTGGGTGATGTTTAGGTTATCAACAGAAGATTCAAGTTATTCTGACAACAGTTTCACTGCTTTCCAGATAAAAATCTCTAAAATAGGGAAAATGAACTCTATGCATCACTACTTTACTGGGTAGTGAAGTAAGATTAAGGGAAACTAATGAGCTGATCTAGCAAAGGAATACCTCATTGGTGCTGATGTGGCAACCCTATACTCTTGGTCATTAGCAAGTTGGTTAGAATATGCTACTGTACTTCCTAGTAGACAGTCAATTGCTTTTGAAAAATGTCCTTCACATACCCTTTTGAACACAGTGAGAGAGATCCCTAATGTTCCACAAAAGTCAGGATAGTGAGAAAGGGGTGAGGCATTGAGATTTGCTTTATGCAGTAGTAAAAGTAGAGAGGAAAATGTTGTTGCATAATCCATGTAACATTATTGCAACGAATGAATAAATGAATACACATGCTACTTTGAATCTTTATATATTTAATAAGAAGAGTTTTAAAAATTGTGGCGTAATCCCATTTTGAAGCAATCTACCATATATTACATAGACCACCATATTATTTCCCACTCATTGGTTTGTATCATTATGCATTCATTTTCAGTGAGCAAAATATCATCAAACAGCATGTGTTAGATGCTCAAATAGTTGTGGCCTGTGTTCTCTAGGAACCTTTAAAATAGAGTGGGCAAGGTCAATGTTATTATCCATGAACAGGATAAACAATAACCTATGCCAGTAATGCATGAGCACTATTTGAAAAAAAAAAAAAAAAACAGCACCATTTCCATGTATCCATGAATAACAAGGCAGGCAAATTGATTTTAGAAACTGTAGGGAAGGGAGATGAGAACGTATTTGCTTTTTGCCATTTAGGTAGAAAGAAGAGATGAGATTTTAGAAGCATAGCTAGCTCTTTAGTTGAGGTTCTAAGCTCTGATTAAGAAGAGAGTGAGGTTTCATGAGCCTCCACACTCACAAAGGGATAAACATTAATATGTTCAAGGAGTAGATAATCATGCATGCTATCTAATTTTTCAAAATGTCAGGAGACCTGAGTCATAATCCTAAGATATTTAAAAGCTATTTGGCTATGGATGAATCAGCGCCTTTCAGTACTTTTTATCACTTCAGTTTCCTCCCCTATAAAATGGAAATAATACCTTGCAAGATTGTTACAAGGAGAGCATTTGACAAATGTGAAACATCCATATAAGCATGAGTTGTTTTTGTTGTTATTATTTTTCCACATTGCTATCATCGTCATTGCTGTTGTCATTTTCATCACTGGCAACATAAAATAGACCAGGGAGAAAGAAATTAGCTATTTCACTATCTCTGACTTTGCATTATACAGTTAATTTATGGAATTATTATTATGTTGGCTCTCTTCATCTCCTTCAATTATTAACAAGTGTGGGGAAACCACTGCAAATGATTTTTCTGTATTAAAGACCAAGGAATCATAGATTTTGAACTGGAAGAGATCCTAAGGCCTTTTACTTCAAATTCCTCATGTTCTAGGTAAAGTGCCTGAGGTCAGAAAAATGGAGTATCTTGCATGGGTCACAGAGATGAGTTTCAAATTCAGGTCCTCTTTGCAAATCCAGAACATTTTTTCATTCTTCTACCCTGTCTCTCATGCTTCCAATCAGTTCCTATATCAAATCACAAATATGGATTATAGTCATGAGAGTCTCTTGGAATGCTTACGTTGTCTATGTACTTAGCAACAACAAAATGTGACCCAATGGAATTATGTATCTTCCATGGGTCTGAATGCTCTAGTTAGTTAAGTAATAGTGTGACTTCTATCCATTGCTCCTGGTTGTGACTTCTGGGCCAAACTGAACCATCAGTTTGCATGACTTGATAGAACCCAGAGATAATTGCTGCTTTTGCTAATAAGGATCATATACCTATATCCTCACACTGTGGCTTAATTGTATCTACAGTGCAGGCTTCTTGGAGGGAGAAACTGTGCTTCATTTATTTTTGTTTTCCCCAATTCTTGACATGGTGTGATGGTTTAGTAAAGGAAAAACTCTGCATTGCTAGTCAAAGTTTTGGACGCCAGTGTATTGTTTATCATGTCAACAGAATACTGAGTTTCTCTTTGATTAGCTACTTGCTAGTTGTGTGATCTTGGATGACTTATCAAAGATCTCTGTAATATGAGTTTATGAATCCTAACTAGGCCAAATGAAATAAAGTATGTGAAAGTGTTTTTTAAATTATAAAGCTTTCTACAAGTTGTAAGAGATTACAAGGGAATGCTTATGTACAGTAGGTATTTAATGTGTTTGTCAAATTAAATAACATCTCAAGGCCATTATCAAGCCCAAAGTTTAACCTCCACCCTTTTTTTTTCCTAAATAGAGCAGGCATTTCACAAACATAGGCCCACACTTTCTAATCTCTAAATTTCAAATCCTCAGTATCCTCAATCATCAATGACATTCTGTTTTGGTCCTGTCACCACCATTGCTTGGCACATATTTTTTCATTCGTGCATTCATTCACCAGGATCCTAAATTTTTGCCTTCTCTTTGAGCTTATGACTTTTTTTCTCATGCTTCTTCCCCTATAACATGGCTTCTGTCTGGTTTTTCTATCAGCAGGGACTGCTTTTGAAATTTAAATTCAAAATTGGGAACTTTGTCTCTTGCTCAAAAACCTCAGCAGTCTCAACAACCCTATAATCCTGCACAATTTTGATTTAATTTCTTGAAATATAGCTCTGGAAAACAGGCCTTAAAAAAGCCCATTGTCTTTTAAATGAAGTGATTTGACAAGACCTTCCAACCCAAATCATTCAGACTTTCATTGAATGGATAACTATAAGCTAAGCCCAAGCCCTTTTCTGGGGTCATTATTTAGGTTTTGACCTAAATTGGAATGAGTGGAAATAGCAATTGTTTTCTGTTCTGACCAGAAACTCTGATGGTCTTCCCCTCTCAGACTGATAGCTTTGGGATAGTAAATTGGGTCATTTTTGTCTCAAATCTTACCTATCCCTTAGTCATTGAATGGGAGTGGTCTCAGACAAATTGCGACCTGGGAGAAACTTTAATTTAGAAAGGCTAAGGTCACCCACTAAATTCTGGGCCATCCTCAAGACTCTGATGACTCTGAAGGAGATAGTGAGGCTGATGACTTTGCACAGGTCTGCCTTACTCAAACCTTTTATCATGAGCAAGTCAAGACATCACTCTCATGATGTCATTGAATTACAACAATTTTTTTCTGATAGGCACATAGGTTCTTCATAAGCATTATATGGCCCAGGTCCTAGATTCTATTGCCTGCAAATGTTGGAGTCTAAACCTCTAGGAATCCAGGTATAGTGCTTATGCCTATTGGTTACTTTGGTTTTTCTAAAAAGGTTATACTAAAAATTCCTTCTACTGGCAAGGGAGTGGAGTCCTGCTAACACGTGTTAGTCTGTCCTTTGACTCCCACATGGAAAATAGATTCTCTTCTTTCCCATCTCAGGATAGAAAGGGCCCAAATGTGACACTGGATAAAATGATACTGACAAATATGTTTCAGTGAAAAGTCCCTGAGGGAGAAGGTGTGATACAGTGGAAAGGACACTGTACTGTTTGTCAAAAGTATTGGAGTCCAGCTCTTTCTGTCCCATGTCCTAGTTGCGCAACCTGGGGTAAGTCACTTTATCTCTTTGGACCTCAGTTTCCTCAACAGCAAAAAGGATTTGGATCAGATAACTTCTCAGTGTCTTTCTGATTCTAATAGTCTATGATGTTATAAATCTATAAGTCAAGTCGACAAACATTTCTTAAGTGCTTAATATGTGTCAGGAACCATGCAAAACTCTAGGAATACAAGAACAGTAAAAATGAAAGAAAATCCCTGCCTTTATTAGCTCACTTTCTAATAAGGGAAGACCTAAAACTGTAGCTCTGAATAACTACTAGCCCCATAATAATCTGAAACTCCTCTGTCAAAGACATGTCTTTACTCGCGCTCCTCAAGAATAAGAAGAAAAATATGTACTAGTACAGGAATTCTTAACCTTTTTTTGTTTCTTGGATCCCTTTAGTAATCTGGTAAATCTTAGAGGCACATGACAATAAGATTTTAAATGTATAAAATAAAATATATAGGATTGATTACAAAGGAAGTCAATTCTGTTGAAATACAGTTATTAAAATATTAAGTAAAAACAAGTTCATGGACCCTGGGTTAAAACCCCTGCTCTACCATAATGTAAATAAAAATTAGGCATATCTGATTTTGTGGCTCCCAATATCAGTGGTAGTTCACATAACAAGAAAAGACAGAAGGGTATAGCAAAAAAAGCATTGTTTCTGGAGTTAGGAGACCTGTGTTAAAATAATCTAACACTTACTACTAGTGTGCCATTGAGGAAAAGTCACTTAAACTCCCTGAGCCTCAGTTTGCTTGTTAGTAGAATAATAAAACGATGGCCTATGAGGTCCCTTCCAGCTCTAAATTTTATGATTCTATAAACTTTTAAGTCCCTGTTATTTGTGATCTTGCATAATTTCCTTGTCCTAGGATCATAGAGGGTGGTGAACCTTCCTTAGTTCCTCTGTACCACTGAGAAAAGGTGACATTACTTTCTAGAATGATCAGACTCTGACACCCCCAGATCTAGTAAGTATGAGTCTGTAGGCATGACTGAAGGATAACATGTTAACAGATCTAGTCTCCTATCTTAGACTGAGATGACATTTTTCATCTCTTCCCCTAAAAGCCATGCTTTGTGACTAAAGCTACTGCCTAGCCATGAATTATAATCCCTGCTACTGTTGTAGAATGCTTTTCCTAAAAATTTCATTTAGCAAGATTTGGCTTTTCTGACCAGGCCAACAAAAGCAAACACAGAGAGTATTATGAATTATTACTGAATTATATTGATGCTTTGAAATGTTGACTAAGATTTAAAAGGAGACAGAAAAACCAGACATTTGCAGAGGACTCTGTCTTATGGTATCAGAGCAACAGGTTTATAGACTTTTCCTGAAAAGATATATAGTTAACATAAAAATAACTCCTTCTATTCTAAAAGCAATCTCTTTTCCCCTTCTCTTTCTTTCTTTGTCTC
The DNA here is from genome assembly GCA_023548195.1 of Bettongia penicillata ogilbyi. Taxonomy (NCBI): domain Eukaryota; kingdom Metazoa; phylum Chordata; class Mammalia; order Diprotodontia; family Potoroidae; genus Bettongia; species Bettongia penicillata. The sequence goes on along the minus strand of JAJHZJ010000020.1, from coordinate 2,089,382 downwards.
TTCCTCTTTTCATCTCCATGCATAAAACTCTCTCTCTCTCTCTCTCTCTCTCTCTCTCTCTCTCTCTCTCTCTCCCCCCTCTCCCTCTCTCTCTCTTTCTCTCTCCCCTTTCTCTCTGTCTATCTCTGTCTGTCTGTCTGTTTGTCTGTCTGTCTCTCACTAGAGAATGAGGAATTTTATAGGCTTGGAGCATATTGAAGAAGAACTAAGAATTACTACTGAAGAAATATTTACCTAACCATAGAGATCCAAATAAAATATCACAAGTTGTTGAAAACTTATCAGGGAAGCCACATGGTCATGCACTGTGAGCAAGATAGAAATTATGGAGCCTTCATTTTAATTCCTGCCTTGCTACTTATTTAGAGTACTGAATTAATTTTGGTCACCTCCAGAAAAGAAGGGCAGGCAGAATAGAAATGATTATTGGAATTGAGGAAGTTATAGAAATAAAAGTTAAAGCACAATGAAAAAAAGAAAACCCTAAAGGATAACTTCAATGCTGTTTTTATTATGCTAAGGGGGCAGAGGAGGAACACCACTTGTTACTTAGGTTACAGAATACCGAACAAGAAGAAAAAGGTCTTTTCACTAAAACAGGAGAGATTTTCACTGGCCATGAAGAAGAGCATCTAAAATGATGGGAAAACAATGGAACAAGCTAGAGGGAGGGACTTTATCTTTGAGACAATAGTTAACTTTCTATCCTAGATGCTTTAGACTCATTTGCCTAAGCACAGAGGACTGGACTGGATGAATACTCCAAGTCTCTTTTAGTTCCATGATTCTATATTTTCTGTCTGTGAGTTCAGCCTTTTTTTTTCAATCATCAGTATTTATTGACTGCCAACTGTAAGCTCAGTATCATATCAGATATTGTGGTAGTTACAGAAATCTGAAATGATTCTTGATTCAAAGAATTTATTATCTTCTTGGGAAGAAAAGGCTAATGCACATGAGTATTTCAATGAGACCATGATAACTGACAACAGAGACAAGGCAGAGTTGGTCAGTTGTTATTTTATTTGTTTTCTCTGAAAAGGACAACACTGGAAATGATAGCACAGAAATGATTATAAAGTTGATATGAAAAATTAGGAAATAATCGTTAGCTAAACTGGATGAATTCCACCCACTAAAGATAAGCAACAACCTCAAATCATGAGAAAACAAGCAAACAAAAAGCCAAATCCAAAGTTGACAGGTGTGTTTACTGAACTACCATTAGTGCAATTTGAAATATCATGAGGATAGGTAAAGCAACTGTCCTTCCAATTTCCAAAAAAGACTACATTCTAAGATCCCCTGACTCTGGCAAATAGGGCAGGCTTTGGCCTGATAAATAAAGTCAGGAAGCAGGCTACCACGACACTTACTTTATTTTCTTCTTCATGCCCTTCCCTACCTACAACCTCCCTTTTTAGGAGCTATGTTATGTGTTGTTTTCTCCCATTAAAGTATAAACTTCTAGAAGTTCATATATGCTTTTGCTTTTATATACTTTTCCTATTATCTTTCTACCTATCTATTTATCTTTCTATATATTTTAGCACAAGAAAATAGTCTTCAATCTAAAGTCCAGTGAGTATGACTTTGATTCTAGGGACAACTCTAGAGTAGATAATTAAAAAGATAGTTATTTAACATCTAGAAAGGGAAGTAGTCATTACAAAGAGTAAACATGGCTTCATCAAGAATCTCTAATTCTAGTCTGGAGACAAGGCTGCCACAATGGCAATGGTGTTGTTGTTAGGAATTTGCTCCCCATGGTTGCTCAGGATGGTACAGAGGGTGCCAGCTGCTTCTCTCTGCTGGAGCTCCAACAAGACCAGAGTCATGGTTACCCCACCAGCAGTGCAGAAATGGCCCCAGGCTCCAGGGATCCCCTAGCAAGAAGACCCACAAAAGGAAGATGTCAGCCTTTATGAGAAGAACCCAAACTCCCATGGTTTTGATGAAGACCCTGTCATAGACCTCTGGAATATGAGAGTTATGTTCTTTGGTGCCTCTGTTGCCACTGTCCTAGGTTTTACCTTTCTGGCCTATCTCCCTGTCTATAAGATGAAGGAGTGGGCCCTGAGGGAGGCAGAACCACAGGTGAAACTAAAGGTCTTCCCCTTATGAATTCCAACTATTTTGGCCCCAGCAAGATTATTTTGTCTGATGGTGAGGACCAGTAAATCCCAGTTATGAATAAAGTGATTCTACTTCTGTTGGTTTAAAAAAAGAGAATCTCTAATTTTAGCCTTTAATTCTAGAATTTCTTTTTGTGAGAGGATTACTAAACAAATGAATGAGGGGAAATGTGTGATTATATCTTAATAAGATTTTAGCTAAAGTTCTTATTAAATGTATCATATTATTCTTTGTGGAGAAAATGGAGTGCTATGATTTAGACAATAATTTATCCACATAGATTAAGAGTTTGTTGTATGTCCTGACTCAAAGAGTGGTCCTGATGGTAATGTCAATGAAGGAGGTTTCCAATGGAGTACCCACAGGGATTTCTGCTTCACAGTATGCTGTTTAATATTTTTATCAATGACTTCCTGAAGTTTCCTGGCCATGGCTTCTTTAATAAGCCCTACCCCACAGGAAACTCAGACTACATTCTTAGATCCCCTGACTCTGGCAAATAGGGCAGCCTTTGGCCTGATAAATAAAGTCAGAAGCAGGTTACCATGACACTTAGTTTATTTTCTTCTTCATGCCCTTCCCTACCTACAACCTCCCTTTTTAAGTGCTATGTTATGTGTTGTTTTCTCCCATTAAAGTATAAACTTCTAGAAGTTCTTATATGCTTTTGCTTTTATATACTTTTCCTTTTATATTATTTGTCTACCTATCTACTTATCTTTCTATATCTTTTAGCATAAATGGTACAACTGTAAAATTTCCAGTGATGTAAAACTAGGAGGGATGGCTAATACAGCAGATGACAGTCAGGATCCATAAGGATCTTGACAGGATAGAACATTGGACTGTCTGTAATTAGACAAAGTTCAGTAAAGATAGTGGCAAAGTGTAGTACTTGGTTAACAAAAATGAATTTCCCAAATATAAGATGGGGAGGTATGAATAGAGAGCAAATCTTCTGAAAAGTATCTTGGGGCATGAGTTAACTGCAAACTCAATATGAGGCAGCCAAAAAAAATATAATGTGATCTTCGTTGTTGCTGTGGAGTCATTCCAGTCATGCCTTAGTCTCCATGACCTGATTTGGGGGTAAAGAGAAGTGATTGTCAGGCTTCATTGGTATACTGTCTTCAGTTCTGAGTATGTGATTAAAGAGCACTTTAAGAGACTGGAAAGTGTTCAGAAGAGGGCATCCAGAATGGTAAAGGACCTTTAGTCCACATTGTGTGATGATCAGTTGAAAGAAATGGGTCACATTAGTTTGAAGAATAGAACACACACAGGTCTGAGCAGAGGTGATGCGTGGGGGATGTAGTGGGAGAAGGGACTACATTGTTTGTTAGGTCCTGCAGGGCAGAATGAGGAGCTATGCAGGGAGTGGCAAGATAACCAAAAAACTTCCTAATAATTAGAGCTGCCTAAATGTGGGGTAGTGGGCTTCTCTTCCATAGAGATCTTTGAACAGAGGATGGACAACCACTTGTCAGGTATGCTATCTTGGGAATTCTTCCTGTACATAGGTTACACTATATGACTGGAGAATTTCCTTCCAGTTCTCAAATTCTGTGATTCTCTGAGAAATGGGAATGCTAAATGTTGCAGTACAGGCTGCTTAGGATCAAATATTTAGAGCTATAAGGAAACTCTGAAGCTATCTAAATCAATTCTCCCATTTTATGGAGAAGGAAATTGAGACTCAGTGAGGTTTAAGTGACTTACCCAAAGTCACATCTATCATAAGCATCAGAAGTGAAATTTAAACTGTGGCCCTCTGACTAGAGGGTCAGTGCTTTTTTCATCCTACCAAGTCTCAGAACTCAGAGAAGGGATACATAAAATGAAGGCTGAAGTAACCAAGAAAGGTTTTACTAAGTAGGTAGTACCTTAAGGTTAACCTTGAACAATAGGAACATTTAGATAGAGAAGAATGATGTTCTTATTTGCTTCTTATTGTAGTCCAAGATCACATTAACTTTTTTGGTGGTCACATCACATTGCCAGAAGGAAAAATATAAAAATGCATAGAGATAAGGTTAAGCATGTTGTTTTATGTGATGATTATTTTTCCTTTCTTAGATTGAATTGTGTGACATCAAGGCTAGGCTATTAAAGTAAATCATTTGTCACCTGATGTGATTATGATATTTGCTGGTAATTGGAACAGAGAAGAAGGGATGGATATGAGGGACACATAATAAAAATTACCACAACTTGCATGAAAGGTGGGAGGAGATGATGCCCCTTAAGACAGTCACATATCTGATAGATGGATAGATAAATAGACAGAGAGAAATGGATAATTTATTACACATATTCATATATACACATGCCCTTTAGTATCTTGTTGGGCAAATGAATGAATGAATGAACAAAATCTAGTCTTATCCTTTCCTGCTTTTCTTTTCTTCCTTCTTACAACTTTGAAAAAGGGATGATAGTAACTAAACTTAATTAGGAAATTTAAAAATACTTTATGACAATTGCTTGGTCTGTGATGCTGCATATTTTGATTCATCCCCTACATTGCCTGTAATTACAAAATTGTTACTAAGGTGCTATTAACATTTTGTATTTATATAGGTTTTTCTTTGAAGGATAATAAATACTTTATAGCTAACATCTCATAAATCTTTGCAAGAAAGGAAGAATTATCTCTAGTTTACAATGGGGAGACACCAAGATATAAATCAAGGTCAATAGGAAAGGTGTGAAAAGAGAACAAGTTTCTAAAATCTATGTCCTCTTAATACAACTTAAGGAAAAACTAAGTCCTATACAACAATGTAAATACGTCTTATTTCTCCTCAGACGTAAAACTCCTTAAGGTCCTAAGCTGCCTTATTTCATAGCACTTGCATAGTATTTTATATACCACATTAATATGAGTAATATATATATATATATATATATATACAGATAGATAGAGAGATAGATAGATAGATAGATCTTGTCAAGAATATAAGGACCACATAAGTCGTAACAAGTTGGTATTGGCACTACTGGGCTCTGGGTAGCAGTAGGAATGAGAAAGGGCTTCAGCAAGAAGCTTACAAGTAAGTTGGGAATCTACTACATATGCATGCCTAAAAAGATATAATAGTTCAAAATAGCACAGCCTAAAATGACTTGTATTTACAAAGAATTTTTATTTATTGGGAGTTAGAAGACATGGTTTAAGTATCAAGTGTACCACCAAATAGCCATGTGATTTTAGGAAACATACTTAACCATTTTGAGTCTGTTTCCTCATTTATAAAATGAAAGGATTGGACTAAACAAATTCTTAGTTTCCTTCCAGTTCTGATGCTATGATTTTGTTAGATGAGATCAATCACCATGACCCAAAATAGTCTAGTAGAGCTTAAGCTAGCTCTTGAAAGAGGACTAGAACTTAGGTTAAGTGGAGAGAACATGGAAAGCTGGAAAAGAGCTGAACAGAGGCAAAAACAGGGATGGTAGGAAGACTCTATCAGAAAGGTAAATATCTGGTGCTTTTTTAAAATACCATTTTGTGATTAACCTAATAAAACTTACAGTTCTGGAAAGTTAAAGGAGAATCAAAAGACCTTGCAAAATTATTCTACTAGTATGACTAGTAATATATTAATGAAAAAGTTCCATGTGTGTTATAGGCCAACATACAGAGCAGCAGATAAGGGAAGAGAAATAGTAATAGATTAGATTTCCACTTTTTGGAAGAAATCTATTCAGGGGTAGGGAATCTATGGTCTTTAGGCAATATGTGGCATTCTAGGTCCTCAAGGGTGGCCCTTTGACTGAATCCAAAATTCACAGAACAAATCCCTGTAACAAAAGTATTTGTTAGGTAAAACCTGAACTCAGTCAAAATGCCACACTCAAGAACCCAGAAGGCCCCATGTGACCTTGAGGCCACAGGTTCTCCACCCCTGAATTCTAAGTTGTATAAAACAGCACTATCATCTTGTGAACTGATTTGACCTGAAATATAAGGCTGAAGATCAAGTTATGGTGACATGACACTTGGGCAAACCAGTTCTTGCTCACACATCTGTGTACCTTCAGGCTACATAGGTCTTGAAACAAATTTTAGGAAATAAACTGATGTTGATATTGTTCAGTCATTTTTTACTTAAGTCTTACTCTTTATGACCCAATTTGGGGTTTTCTTGGGCAAGATATTGGAGTGGTTTGCCAATTCTTTCTTCAGCTCATTTAATAGATGAGGAAACTATGGCAAAGGGGATTAAATGGCTTGCCTGGGGTCACACAACTAGTAAGTGTCTGAGGCCAAATTTGAACTCAGGAAGACAAATTTTTCTGATTCCAGGCCAGAGTTTTCATTCACTATGCCATCTAGCTGCCCCACTTATAAACTATGAAGTAGGCCAATAGAGACATGTTAACCCTCCCCTGCTCTCTGTAGCTCCATGGGAAAGTCTTGTTTCAACTTGAAAATGAATTCCCTTCTCACAAATTCTGGAGGGTGCCAGGTGGGGGTCCATCATACAGGAGCAAAATCCAGGATCCTTCAAGAGGTTTAGGCTGTGAATCCTGGGCTCTTTTCGCTTTTCCCCCTCCTCTCTGTGTATGTAGGCAAACAGAGTAAGAAATGTGCGGAGAGGTTGCCAAATTACGATTCTTCTATGGGACAATCTTAGGATTCTTTTTCTTGAGCTGATGTTTGGAGATAACATGAACATTTTCCCCCAGCTAGGAAACCAAGGTGATTGACAGTGGCAAATAGTGGTGAGCCTTCAAAGTGATCAGGACGTACAGAATGCTGTGTCAGATATTGTGAAATCAGATATCCTGTACTCTTTTAAAGAGTTTATAGTCTAACGAGGAGAACTAGTGTTGATGGGAAGGAAATGTTCTCTTTGAGTTTGATTCTCAACCCAGTAAATATTCCCCTCCCCCTTATCTCTATATCCTAGGCACTTTGAGGGCTTACTTCCTTCAACAAGCTTATATTTTAGTGAATTGTTGAATTAAATGATGTTTAAAAAATATTCTTACTACTCAATCTGTTTTTAAAAAGAGGTATTGAGATTTGTTTTTCAGTGAATGAGCATTTCTATGGAAGACTAACCTTACATTACCTTTTTATTTAGCTCGAACTTGCTCAATAGAATGGAAGGTAAATCAGTTCATTTTGTTCTTGAGCAATTATCTTTAGTTGATGTTAAGAAGGTCCAGAAAAAGGATCAAAGAAAATTGCATAATATTATTGATAATGTTCAAGCATTGAAACGGAAACTGTTAGATTTTTTTCCACCATGATATTGAAGCATATACTTTTGAACAAGAAAACAAAAATCCTTCAGACTTTTAAATCATTAACTGTGGACATCTTTTTCTTTCTTTCTTTTTCTCTATTTTGATTTTATTTTATCTGCTTTGTGTTAGAAAAAAAAAAAGACGGGCAGGTTTGAGAGTGGTCTTATAAAAAGCCCTGAACAATTGATTAATTTTGCTCTCTTTAATGTACTATATAGTTTAATTTAATATAAGTTCAAACATCTAAATGAAAAGAAAATCTATTGCCTTAAATATTTGTTTTCTTGGATTCTATACTGGAATCACTGTTAAAGTCTTCAAATACCTTTACTGCTTTACCTTATCTCACTTCAGAAACCTCATCTCTTGTTCCACACTGGCCAAGCAAATCTTCTTTTTTTATTCTACCTGTATTTTGTCTTCCTTTTTCCAATCTCAAAACTTCATTCTGGCTTTTTTTTATTCCTTAATGAAGTTGTTTGTCCCTCCCCCTCTTTCCTCTCCTTCCTTCCTTCCTTCCTTCCTTCCTTCCTTCCTTCCTTCCTTCCTTCCTTCCTTCCTTCCTTCCTTCCTTCCTTCCTTCCTTCCTTCCTTCCTTCCTTCCTTCCTTCCTTCCTTCCTTCCTTCCTTCCTTTCCAACCCCTCCTGATCTTTTTCAACATCCTGGTGGCTTCTCACTCCTGGGGGAGGGGAGGCGGGGCTCATCACAATGATTCTAGACTTAGTGAGGATACCTAATCAACTTTAGCTCACTTGCAACTCAGAACTCTGAAGTTCAAATGATCTATCATCTTCAACCTCCCTAGTAGCAGAATTTACAGGCATATAAAACCATGCCCTGTAACCTACTCTCTTTCCATAACCAAATCATAATACTTTATTACTGCTTAGTGTTATTTTCATCCTACCTACTCCAAAGATATTACTTAACTACTTAGGAAATGGCATGGTTTAGAGGAAAGATCACTGCGTTTGGAGTCAGAGGACCTTGTTCAGAATCTGGCCTTATTTGTATGACTTTAAACAATACATTTAACTACTCTGAGCTTCAGTTCCCTCATTTTTAAAATGAAGAGGTTGAACCTAGATAATCTTCAATGTCCTTTACAAATCTAAAACTATATTCTTATAATCCTAAGGAATGTTTTTTGATTACATGTAAATAATTTTTATCATCATTTTTAAAAATTTTGAGTTCCAAATTGTTTTTCTCCCTTGTTCACTTCTCTCTCTAAGATGGTAAGCATGCATGTATAAACATGTGAAGCATATTTTCATATTAGTCATATTATAAAAGAAATAACAGGATGAAAGAAAAGAACCATAAACAGAACAAAGAAAATGAAAATAGTATGCTTTGATCTACATTCAGACTCCATCAGTTCTTTATCTATGGATAAAGTGGATGTGGATAGTATTTTCCATTATAAGTCTTTTGGAATTCAACAAGCATTTATTAAACACTTACTATGTGCTAGGCAATATGCTAAGCACTGGGAATATAAAAAGGCAAAAACGTGGTCCCTGCCCTCAAGGATCTCACATTGTAATGGGGGAAATAACATGTAAATAACTATGTATGAACAAGCTGATTGTTAACAGATTAAATAGAAGGTAATCACAGATGGGATGCACTAACCAGTTTTTTGCTGTTTTTGACATTACCATATTTAGTCTTCAGCTATAAGATATGCATAGTATGTGTGTATTCATATTCATATAAAGCATGATGAATTTAACATTGATTCTCTTTTACATTATAAAACATTACACAAAAAGCACTGCTATTTTATTTTATTAATAGTTCTTTCAACACATAATATGTGTTGGGCCTGTACCAAAAAGGATCTTTTAGAAATGGTCCTGGGTTTTGTCACCCCATTCCCAAAACAGATGAAAATTCTGTCAGTATTTACCAAGAAGTTGGAGTTACCTATCTAGTTTTAACACTGAAACTTTGGTATCACTTTTCACAAAAGGAGACTTTCACCTGCACTCGATAAATTTACCACTTAAACTCAGCATATAGCAGTATAGAATTTGCTATTAGGACCACACTAATCACCATACCAGGCAAATTTCTCAATGGAGAGTCTTGTGCTTTCTCAGTTGTGAGCTGTTGCCATGCTATATAAACGGAAGGTTAAGGTACATGGAGGATGATATGCCAACACAGTTGACTAACCAACAAATATTTATTAAATACTTATTAAGTGCAGAACTAACACTGTGCTTTATTTGGGATATAAGGGAAATATAAGGGCCCAGCCTTTGCCCTCAAGAAATTAACATAAAATTGAAAAGATAGTATCAATCTCTCACAAAATATAAACAAGAATAAAAACCGTGACAAAATAATCAATACTAGTTTGATGTATCTAGGGTGGTGGCTAGGTAGCGTAACGGATTGAGTGCTGAGCCTGCAATCAGGAAGACTCATCTTCCTGAGTTCAAATCTGGCCTCAGATACTCACTAGCTGTGTGACTCTGGGAAAGTCACTAAGCCCTGACTCAGTTTCCTTATCTGTAAAATGAGCTGGAGAGGGAAATCTCAAGCCCCTCCAGTACCTTTACCATAGAACCCCAAATGAGGTCTTTAACAGGTGGACATGACAAATTGACTAAACATATCTAGAGGTTCTTAAATTTTTTTGTGTGTTATGGACAGATTTGTCAATCTGGTAAAGTTTATGGGTCCCTTCTCAGAATAATGCTTATTGCTTCAATATATAATTGGAGGAAATGCTAAATTTCAGTCAGAGGTTATTCCTGTTTAATTTCCTGAATCCCCTGAAATCTATTCATTAACTCTTTACGATTCCACGCATTTCATATTAAAAGTCCCTAAATTTAGGAATTTAGGGAAGATCAGACTAGTAACTGGGGCAAAGCAAACTGGGCTTTGCTCCAAGGTGCTGAAATTTAGAAGATGCTGATTTTTTCAGCATATTTCAGAATATGAAAAAAGACTGAGCTTGGCACCTTGTTAGGAAGAATAATTAGTTAAAATAGGAAGATATGAATGTGGAGGAAGTATGACTTCTTCCTCCTAAAATTTTATATGTGGTAGTCTCCATTACCCTGAATCCTCTTTGCTTCCTCCTCAGGAGAGAGCTTTCACAATAGCTAGAGTCTTTTTCTTTCTTTCTCCCACCACTGGATAGTGTTTAGATTCTCTCTCTTCTTCAGGGCTTTGTGCCACAATGTCTAAGTTAAATCTCAGAAGACTCCTGTCCCCTTTGCCCTGAACACATCTTGTGGTATTTGCTCTGACCCAAGGTGCCTTGGTGAAGGAGGAGATTTGCCTAAAATGAAATATTATCAGGCAATAGGCCTGATAATACTGTGTCGTTAGCTTTAATTATTATTCATTTAACAAGAAGCAAATAGCTAATTATAATGCCCTGATGTTCTGCTGCTTAGTTACTGCAATAAAAAAAAAAAGAACTAGACATAGAGCTCCCAAAATACTTTACAAAGAAGTAAACATTTTTTGTACTTGCTTTCCAGACAGAGAATCTTAGACATTATGGTAAATGACTTTCAAAATTAAGTCTTGATGAAGTCTCCCTTAGTTGAATTAATCAACTTGGATTGTGTATTAAAGTGATGTGATCATGTCTCCAAGGTCCTTATAGCTATATTTTGTCTATGTATGTGTTGAAATCTTGGCTTTAGTTCTGTCATTCTACCTCTGAGCCTAAATGTAGGAATTTACCACAAAATGAAATATTGTAGAAAAGAAACTATACTATGACCCTCTGGAGACCCATCACATATTCATTTGGAAGGCCATTCTGATTCCCAAATTAGCCAAAGGTAATGGCACACGTGAAAAAAGAAAGTCATTATATTAAAATGTTTTCAGCATTATGTGCATGCATATTTGTGTATGTATGTGCATGTGTGTGTTGTCCTTCTTTCTCAAAGAGGACCATGACACCAGGGGCATGATGACATGACTTGAAATTGAATTTGATTTGAGTGAGGGAGACCTCTGCAAAGTCACTAGCCTCACTTTTTCATCCAGAGCCGTCTGGGTCTACGGGCCAGATATGGATCAGGACGACTGGAGATGGCCCTTGATGCAGTGAGAGACTTTGACCTTTTTAAACTAAGGTATTTTCAAGTTTTCACTTTGAGTGAGGCAATGGCCCTTCAGTGAATCTTTAGAAAATGAGCCAATTAAAAAAAAAAATCAAATTGGGAGAGGAAGACACCCTCAGGCGAAAAGAAATACAGTTACTGTTTATAATCACAACTTATTAATCCTCGTCTGTGGGGAGATCACACTTTACAAAGTGAAGGAGACAATATGTACGTAAACTAAGTTAAAAGTTATAAAGTGACTAAAAGGAATCAAGAAGATGGAGATGACTACTAGCCTAGGACAGAAAGGATGAAAGACACCTCAGCATCAATCAATCAATCACCTGAGCCACTCTACACAAAACACTGTGCTAGACCTCAGGTTAAATACAAAGACAAAAAAGAAACAATACTGTGCAAGGAACTTATATTCTATTGACACTTTGGATACAGCATTGGACTTAGAATTAAGAAGCCTAGGGTTCAAATTCTGTATTTAGAACTTTTTAGCTTGGTGACTATGGGAAAGGTGCTTCAAGCCTTGTATAAAATGGAAATAAAAAAACCTACTGTACTTACCTCACAGGGCTATTATCAAGGTTGCACAACTTAATGCCTGTAAGACACTTTGTAAACTGTAAGTCACTACAAATATCAACGATTATTTTTATGGTTATTAGATGACATCTAAGCTGTGCCTTGAAGCAGGCTGTCAGTAGACAGAAATGGATGGAATAGGGATAGGAGGAAGCATATGAAAAGGAAAGGAGACATGAAAGAACAAAATAAGATCAGTAAATAAATTTAAATTAGATTCATTTGGATTTATTTATTAAGTCCCAAATTCACCAGGGCTTAGAAGAATAATGAGGAATATGATGAAATTGACTGGAATAATTCCACAGTACCTTTCCCAGGGGAAAGGGGCAAAAAGGGAGTGGGACACAGAGACCACTGTTGTTTTTCAATTGTGTCTGACTATTTGTGACACCATTTATGGGATTTCCTTGGCAAAGATACTGGAGTGGTTCAACCTTTCTTTTTCCAACTCGTTTTATAGATGAGAAACTGAGGCAAATGAGGAGAAGTGATTTGCCCAGGATCACACAGCTAGAAATGTCCGAGGCAAGCTTTGAGTTCATGAAGAGAGCTCTTCTGGACTCCAGGCCTAGCACTCTATCCACTGCCTACTTAGCTACCCTATTCCAGTAGAGATCAATAAAACTCAAATAGATTATCTTGATCTAGCAATTGTTGTGTGTTTTTTAAAACTGTTTCTATCTTTGTTTTCATTCTTCTTAGGAGAACCTCAAAGCAATGAAGTGTTCAAAGCACAAATGATTTCTAATTCTTACTAATCCTATGCTTTAACCAGTAGTCAATCCATTTTCCCCTTGAGGTGGTACTGGGTGGGTGGGTGGACAGGACTGATTTGAGGTTTCTGAGCCTTATAAAGTTATTAAGAACAGAGATAAGGACATAGGGAGAAAAACTAAAAGAAATAATTATCCCTGACTTTTTAAGCATGGAGCATAGGGCTTTTGCTATACAACACCCATTAAATGACAGTCACATGGTAAAATCTTGCACATATTTTTCCGAATTTACCCCCTAAGGGGCAAATTACCAGTACAATTCTGAATAACATTATTGTAGCTATTAGTCTTTGTGTGCATAATTCCCCAATCACAGCATGGGCAATTTTCTTCTTAGTGTATCTTTGAAAAGTTGGGCAATTACAATATTTTCATTATTGTGCTATGGCTCATACAGATAATTAAACAAATAAATATGTTTTTATACAATTTATTTTAAATGTTCTCAACCTTGAAAAAATCCTCAAATTTGGGGGCTGGAGTGGGAACAGAGTGGTTCTAAATACCTACACTTTTTTTTTCTTTAACAAAAGTGAAGTGGCAACACCTGGGTTAGATAGATTTTATCAGTTTGGGGGTAAAGCTAAGCTTAATCTTGAATCCTCAAGTTCTTCCCAGTGGCATGATCAGAAATTTGAGAAGTAAAAAAATAATCAAAATTATGCAGATTTCACAAAAGACTGTTAGAGACAATATTTGCCTCAGTGAGTATTGACTTTATTATTGAAATGTTGGCTACCCTGATTTGGGCTGTTTAGTAGGTCTTGGATAATAAATAACAAACTCAGCGTTTAAAGGTTTCACACAGTGAAATATTGCCTTTTTGGAGGGGATTATACTAGCATAAAAATTTTAATTTTAACTACAGTAACCATATTCTATGAGCAGAAGTGTGGGATCTTTGATAAAGGAATAAAAGGAAGCATTGATCCTGGGGGGAGGGAGGGAGGTGCAATTATTACCCCCCATTTTACAAGTGAAGAAACTTAAGAAGACAGAAGTCAAATGACTTGCCCACGATCACAAGACTAGTTAAATTTCTGAGGTCAATTTCCAACTTAGGTTTTTTTGACCCTGGGCGCAACACTCTACTGCACCACCTAGTTGCTGCTCTAAAAAGACCAGCCTTCAAAGTCAGAAAGATGCAGGTTCAAATCCTGTCTCTGACTCTTATTGGCTATTTGATCATGAGCAAGTCATTTAGTATCTCAGATAACCCTCTGTGATGCTTAGTAGGAGACTGTTTGTTCTGAATTAGTGGAGGGAGAGTTCACACTGAGCACTCCAGGGCAAATTTAAAAACCAAGCCAAACACCAAATCCAGACATTCTTGATACATTAAATCCAAGTCTACACACAATAAGGCTGATTCTCTATCCATTTATTAGACAATCATTGCAGACAGACAATGGTCTGGAACCACATAATTCAACAAGCATTTTAGTGTCTACTATGTGTAAGCCATGTTGCCAGTCATGTAGGAAGATGAGTGATAATACATGGCTAGCTTGAGTATACTAACAGATATGAAACTATCTAGATAGTCTGTGGCGTACGTATGGGAGTACATGAACAAAAACCTCCACAAAGTCCTACTGTGGTGCCTCAGCATGTAGAGGGAACATGGGATTCCAAAGGCTACACCAAAGGAGCACAGATTTTTGTAGCTTCTACCATGACTGAATACTTTTAGCATAGTGGCAGCAAATAGGTTGTTTGTTATGGTTGTTTTCTAAGAACCATTCTGACTTTGTAGGGGAAGTCTTACTGACAATAGGCTGACCATTTGCTGATCGCTTCGTTGTACATAGCTACTGATGAAAAAAGAAAATTACAAGTGTTCTTCAGTCCTGGGTGCCCCCTTCCATTTCTTCAGTGACATAGCAGGTTGGCAGAAAATGATATAGATAATGCTTAGAATTTCCCTGTTTTTAAGACTATACACAAACATCAACTTAGTCGTTAGCATGCTAAATTTGAAATACTTTCAAGTGACCAGTAAGTTGACATTTTTCTGGAGAAATCAAATCATATCAATAGTCTCACTATAAATAAAAATGGAAGACAAAAGGATATTGGAGCTAAATGCAAGGATGGCTCACAGGTTCTCCATACAAATTATGAGGTGGTTTTATTGTGTCCAAAGGCAAAATGAAGCAGTATTTCATGTAACATTTTGTCATCTCTTTTTACAGAGTTTATGATAAATAGAGATAAAAAAGAGGATAATTATAACTCATACCATGCACCAATGTCTTTACTGAAGGATGAAGAGGTAGAGAAACTCTCCTCCAAAACCTTGATTATTAAATTGAATTAAAAAAAAGCTTACCAATTGTTCATTATAATGCAAAGTTACATATAAATACCATGGCTATATATATATATATATATGTACACACATACATATATATGTTTATATATGTGTGTGTTTTACATTACATATGTTAAAATATATTTTAAGAATAAGAAATGAAAGAGGATAAAGTCTTGTAAACTATACAAGAATGGAACATATCATGAATATATCATGTCATATATCATCTATCATTAATACTTTTTCACTGAAAGAGTTGGAAAGTGCTGGACATGGTGAGCACCTAATAACATTACATGAAATATAATTTATTTTTACAGACAGGAAATACTTGGTTACTGCTATGGGAATCAGTCACTTCCTTATCAATTGTACATTAAATATAATATTGTTGTTAAAGTTTGTCTTTTTTTATACTTTCATAAGTTTAACAAAAATAGTCTTTAAGAAAGGTATAGATAGGCAAAAGTAAAAAGGAAGAGTATTTTTCACATTTGCATTATTCTACCAATGTCTTTCTACCATTTTGTATTTGTATCCCTAGTGCTTGGCATGTTATAAGCACTAACTAAATGCTTAAAACAAATCCCTTCCTTCAGATATGTCTCACTGAAGGAATTTGCCGCTATCATAAAGATGTATTGTTGTAAGGGTGCCAAATAGAAAAAAAGTTACTCATAGAGTGTGAGATTCTTTAGACGTAATTTTTGCTTGTGGTCCTTTGCTAATTGATCTCAAGGCTCTAGAACATTCCAACATTCCCCAAGCAAGAACCATAACTGTTTTTTCTTTTTTTAAGATATCTAACTTCTCAGTTAGAGTAAAGTCATGGAGATGATGAATTGCTTTTGTCCAGACTGCAATAAGCAATTGGATGAACAGCCTATAGAAATGGTGCATCAATAAATTAGCAAAGAGAACTAGAGCTTAAGTCTCCTGCCTCCCTTACGTCATGGTTTTTAGGCCCTACAACATTGCTTTTCTATTCAGCAGAGTATTTACCATAAAAAAACATTCTTCATTATTATCTGACCAGAGCAATAGTGCCCTAGTCTCTGGTACCTATGACAAGAACCACTAACAGATGTCACAGAGAGTGCCATGGCCCTTTTTTTTTCACTCTTGCTACTGACAATTTCACATTTTCACCTTGGTTGGTGGTTAAGACTCTTTGCTCACATTCATAGGTGAGAGGGACATTTTCTTTCCTAACCTTAGGAACATTTTGAACCGAAATGTGTTATTTAGTGACTCCTGAGACTTCTTTCTGTAGGTGTGTGCACTAATCTCTGAAGGCCTGCTGTGTCTGCCATTGATGAAGTCATCATGCAAAGCCATTTCACTTTCTTCAGGGGTACATTATACAGATACATCATGTACATTTTTGACAAAAGGCTAGAATTTTTGTTTTATTCAGGTATTCAAGATAATTATGAAATGTCATAGAAGAAACACTTCGGCTGATTTATTGGAAATAATGTCACTACTAATTCTAAGATTTGAGAGAATTCTCTAAATTTGAAATGGCAGACAATGGCTCTTATCTAGGAAAGTTATTGTCTCCCCTTGCTGCAGCTCTATGTGATGAAAATCCTAAGAGCTGTAGCATCAATCCAATGGTGACAGAAAAAAGATTTCATTCTTCATTGAGGACTGGATGCAAATGTGTGTTAAAGAAAATCTCACACTCTGTGGTCTTTGAGGAGAAAGGACATCCAAAAGAAGTGCCGGTTAGCCCTAAGGATTATTAATGCTTTCCAGAGCCTATAAAAAGCAGCCCCTTAAATAAATTCACAGTCTTCATTCTCCCAAAGGGGAGGAGCTAACCTCTTCTTAGAACAGGCATGAAACTCTCATTGAAGTTTATAGGATTTACATGCATATACAGAGAGGAAAATGAGCGCTTTATTAGGCAGTTCCTTACATGTACTCTCTTTTTTATCATTAAAATTCTACGATCATTTCCACCTGGTCCTGGAAACTTGTACTGTCAGTTGGCCTAATTTAGCCAGTATCTTTGCCTTCAGACTGAAGTACCTTATGAAACTTAATACAAAATCAATGTTTGACAATAGACATTTTGTGTTCATTTAATACGTGAATAATATTCCTCTTTGCCTTTTTAATAGTTGAGTTACTTTGCCATCCGGCGTGTCTTCATTTCCTATTTCATTCTCTAATATTCTCATTTCTTCCTTCACTGGTCTCTTGCTTTCCTGGCAGTTGGAAAACTTTTTTTTGAATTGCATTTAGTATCATTTTGCATTTTTAATATCATTCTTTGCTTTTAGCTTCCCCCCATTTCTTTTCCCAAAGATTTTTTTTAACTTTCAAATTTTTGTAAATTTTAAGAAAGCTTTAAAGATTTTTTCTTTCATATTTATTTTTCTTATATTGCCTTTCTAATCCTATAGGTGAATCTTTCCATTTAATGAAAATTCTGGTGTTCATTCCCCGAGAGTTCCCTTTTTTAATGAACTGTTAGGTTGAGGGTAGAAGGGGGGAAATCTTTATAAGTAGCACACTAAAATGGAAAGAGCATTGGATTGTCAGAGTTACCGGCATCTAAATGGCACAGCAGATAGAATGTCAGACCTAGGGTCAGGAAGGCAAATTAAAATCTGGCATCAAATTTTTACCAGCTGTGTGTCCTTTGGCAAGCCACTTAACTTTGTTTACCACAGTTTTCTCATCTGTAAAACGAACTGGAGAAGAAAATGGCAAATACTCCAATATCTTTGCCAAAAGGAACAACACCAAAAAACCAACCCAGATGAGGTCATGAAAAGTCAGACACGATTGAAACAATTCAACAAGAACAAAAACATTGCCCCTTCCCCACCCACTGTCTCTAGCTTTTATGGCTAGTGGTTGACTGTGCAACTTTTTAAGAGAAGACATGGAGTTCTTTGGACAACAGTTCTCTTTTTTTTGTGTATCTGATGATAGCAAGCAATATTATCCTCAGGTAGTCTTTGAACTTTTAAAGCATATGGATATCTTTTCAATACAAGAAAAAAAATCACTCATATGATAAAATGCTTCTGCCTACTGTTTCATTGTAAAACTTTTTGATTCCACCTTGGATTCTGAAGCTTCCCTTTCTTCTGGAATCTTTACAGCTAACATCTCAGTCAGATCCTCATTTGACAGTTCTTTTCCAAGATATTCAATCAGTTCCTCCACGTCATTCTCCTCTACTTCTAGCTCCAATTCTTGTGCTGACTCCCCAATGTTGTTTATTTCCCAATTCACAAAAATCAGTATGAAGTGATGGCACATCTTTTTCAAAATTCTCTTCATATAGGTTTCTGTTATATCTTTAGATGCCTTAACAATATTCTGGATTGCAAGGAATGCTGATTTCTTTCAAAATTCTAGTCAAATTTGTAGACTGCAAATTTACATAAAATGAGAACTACCTATATTAATATTTAACAAGAAAGCTGGGTCTACTTTTGGTTTTGTAGTTTATTAGCTATGTGATGCTAGATAGGTGAACTTAGCCTCTTTAGGCCTCTTTTCTCATTTGTGAAAGTCCTTTTATCTATCTAGAATTTTGTATTTTATGAGAGAATGGCAGTGGGATAACACCTTGAGGGGAAAGAGATTGAAGAAGGGATTTGTTTCTTACTATATTGAAATGGATATCAGATTCCAAGTCTGAACCTTCGGACTGAGAAGTTTTGCCTCCTCTGACTCACATGGGCTGTATGGCTGTGATTAAATCACCTAACCTTTCAGCTCCCTGAGGCAACTCTCTGTGACTATAAATTCCATGCTACTCTGACTGGGAGAATTCTTAAACAAAGGGTAGAGATGAGGAACTGGAAACAAAGTAGTTGTCCATCAATTGTGGGAATGCCTACACATATTATATTATATGACTATGATTAAATATTACTGTGTCATAAAAAAGCCCTAAGTATTAAAAATACAAAGAAGATATAAATGAACTAATGCAAGGTGAAGGAAAGAGAACCGAGGAAGTCACATAAACCATGAAAATAACGTGAATGGAAAGAAAAGGAATGAAAACAAAAAATGGACTCTATGTAACATAATAACCAAGGGAGAAGAATAGTGTTTTTTTGCTTATTGAATTATATTTCAAAATTATAATAACAAAGCCTAATCTTGAAGAAGAGGTATGAAAGGGCAATCCTTCCTGCATTTCCTTTATAAATATGGGAGAAGGATGTGGAACACTACACACACACACACACACACACACACAAACATACATACACATTGTCAGAGTTGATTGATGCATTCATTTTGCTGAATTATTTTTTCTCTTAATTTTTTTTGTTTGTTTTAAGTGATGCCTGTCTGGAATGGAAGGGATGAGGTATATGTTAGGATACAAAGGTGAAAAACAAAGGATAACAATAACACTTAAACAAAAAAATACAAGTTTATAGTAGGGATCTTCAGATGAATCCACATATCAAGTATGAAAAGTAGAAATTTCAGAGCCTTTGTCTTTCACCTTATTATTTATCCTTGCAAGATGAGTGGAAATCTACAGTAAGGAAGGAAAAAAGGATAATTAAAACTCTTTTTCCTGCCTATGCAAAATCTGTAGAATCTAAATAATAGAGATTCTTCCACAGCAATATTGTCCTATAGTCTTCTTAGGAAAAAGTTTTATAAACCAAAGGAGAATTAGTGGGATTGTTGAAAGTTCAGTAAAAGCTGTCACTTTATTCAAATGCGACTTTCAAATATCTATCCCTCATGGAATACTTTAACAATCACTGTCAAAGAAATAACCTTAATAATCTGCCTAAAGGAATGGAAAGTAAATTAAAAGATTCACCTCCTATTTCTAGGTCACTGTTTCACCCCTTTGTGGGAGAACACCTGAGCTTAGTACCCATTTTTGGAGGAAGAACTTCTATTAGCAAAACTAATGCTTAGGAACATGATGTGTCTGGGAGAATGGAGAAAGAAGCAGAGGAAGAAAAGAAACACTCAACTTAGTCTCATTTTGTCCATTTATTTGTTGTTTGATCGTGGGAAAATCCTATATCTGTACCTTAATTTTTTCATCTCTAAAATGAGGCCATGGAACAATTAATCTCTATTTTCTACCAGCTGTGGATAGAGAAAAAAGAATTGGAGAGTAACAATAAAGAAATGACCAAATCAAAGAAAAAGACTATGACCTAATTGCTGAAAAAATAAATGATTCCACTCTCTTTGTCCTAGTCATTTCTTGATTGCTTCTCTCTAGTTTGAGTGGCATATCTTTAAATGATATATTCTTCCCAAAAGTCCAATAATCAATCTGTCAGCAAGTGTTTATTATGCACCTATTTCATGGTCCTTAGGATGCACAGGAGTGGTCTCAACTAGTTTGCATTTTGGCGGGGAGACAAAATGCACATATATGAGCACATACAAAACACATATAAAGCCTGTTACCTTGGGAGACTGGGTGGTGAGGAGCTTGTAGCTGAGGAGTTAAAGAAAAGCCTTCTGCAAAAAGTGGGGGAGTGTGGGTGAGCAGTCTTGAAGAAAACAAGACATTCCAAAAAGGAGAGATGAGGAACTGGAATGATAGATTGGAGCAAGATTGTGAAGAATTATAATTGCCAAATAGAATACTTTCTGTTTGATCCCCTATGGAAAAGGGAGCCTTTAGAGTTCACTGAACAGGGGAGTGAATTGGTTAGGCCAACACTTTAGGAACACCACTTGGCTGGTAGTAGGGGTTGAATTGGAGAGGGGAGAGAATAGAGGCAAGCCGACCAATTAAGAGCATATTGTAATAGTGGCAAAGGACTGAGCTAGAGGTTTTAGCTGTGTGAGTGAAGCAAGAGTTGTTGTGAAACTAGAAATGACATGATTTGACAACTGATCTTAAGTTAATGAGAATGAAGATCCAAGGATTATGCTGAAGTTGTGAACATGAAAGATGGGAGTGCTATGGACAGAAAGCAGAAATTTAGAGGAAGAGTACATTTGAGAGTAAAGATAAGGAGGTACCATTGTGCACACACATGTTATTTGAGATGTCTGTGGGACAGACAGGTCACTGGCTTCACTAAACAAATGTACAAATAACGCATAAACAGGTACTTTTGTGGGGCTGGGATAGAGAGGGAAGGACAAGTTGTAAATAATGTCAGTGTGTTTCTCTGCTCCTGCTTTGACAATGGGGGTGTTAGGGAATATTTATTTTGATGACTTTCTTTAGGAAAAGATTTGACAGACCTTCCCAGTGGGAAATACTCAGTTAAATCAAGGCACTGTGTCAGAATGACATAATCATGCTGGCCATAGCAAGGAAGTAGTTCTTTCCAGTAAAGTGCTGTTGACAGACTTGGTGTGAGAAGAAATTTGACCTTATCGGAGGAGGTCTACAAGAACTTTCAAACCAACATCTGATCTGTCCCCAGATAGATCCTACTATTTCTTATACCAACTCCCTGTTAAAGTGCTTTTTCTGTTAACAAACTTTTGTAAAATCTTGGTCAAGGAGAATGGGCAACAGAAAGTCATTAAATTGCTACCATGAATTTCTAGTCTAAAATGGCGCTAATGAACTTCCCCTAGCCTTCTGAATTCTACCTACTTCTCTCAGTTTCATAAAATCTTTCCAGTTGTCTTTGCCTCTCTAGAGAAACAGAAGGCCTTTATTTTAAGAGGATGAGACAAAAAAAAATTCTTTTAAGGTCAATTAGATAATTTCAGTGTCTCTTACACTCCATGAAAGATCAGTTCATTGTGAAACCACAGGATATGAGTAACACCAGGAACCACAGAAAATGACCTCAATTATCCAATGAAACAATGCGGCCAGGAAGGTGGACATTTCTGGGTCTAAGAAGTCATAGGGTCTCCAAAGTGGTTTGTTTCATTTGACAGTTTATATTCACTTGTGTTCACACAAAATCAATTCACACTTCTCTTGAGAAAGCAGTATTTTTGGCATTTTGTGATCTTCATTAGCCACCACAAAGTCTTGGCTCCTTTATATTTCAAATGTTAAGTTGTTTGTATTTTTTAAAATCTTTTTCGACACCTCTGGGATTTTATGAATTAGGATAATTAAAATTTGACATTGTTCTAATTGTAATGACAAGGGCAAGGGTAGTCAGAGTTAGAGGACCTGAATTTCAATCTTGCAGAGTCCCAAGGATACCTCACTAGAGATCTTCTGTAAAGCTGACAATGAGTCATTCAAACTTACTTTTTGGATCTGACCGTGAATCTGACTGCTTTGGCATCTAATCCATATCTCTCCATCTTTTCCATAGAATAGCATAAAATACTTCATCAAATGCTATGCTAAAAGTCTAGGTAAACTATATTGACTTCATTTCCCTGATCTACCAGATTGCTAACTTTGTCAACAAAAGGAAATAAGGTGGGTTTGACATGAAGTCCTGGATGATGCCATATTGGCTCATTTTAATCACTGCTTCTTTTCTGAATTATTCACTATTCATTTTTTAATGGTTTATTCTAGAACTTTCTCAGGAATTGACGTTAACCCCCTGGACTATATTTTGACCATTTTCTTCTCTTCACTTTTTCTTTTTGAAAATTGTGTATTGATCTTTTGGAAATACGTTCCACATTTTCCATAATCTAAAAGGTTGTCCCCAGTGGGGACTTAACAATCATATTTACTGAAGCCTTCAGTACCTGAGGAAGTAATTAATTTTGGCTGGGTGACTTGATTCACCAAGGGCAATTAGGTGTTCTCTTACTGTCTTTGGTGAAAATTAGAGATAAAGAGGCAATGTGGCATAGTAGGTAGAAAATGAAGTTGGGGGCAGGGAGGGAAAAAGCATTTGTATCTTACTTCCTTTGTGCCAAGTATTTTTTGAAGTGCTATTTATAAATATTTCATTTGATTCTCTCAGCAGCCCTGTAAGGTTAAGTTCTTTATAAGTATGTTATAGTTGAGGAAACTGAGGCAAACAAAGGTTAAGTGACTTTTCTAGGGGTACACAACTACTGCATGCTTGTGGAAGGATTTGAACTCGTTTTCCTGACTCAAGACACAGCACTGTATTCACTGTGCCACCTTAATGTGTGGACCTCTGATGCTTAAGTGCTGTGTGATCCTGGATAAGTCCCTTATCCTCTATGAGTCTCAGATTCTTTATCTGTAACATGGGAGAGAGTAAACTAGATGACCTCTCAAATCCTCAGTCAATTCCCTCCCTCTAAGATATTTCTGTTCTGCTATTTCCAGTACAAAGTCATCAATGTTGCAAAAAAAAAAGTTATTTGAGTAGCTCTGCCTTATTTTTTCTTTGTTGTGTCATTCTATGCACCACAAGCAACTGTTAGTAACTTCTTTAATATTCTTGTTTTCCCCAAAAACACCTAGCTTCATTCTCCAGCCTTAGCTCATTCTGAGCTTTAGCACACTCTTGGCACTAATTTTTTCCAAGACAAAGTCATGTTAACGTTTATCCTGATACTGTCCTTGCTTTCCTCTTTTACACATCTTTAAAAAAATTCAAATTGGTTGGTATGTTTTCTGTGGACTTTCATTGGTCTCTTTCCACAACCTTCACTTTTCCTCCTCATTGTAATTATTTTTTCTTGTGTCTTCTTAATTTAATGCTTGAGAGTTTTTTTTTTTTTACTTCTCTTGGTATGCTTT
Source organism: Bettongia penicillata ogilbyi (assembly GCA_023548195.1). Taxonomy (NCBI): domain Eukaryota; kingdom Metazoa; phylum Chordata; class Mammalia; order Diprotodontia; family Potoroidae; genus Bettongia; species Bettongia penicillata. Next base: position 2,065,573 of record JAJHZJ010000020.1, on the reverse strand, counting down.
CCCCTGCAGAATTATTCAGTGTGATTCTATCTACTTTTCCTTTGAAGTCTAAGAAATCTGTTTTCCCTAAATTCAGGGTGCGTGGAAAACTGTATTATAGCTTTCCTCTTTATCACAAACTTTAGGAATAAGTGGTTACTTTCCACTGAGATCTTATTTCTAGCCTAGCAACCCATTCCTCACTGCTAGTGAAAATCAGACCAGAATACAATTTTCACTCATTGATCCTTCCATTTTTTGAATTAATGAAATTATTATTAAAAAAGGTAAAAATGTTATTAGCTGTTCCACTTTGGGGGAAGAAAGAGAGAACTCAACCAGACTGCCTTTTATAGGATCATAGAATTAGAGCTGGAATAGAGGACATCTACCTGACTTGTGTCTTCGTCCTTTGTTGCCAAAGAAGACCATGCCATCGGAGAAATAATGACATGACTTGACTTTGCTTTGAGTGAGGGAGGGCTGTGCAGGTCACTAGCCTCACTTTTCCTCCAGAGCCATCTGAATCCAGTGACCAGATATTCATTAGAATGACTGGAGATGACCTAGGATGAGGCAATTGGGGTTAAATGACTTGTCCAAAGTCACATAGCTAGTGAGTGTCAAGTGTCTGAGGTGAGATTTGAACTCAGGTCCTCCTGACTCCTTCACTGGTGCTCTATCCACTGTAGCTAGCTGCCCCAACCTGACTTACTTATTTTATGGGTGAGGAAACTGAGACCCATACAGATTGCCCAAGATCACACAGATCCTATGCACTGAAGGTAGGACTTCTTGATGGGGTGGCGGGATCTGGATTACCGAAAGGAAAAGACAATATCTTTGAGAGCAATCTGGTCCCTGAATTTTCCTATACATTTCAGTAGCCCAGGTAACTGGCAACTTGCCCAATGTATTTGGTCCATCCCGGACCACCTAGGTACTATATTTCACTGTCACCCTTGAGCCACTCCAGGCTATTTTACTCCTTTCACTATTGTACGTGGCCCACCCCAGGCTGTTTACTTCTCCTAAATCCCATCCAGATCTTTTCACTGTCCCTCTTTTTGCATGTAAGTATCAGTCTCACCCTCATTAAGTTGCAGATTCACTATGAATCTATCCTGCTTTTATTGACTTTACAATAAACCTTGCCACTTTGACTGGAAGAAGGTTTGAGTGCATGAATTCTTTCCAGCTGCCCTGAATCCTGACGTTTTGGGTTTCTCAGCAACTCCAAACCACATGACTTTGACTTCAGAGTCAAAACTCTTTCCATTATACTCTATTGATGGACTAAATTGTGAGATCTGCATTTTCTTTTCTCCTTTTGTGGAGTTCAGGAAGCTATATTCTTGACAACTGTTCTCTTCTCTGAGAGAAAATAAACAAGCAAAAGACTTTTTCATTTAAGGAGCTAAAATGTTTCCTTCTAAACAATAGCTTTATTTTTAGAGGAAACTTGGTATTCTTTTCTCTCCATCTACTTAAATAATACTTTTTTCCTTTATCTCTGCCTTGTGTGAACAATTCACCATGCAGACCTCTTTGGGGTTTCTATTTGTCGTCCCAGGTACTGTTAACTCTGAAGGAAACCAACAGAAGCATGTGCTCCTTAAATCCCTCTTAAGAAAGTCTCTTTAGAACTCAGACATGAAGTATGGCCTGCACTCTGTTTACTTCAACATTCAGAATTCAATGGAGAAACATGAATGAGGGAATCCCATCTACCAATAAGGAACTGGGGTGAGACAAGGGAGATATACGTTCAATATTCTAAGTATTTAGAAGAAAGAAGGACCTTAGGGAGAAAAAGTGACTCAAAGGGGCTTTCTGATTGATGATGCAAAAGGTTGCTAAGTAAAATTTATTGTACTGAGGTTTCATTTGCAGCTATTTACATAGTAAACAACTTGGTCTTTGAGTCATTTCTTGGGGTGGTCAGAGCTAAAAACTGAAGTGAACATGATATGTAAATGCAAAGTGAATCAACTCATTGACTTAATCACAATAAACCAACTCTCCTTTGTATTATTCAATACAATGACTGCCTGGCTAAATGTGCACTCCCACCATGTTGCCATTCAAATGCCTTTCTTCAACACATGATATCAGAGTGCTAGTCCACTGAGGAGCACAGAAGAGCACCCAGCAAGGCTCGCTGTCAGAAGCAGAATAAGCCCCACGCAGATATGTCAGAGCAAGGAGACTGGCCTTGGTGCAGTCTGGAAGAATGGCTGCCCAACTGTGCATTCCGAAGTCCCTGCTTTATTCTTCATTGTTTGGCTGCAGTACGATTTGACTTTAAAGATTCTGGGGCATATTAGAATTGCCCTTGGTGCTTTGATTGGTTCACATCATAATGGCAAACTTATTATTTTAAATGAGTTAACAGTTTGTTTTGTTGTTATTTGTTGTTTTATTATCTGCTATATACCATGTACCTGTGTTAGGCATGGGAGACATAAAGACAAAAATTAAACAATTCTTGCCCTGGTAGAGCTTATATTCTTTAGGGAAGTCAACACGTTCCACAACTATAGAAATATACAAAATAGTCACAAGGAAATATAGGCGCTAGAAGCTGGTATTTCAGGGGAGGTACGTACATGTAAGGAGGAAGCCTACATTGGGAAAAGCCTTAAGGGCGAAACAGAGGAATTAATATTTGAAGCTAGAAACAACAAGGAACCATTCTCATTTATGGAAAGAAAAGTGACATGGTCCAACATATCTCTTAGGACACCTTGACACCTGTAAGGAGAATCTGAATGAAAGGTATGCTTTCTCAATGGTACCTAAGAAGTACCTCATTACTTCCAATTCCCATTCCTCACAGATACTCTAAGTGCTTATTTCTTTTGATTCTGCTACATCCTAAAACCAACTGCTTCATAACAGGAAATGGTTAAATCCATCTGTAAAACTCATTTCTACTCTTCCATAGTATCTAGTTTAAATATACACAGCAGCTAATCCACAGTCTTTGGCATGCTGCCAAATCCCATGTGCTTTCCAGAGCATTGTCCTTGGCTATTTTTCCCTCTGAACATGCCACAGGAACTCAGATTTGAACATGAAAATTCCTCCCGAATAGGAGTTTACTGCTCATCTCACCATTTTCAACTTAATATACATCTTCTCCATAAAAGCACAGCATTATTGATTTTCATATTTGTCCTGCTTAATGACTTTCTTCCACATACTCTCTTCCATTCAGACCTATAGAAGTCTGAAGTTCTTTGAACATGACATCAGATTCATTAAATGCTGATTCCGATGTTCAGTGAGCACTTTTGTCATAGGCAGCCTTCCATGTATAGCTTGACTTTCTGGATGTCATTCTCTGGACTCATCAATAGACTCAAGAGTCTATTCAGATAGTTATTGTTAATTCGTTAAAGAAATATATAAGTTTAAATTATTCACACTCCATTTTGAGGAGCCAAATTGAGAATTTCTTTGCATACAGTGCCTACCATTTGAAAAGTCTTGGTTTAAGGGTTCAGAACTTTTGTTGGGAGGATTTTTTCTCTTATGCATTACCAAATTACGGAGAGTAATGTAATGCTAATGTTGAAAATATCAACCTCTAATTTTAATGCTAGTTGGTTTCTCTGAAGACAAAGAACTATGAAATGATAATGCATATGTGAAAACACTTTGCATACTTTAAATTGCTATGTAAATGTAAACTATTATCATTATTATTGATAGAAGTATATGGATATTATGTCTTACTACTGTTGTAACTAACATTGGTACATGGATACCTCTATGAGCCTGAAACAACATTGAAACATCTTTTGTCATCCTACAGTAGGGCTAAGAGTCGATTAATTATAGATTTACTTCACTTTTTTTCCTTTTGTAAGATAACCCAAAGCACCAAACTAATTCTATCATATGTTGCATAGTAGAGTCTCTAGTGTTTCCAATTATAAAAGAGGTGTTCCTCCCTGTGGGGTTACCTACATACATTCAAATTAGTATATTGGCAGGAGAGGTTTTTCAATTTTTAATGTTTCTGATTGAAAACTTGAAAAGAGGTATACCAACTCACTGACCTACTAGGGGCACAGGCTATCAGTAAGATATCCTAGTTCTACTTCAGCTTCTATGAGTTTGGATTCTATTTCTTTGAAAATGTTACTCAATGAGAGTACATGCTGAGTTTCTGAGTGTTCAGGGACATACTTTGGCTTTACTGTTATCACATTTTGGGAAGGGTGGCATTTGGCACCTCCCCTCTGTCCTCCTCTCTTTCTTCAAATCTCAGCTAAAATCCTACCTTCTATAGGAAATATTTCCCAATACTTCCTAATTCTAGTGCCTTCCCCCACCATTTCCAATTTATATTATATATAATTTATTTGTACATATTTATTTGCCTATTATCACGCTCATTAGATTGTGAGCTCCTCAAGGGCAAGGAAGAGTCCTTTGCTTTCCCCATATCATTGAAAGGGCATGCAAAATTCTTTTAGTAGTTCAGTAATTCAGATATAAAAGGATGTGTTGTGAGTTAAAACCAGCTCAAATTGAGAGCCAATTGTAGAATTTTCAATGTGAGTTTTTATACTTTGGAAATTGGCAACTGCAACAAATGAGGGTTTGGTATATTGTTTTGTTAATTATCTAGATTTAGTGAAGTGATGGAGAAAATATTAATGCAGATTGAATTTCAAAAATGTCTTGGCAAGCAGTTTTCTTTTCCAGAGAGCCAGTTGTTTAACATTTTCTAGCACAATGATCTAGGCTAGGATCATTGGATATAAAGCTAGATGAGAATTATTTTCCCAATGAAGAAACTGAGGCATAGAAAGTTCTGTCAGTCAAAAAACATTAATTTACTGCTATGTGCCAGGCACTATGCTAAAAACAGGAAAAGCAAAATAAAGGAACAAGATTATTCTTGCCCATGGGGGTCTTACAATATAAAATAATAGACAAATAAGTTTGTACAAATAAGCTGCATACAGGATAAATTGGAAATAATCAATGGAGGGGAGGTACCAGAATTAAGAAGCATGGAAAAGATTTCCTATAGAAGGTGCAATTTAAGCTGAGATCTGAATGAAGCCATGGAAACCAGGAGGTGGAAATGACGAGGGAGACAGACAGGGAAAATGTCTGACATCAGTAGATAGAATTTCTTGTTCAAGGAGTAACAAGGAAACCAGTGTTATTATATTAAAGAGTAAATGTAAGGTATAAGAAAACTGGAAAGGTGTGACAAGGGCAACACTTGGAGGGCAGTTTAGGAGGGGCTTTGAATGCCAAACTGAGGATTTTATATTTGATGCTGGAGGTAATAGGGAGCCAATGAAGTTTATTGATAGAGTGGGTGTGACATGGTCAGACCAGTACTTTAAAAAGATAACTTTGACAGGTGAGTTAAGGATGAGGGACTGAGGTAAGAAGAGACCAGTGGTAGGCTGACCAAACAAGAGGCTATTGCAAATAGTGCAGGCAAGAAGAGATGAGTGATTTGCACCAAGGTGACAGCTCTATCAGAGGAGAAAAGGAATATATTAGAGAAATATTGAAAAAGTAATATTAACAAGCCTTGGAAGCAGAGAGTGAAGAGTCAAGGATGATGCATATGTTGTAAGTCTGAGGGATGGAATATGGTGGTGCCCATGAAGGGAAGGTTAGAGGGGTAGGAGAGTTTTGATGAAGGATAAAGAGTTCTGTTTTGTACATCTTGAGGTTAATATGTCTATGAGACATTGGATTTGAGATATCCAATAGTAAGTTGAAGATGTGAGACTGAAAGTCAGCAGACAGATTAGAGCTCCATAAGTACATTTGAAAAATATCTGCAAAGAGATACTACTTGAATCCATGGAAGCTAATGAGATCATGAAGTAAGAGTAGAGAGAAGAGAAGGAAGTCCAAGAGACAGTCTTGTGGGACAGTTACCAATAATTAGCAATGAGAAACCAACAAGGGAACGTGAGAAGGAATAGTCAGAACAGGGAGTAAGAGAGCCAGTTGAGAGTGGTGTACCAAAAATCTGGAGTGAAGAAAAATTTACAGGAAGAGGTTGACTGACAGCATCATAGGCTGAAGAGAAAAGTCAATTAAGGGGGGTGGAGCCAAGATGGCGGAGTAGAAGGACACACGTTTACGAGCTCCGAAACCAAAGCCCATAGAATTAATGTAAAAAGAGTCCCCCATAGCTTCTGGGTGAATACAAGGTGTGCAGAAGCAGAGTGGAAGAGATTTCCGTTCCAGGGAGCCCTGAAGACCCGTCCCCAGGGTCCGGCGCGCCCCGGAAAGTAAAACCCGACCCCCCAGCGCTGCCCTGGCCGAGGCCGCAGAGAAGCTGATCCGAGCAGGCTTCAGAGATGGAAGCTCCAGCTGCCGGGAAAGTCCCTCCGCCCACAGAAGCTACAGGTCAGTGAGAAAGAAAGCCGGGCTGAAGGAGAGGGGAAGCGGGGCGTCTCCGTGACTCGGGCCCCCTCGGGAGGAAGCGGCGGGGATGGGGGCAGGAAGCGGCAGAGGCAGAGGTGTGGGCGGCAGCTGAGGCGGCAGCGGCCCAAGACTCAGGAATCCCCCCAACAGCAGGCAGGATCTTCATTTACGGAAGATTCCCGCATAAAACCGGACGGAGCTGAGCCTGGGAGACGGCCCTGCCCCCACCCCCGCTCTGTTACTGAAGGCTCCTGCTTAAAGCCCCCCAAAGGAGCGGGATTTGGGGAGGCGGGCCCCCCACCCCGCCCCCACCCGTTCCATTCCTGAAAGTCTCTGCATAAAGCCCCCCGAGGGATCAGTCTCAGAGGCAGCCCTGGCCCCACCCCAGCACCTGAACTAAAGCTCACTGATTGACAGCTGGCAGGAGGAAAGCCCATTTAAATCTCAGAGGCCAAGCACTAGCTGGGGCGGATCCAGGCGGGGGTGGAAAGGAATCTCAGAAGTCAAGTAACTGGCTGGGAAAATGCCTAGAAAAGGGAAGAAAAATAAGACTTTAGAGAGTTTTTTTCCAACAAATGCAAATGATCCCGACCTTCGGATCTGACGAAGATGAGGACGTATTCTTGCCATCAGGGAAAGACGTGGAGGGCGGGGCCTCAGTACCCCAGACACCCCAGGGGGGTGGTGGGTGGGCTCAGGCCCTGGAAGAGCTCAAAAAGGATTTTGAAAAGCAAGTTAGACAGGTGGAGGAAAAACTGGTCAATACCTTGGTAAAGGAGACCCAAAAAAAATGCTGAGGAAATTAACACCTTGAAAAATAGGCTCACCCAATTGGGCAAAGGAGGTTCAAAAAGCCAATGAGGAGAAGAATGCTTTCAAAAGCAGAATGAGCCAAATGGAAAAAGAGGCTCAAAAGCTCACTGAATCTAATAGCTCTCTCAAAATTAGAATGGAACAGATGGAGTCTAATGACTTTATGAGAAACCAAGAAATCACCAAACAAACCCAAAAGAACGAAAAAATGGAAGAGAATGTGAAATATCTCATGGGAAAAACAACTGACCTGGAAAATAGATCCAGGAGAGACAATTTAAAAATTATGGGACTACCTGAAACTCATGATCAAAAAAAGAGCCTAGACATCAGCTTCCATGAAATTATCAAGGAAAAACTGCCCTGACATTCTAGAACCAGAGGGCAAAATGAATCCATCGATCACCACCTGAAAGAGATCCAAAAAGAGAAACTCCTAGGAACATTGTGGCCAAATTCCAGAACTCCCAGCTCAAGGAAAAAATCTTACAAGCAGCTAGAAAGAAACAATTCCAGTACTGTGGAAATACAATCAGGATAACCCCAAGATCTAGCAGCTTCTACCTTAAGGGATCGAAGGGCGTGGAATAGGATATTCCAGAAGGCAAAGGAACTAGGACTCAAACCAAGAATCACCTACCCAGCTAAACTGAGTATAATACTTCAAGGGAAGATATGGTCTTTCAATGAAACAGAGGACTTTCAAGCATTCTTGATGAAAAAACCAGAGCTGAAAAGAAAATTTGACTTTCAAACACAAGAATGAGAAGAAGCATGAAAAAGTAAACAGCAAAGAGAAGTCTTTAAGGGACTTACCATGAGTGAACTGTTTACATTCCTACATGGAAAGACAATATTTGTAACTCTTAAAACTTTTCAGTATCTGGGTAGTTGGTTGGGACCACACATACACATGTACACGCATGCACACCACATACACACATGCACACACATACAGAGATAGAGAGCACAGATTGAACTGAATAGGATGGGACCATACCTTAAAAGAAACTAGGGTAAATGGTGAGAGAGAAATGTAGGGGGGAGGGAAAGGGAAGGGGGGTAACTATATGTCATTTAAGAGGCAGGTAGGAGTTTTTCTTAGTGGAGGGAAAAAGAGGAGAGCTGGGAAAAAAAAAAAACAAAACAAAACAAGAAGTTTACCCTCATCACATTTGACTAAACGAAGGAGTGAAATGCACACTCATTTTGGTATGAAAACCTATCTTACAGTATAAGAAAGTGGGGGAGAAAGAGATATTGCAAGGGGGGGATGATGGAAGGGAGGACAAAGGGAGGAGGGAGCAATCTGAAGTCAACACTTGGGGAGGGGACAGGATCAAAAGACAGAAGAGAAACAATGAGGGGCAGGTTAGGGAGGGATGGTAATCCAGTGAGTCTTACACAACACGACTATCAGGGAGGTCATTGGCAAAACTACACAGATATGGCCTATATTGAATTGCCTGCTGTCCCAAAGGGAATGGGTGGGGAGGGAGGGATGAGGAGAATTTGGAACTCAAAGTTTTAGGAACAACTGTTTAGTATTGTTGTTGCAACTAGGAAAGAAGACATACAGTTAATGAGGAATAGAAAGTCATCTGGCCCCTACAGGAGAAAAGAGAAGATGGAGACAAGAGAAGGGAGAGATGACAGAAGAGAAGGCAGATTGGAGATAGGGAAAATTAGATTGCTTGGGGTATTGGGGGTGGGGGGAGGGGATAAAAGGGGAAGAAAATTTGGAACCCAAAAATTTGTGAAAATGAATGTAAAAAATTTAAATAAATAAATCTATTAATAAAAAAAAAGTCAATTAAAAGATTGTTAGTAAATTTGGAGAGGGTCACTCTAGTTAAATGATATGAAGTAAGCAGCCAGATAGTAGAAATAAAGAAGAGAATGAGAAGAAAGGAAGTGGAGGCACCAGTTCAGCTTAGACGGCCTTCTCAAGGAGTTGAGCCACAAAAAAGAGGAGACATAATATGGGAGTTAGTGAAGATAGATGAAGTGAAGACTTTTTGAGGATGGAAGAGACATAGGCATATCTTTTGGCAGTTATTTGTCCTTTGTCTTTGAAGAGGAACAAATATATCATGGAGGAATATCTTGACTCATGTTAATTGCTTTAAGTGAGGCAGTGTTACATAAAGTTGTCAGCCTCATTCTCACTTCCAGAGTCATCAAGGCACAGGGTCAAGAGAAAAATCAAAATGAGTGGCAATTGTCTGGAATACAGTTGCTGACTTTGGCATTTGTGATGTCTGACCAAGCTCTAAGCACTCCACAGCTGTGGCTTTGTGACCATTGGAATAAATTGTTCTTATTCACCTGTTCTCCTGGGATAAGGCTTTACATGCTTGAGACAGATGACCCCCACTCCCCACTTCCCAACTCATGCATGGATTTGAGGCCCATTGGTTAACTTCATCGCCATTTAGCTTGTTTGCCAACACAGTTTACTAGGATATAGTCATTGCTCATGCCATAGCTCCTTGGAGTCACAGGTGAGAGTTGAGTGCCAGGTAGACACCAAAGGCCAATGAGCAGCCCTGAAAAGGGTTTGGCAAACCTTTGCACCAGAGGTGCTAGTGCACCTGGAACATTCCATTTACCCTTGTAGGCAGGAGGGAAAATAGGAGTAGACAAGGAGATACTGAAGTTAAGAGAGTGGGGATAATATAAAGGTCAATCTGTTGGAGAAAATATGATGGAACAGAATCATTTGTTAATGGAGAGGAATTAGCCTTGGCAAAGAGGAGTACTTTTTATGTGAAACAGGAGTAAAGGAGGAGATAATGGCAGAAGGTATCTGAATGATGTGAAATAAGGGGAAGAAAAGTGGGAGCTCTTGGCAAATGGTCCCAATTTTGTCAGTAAATATGAGGTAAGATAAGAGATTGGAGGCAGGGGAGCCATGGAAGAGTTGAGGAGAGATGAAAAGGTGCTATGAAGAGTGGGGTAGTGAGTTAATTAGGAAAGTATGAAAGGACTTCCCTTACCCCAGTGAGGGTCCTGTTGAGATTATGAGGTTATATACCCTAAATTTTAGTGGGCCAGTCAACATGGTTTCATTATTTTCTCCAGTTTCAATGTGTTTATGTAGATATGTGATGTTGAAGACTGGAGTGATCCAAGACTGATGCTCAGCAGAACAAAATATAATAAGAGGGCAAAAGAATCAGAAGAGAACAGCATATAACTCAATGAGTTCACCAAGGCATCAAGATGGGGAAAAATGTATAGTTAGTGTAAAGGTGATGGCCTGGGATAGACTTGAGGGATGGAGCAATTGGAAAGCATGATGTGAACAAAAGCAGGGCTGGAGATTGCAAGGCAGAAGGAAAGGGGAAGTGATTAACCCAAGGTAAGGCAGATAGGAGTAGAACTAGGAAATGTGTGGGAATGCTTTATAGGTTTTGAGCTGGGGCAATATGAACTTTCATAGACCTTGGGACAGTTTGTGTTCATTCGGTATGGTCCTCTATATTTCAGTGCCAAATTAATGCCACAGTGAGGCATTAGAATAGGACTTTGGTAGAAGGACTTTTATGGAAAAGACAGAAAATTTATTAGAAGATAATGCTTTGGGTTGTATAGCTACTTTCATCTTGAAATCTCCAAGAGTTTTAACATTTTCCCCACAATTTTCATCACAGTTCTATAATCATAATAATAATCATAAAAAACAAAAACTCTAAACACTATTAATTATGGTCATCATATTTCCCAACTTAATATTCATTCTCTATAGACAATAGTCTTCCATGTACAAAAATGTGTTGATATCTTTTGGTTTTGTATCACCTTCATTTCTGAATATATCACTCCTCTCCTCTCCAGAGAGCTGTGCATTGTAAATCCCCCCTCCCAAAAGGGGAAAAAGCATTTCCACATAACTAATCCATACATCAATTGCACACAAAGTATGCAATATGATCTACAAAAATGTACACACCCTTTGACCCAGCAATATCACTTCTAGGATTATATCCCAAAGAAGTCATAAAAATGGGAAACAGTTCCATGTGTGCAAAAATATTTGTATCAACTCTTTTTGTGGTGTCCATGAACTGGAAATCTAGGGGATGCCCATCAATTGAGGAATGACTGAACAAGTTGTGGTATATGAATGTCATGGAATACTATTATGCTATAAGAAACGATGAACAGAGAAACTTCAGAGAGGCCTGGAAGGACTTATACGAACTGATGCTGAGTAAAAGGAGCAGAAACTGTACACAGTAACAACCACAATGAGGATTTTTTCTGGTTGACTTAGTCCTTCACAGTAATGCAAGGACCTAAAACATTCCCAATGGACTCTTGAGGCATAATGCCATCCACATGCAGAGATAGAACTATGGAACTGGATCGCAGAATGAAGTGGAATATTTTCTCTTGTGTTATGTTTTGTTTTTTCTCATGGTTTCTCCTATTTGTTTAAATTTTTCCTTGCAACATGACAAATGTGAAAATGTGTTTAATAAGAATGTTTGTAGAACACATAAAAATACATGCTTGCTGAATGAGAGTTGAATGAATGGTAATGAGATTAGCTCATATTTGTAATATACTTTAAGGGGGACACCTCTTATTCATTTGAAGACTGGGACTTTTTAATCATTTGTTTGATGAACTCTGGTATTCTGTCTTCTTTCCAGTCATTAATGCCCATCAGTCATGAACTCTATGAGTCTATACCAGTGTTTGTAGTTCATACAACTTTAAGAGTGCCAAATCTGAGCCAGAGGACCTGGCTCCCACTCCCAACTCTGTAAGTCAGTCAATAAACATTTATTAAATGCCTTCTATGTGCCACGCACTGTGCTAAAAAAAGTAGTACAATTTCTGCCCTCTTCTTCAGGGCCAAGATAGATAAAAAAAAATGTAGTCTTACTATTTCTTTTAGATGATAACTTTTCCAAAACATAGTAAACAAAGAAAAAGTAACAAAAAATTCTGATTCTAGCCAAATCACTTATGCATTTTCTTTCCTCTCCTTTTTTTATTTACACTGAACATTTTTATTCCTTTACATGCATTAACATTGGTGTCCCCTTTAGTAACCTTATTATATCTATTATTATTATATCTATTTATTGCTATAGTATTTCTTATTGAAATTGACCTAAGGCAAAACTGTGAAGTAAATGAAGCTTGCTTTTGATATCTATCCCTTCTTCCATGTGTCTTCAACTTGTCTTGCTCTCTGCACTTGCTCTCCCTCCATATTCCCCATTCCTACTGAAGGGGAACTACAAATCCTTTCCAAAAAAAAGTTGAGATTATGGGTGTGACATGTTTTTATAGACTATTAGGTATAGCCACTGTCAGTTGATTTGACTGAACTGTTTCTTTGCTACAAGGGAGGGCTTGTAGTATAGAGGTGAGGATGACCTATAGAAACGTGTGGAGATGACAGTCATTGAAAATAAAAGATAGCAATAAAATTCATTATTTTATGAAAAATGAATAGGCACTTTTGATCCTCATACTTCACTTTCTAGACTTTTTCAGTTTATGCTTGCCCAGCCTGAAAAACATCTCCTTTAGAACAGTCTTTCTCTATTCCTTCCAATTAAACAAGAACAACACAAACAAAACAAAACCAAACCAAAAAAACCCAAAACCTCAAATGCAAAAAAAACCCCAACAACAACAAAACCAAGAACCATCCTCAGTTATCTATCACATTGGGAAGAATTGCAAAATGGATTCCTTTCAATAAAATGATTGATAGAATGACGTATCCCTTAGCACAGTCCCCAAACAGACAAGACAATTGCCTAAAATTTCTTGCATTAGATAAATTTCTCCTGCCACCACAGCATTTCTCAAAGGAGAAAGATTTCCCTTCCAAAAATGGTGCTCGTAGAATTCTTGACCTTTGCACTGTGACCATTTGTAAAACAACATATTCACAGTTTATTCAGGTATATATCTGCTTTCACTACTGTGAGAGGAAGTACATTTTGTTATAGAAAATTAATACTTTACTCAATCTACTTATGACAAAAATTTCAAGAGCCAAAATCTTTTTCAAATCTTCCTATTGTCATTCTTCCAGGCCTGTGCATATGAATGTTTAACAACTGATGGGGGGAGGGGTGTGAGTGGGGAAGAGTAGGACACACTATAAATTTAATCTGCATCATTATCATTTTCTTCATCACATTCTTAAGTCTAGACAATCAACGGAGCAATAACCCATATGTAACTTGCTGGTGCAAATGTTTATGTTGAATGTACAAATTGTCTGGTCTGTTGAAACTAACTTCAGCTCTCCTTTGACTCGAAGATACCTCATTATTCTCCACTTTCCACTGCAGAGTTTTTATACTTGTATACATTCCAAGAGTTGGGGATTCAGGATTTAAAAATCTGTGATATAGATCATTTTTAGCAGATGTTTCCTGTCTCTGTATTTTTGTCTCTCTGTCTTTGTATTTCTCTCGTATACATATAACATAGACACTTGTATGCATGCACAAGAACACAAACATGTTTTTCTTTGAAATCAGCACACTTTATATGGGGAAGTTATAAAATATTAACATAAAAATACTCAAGCAAAAAGGCAATAGATGACAGTGGGACACTGCACCTTTCTAATAATTCTATTAGATTGTGCCTGAAGTTTGAGGGGCAGGGTAGGGGAAAGTTGCTCAAACTTGAAAAAAAAGGACCTAAAGGGTCCCATACCTTTACTTCTGTAGAGTAGTAAAACAGTGTTATGGGTATCTGGTGCATGTATAGAAAGCATTAGTTTACTAAAATTGTGTCATATGCATGTCAATTCTGAAAATAAATGACCAGAGTCACAGAGTGCAAGTGCTGTTAAATCTGAAACCTCCTTGGCATCAAGGAGCTCACACAGGTTACCACAACCACAGTTAACTCTAAGAAATAAAATAAGATAAAAACAAAATCAAAAGTTAACAGTGGTCATAAGCAAAAAGCTTTCCTTATTCTTTTGGAGGAAGGAAACTAGACACACATTCTGGTGGCCTCCTTTAGAAGGAGATGCACTTTAGTGAGGCTAAATCGTCATACATACAACAATGGTGAGACAGTGAGCTGTGGCCTCAGCAATGAGGGGTAACAGCAACAATGAGAGGAGTTTGATTTATAGCAGGGATTCCAGACTGGAATGTGGGTCCTGTAGGTACTTCTCCGAGTTCAAGGACCACCTGGGGCTGGTATGAAACAATTCTAGGATTTTGCTGTGGCTGAGATCATGTAGAGGGTAAATGCAAAGGATTGTTGTTATGCCTAGCTCAGGGCACAACTTGCTTTCTGGACCTTGTACTGGCAAGCAAAGTAGGAACTTTGGCTGTTTTTGTTTTAGTATAATCAAGTGCTTCTAATTGAATCTTGCTTTTCTTTATTAGGAGTAAATTACAGAAACAAGAGTTTCTTTAGAAACAGTACATGTATTTATATTGCTAATTATTTTAATGTGATTGAAGAAGACCTTCCCCACCCATTAATGGGCCTGGAAAGTTATGTAGGAAGGCCCACATCATTTCTTAAGTTTCTAATGAGACACAGGTTCTCAAGGGTTGGAATGCCCTCTGGCTCTAAAAAATGTATAAATACTCCGAGGGTGAGGTTTTACTTTTGGTACTTAGTTTTTGGAAGAATCTTTGTGGGCCAGATGAGACTGTGGGAAGCTGTTAAGCAGCCCACCGGCTTTGAAAACCCGGGTGTTGGTGCTTCCCTCTCTGGCAACTATGTATCATCAGGCAGTTACATCTGTTGATTTGTGATGTATATATTGCTTACTGTCAGACAGTTTGGAAACACTGTCTATTGATATCGATTTCTCTGTATTTTCTCTGAAGTTCAGGGTGCTGACTTTTCTTTCTGAACTAAGTGAATGATACATGTGCTTGACTAAAGTGATTGTTGACCTCTCAAAAGTTGCTTCCCTTTTAGAAATGTAGATCTAAGAATCTGTAATACCAGGTCTCCCTGTATATGTCAGGGTGCTTACTGTTACAGGCCCTACCTCAGGAAAACAGGGTATCTGCTAATAGTAAAAAGAGAATAGTGAAAAGAGAGGTGTGTTCTTTGCACAAGGTTCCTGACACACACCACTTGACCTTTATATCTGAAGGAACAAATGTTGTATGGGTAGAGAGAACAGATAGCTGGCCTTGAAGACAAGGATTCTTGGATTCAAGGACCTCTTTAAGACTATAACTTGAGGAGAAGATGATTACCTGCATTGAGGGAGGGAGTATCCTTCTCTAGGAACTCCTTACACCAATAATATCACAGAGCCAGTCCCTATGCCTGTGTTTCTTTCTCATTTCTCACCTAAGGTGTCACCATTTGTATAGTCTTGCAAAATCACCTCTGGTTAGAGCAGAATAAAGAAAATAGCAAACATAGCTTTTCCTAAACCCTTCAAGCAAGGGGTGGCCTGGACCTCAACTAAGATGTCCTTACCTCAATTTGTTTGAATTTCACATGAGTTAATTGCTTCTTCCTTCTGCATTCAGATGGTATGTATAATGTATGCATAATGCCCAGATATTTTCTGAGAAAACTGGGATTGAGTTGTAAGCATTTGGCTTGTACTTCCTTCATATTTTGTGCTTTCTTCTGCCATTCTCAATGAGTTTAAATCCAGATGTGGTGGCTTTTGACTAGGTGGTCAAAATTCCATCAAGAATGGAAAATATCAGGGGAAATTCATGGAAGTTTGCTTAAGCCACTTCTCCAATCCAGTAACACTCTGTAAATAATCACCTGGAATCTTATTCTGGCATCAGTCTATAAGTTGTTTTTTTCCAAATCCCTATTACCATCTCATCATAGCCAAGGCAATGGCTACCCCATCAAGCAGCTGAGATATGTCTCATGATTAATTCATTTACTTGAAGATCACATTATTGCATTAATGCTCATAAAACACTCTCTAGCCCTGGAATTTTTTGTCATTGTCTTTTCTTCTAAATTATTCTCTACTTGTCTAACTCTTTACTTCCCCTACTTCAGATACAAGCTGAGTGGTAACCTCTATGTTTCTGTTTTTCATTCTCTCTCCTCTCTGTCTCTGTCTCTTTCTCTCTGCCTCTTTTTGTCTCTCTCTGTCGTCTCTCCTTCTTTTTCCCCTCTATTTCTCTCTCTTTCTCTCTCTTACACACACGCACACACACACACATACACACACACACACTCATACACCTATACATGTTAAAAATAAAAGGATGTTTCAGCAATAGGACAAATGGGAAGGTGGTTTGGTGGGATGTTGCGTCTGGAGTCTTGAAGGTATAGCAACAAAGTTTATGGTCAGATCAGATACCTCTCTACCTTACAGTCTGGATTATAGTTGGTGATTTTCTGGTCATCAAAGGAGTAAGAGTGGAAAGGTCTGCTCAGGTTGGGAGGAGAGGAATGGAGAGACAAAGACAGCTATTTGGAAGGGGTGAGTAGGTACAAGTTTAGAGTGGACCTCAGTTGATTCTCTAAGTTTCTTGGTAGAGATGAAGAGTCAGGGTATGTAGTAGGGTGGAAGGACGAGTTCCAAGAAGGTTGAAGAGAAAGACTGTTTTTGTTGGGTCTTCCAGTTTCTCCTGGAATATGAACAATAAGTGGGTTGGGGTAAGGGAGGTGTAGGAAGTAGCAAGATTCCTTGTGGTATTTGTTCCAGCTACACCCTTCTCAATTTTGGGATTTAAATGAGGGACTAGGGCAGGGGTGAGGCTTTGGAATTGCAGCTGCCTGCTTTCATTTACATTAATGTGTTTGTGTATGTTTTCTATCTTTTTTGTCTTTATTTTGCATCATTGGGTGCATTCCATCTCTTGTGTTTGTGAAGTCCATATTTTCATAATTTC
Source organism: Bettongia penicillata ogilbyi (assembly GCA_023548195.1). Taxonomy (NCBI): domain Eukaryota; kingdom Metazoa; phylum Chordata; class Mammalia; order Diprotodontia; family Potoroidae; genus Bettongia; species Bettongia penicillata. The sequence continues at coordinate 2,048,510 of JAJHZJ010000020.1, read as the reverse complement.
CTTTAGTAAGATCATATTTCACTCCATTCCTGTATTGTAATTTATTTAGCCATTTCCCAATCAATGTGCACCCACTTTGTTTCCAGTTTTTTGCCACTATAAAAAGTGTTGTGATGAATAATCTGGTATCAGAAAACCTTTCTTTCTATCTTCAATCTTCTTGGCCTATGAATAGTTTTATACATTTTATTATATAATTCTAAATTATTTTTCAGGACAGTTGGACTAATTCACAACTCAACCAATAGTGTATTAGTGTTCCTGTCTTCTCACAATCCCGCTAACATTGATTTTTTATATTTTATCTTATTTGTCAATATGATGGTCCTGACATGATACCTCAGAATTTGCATTTCTTTTACTATTAAGTTGGACCTTTTTCATATTTTAATTGATTTTTTTTAAACTTTGTATCTTTTGATATCTATTGGGAATGGTTCTCAGTCATATATTTTTGTCAATTAACTATATATTCTGGAAGATAGGCTTTTATCAGAGATATCTGATTGTCGGGGGTCGGTCCTGACTGCCTGGGTGGAGAGAGGCTTCCCCAGGAGTGGCCACCAGCCAACCAGGGGAGGACACGACCCGGGATTAGGGATCGTGCCTCCCTAGGATTGGTCTGGAGGGGCTTGCTCCAATGGGATGTAGGCCTCTCCCTCGGGGTGGATCAGGATGGATACCTAAAAATAGAAACCTATTTAAACAATAGATGGCTACCCGGAACTAGAAACCTACAAATCCGGAGACGTCCGAAGCAGAAACCCACTGAGAGAGTGTCACCTGAAGGACCCGGACCCGGGTCAACTGGCGCCCTGAACAGGGACAGACGATAGACGAGACCCCGCCAGGTGATGTGAGTATCCCACTCGCTTAAGGGCGGAAGAGTCGGACACCCTAGGTAGACGGGGCTACCTAGAAGAAGGAAAGATGGGCAATAGAATTGCTAAGCAATTGCAGTCAGAGGATTCAGGAGTATTAGCGTGCCAGCTTTATAAGGTCTGCCAAGAAGCGGGCACAAAAATTCATATAAAGGAATGTAGGGAGTGGGTAGTAAAAATACAAACTATATCACCATGGGTTTGCCATGCAGAATTAACTCCTCAAACATGGCAAGTAGTGGGGACACAAATGGCCTCTTATGTGGATGCCACCCCTGGGTTGCTCGTTGAGACTGATTTTGTCATGTACGGGGTGGAAAAAGCAGCCCTTGTGGGCACCCCACGTCCAAATTGCTGGGCTGCCGCTTGTGCGATACAAACGGGAGACTCCCTAGTGGAGATTTCTGACAAGGAGTCGAGATCCCCCTCTACTGCCCCCCTTTTTTATCTTCGGAACATTGGCGGTCTGGGAGCTCAGGAGACAATCACGACCAGATAGGACCAAGAGGAAAGAGGGAGTTGGTGCAGTCAGAAATTCAACCAGAAAATACATCCAGAGTTGGCCCAGGGCCTGGATTTGTGGCACAGCAAAAAATTTGCCCAGGATTTGTGGCACAGTGGCGAATTCAGCAGCCCGGATGTTCTTCCAGCCCTGGCACTCGGCACAGATCTATGGTGCAGTAAAAAGTTGCAGGAGTAAGTCTAAAAAAGCTATCTTGTACGGGAGAAAGTTTAGAGAAGGAATCTTATGCAAGGCTTAGTTACACAGTGATAGAAATTAAGCCAGAGTTATAATGTGTACAGAGGATTTCTGACAATTTTTTCTCAGTTTTTTGGATTCTTTTATTGTCTGTATATGTGTTCTGTCTTTACATGTTCTGTGTGCATGTGTTTGTGAGTTATTACGGTCAGCTCCATGGTAGCTGGACCTTGGAAAGTTATCTCTTTTCCTCCCCCTCCTCCCTTCTCTCTGATGACTGCAGCATCGGGGAGAAGTATGGGAGAGAGAAAGAGAGGAACTAATCTTATATTATTTTTAGTTCATGTGATTGCAAGGTGTAGTCTTGAATGGGAAATGCAGGGACATAGTGTCTGTGCAGTTTTAAAGGGGGCTTTAATCAAAGCCCATTAGGAAAACAACATGGATATGAAGTTTAAGGAAAGCATAAAAGTTTTGGGAATTATTTGAAAGTTTTTGGTTAAACCCTCTCTCTTTGCCTTCCCGATCCTGGCCAGATTGTGGGGGTGGAGAGAGACGAGAGGAGATCTGGGGCAGGCTGATCAGCATTTTCACCTAAATCTCACCTAAAAGAAAAGTATTTTGTATAATGAGAAGTAACCAAAAGGTAGTTATTCTGTTCACATATTAAGTGAAACGTGTCACTCCTAATTGGATGTTTAAAACAGATCAGGATTTGTTATATTATTTGGCACTAGGCAAATTGGAAATATGCATAAATCTTAAAGGGACACCTCAGCAGAGATAAAGCTTTTGAAACTCTCCAGCAGAATGGAATAGACTTGGCGCCACTGGGCAGTTGTCCAGAAGTCTCCCTCCCTTCAGCTGAGGAATTCAAAACCCTCTCATTCAAAAAAGTCCTTAAGGAGTGGACACAGAAATAAAATTTACTTGAGTAAAGGATGGAACCATTAAGATTTTTGCCCTGCAGTCCCAACTCATCATTCAGCTGGGTCTACAGTGAATTGTAACTTTTATCATTCCAGATTAGATCAAGAGAAGAGAACTATTATTTTGAAGGTTTTCAACTACATTTTTTGTAAAAGTTTAATGACTGTTAACAACAGGACAAATTTTAAACGGTTTTAAATTTTCATTTTCAAGACAATGTATTGATAAATTAATATGTAATGGTCTATGAAGCAGAAAAGATCTTGCTCTTTTAATCTGAACCTGTAGTCATTCCTTGGCTTAAGCAAAAGTTAAATTTAGTGTTTGAACTTATTAACAACTTAATTTCTAAAAAGTTTTTTTCCAGAGTAAATGTAATCAGAGAAGGAGAAACTACCCTGTGAAACAATGATGTAAGGTGGTAAGGCTTAAGTTTGAAGTCACCTATCATAGATTCTACAAAGGTTACAACTTTAAATGACTTTCAGAAATTGATAGGAGTAATTCAGTGGTGTAGGCCACAGTTGGGAATTACAACTGATCAAATGAAACCATTATATGATTTATTGAAAGGTCCTTCTCAATTAAACTCATGCAGAAAATGGACAGATGAAGCACTGGAATGTTTGAAATTAGTGCAGAAAAAGATTATGGGGTGTACTATTAGCAGGATATTAGAATCACAGGACTTGGAAGTAACAATTTATTCACTGAAAAAATACCCACTGGAGTTTTATATCAAAAACAAGGGATTATTGAGTGGGTACATTTGGCTCAGATAAAGAACAGAGCTTGTGTGCTTTATGCTGTGCTGGTAGCCCAAGTCATACATAAGGCAGTGAAGAGAGTAAGGATGTTAATAGGACAGAAACCTCACACAATATATACTATGTATACAAGTCAACAAATAGAGAACTGCATACAAGAGTTTGTGGAATGGCAGATATTGATTAATCAGAATTTCCAACACGGGTTCCCAATTCCTTTTGGGCAGCAATTTGCCACGTGGCCATGATCTTGGGCCAACAAATGCTCTTCCTCACTGGTAGAGGGAGTTAATGTTTTTACAGATGCAACAAAAAATTTTAGGGCATCTATGTATATTCCATCTAAAAGGGAGATGCATAAATTTAAAACAACATTTACTTCTACACAACAAAATGAATTATATGAAGTATTGCAAGCATTATTATATGTGAAAGAACCTTGCAATATCATCACAGACAGAAAGTATACAGTACCATTGATACCTAGAGTAGAGTCAGCCTATATTCCTGATAGGGCAGATAGTATTAAACAGATAACTATGGAAGTTCAACTACCAATAAGGGCCAAAACAGCAATATTTTATATCACACACACTCGGTCACATTCTAAATCATGCAGTACCAAAAAGCATTAAACCAAACAATGGTCCAGCTTATGTCAGTAAAGCCATTGAACAGTTCATGGTGGAATTTTCCATTTTACATGTCACTGGAATCCCCCATAATCCCACTGGTCAAGCTATAGTGGAACGAGCAAATCGATCCCTGGACACCTACTTGCAAAAAGAAAAAGGAGGAGTTGGACCAGGAGTTGATAAATTCGCAATTGGCTGTTTATACTCTAAATTGATGATAAATTACAATTGGCTGTTTGACTGCTTATACTCTAAATTATTTAAAATTCTAGAATGATGGCTTATTGGCTGCTATGAAATTCTTAACATTTCCTAATAAGGAGTCTGCAAAGAATGAATCAGCAATAACAAGTGCCCTGAAAGTAGCCAGTAATGTGGCACGATGAGAATAAAAATTGATTTGGTCCTCATACAGTGTTAACGTGGGGAAAAGGGTATGTTTGTGTTTCAACAGATGATAATAAAGAAGTTTGGGTTCCAGTGAAAAGGATAACAATGATAGAGGACAACCGCCAAGGTGAAGCGGTCACAGGGAGTGAGGAGGTGCTATCAGTGGCAGATGAAAAAACTTCTGGAGAAGCTTAATCAACTAGGTCACAATGACTCCTTTCATTTTTCTTGTACTTATCATGACACTCAAAGAACACTGCGTCCATCGACCCAGCACCGAAGGAACCACAGAGATGGGCGTTCGTCACGAATCCACCATGGTTAAGGGTGATGTCATGGAGTGAGACAATGCCTAAGTTTATCATCCAAGGCAATATTTCTCACATGTTTAAAGATGATGGACTAGACTATGATAATAATGGGACTCTCTTTCAGAGACGCTAACTTTTCAGGACTAGTCACAGGTTTCCCACTTTGTCTATAGAAGGGTATTTCTGGGAATTGGAATGGGTTTGGTTTTAAATACATACAGGTGAATGGAACAGAGGGGTATCCCTGGTGTGCCACTATTGTGGACGGACAAGAGACATGGGATGAGAAAGATACATGACACGCTTATAATCTGTTCACCTGGAGGATAAATGGGACAATAGTAGTTTGGTCAGACAAGGACTTTGTGGGACTTGTTCGTGGAATGAAATTTAGGCCATTTTGTAACTTACAAAAGAAGAGAAATGTAACCCTTTGGCATCTGTATACGGGGTTTTTACCATTTGAGAATTGTCACACACATACTTGTCAGGAGAAAGAATTGATTAGGGGAAACTACACAGAAATGTTATATTCATGTCACAATCTTACATACTTACTTGAGGAAAAATATGCACCAAACTTTCCTAGACAAATGTACATCAATTATAAAGGGTCTCCTGAGGTTGAAAGACCTGTTCAGGGACTAGACAAAGTTATTCTAGCTGTGGGAGGACAAACAGTGCAGGGAATGCCTGCTGCAGCATCACCAAAGAAAGCTAACAACATTACTTTAATGGGTGAAGTATGTCTAGGGAACACACATATATTTCTATGGGACAGAGACTACAGATCTAAACTAGAGACATATCAGAACATGACAGGAATTTTCAATTTTACATGCCAGAATTGTTCTGTACAAGCATATATAGGACCAAAGATAGTGTGAGGGGCCGCCACCAGACCTCCTGGGTGGATAGGTGACGGCCGGGAGTCTATACCCGCCCTAACTGGCGGTCACGCGCTTGGCCCGTGACTTCCTCATTCTGGGCGCAAGGAAGGCTCGTGGACAAGGTACGGCATCGCCCTCGGGGAGGTACTGGTGGGGCCCCCACCTATCATAGTAGGACACGATCAGCCAACTCAGTAACGTGGCCCTAAGAACAGGTGCTGAGGGCTGACCAAGGCTTAACCACCAATCAGGGAACTAAGGGCTATCGTGCGATACGCAGCTGTTACGACCTGCATGCATGACTGCCCTCATGCTTAACGCCAGCACAGAGCTTGAAGATGCTATTTCCAGACTTGATGACTTCCAAAGTTTAGATACTTATATATTAAAGTTAGGTGAGATAATTAAAGGCATACAAAATGCCACAGACCATTATAAGAGGGATATGAAAAATCAGCATGGACTTTTCCCAGATTAGTTGAGAAATCTTAATGTTACACAATGGCTTTATACATTTTTTGTTACTGGATTGGGGATTGCCCTGTTATGTGTGATTTGTCTCTGCCTACCTTGCTTATTGTCATGTATTATGAAATTGTGGATGGGTACCCTGGAATAACTAAAGGCTGATATACTTCTGCATAAACAAAAAGGGGGAGTTGAGGCGCAAGTCGCGCAAATACCATGAATTTTTTGCAATTTCGGGATGACGGCCTAACACCGGCCATGTTCAAAAGCGTCCCTGTACCCCGCTATAATCAATAATGGGCTTTCGCTGTGACTGTGCCGATGACGGGAATATTGTGGCCCCATGACCTGGATAATCATGCCATTGGCTGCAGAGGTACCCAATGACGGGATTATTGTGGGTCCACCTACCAGAAATGCTGGAGGTGGGGGCCACCCACATAGCCTAAGACAGGGGCCCTGCCCACTCTCGGTACCAGGCATGGAGACAGGCCACATAGCCTAAGACAGGCCTTTCACCTGCCCTTATTAAACAAAAAGGGGGAGTTGTCGGGGGTCGGTCCTGACTGCCTGGGCGGAGAGAGGCTTCCCCAGGAGTGGCCACCAGCCAACCAGGGGAGGACACGACCCGGGATTAGGGATCGTGCCTCCCTAGGATTGGTCTGGAGGGGCTTGCTCCAATGGGATGTAGGCCTCTCCCTCGGGGTGGATCAGGATGGATACCTAAAAATAGAAACCTATTTAAACAATAGATGGCTACCCGGAACTAGAAACCTACTTAAACCAACGCCCTTAGCTGTTCGGGGGACTCCTCTGCACTTAATAAAGTATATGCCTCTTGAAGAAGTGTCCGACTGAGTCCCTCCGCCGAGTCCCCCGGGGAGGGAAATCTGGAGACGTCCGAAGCAGAAGCCCACTGAGAGAGTGTCACCTGAAGGACCCGGACCCGGGTCATCTGATGAAAAACAATCCTTATTTGACAGATTCTCTCCTTAGCCTACTTTCATTGACTCTGTGCCAAAATTTTTAAATTTATTTTGTTAAAATTCTGACACTTTTTCTCCATTGCTTGGTTACAAATTTCTCCTTTAATTGTAATGGTGAAAGACATTTTTATTTTCCTCTTTTAAAAAATGATTTGACTTTTTAACTTTTAAATTGTTTTTCATTTTGTAATTGTCATTATTTGTGGTGTGAGATGTTGGAGCTATTTTATGACAAACTGCTTTCTTGTTTTCCCAGCAATTTTTGTCAAATAGAGATTCTTTCTCTTGATAATTTTTCTTTTTGTGTTGATGAAACAGTGAACTACTACTATTGTGCCACTTGTTTGAATGCTGCTCTTTTTCTTGTCTGTTCTATAACATACTTTTCTTAATATCCACTTAGGCACTAGAGACTACTTTTGTAATGATGAAACAATAGAAGCATTCCTGATAATTAGGATGGTAAAGCAAGAATGACATCCATCTTCTTGGGAGGGCTTTTATAGGATTATAGAGAATAAGAACTTAGAGTAAAAACACTTCTTTTTATAGATGAGGAAACCAAGACCTATAAAGGTTAAGTAACTTCAATTCAGTTGATCAAATCACTGCTTTCATGAAGTTTACATTCTGTAATGGGAGGGGAGAGACTGGAAAGATAATCATATGGCTAAGTAAACACAAAATGTACAAAATAAATGAAAAGTAGTTTTAATTCATAAGAATCAAAATTTCGGGTGACACAAATGGCAATGGAAAGATACAGGATAGATTTGAGCAAAAGCTATAGTAGACTGCCAACCATAACTTAAAAGTAAGACATTGTATAAGAATAGTCATCAATTTAGCATGTTTGGTCACATAATGAGAATGAAGAATAAGAGTTGGACAATCAAAGAGTTGCACTAGAAGTTCAAAATACTTGAAGAACCAGAGAATGACCTTTAGAGCACCAGAATTAATTGAGAAAGAGCAGGGTTGTAGAAAAGAAATAAGCAGTCTAAGAAAGCATAGGTGCACAGTGATCTCCACCAGTGGAGGAGGAGGAAAGACAAGGAAGTATTGAGCATAAGGAGATAATAGATTCATTTAAGTATTATTACGTTAATTTTTTTTCTTTTTGGTGGGGGGAAGGTGCAGTTGTATTACACTGTTGGTTCATATTGAGTTAATAATCCACTAACACATCAATGCCCATTTATTATAAATGGAAAACTTGAGGCCCAAAGAAGAAATTTAAAATGGTTTATCTTCATTGCTGCTATATCTAAATACTCTCTGCTTCCATGAGTGTAGCTAGTATTTTTAGTAAATACCATTTGGCTCAATATAGCCATTGCCACTTGGGTCATCTGAAATTTTGATTCTTATGAATTAAAACTACTTTTTCATTTATTTTGCACATTTTGTGTTTACTTAGCCTTATGATTGTCTTTCCATTCTCTCCCCTCCCATTATGGAATGTAAACTTCATGAAGGCAGTGATTTGATCAACTGAATTGAATTAAACTTACTTAACCTTTACAGGTCTTAGTTTCCTCATTTATAAAAAAGAAATGTTTTTACTCTCTAATACTGCCAATAGACTATATTGCCTCTTAATAATAATTATACTATGGATAAACATTTTCTAAGTGGCCACTGGGATTAATATGTCAAGAAGAGGCAGAACTAATGATGGTATGCAGAACTCACTGAAAACAACTTATAACTAACAATATGTGGTGGGCTATTAGTTCAAGTAGAGGAATCTTAACTATTACAAAAAGTAAAAATGAGAAAAGGCAATAGAAACTATTCAAAAGATAATGTTGCAGATGGTTGTGATAAGTGGACTTGAAGTAAGCAAAGGAGAAGGTACATAATTGGATAAAGGAGAAAGTTTAACTTAAGCTTTGCTTATGAGGATTAAAGAAACATAGAATTAGAGTTCCCAAGGCCTTCTAATGCTCTTCCCTCTAACTTCATTTTACAGATATGGAAAATCTATTTATATATCCCAAGGCCAAAATAGGGTAAGTGCATGAGGATTGGGAGGACATATCAAATAACTTTGAGTGTCTAATGTAGAAATGAACAAATCAATCTCACCTATTCCTAAGGCCCTTCGTTCTAGCCTATCCATTAGAGGGCCACAATTTTCACTCACCTGTAATTTATTCAGTGGGTTGGATGGACTCCCTTGAAAGCCTGTGGGCACAGGTCTTAAAACATTTGAATGACTTGAGGGCATAGGTACTGGTATGGATTCTGAACCCCTAACTAGAAAAGCACTTAAGAAGACCCAGCCACTTAAATGATTCTGTTTCCTGAACCTATTACTTGCCCTTTGAAAGAAAAGAGACTCATCTGCAGCTGTTGTCACAGAAAACCTCACTTTGTCCAGAGGTGACCTTTCTTAGAACTGGGGAAAAAAGGAGAAAATAGTTAAACACACGCACGCACGCACGCACGCACGCATGCATGCACACACACACTTCTCTTAGATTTTACTTGACTCTACCGCTTGATATGGTCATCCCAGCTAGTGAGATTCTGTGAGCTGTTGTGGATCAATCCAATCCCATGTCCTAATTTACAAAGTGTAACAACTAGCACAGAAAAACTAGTGGTTTGACAGCTTCCATGTTAAGGACTGAGTTTACTAACAAATTGTGGATTCCCAGCCTTTTACAAGACACTGCAATTTCCAAGCAGTTTTAAACCACTTCTAGGCTGCCAGCTCTCCTTGCATTTACTGCTGAGTATAAAAGTCTGTCTTGATTCCCCTGTGTTTGTTGCAGTTTCTTTTCCATTTTAAGAATCAATAGTAAATGTATTTGAGGACAGACAGATAGCATTTCCCTTTTGGTGGTCATTGCCCCTGAAAGAGGTTGTCATTTCATAGTATTTTTCAGTCACAGAAAATTATAGAGGAAAATCAAAATAGTGGATTAAACACTTTCCAAGTTATAAAAGATTATAATACATCAAATTCTAAACAGGTAAGCTGTAACGGGGGTGGATACATGCAAGTCTTGAAGAAAAACTTTTCAAATGGAAAAGGGTTTCTCTTGTTTTTCTTTTAATTTTATCCATTTACCAATTTTTAAACATAACTAAAAGCAAGAAATGAAGGAAAGGGAATCTGGTTTGATCTTTAATTCAAAAGCTACCATGAAAAAAGAACAGCAAATGATGGAATCTATGTAACTTGAAGTTTGTGTTTATATAATGATCTGCTCACAAAGCTACCACTTTAGTTCAAGACATTATCACCTATTCCCTGTTCATAAATTGCTTCCAGCCTTCCAGTCTCCCTTATTACTTCATAGTCTAACTCTAGGCTACCTTTCCATTTCTGTTGTTCAGTCATTTCAATCATGTCTGAATCTTGGTGACCCCATTTGGGATTTTCTTGGTAAAGATACTGGAGTGACTTGCCATTTCCTTTTCCAGGGTTGTTCTAGAGATAAGGAAACTGAGACAAACATGGGAAAGTCACTTGCCCTGGGTCACACAGCTAGTAAGTGTCTGAGTTCAGATTTGAACTGAGATCTTCCTGATTACAAGTGTGGCACTCTGTCCACTGCACCACCTAGCTACTTTCCCATATTGTGCCATTATCACTCTAATTTGTATATCCTATGCTCCAGGCAAACTAGTCTACTTGCTATTCCTTGTGCCTAACATTTGATCTGTTGAACCTAGGCTCTTTCATTGAGTGTCAACAGAATGGTTTTGTTTTCACCTCTTAGGATTCCCAACTTTTTTCACTGCTCAACTTTTCCCAATTCCCTCAGTTTTTTGGTTCTCTCAATTCCTGACATAATGTGGTATTTGCTTTCTATTTTATTTTTGGCAAAATTATATTAGCAACAGCCTATTTTCATAGTTAATGGTAATTTTGATGTAGAAGCAAGGTGGACAAAACCATGAATCCAGGAAGATCTAAGTTCAAGCCCTGCTTTTGGCATGTAGCAGCTGAGTGACTCTGAGCAAGTCATTTAAACGTTAGTGCTCTTGACATTCTCTAAGACTGTAACTTACAAAGAATTTACTAGTTGCATTGGTAGAGGGAGTTTCCTCATCTTGGAGACCCCATAACAATGAAATCCATGTCCACCGCTTGTCCCTACACAAGATGTCTCAAAAGATTTAGAGCAATTTTTAACGATAAAAGCTTAAAAAGTTATTGTGCTATTTAAGCTTAAAACTGCCCTAAGACTTTTGGCTACAAGATATACCCTTTTGTCACACACTGGAGTAAAGGAGGAAAGAATGAAGAGTGGTGATGTAAAAAGGAACAAAATGGGGGAGAAAAGAGACTTCATGGACAATGGCTTTTATTTTCTCAGTAACCTGACTGAAATGAAGTGACATCTAATAAGAGAGTGAGGGGAAAGAGTGGTACATAGAGGAGGCTTAAAGAAAAGAGACAAGGTTTACAAAGTCACTGTGAGGAATGCTGTAGAGAAACAATAAGGGAGGAATAAAAGGATTCTCTTGATGCTTCTTTGGATGAATCCACTCTGAACTTTCAGATGAGTCTTTTTCACCTTGATCATCAGCTCACTATTGGCATGGAGGAGACTGATGGTGGATGGACATAATCTAGGACTGAGTTTTGACCAGGCATGAATGGTGTTGGATAATGGGATAAAAGATTCTACAGTAGAAGGATGATCTTTTGGACTGGTTAACCAAAAGATCAAGAGCGGGAAAGGAGGAAAGAAAAATGAGGGCAGGAATGATGACTTGGGGGACTACTGAGGGACTGGAGGTCACAGTAAGGAACAAAGGTTAATTTTAGAAGGAGCGAGGCATAAGGAGGTTGCCTCAAGAGATACACGGAAATATTTTGAGTATTTTGGGGTTCCTAGCAAAAATATTTTATTTGAATAATGAATAAATTTAATGTAAGACAAATATTTATTAGCAACTCTGAAAGTGAAAGCATTAGTAATACCTCTTTGTGATGTTAATTTTATAGCCAGTCTTTTCCTTTCATCCATTTACAAACAATATAATTACTTTTCATGCCTTTTCAAGGCTGTAGATGCATATTGCAGGTCTACTTATAAAGCAAATTGTAATGGGCAAATGAATTGTTTCCTTATCAATTAGTTCTTGTCAGCCTAAGAAAATAATTGAAGATTAATAGTGGCTTTATGATTTTCTCACCTCTGATGGACATGTGCTAAGGGAAAAAACAAACACGTCTGATACTTAAGCATATAGCAAAGCTAAACTTGTGATAATGAGTTTTCTTCCTTGGAGCTACAAGAAAAAGAATCATGACAACTCTGACACAAAAGTTTGGGTACGGTGGATGCATTGTGAAGATACATATGGGACATGACTTTTGAGTTTACCTTTTCAGAGGAGAGGATTCTCACAGAGCATAAGAATTCACATATACAACTTTTAAAGACCCAGAATTACCATTCGTCTTCCCTGTATGAAAATTTCTTTTTGATTCATGCTTTCACTTCCTTCCCATTCTATCACTTTACGTTTATTGTAATATAATAATGTTGAAATAAGATCAGTATTTGTGATATGTATAACATAACCAAGCTGGTTACACAAAGCAACCAGGAAAATAGTACTATCAATAGCTATGTAACACTTTAAAGTCTGCAAAGTGCTGTGTTTGTGTGCACACACATATATACATATATACACATGCATGTACACATATATTTACACATATATACATGCACACATATGTATGTGTGTATACAGATGTATGTATATATAGTCACTTGATTCTCATGACAACCCTGTGAAGTAGGAAGCATTATTATCTCTATTTTATAGGATGAGCAAATTAAGACTGAGAGTTGTCAGGTGACTTGCTCAGGGTCATGCAAATAGTAAGTGTCTGAAGGAGGTTTTGAACTCAGGGCTTTCTGATTGTAATACAAGTGCTCTGTACCACTATACAGAGTATGCACTGTACCAACTACCTGCTCGGTGCTCATACCTTTGTCTGAAATGACTTTTCCCTCCTCCTTGGTTCTGTTGCACTGTTTGTCCTACTATGCTAACACCATTCCCCTTTTAAAGTACTTTCCCATTCCTCAAACCCACTTTGATAAGCCTTAAATGAACTGGACTCACTAAGAAACAGATACCTCACCCATTCCTATAATTATAGGGGTACTTGTGCTATATTAACCTTAATTTGTAAATATTCTCCAGCTAGCCAAGCCATTTGTAGTTTGGCAAAACTTCTAATCCCCACAATTAACGACTTCTGGTAGGAAAGGAGTAATCTAAAATCTACTTCAACTTTTCTATTTTGCCAGTTTTGTTCTCATTAGTATTGCCAGTCCAAACAATCAGGGTCACTGAACTGGAAGGATAGGTCAAACATACTATTGCCATTCTATCTGTAACTAGAGTTTCTAGTTAATATCTACTCAGGTTGCCTGGGGGCTTTCTTGCCTCTGCCCTTCTCCCTATAGTTCCTCAGTTTTCATGGTGAAAAACTCTTCATTTCTTCCAGGTTGTCATTCAATTTTTGTTATCCACCTGGGAAGTGCTGTTTCATGATATGGTCTGTGAATCCCTCACTTAAGCTTTTTAAAAACATATATTTTCATCAATATTGCTTTCTGTCAGGATAATATAGCTCCTGGTGAGATTTGTTCATATCCTTGTTCAAGGATTTTCCTTTCTACCAGATTCATAACACGGCAGTGGTTATATTCCACTTAACTAACATGAGGTTATATTAAGATGTCTAGAAATTTTGTTTGAAATTACTTAATGCTATAATGCAGGGAATAACCTTCCTCCTTCAGAATAATGCTCCAGTTCAGGGCAACCCTTTCCAATAACAAAGAATGTCAGCAACCCATTACTAAGATATGTGGCTGAGCCTCAAATTATAATGTACTTGGAAGACTAAGGATGTTTTCTTCTTTGTTTTGTTCATTCTTTATTCAGTTGCTAGAAGGGGGAGAGACAATAGCATACTCACACACAAAGAACTTTGACACAGCCAGAGGTATCAAGTAAGGCAGGTCTTTTTAGTATGTGTCACACCCTTCTCATGAATTATAAAGCAAGCAACTACTTTTTGTGCTATCTACAGCTGTGTCCTTAGCCACAGTGTCATCAAAATTTGTACCAGTATCTGAGAGTAGGGGGAGGGGCTATTGCTAGTGTGACTGTTAGAATCCTCAAAATCTGTCCCATATACATGTTAAGAAAAAGAGAATAAGTTCAGAAAGGTCAGTTCAGGCATGCAACTCCTGTACTTTTAGCATTTAGCTCACTAGCTCATTCTGTATTGTTATTACATGGTGTTGGGAATAAGGGCAAACTCCAAATTCAGTCACATACAGTAATGAGATGGCATTAATGAGATTTGTCTAAAGGAGATATAATTATGCACTCTTGTTTTTCATACTTCTTCACAAGTGAAATGGGAATTTATATCTGTATCTATCTATGTCTAAGTCTATGTGTATGTTTATGTCTATATTTACTTCTATTAAATAGGTTCAATCATTGACATTTTTGGATGTCTAGATTATAGTGATAATAGAGGGACATGAGGACAATAGCTCTCTTACTTCCATTCCTTAGTAAATGCTAAGTCAAGGACAGTACAGATATCACTCCATTTATGAAAACAAGATAACCACCGCTTAGCATGGCCATTTGTTTGTTTTATGGAAAATTTAGCCCTGGACTAATGGTGAAGAATTATAAATGGGCTACCTGTTCCAAAAACATCTCCTACAGAGGCTATGAAAACTTTTACTTAGTGTCTTTAAGAATCAAAGATATTTGGAGAATAAAAGTTTTAACTATCATTCTATGATAATTCTATCATGGCAGTATTTGAGAGAGACTGAGAAGAGAGTTAACATTATTGGTTTTAAAGTAACTTGAGAAGACAGAAAAAAAATAATTCTTAATGAAGTTTGCTTGGTATCTTGAGTGAACTGAATGGTGGAACTGTTTTCAGAAGTGACCAGCAGACTTTCCTCATGATGTTGGAATGAGCTGAAGCATAATAACTCATCTTTTTCAGAATTTTTTCAGCAAGGATGAAGAGCCTGGGACTGAGTAATAATCAAGAAATTTAAGGAGAAACTGCACTGAGGGGTTTTTTTTTGTTTGATTCTGTTGTCTTTGCTAGTCCATATCCATACTCGAAGATGTGCACATGTCTAGGGAAGGGATCTATCAATAAGTCAATTAAAAAGCATTTATTAAGAAATTATGCACCAGGTACTGTAGTAAGTGTTTGAGACTTCAGTACTAAGAATGAAACAATCCTATTTGCAAGGAACACACTTGGTGGGGTGGGGTGGCTGGTGTGAAGCCAAAGAGATAGTATATAGAGTGTTCCCTGTGAGGAAAAAGAAGGCCAATTTGGCAGGGTTACAGGATACAAGAAAAAAAAATAATGCCCAATCAAGTTAAAAGAAGAGGCTGAGCCCAAGTTGTAAAAAAGTTTTTGACTCAAAGAGAGGAGTTTATGTTTTATCTTAGAGGCACTAAGAAGTCACTGACTTTGAGTAAGGAAATCACATGGTTAGATCTACATTTTAAGAAAATGTGACAACAGTGTGACCCGGAGTAGGAAGGGGGCTGACGGGTGAGGGAAGATTTATTGGAGGCTGCTACAATGAGATGATGAAGGTCTAAACTAAAGTAGCGTCTATGTGAGAAGAGAGAATGGGTGAATGGGAGAAATGCTGTGAAGATAGAAATTACAATATCTGGCAATTAACTGTATATACAGATTAAGAGACAGTAAAGAACTGAAGATAAACTCTATATTGTCAACCTACGAGACTGTGGGATGGTGGTGCCCTTGACAGAAATTTGGAATAAGAAAGGAAATAGGTTGAAGTCTTAAATTTTTTGCTATATTGAGCTTGAGATGCGTTTGGGACATCCAGTTCAAAATATCTGATAAGCAATTGATGATAAGAGACTTGAAACTTGGAAAAAAAAGAAAAACTTAAGAGAGTTTCCAACTGAAATTCAATAAATTAATCATCAGCAGTTTTTCTTTGTAATGGAGAACCTGAATGTTTTAAATATTTTTTTTTTGAAAGGGAATGCCCTTGACAAGAGAAATCTATCCTGATTGGTGAATAGTTAATTAAAGGGTGGATTTTAAATAAGGAGATGGGCTGAAAGCCTTCAGCTCCCCCTGCTGAGAACATGGCTTGAGCATGAAACTTAGACACTTTCAGCAATCTGGACAAAGTCAACCATCTCTATCCAGAGCCCTCTGATTGTTTTTCTCCTTTATGAGTTACCTTAAACTCTAATGGAGGGAGGCAAGACTTAAGGGTTTAGGGCAGGAATTCACCTAGATTACATTCTATTTACATTCTAGACAGAAGTAAGATCTTCTAGTTGGGTAGAGTCCCACCCAAGATTGTAGAGCATGTTCCCAGAGCATTTGGGGCAATTTCCTTTATCAGCATTGTCTTTGAGAGACTGACTGACTTAGGGAAGTGACCCCTGAATGAGGAAATAAAGAGAAAAAAAACCTTAATCCTAATTTAAAAATTATTTATTAATATAGTATAAAATAATTTTCTTCATACTCATGTTAGAAATTGAGGCTAGGGACATATGTAATCTTTAAACAAAGTTCCATTCAGGAAGTAAGGTGGGAAAAATGAGTAAACAGAAGAAAACAATGATAATATTTAGTTAAGGATGCCCAAGACACAAACTCAAAGAAGAGAATAAGTCCACCTTGTTCACAGAAGAACTAAAAATATCACATATTTGACACAGTCTCTTTTGGAATTCTAGAAAGAAATTAAGAATTTTAAAAAATGATATTTATATGTATAATGAGATTTCTGGAGGAAGGATGAGAAAATGAGAATTATAAATGAAAAACTGGGAAGAGAATAAAAAGCTTAGCATAAGAGGTGCAAAATTTCAGTCAAGAAACAGAGTCCTTGAAAATTACTTTGAACTAAACAGAGATTAGTGATTCTACGAATCAATAAAAAATACTGGAACAAAATTGAAAGACTGGAAAAATCAGAAGAAAATATGAGGTATGCCCTTTCGAAAACATCAGATTTGTCTAATAATTGAGAGAGAGAGAGAGAGAGAGAGAGAGAGAGAGAGAGAGAGAGAGAGAAAGAGAGAGAGAGAGAGAGGTGGGTGGTGCAGAGATCATATATTAATTAAACTACCTGTAAATCTGACCATCAAAAGACAATTGCCCAGGTCTTTCAGAACATTAAAAATAGAAAAAAACCACCAATCACCTGCTAAAACAAACCCCAAAATATAACTCCCAAAAATGTAAAATCCACAATTTAGAATTTATAGGTCAAAGAAAAAATTAGTCTAAGCATCCAGAAAGAAGGAATTCAAATACTAAGAAACCATGGTCGATAAAAGCAAGATCTGGCAGTTACCCCTTTAAAGTAAAGGAAAGTTTGGAATATATTATTTCATAAAACAAAGATGAAGTTTTGTAATCAAGAATACTCTATAAAAGAAAACTGAGTATAATCTTATTGGGGGGAGAAATAGGCTTATAATAATATAGGACTTCTAAACATACCTCTTGAAGTTTACCAGAGCCAAGTTATATGAGCAAAGGAGTAAAGAAAAAGAGTAAAATTAAACACAGCCTAGAAATTCCAGGGGGCTATATGATGATAGCTAATATTTTAATACCACACATTGAAATATAATAAATACCATATATAGAAATATAATAGATTCAACATGGAATCAGGTGAGAACAGAAGATGAGAGGCAGAAATTATAGGTAATTTAGCTCAGTTTTTATTGGGATATAAGAGGATAGAGGTCAGCAAAAATTATGCTATTCCCCAGTCAAAAAAAAGTCATTAAAATATTTTTTTTAAGTGTACATAATACAACGAAAAGAAAAGATTTCAAAATGAAATAAATATAAGCAGGACTATTTTAGAAGTAATGTAAAGTGCTTTTTTTTTTTTAAAAAAACGTGTTAGGAAATGAGATTTTGCATTCTGCTGTATATATGGAAATGCTCATTTTCTGTATTTAAGTTCAGAATAAAAAACATAGAAGCAGTGATATTTCATTTATTCAAAAATGGGCAAATGGAATAATTTTTCTTCTTCTGCTAAAATGAACTAATGGGAAGAGTGAGATGCTACCTAGTCCTCTACTCCTATGTGCAATTAAAAGTAATCAGAGTTAAGATTTAAGCTTTTGAGGGAATTATGGGAATTGAATGAAGCAAACTGACTCCATCTTGTGACTCAATTCTAGATCTAGGTCACTTTCCTTTCTATTGAATTATGGGTCTTATTCAATTTTTGTCTTGGG
This sequence comes from Bettongia penicillata ogilbyi, assembly GCA_023548195.1. Lineage (NCBI taxonomy): Eukaryota > Metazoa > Chordata > Mammalia > Diprotodontia > Potoroidae > Bettongia > Bettongia penicillata. The sequence goes on along the minus strand of JAJHZJ010000020.1, from coordinate 2,030,239 downwards.
AGAAAATCTTATTCAATTATAGGAATTATGAGAAAACTTTATTACATTGTTTGAACTTAGCCCTGTATGACTGAGAAGCTGGACCACCTCTACCTGTTGCTTAGTGACCCTTAACTAAGGACCTAGGTTATGCTGATCAGAAACCCAGTCAGACCTGAAGATTAATGCAAGGAGTTTTTTCACAATTTTACATTTCAAGAAATCTATATGTCTTATCTGAAAACTGGCCCACACTGGTCAGTTACTGTTTCTTTATTCTTTTGATGAAATATAGACACTTGGGGAGGACTGAGACACCTTCAGAAAATTGCACTTACTCACTCTCCCCCTTCCAACTCGGAAAGCCCTTAATTTTTTCCTCCAATTAGAAATAGGATTACCTAATTTTGTGTCCTGATTGTTTTCTTCCAATTAACTGGTCTTATTTGATCAGTTATTTTTAATACATAAAAATCTCACTCCCTCTATATTTGGGGTCTACTGCCAAGCTGAGAAGGCCTTGTTCCAATTTGTTATGCAACTAGCATGCATTGCTTACTAAATCGTCATACTCAGAAGCTCCAACCTTTGTTTCCTCAGTCATTTCATCTTTCATCCGCTACAGTATGAAGTAACTTACTCATAATAACAACTCAGTAACCCTCAGGGCTGGAGTCTATATCTGCTTCTCATGACTGTAGATCCAGAGCTCTTTCCTAGATAGTCCATGATCTCTGAAAGTTTTATCCCAATAAAATCTAGCTTTACCTAGACAAAAATGATATTAAAATGTATATACTGAGGAATTTGGCACTTCATTTATCTAAAGCATTATCATATTTATCTAGCTGGTTACATGAGTATCTTCTTTCTCTCTCATTGTTCCAAATAACACTTGGAGTTGTGCCATTGCTGAATAAGACCAAAACAGAGTTGGATTCTAGTTCTAATACTCTAAGTGTCAGAAATTATTAATTTACAGTTGTTATACATAATTTAGCTAAATGATGTAGAAAGAATTCTTGTTGGGGGACATCTGCAAATGCTAATTCTGGAACAAACCCAGGTATTAGGGGAATACTTAAATTTCCAATAAAAGTTTTGCTATTATATCTTTAATGATAAAAGATTGACAATGATATTATATGCATTTCTGTCTAGCTATTAAATTGAATTTGGGAGTCAGGAGATCTAGTCCTGCCTCTGACTTTAACTATGTGATAAAAAAATCACTTGGTAAACACTTAACTTCAGGCCACTATAAATTTAGGATTTTAGCACAGATAATCACTAAACTCCCTTATGGTTTCAATTCTTCGCATTATCTTTAATTTCCAAAGTCAATTTTTTAAAAATAGGAGACATAAATCTGTAAGTCTTTTCTTATTATCTTTTGCTGAATTTTAATGATTTTTTTTTTCTTAAAACTCACTGGAAATGTTGGTCAAATATGTCCTAAGAAAACCAGAATATATGCCTTCTTTCTGGTAATAATAATAACTCAATTTTCATTTCTTTTTATGGTTTTCCAATTTCCTTCCTTATAGGAACAGTCAGAGGAAGGTAATGTAGGTATTATTATCATCATTTTATAGGAAATGAGCCTATAAATAGGCTTAATAATAAATAAGGCTCAGACAGGTTAAATGACCTGCCCTTGATCATCAAGTTTAGTAAATGTGCCAGCTCAGCCAGGACCAACACTTTTCCCACTATCTCATATAGTCACTCACAAGAGCTGACATGTAAACCTTGAAAAATAAGTATACCTTACTCTCATTCTCTCTTTTGAGCTTAGCAATAACCTTATGAGATAAGAGAATACTTGCTACTATGCCATTTTTATAGATAAGAAAACTAAGACTCAAAGAAGCTTCCCCAAGATTAAAACTAGTACATAGCATATTTAGGATTCAAATTTATATCCTCTAATTTCAAGTTTCATATTGCTTCCATTATGATTTGATGTTGTAATAGTAATTTAAATGGGGGAGCTCTTTCTCATTCATTAATCAGCCCATGAGACTTGCATGGGTCACATGGAAGTCTGGGTCACATTGAAAGTCTGAGTCACACGGAGGCTTTGGTGGGAAGAGTTTGCTGAATGGGTGGAATAGGAAGAGACATAGTGAGTCATGAGAGCAGTCAGAGCTAGGAAGGATGCAGGCATCTGGCTAGCGTGAGTGATTTTGTGATTGTGATTTTGTTTAAGAGGACCTACTTGTGATTTGTGTAACGGAGTTGGTTTGTGGGAAGCTTGGCAGGGGAAGGCTTGAGTATAGTGTTGTCCTCTGCATTGTTATTGTACATAGATTTTTGTTACTATGATAGATTTGGCTTTCTGATGTCTGAATAAATGTTTTGGTTCTGCCTTCCATGTGGAGAGTCTGTGGCATTTCACAATTCAGTCATGCCAAGATATTCATGGCTGTGGTAGGTGCCATGAATATTGCATTAGTGCTACAGATGTTTAAATCTAAAATTCACTAATTTAAAGTAAAGGGAATGAAATTATTTATGATGATTATTTGTCATGATTATCATGATTTATTTTGTCTTTAATAGAAGCCTATCATCTTTCAGTTTCAAAGTCTTCTAAATTATATGTTTTCCTGAAAGTAAATGTACCCCAAATTCCAAAGATTCAGTTTTATTAAGATATGCTGGAATGTTGAATAAAGAATTGAAATTCTTTATATAAAAAATAAGTTCACTCTAATTGATATGAGGACTAGGAACTGAAATGCAGGCCCCTGAGAATTTAACCGCTCTGTGAACTTTATGACTTGGCTCGAGCTAACAGACCTAGATAGTGATTCCAGGAACTAGCCCCTCCTGGAATTATTTATGCGAGGGGATCTGGCTACTCCCCTCCTGCATAATCTTGTTAAAACATTAAAGAAAAGTCTGTTTCTTGCACCGAGCCATAACACTCCTTGCACCAAGCCATAACACTCCACTCAAATAGTTGATTAATTGACTTATTTCCCACTTTAAGTCACGTATACAGAATCCTATTGCTAAGACTAGTTGGCTGAGTGCCTTCTTTGTTTAAAGACCTATATTAGCTAGCAAGTCTCAGAGCCTCTTTGGAATCTCACCCATGGAGATGACGATCTGCCTGGGACCTTCCCGTTCGGGGACTCAAAGGCTGTGAACCGGGATTCCCCAGCCGTGACTGTTAGAGTTGGTGCTCCCCCGAATCAGTGATGTTTTCTTTACCTATTTCTATTATTCTTCTTATATTGTGTATACTTCTTGTTACTTGTGGTATTTGGTGTCTTTGTAAGCAACCTATTCCTTGTATACCTGGCAGTTGGAGCCCTGCCTTCTCTCGCATTCTTCTAACCTTTGTATTTTCCTTTTTACTCTGGCAGGGTGATGATTTGTATTTTTTTCCCCTGAAACAGATGTTGTTCAGAATCCTTTTTCTGGTTGTTTACCCAAAATGTTATCTCTCCCTCAGATTTCTCTATCTTTACAACCTTTCTCAAAGTGCTACTCGTTATTTTAATAGTTTAGCTATTCCCATATTATTATTATCCATTTTCTTAGTATTATATAATTATACATAATTAAATTTTACTTTTATTTTTAACTGCTGTGTCTGAGTGTCATTTACAGGAGCGAATCCGAACCATAATAAATTCTCAAAACAAATGTGAATAGGCATTTATTCTTTTTCTCCCCTGTCTATTATTTTGTTCATAAATCATTGTTAACTAATTGGGATTAATACTAAATATTTTTTTCTTAATAGAGATTAAGCCTTGTATATTCATTAAGACATTAAAAAACAAGTAAAATCCACTTTAGGTTTTATTAATGGTTTATTAATGTTTTATATTTCAATTAAATTGAATCCAATAGATATTTATTAAGCATCCATTATATGCTGGGCACTAATGCTAAGCAAAAGACAGTCCCTGCCTTCAAGGAGTTTAAAGTCTAATAGTGCAGTCAGTATGAATAGAGACAAAGCAAGCTATATACAGGATAAATAGGAAATAATTAAGAGAGGGTAAACACTGGAATTAAGATGAGTTAGAGAGAGCTTCCTGCGAAAAATGAGATTTTATTTGAGACTTAAAGGAAATCAGGGAAGTTAGAACACTCCTGGCATGGGGGACAGTCAGAGAAAATATCTGAAGCCAAGAAATAGAGTGTCTTGCTTGTGGAACAGTGAGGAAGCCAGTGTCAATGGATCCAAAAGTATATGTTGGGTAATAAGGTGTAAGAAAACTGGAAAGACAGGATGGGGTTAGGTTATGAAGGATTTTGAATGTCAAACAGGGCATTTTTTCATGTGCTTCTAGAGGTATAGGAAACCACCAGAATTTATTTAGTAGTGGGGTTACATGTTCAGACATGCATTTTAGGAAAATTACTTTACTGGTTGAATGGAGAATGGATTTTAGAGGAGAGAGACTTGAGGCAGGCATCTCCCCTAGGGAGGCTATTTCTAAAAGCTAGATATGAGGTGATATATTAGAGAGGTAGTGGTGTCAGTGGATAAAAGGGACCATATTCAAAAGATATTGGAAAGGTAAAATCAAAAGGTCTTGGCAGAAGCTTAGATATGGGGACATGAGAGATAGTAGTGTAGGATAATTCCTAGGTTGTGAGCCTGATGGACTTGGAGGATAGTGTTGCCCTTTACAGTAAGAAGGAAGGTAGGAAGTATATCTGGTTTAGCAGGGAAGATAATGAATTCTGTTTCGGACATATTGAATTTAATATGTCTCCTGGACATCCATTTCAAGATCAGGTCAGGAGACAGATTAAGACAGGAAAGGTAGATCTGGGAATCATCAACATAAAAATGGCAATTAAATCCATGGGAGCTGGGGAGATCATCAAGTGAAATAACATAGAGAGAGAAGAGAAGGGGACCAAGAACAAAATCGTGAGGGGCAGCTATAATTAGAGGGTTTGATTTAGAGAAGGATCGAGCAAAAGAGTCAGAGAAGGAACAGTCAGATAGGTAGGAGAAAAACTAGGAGAGAATAGTGTCCCAAAACCCAAAGAGAAGATTGTGTCTAGGAAGAGAGGGTGACCAACAATGTCAAAGGGTGCAGAGAGAAGAAAGAGAATGAAGATTGAGAAAAGGCCATTGGACGTAGCAATTCAGAGATCATTTGTGTTTTGCATACTAAGTAATTGATTTTCACTTTGCAGTTCCCTGTTTTCCATACCCACACACTGTATTTTTTTCATGTATTAAATATAATCTTGGCAATTTGTAAGATACAGGAAAATATCCTCCTTCCCCAAAAGGTAATGTGAAAACTGGAATCCACCTAGAATATCGGGAGATTAAGTTCTTAGTTTTACTTTCCCTCTTCAGATAAGAGCTTCCTACTTTATAGGCACAGCAGATGCCAAGCCAAATGACTGACCAAGTCATTTACAGATAAATAAAATAATGACTGTCCCTCATATATTTCTCACTCAGAAGTGGGTTTACTGGGAGAAATGCTTTGTAGTCAACATTTTGTTTGTGTCGTCTCTCCATGGGAACTGAGGTATAAGAGACAAAAAACTGCCCTAGTTCCCAGGATAAGGATATTTTTTTCCACTTTAGCTTACCAAGAAATATTTTGCTAAAGCTAATTGATACTAATTTGTTTTCAGCAGTATTAAGGATATTTAGCTACTAGTCAAAGTGATATTTATTACTCATTTATGATAGGTGAGTAATAAAGGAAAAAAAACAACTTATTAGGTAGTATAGGGGAAATTTTAATTTGGAATGATACTGAGGGATATCAATACAAGATGAGTGAGTTGATAATTCATAGAACTCTGAAAGGTGAAGTAGAATTTATGCTCTAGAGACCTGATTTGCAAGTGCAATTTATAACTACAGCAATGATCCCCCAGAATCTATATGTGCAAAAATTCCTTTGGTTACTTCTATTGATATGACTAAAAAAAATTGTATGCAGTGAATGCTGTTATTGTGATTGACTCCCTTTTGCCAGTGAGCTTGGGAGCTCAAATTAAGATTAAAATTTGAAATCACATAACTAAGCAATAGATCTAGAGTTCTTAAGCTTTTTTTGTTGTCATGGACCCCTTTGGAAGTCTGGTGACCTTTCTAAGAATACTGTTTTTAATTAATTTAAGAAAATTATAAATTTCAGCTAGAAGTTAGGGGATGGAATGTTTTTTCTAATTCAAGTTTATGGATTTTCTAAGATCTATTCATGGTCATATAACATAAAAACCCCTACAACAGATGAAGAAAAAATATTTTGACAACAGCCTCAACAACAATAACAACACCACCAGAACAAAGGACTAAGTGGACTTTTCCTTATTATTGAGAGAAGTATTGATTTAAAAGTAACAGTCAGTATTCTATGTAACAGGGATAAATTAGAGATCTTTTCAAGATCAGGGAAAAAATAAGGATGTCCATTACCACTACTACAATTTTATCTGGTTTTAGAAATGCTAACTATTTCAACAAGGAAAGAAAAACTAATGGAATTACAATAGTCATAGAAGAAACAAAATTATCTTTTTTTTAAAAAAGATTTGTTTTGACTAAATAGTACAATTACTAGTTATATATTCCCAAAAAGGTAAAAGAAGAAAAAGCACCCCTCCCCGCCCCACACAGCTCTTTTTTTCTGTTAGATTAAACTGAAAAATATGGAAGTACCCACAAATTGGGGAATTGCCAAACAAATTATGGTATTTGAGTAAAATAAATACTATTCTACTTTAAGAAATGAGAAGAGGGATGGTTTTCAGAGAAAGTTGGAAAGACGTTTTATGAACTGGTGCAGATTAGAGTAAAGCAAGAGAACAACTGATACAATAAAAACAACATTGCAAAAATTAACTATTTTGAGAAGTCTAGAGCTTTCGGGTACCTTGTTCTGATTGGGACTAGAATAAGGTTAGTATCAGCTGCATCTGGTGGAAGATAATATAGTTTGCTTAAAACAACAACAGATAAGAAGAGGAGACTATATAAATAAGGAGATGTGATAAAGTTTTGATATGTATTTAGTTAAAAATAATTTTGTGTTTTTGAATCACAATGCCATGCATGATATAATGATCATTTCTTTTTTTTTATAAATTTATTTATTTAACTTTTTACATTAATTTTCACAAAATTTTGGGTTCCAAATTTTCTCCCCATTTGTCCCCTCCCCCCCACCCCAATACACCAAGCATTCTAATTTCCCCTATCACCAATCTGCCCTCCCTTCTATCATCGCTCCCTTCCCTTGTCCCCATCTTGTCTTTTGTCCTGTAGGGCCAGATAACTTTCTATTCCCCATTGCCTGTATTTCTTATTTCCTCGTAGCAAGAACAATACTCAACAGTTGTTCCTAAAACTTTGAGTTCCAAATTCTCTCCATCCCTCCCTCCCCACCCATTCCCTTTGGAAAGGCAATTCAATATAGGCCATATCTGTGTAGTTTTGCAGATGACTTTGATAAAAGGCATGTTGTGTAAGACTAACTATATTTCCCTCCATCCTATCCTGTCCCCCATTGCTTCTATTCTCTCTTTTGATCCTGTCCCTCCCCGAATGAATTCAAATTGCTCCCTCCTCCCATTGCCCTCCCTTCAATCATCCCCCCCACCCTGTTTATCCCCTCCCCCCCACTTTCCTGTATTGTAAGATAGGTTTTCATACCAAAATGAGTGTGCATTTTATTCCTTCCTTTAGTCGAATGTGATGAGAGTAAATGTTTTCATGTTTTTCTCTCAGCTCTCCTCTTTTTCCCTTCACTAAAAAGTCTCCTGCCTGCCTCTTCTGTGAGAGATAATTTGCCCCATTCCATTTCATCCTCTCTCCTCCCACTATATTTCTCTCTCACTGTTTACCTTAATTTTTTAAAGATATGATCCCATCCTATTCAATTCACTCTTGCTCTCTGTCTCTGTGCGTGTGTGCGTGTGTGCATGTGTGTGTGTGTGTGTGTGTGTGTGTGTGTGTGTGTGTGTGTAATCCCACCAACTACCCAGATACTGAAAAGTTTCAAGAGTTACAAATATTGTCTTTCCATGTAGGAATGTAAACAGTTCAACTTTGTTAAGTCCCTTATGACTTCTCTTTGCTGTTTATTTTCTCACGCTTCTTCTCATTCTTGTGTTTGAAAGTCAAATTTTTTTCTCTAGTTTTTTCATCAAGAATGTTTGAGAGTCCCCTATTTTATTGAAAGCCCATTTTTCCCCCTGAAGTATTATACTCAGTTTTGCTGGGTAGGTGATTCTTGGTTTTAGTCCTAGTTCCTTTGACTTCTGGAATATCCTATTCCACGCCCTTCAATCCCTTAATATAGAAGCTGCTAGATCTTGTGTTATCCTGATTGTATTTACAATTTACAAGTATTTACAATACTTGAATTGTTTCTTTCTAGCTGCTTGCAATATTTTCTCCTTGACCTGGGAATTCTGGAATTTGGCCACAATGTTCTTAGGAGTTTCTCTTTTTTGGATCTCTTTCAGGTGGTGATCAGTGGATTCCTTGAATACTTATTTTGCCTTCTGGTTCTAGAATATCAGGGCAGTTTTCCTTGATAATTTCATGAAAGATAATGTCTAGGCTCTTTTTTTTGATCATGGCTTTCATGTAGTCCCACAATTTTTAAATTGTCTCTCCTGGATCTATTTTCCAGGTCAGTTGTTTTGCCAATGAGATAGTGCACATTATCTTCCATTTTTTTATTCTTTTGGTTTTGTTTTGCGATTTCTTTGTTTCTCATAAAGTCATTAGCCTCAATCTATTCTATTCTAATTTTGAGAGAACTATTTTCTTCAGTGAGCTTTTGCCCCTCTTTTTCCATTTGGCTAATTCTGCTTTTGAAAGCATTCTTCTCCTCATTGGCTTTTTGAATCTCTTTTGCCAATTGAGTTAGCCTATTTTTCAAGGTGTTATTTTCTTCAGCATTTTTTTGGGTCTCCTTTAGCAAGGTGTTGACCCCCTTTTCATGCTTTTCTTGCATCTCTCTCATTTCTCTTCCAAGTTTTTCCTCCACCTGTCTAACTGGATTTTCAAAATCCTTTTTGAGGTCTTCCATGGCCTGAGCCCACCGGACATCCACCTGGGATGTCTGGGATACAGAGGCCCCAACCTCCATGTCTTTCCCTGTTGGTAAGCATTGTTCTTCCTCATCAGAAAGGAAAGGAAGAAATATCTGTTCAGGAAGAAAGTACTTCTCTATGGTTTTATTTTTCTTCCTTTTTCTGGGCATTTTCCCAGCCAGTTACTTGACTTCTGAGATTCCTCTCCACCCCCGCCTAGATCTGCCCAGCTAGTGCTTGGGGTCTGAGATTCAAATGCTGCTTCCCAGCCTTAGGGCTTTCAGGTGGGGGCAGGGCCGCCTCACAGGGCTCACTTCCCTCAGAGGGTTTATGTGGAGATCTTCAACAATGAATGTGAGCTCCTGCCTGCTTTGGGAGCTCCCGTCCGCTGCTTCCCCTACTGCTGCCACCCGAGGGTGCCTGAGTTATGGAGACACCCCACTCCCCTCTTGGCCACCCAGAAGGCTGTCTCACTGACCTGTAGTGCCTGTGGGTTGAGGGACCTTCGTGGCCACCGGAGATTCTGGCCCTGAAGCCTGCTCATATCTGCTCCTCTCGGTGCCTCACGATCAAGGAAGGGCTGGACTCTGCTCCAGATTTGGTGTGCAATGGACCTTTGGTGTCGGTTTTTCAAGGCTCTCTGGAACAGAAATCTCCTCCACTCCGTTGTTGTGCGTCTTCCACTGCTTCAGAATTTGTTGGGAGTTCCTCTTTACAGGTAATTTATGGGCTGTGGCTTCGGAGCTGGCATATGTGAATCTTTCTACTCCTCCATATTGGCTCCTCCTGATCATTTCTTTAGGTAGCAATAGCAATTTAATATTCACAGGTTTAAAACTTGGATCATACATTTAGCAAGAAAAGCTCAAAAGGACAATCACTGCCAACAATTAGAATTCCATAATAACAAAGGGACCACCAATGTTAAACAAATAATTTTGTTCTGTCCCTTTTTTAAAATCAATCTCACTACAAAAATTCAGTTCCTTTTTTTCTTTTTGGATGGGGGGGAAATCATCCTGATATTCAAGCTTTGACTCAACTATTAAGCTGTAATAACTCTGTAGGGTAAAGTTCTCTAAAGGTTTACGTGGAGCTGGGAAAAATCATCTGGCAACTTTGTGGGATATTCATAGGAAAAGTGATTTGTCCCTCATGGCACCAGAGGTTAATTTCATCTCGCTGCACATGATTGATGCAGGGAATCCAGCAGAATGGTGATTTGAGATTTTTGTCCAGCTATATGTGTTGTGCAGCATGGAATATTTTTATTGTAAGATGCAGTCTTTTAGTTTTTAGTTGCCAGTTGTATTTGGAATTAAATTTGCGTTTATATCCCTATTTACCCCAAAGTTTGCCCAAGAACTCTCATTTACTGGTAATAGTTATTTCAGAAGTACATGGAAAATGTTCTGAAATGTTGTGATTACCTTGCTCTATCTTTGTGTGGGATTTATAGGTCTATGGAAAATTGAGGCTGGGATCATAAAATTAGCTTGCTCCATATCACCAGGCAATATTGAAATCACTCAAAGGATAAAATGAGCCTGTGTCTAATAGATGCATGTGCAGTTTTGGGGCTTTGCCTATAGTGCAGAAGGATCAAGAAGGACCAGCTGCCCTTAGGCATCTGACCAATGGTTCTGCAATACGGAAATTTACCTTCCTGATTTGCTGAATCCCAATCCTTTTGGTAATCTTCATACAATGTGCATTGTAACCAGTATTCCTAGATCACAACCAAAGAATCCAATCAATATTCAGATTGCCAACAGCCAGAATAAATTAATTTTACCATCTTTTTCTGAATGGTTACGTGAATATAGATGCAATCTCAGTAAGTAGGAATTATCATAATCCTCTTAGATAACCAGAAGTATTTTTTCCCCAATGGCTAGATGTGGTTCAGTGCTGAACATCTAATCCTGAAATGGTTCCATCCTAGTTAAAATGAATTACTTTCCACAAGTAAGAGGGGCAAAATGTTAGTTTCTATTAGTTGGAATTCTATGACTGGTTCTTGAAACTTGTTTATTGAAAAGATTATGTCAGTCATGATGGCATATGCTTGTAATTTCTGCCATCAGGGAGAATGAGATTGAGAAATCTCTTGAGGTCAATCTGATCAGATCTGCACTAAGTCCAACACCAATATGGTGATCCTCCAGGAGCCTATGCACTAGGGTCTCTGAGGAAGGATAAACTGGACCAGGTTGGAAATAGAGTAGATCAAAGCACTATGCTGATCAGTAGTAGGATTAGCCCATGAATAACTGCTTCACTTTCATCCTGGTTGAAATGGGAAGACTCGGGCTCAAAAACAAAACAAAAGAAAAAGGAAATTATGTATTCCAACAAATGATCCAGAAAATCCTTTGAAATAAACAATCACATTTTTCTTTGACAGCACAACACATGTAAAATCGCCTAGTAGTTATATTGACTTGAATTTTTTTTCTAACATAAAAATCAATCAGTTTTATCTTTATTCTAGTAAGTTTTCTAAGGGAAAGAAGTTTAAGAATTAAGAATGTACCTGCCTCTAAAGCTAGGGGGTTACAGGTTATAAAAACTTGGGTGCTAGAGGCGAAATAAAACAAATCAAACAAAATTTTTCAAAATGCTCTGTTGAAATGGAGAAATTTGTATTTTTGTACTAGATGTTGATTAACTTTGCAAGGAAAATTTCCTCTACTTCATTCCATTCTATATTGCTTCTACCTCATTATAAAGGAGGCAACATGGTATGGTGGAAAGAACATGGTACTTGGTTGACACTGAGCTATATGACTTTGCTCAAGTCACTTAAACTCTCTAAGCTCAATTTCATCATCTATAAAATGAGAATACTAATATGTTTCCTGTCTGCATTGTAAGTCTTAAAACTCTATAAATGTGAGCTAATAAGCATACAGTCTGAGACTCAATTCTAATCTTAATACAATTCAATATTTCACTTTTCTCCTTCAATTTTCTCCACTGGAAATGAAGAAACAATATGCAGGAAAGATATTACCCATCCCTGTTCTGTAATTTTGATGGCCATGTTTTGTGAAAGGACTTTTCTTTCATAAGAATTTTCCTTTGTCTCTCTTTTTTTCTCAAATAGTAGCCTCAAATATTTGGGCACCAAGTATATGCAAAATGCAAGAATACTCAGGTTGACCTTCGGCAATCAGAACTAAAGTCGTTGTTAGCATTACTCATCATCAACAACATCGTGATACCTATTTATCTGCCAGCTGGTGAGCTAGGAAAACATTATCTTCCTCATTTTCTTTTTTAATCCACAGACTTGAGATTCAGGAAGTATCTCCTAATTCCCTTTCCACCAGTTGCTGGTGTGTGTTCTTGGTAAGTCTCTTGTCCATACTCAAGAATCAGGGAAAATTGTAGACACAGAGAAGAAGCTGCATATGTTTGTTTTGTATTTTGTTCTGTTATTAAAACCTATATGATCACTAAGTATTTTACAGATGAGGAAACAGGTTCTGACAGATCACATGACTTGTCCAGGTTCACACTGCCAATATCAAAGGCATAATTTGAACCTAGGACTTCCTGAGTACAAGTCTAATATCTTATCCATTATTTCATACTCTTTTTATAAGTTTGATTTGGGAATCCTTGATAGAATGGGAATGATAATCTCTACCTCCTCTATGGAGTAGATATAAAGATGAATTCTACTCAATTTAATTCAACAAGCATTTATTAAATGCTTATCATGTGCCAGGCACACAGTAGGCTCTGGAGTTCCAAAGACAAAAAGACACTGATCTCAGCCCCCAAGGAACTTTCCTTTTACTGGGATATGCATATATGCATGGATTAAATAAATAAAAATAATTTCAGAGTTAAGAACTGTCTAATGGGAGAATCAACAAAGGACACTTGAAGTTAAATAATGTATGACAATTTTTTTTCTGAATCATGAAGTGTATAAGTAATTGAATTGTAATAAGATCTGTGTTTACAATGATAAACTGAATGAACTGCATAGTTCAAAAAATATGCCATTCCTCTTTGTGAAGGGGAGGAAGAACATCCACTTAATTTTAATTTGTCTTTTCAAACAATGCAACAGTCCTAACATTAAATAGTCTTGAAAGCTTGATGTGCCTTCTGCAGAAGCAGATCCATCTCTAAGTGCTGGTTTATCTTGTTTCCACTTGTTTGATAAGCAAACAAAGTAGGCTTTGCTCTTTTTTACCTCCCTAGGTAATATACATGAACACCTGGGAAAACCTTCAGCTTATCTCTGAGCTCTCTGGAAGCTGCTCAAATTATGTGTGCAGTTGGAGATGTCTCTATGCTGGTGACAGAATGGCAGCAGCATCCTTGCACTTCTTAATATAGCAGATAAGCTTCCCATTAGTAGTCTTAGAATGTGAAAGTAAAGCAAATTTGGAAAGATTAAAGCAAATTGAGGAAGTTAAAAGTTGTATTGATTAAAGGTATGAGGTATTGTGTTCAGTTCTGGGTGTTCAACATTTATAATAACAAACTAGAGTTTTTGCATAGGAAGGTAACCAGGATACTGAGGCACCCCAAAAGTATGTCACAGGAGGACAGGAGTCCTTCTGACAAGAGTCCTCTTCTGTGACAAAAGTCTGTCACAAAATGAGAGAAGGAGCAGAGATGTAGCGCTGTGAGGTACTTCAGAGGCCATCTAATTCAGCTGAGTATGGTGCCTGGAATACAGTAGAAACACAGTAAACACTTATTTATTGAGGCTGTGACCAGACAAGATTAAATGATGTGCACCACTCCAGATAGGAAGTAAGGAAACATTAGAGGCAGGACTTGAGCCCAGGTCTGGCTGTTCTAAAGGACTCTTTCCACTATGCCACTCTGTTTACCCTGAGGAAGAAGAAAGTTGGAGGGGATTTGAAAAATAAGGCAGTTAATTGTTAGAAAGGAGATATTTTGTGGTCAAGGAACAGAATAAACTTATGAAAAGAGTATGATGTAATGGGTGATATTAGACTTGGCCTCAGGAAGTCCTAGGTTCAAATTATGCCTTTGAATTATGCAGTCTCAACCTGGACAAGTCATGTGATCTTTCGGACCCTGTTTCCTCATTTTTAAAATGAAGTGGTTATACTAAATGGCCTCTAAGGTCCCTTCTCCATCTAAATCCATGGCACTGTCTTGTGTAACATAATGCTTTCTCTAATCAATCATTTGGAGCTGGCTATAGATAATTCTTTTCCTGAAATGTTCATTTTGTCACAACATCCAGAAACAGTCTTTGGGAAATCCAGTTTTTAAAACAAACAAACAAACCTTAGATATTCAAAAAATCCTCTTCACCTTCTTGGCATTTTTCAAATCCTTTGACTCTTCGTTTGTTTATTTATTCATTCATTCCTCCAGAAAAAGAACTTTTCTGCCTTGGGTTCTTGAACTTCCTATATGCTGAGGTTATTGGAGTTCTACAAAATACCTTGACAATGTTAGTGCTCTTGTGGTATCTCAGTGGGAAATCCCACTAGAACTCTTGTTATTACTGAATAGCCCAGAGGGAACTGCTGTTATCTAGGAGGTTTCTCTTCTTAGCATTTTTAATTTCTTCTGGTGAATGGAGCAGAGCATCCCTAGAAGCCCCCATAACGTCTTGACTCAGAAAAGATCCCACAGCCTAAACCTAATTTTAGAAAAATACAAAGTGAAAATCTGTGCAACATATATACAAGATTTCTAAGAAGGCATTTTTTGGAATGGTAGTTATTTTGGAACATTACCTATCTCCAAAGGCAAGGTTCAAGAAGTTGTGTCAGTTATTTCAGGAAGTGGAAACAACATGACTAACATCTTAAAGATCATCATTTTTGGAGGCTCTGAAAATCATTGATTTTTGGGAGGGCAAAAGGGGAGGAAGGTGTTAGAGTGTGCATGTGTGAGGTGTTTTCTACACTTAGCACATGGAGGAGAGAGAACTGTAAAATCTACTTTAAATAAGCTAGTTTTCTGTTGTGGAAATGAGTTAAATAATCCTTCCCACTTGCTAGACTGAATGAAGAACTCGATTTTGTTTTTATTATGCTGAAAATTCTCTTGATGACCTCAGTAGGTCCTTAGGGGAACACTAACACAGCACGGCTCTCCATCTTCAATTTAGGAAATCTTGTTGAATTTGTAATGGGGCATGGAGGGTAAGGGTGGTGGTAGGGATAGTCATACTGAGGCCTTGCACACACACACACACCCACACCCACATACACACATACAAAATTGACAGCCTATAATTTGGAGAACAGATTCATTCCTGGCTCTTAAAGGAATTCATACATTTTTCACAACTGATTCTGTCTTCATAGAGATCACTCCCTCTTTCTCTCTGTCAAACTAGTCAGTACAACCACATCAAAATAAACGCAAAGCCAATATTTGCTGGTTGTTGAAACAACACACTCTCAGCACACAATATTTCAGGCTCAGAAGAGAGATATGGAACTCTCTTCCTGCCCACTATTGTCCTGAAAAATTCATCCTCTGCACTGTCATCCCAAGCCAGCACCTTTCCTATGATGACATTATTGTGCTTTATCTTTGCAATATTCATCACAGTCCCCTAGGGAAGGAAAGGAAAGGAGTGTTGTCTAGTCATATTTCCCATTGGCTAAGATCCTATACTTAGACAGCCATAAAAACGTCTATGACTTCTGATTCTCTGTCTATATTTCATCCTGATGCTGTTGAGGATCTGCCAAATTCTCCCCCTCCTCACACTACCTCTAAAATCTCATTTTCCATTCTTGAGCTACCATAGCCTGTTAAAGAAGCTATAGCTGCCTGGCCTTTCAAGATGACACTAGGACTCATATTGTAGTCAGTCATGGACTCTCTCAACTTTCTTCTTATTTGTCAGAGTTGGATTTTCTCCAGACTCCTGATTCATCTGCATCATCTAAAATCTCTGAACTTGCAGACTTGCCAGTGTATCCAGGGAAAAATGATAATGACATTAGCAACACATTCTAGCACCTCATAGACAATAGTAGACTTCTCCCTACTTAATGTCAGTCTTAGAAATTCTACCTACTGGATGATAGATTTTGAGCTGAAAGAGACCTTAAGAAGCCATAAAATCAAACCTTCCTTTTAAAGATGAGGAAACTAAGATCCAAAGAGCTTAAATATCTTGTTCAAGGTCACAGAACTTGTAAATTGGATAATTGTGATTAGAACCTAGGTTCTCTGATTATCTTTGTAGGTTAGATGCAACTGGGTAGCACAGTGGCTACTGTGTGCCAGGTTTAGAGTCAGGCCGACTGAGTTCACATCTAGTCTTAGACACTTAGTAAATGTGTGACCATGGGCAAGTCACCTAATCCTTGTTTGCCTCAGTTTCTTTATCTGCAAAAAACAGTGCTTACCTCAAAAAGCTGTTAGGAAGCTCAAATGAGATAATAATTGTAAAGTGCTCAGCACAATGCCTGGCACATGGTAAGGGATAAATGTTGGAGTTTTTGTTATTGTTTCCAGATTAGCTCATGCTGAAATATCTTGTCTCTCAGTTAACAAGGATTTATTAATTGAATGTGAAAATAAAAAATAGATTGCTAACACCTCTTTTTTTAACATTAAGTATGTATGAAAAAATCATTGAAAAAATAAAAAAAACTCCCCTTGCACCAAACTTTCTCACTTTTCTATTTTTAATCCTCTTTTCAATTTTTATATATTTCATTTTCTGGGCTGTTTTAAATTTCTCATCACTGTTAGATTTTCTTTTCTCTGTTGTTTTATCCCCGCAACATTGCTCAACTCCAATCCATGTTTTATTTTGCTTTAGTTTTTAGTTTTAGTGTTCTGCCAAACCTCTAGAATGCACATGCCATTCTCATTTCTTTTCCTTCTTCTCTTTCTCCTTTCCTTTGTTTCCCCTTGTTCTATTGATAGGAGAAAACCTTCTTTAAAGCCAAATCTTACTGACTAGGTTATCCACAGACATACAGAATAATAAAACACAAATAAACACACGCACATATACATATGCACACACACATATACACACATAAAATGAATTTTGTATGGGAGTGAGCCAGTCATACATATATGTATGTATTTTGCTTCCATATTTGAGGTTTATTTTTTTTTCTACAAGATTTCCTCTCTTAGCTATTCATTCTTTCTCCTTTCAATTATGTTTAAATTGCTACATCTTCTTTCCATTTTAATGCGTCTCCCTCTCTCTTTCCCTTACTTTGATGTCCCTTGGCCCCTTCTGCTTGCCTGTAGTGATATCTCATGTTAAAAGCATTAGGCTTCTGTAGTATTTCATTTTCCTAAGAACCAGCAAAAGGACTACTTGCTGTTTTGTTACTTTCATTAAGGTGCATATGACAAACCAAGGGAAAAAAAGGTTAATTCTGATGGACTACAATCTTAGCCCCTGATATCATTGTCTGATTTTATCCCATTTCTTCAGGCATCTCATTTGAGGAAGGCAGAGGGGAGGGCAATGGGCTTCCTAGAGTTGGGCAAATTGAGTAACACATTTTCTGAATAACATGAATATCAGTGCTTCCCATATTTGGCACATAGAATATTTTTGAATACTAACCCAAATACATTCAGCTGCTAGGGCGGCTGCCAGCAGTAGACTAGAACAGAAGCCCTGAACTTCGAGAACATTGTCTTATTTAAATTGCAAGTCCACTCCATAGGGATTAACATGGGCACAGTAGGAGCCTCAGACCCTGTTGAGCAGTGATTTAGGAAGCAGACACGTGGTCTCCACAATTCCAGACCCATCTTCTCTATGAGGTTTTCCTCCGTTACCTAAATACATAATGATTTCTCCTACTTTTGAATCCCTAGTTTTACTGTCAGGACTAGGTTCATGAAATCACAGATTTAGACTTCGTAGGGACCTTAGAGGTCATCAGATTGAACCTTTCTTCTCCAATCTTACATATTAAAAAACCTTGAAGAATAATTAGGAAGTTATTATAGAATAACTCATAAAGATATTATGTAGTAACTTAAATAACTTGTTCCAAATCACACTGCTAGTGTCTCAGTGGTGATTTGAACCCAAGTTTTCTTGAGTACAAGTCAAATGCCCCCTATACCTATCTATTATACATACTACACTGTCTACACTTTCTTATATTGTTATTGTTTTATTGCTGTTGCTGCTATGGAATCTATCACCAATTGCTTCTCTTTCAGCATCTGTTTCTTTGTTTTTCTCTTTTCAGCCCAATCTTTAGTACTAACCCTAGAAGTCTTAGGAAGCAGATAGAGTTTGCTAAGCTCTGGAGACGTTAGTAATTTGTGAAAGTGAGAAATTAGATAAAGATGTCTTAAAGTTTATTTGGACTACACTGGGAACCAGCCCCAAACTGTACTATCTCTACTCCTATTATCATTCTTGCCTCCACTATTTCAGAAACTTGGATTCTGTCCTGGGGACCTCCCTAAGCTCTGAAAGATAAAACTTTTACTTTATAGTTCTTACATTAATAAATACTTATCGATGACTTCATTTTACCCATTTTTTGCCTAGAACCAAACTTCCATCTCATATCCAAAATATACCTCCTCATGTATAGTACTCTTTTTCAGTTTCCCTTTGTCTGTTACCTTCTTCCTTCATAATATGAGCTTCTATAGGAGGGTTTTTAGGAAGATAGGCACACTAGTGCATTGTAAATCAGTTCAACCATTTTACAAAGCAATTTGGAAGTATGCAAATAAAGTGACTAGAATGTCTAAACCCTCTGACACAGAGATTTCATTACTAAGCTTGTATCCCAAGGAGCTAAATTATTCACAGTAATTTTTTTTTGTGATAATATGTAGTTATGCAAAACGCCTCCCTAATAGTCATGCTGTGAAACACTAACTGTATTTTTCTCTATCCTATTTCCCCCACAATTATTCTGTTTTCTCCTTTGGCCCTCTCCCTTTTCTAAAGTGTTTGCTTCTGACTACTTGCTCCCCCAGTCTGCCATCCCTTCTATCATCGTTCCTCTTATCCTCTTCCCCCCTACTTTCCTGTATGGTAAGATACCCAATTGAGTGTTTATTATTCTCTTCTTAAGCCAAATCCATTGACAGTAAGGTTCACTCATTCCTTTTCACCTCTCCCCTCTTACTTTCCATTGTAAAGCTTTTTTCTTGTTTATTTTATGTGAGAAAATTGACACCTTTCTATCTCTCTCTTTCTCCTTTTCCCAATATATTCCTCTCTTACCCCTTAATTTTATTTTTTAGATATCATCCCTTCATATACAGCTCACCCTGTGACATCTTTCTATCTCTCTATCTCTCTATCTCTCTATCTATCTATCTATCTATCTATCTATCTATCTATCTATCTATCTATCTATCTATCTATCTATCTCTTCCAATGACCTTGAAACTGAGAAAAGTCTCATGAGTTACAAATACCATCTTTCCATTTAGGAATGTAAATAGTTCAGTTTTAATAAGGCTCTTATGATTTCTCCTTCCTCTTTACCTTTTCATGCTTCTCTTGATTCTTGCATTTGAAAGTCATATTTTCTATTCAGCTCTGGTCTTGTCATCAAGAATACTTGAAAGTCCTCTATTTCACTGAATGCCCTTTTTCCCCCATGAAGGATTATACTCATTTTTGCTAGGTAGGAGATTCATGGTTTTAATCCTAGCTCCTCTGACTTCTGGAATATCATATACCAAGCCCTTCAATCCCACAGTGTAGAAGCTGCTAGATCTTGTGTTATCATGATTATGTTTCCACAATACTTGAAATGTTTCTTTCTGGCTGCTTGCAATATTTTCTCCTTGACCTGGGAATGCTGGAATTTGGCTACAATATTCCTAGGAGTTTTCCTTTTGGTATCTCTTTCCAGAAACAATTGGTAGATTCTTTTGATTTCTATTTTACCCTCTGGTTCTAGAATATTAGGGCAGTTTTCCTTGATAATTTCTTGAAAAATGATGTCTAGGCTCTTTTTTCCCCCATTGCTTTCAAGTAGTCCAATAATTTTGAATTATCTCTCTTGGATCTATTTTCCAGATCAGTGATTTTTCCAATGAAATATTTCATATTGTCTTCTATTTTTTCATTCTTTTGGTTCTGTTTTATAATTTCTTGATTTCTCATAAAGTCATTAGCTTCCATTTGCTCCATTCTAATTTTGAAGGAATTACTTTTTTCACTAAGCTTTGGACCTCCTTTTCCATTTGGCCAATTCTGCTTTGTAAAGCATTCTCCTCATTGGCTTTTTGGACCTTTTTTGCTCTTTGGGTTAGTCTGTTTTTTAAGGTGTTATTTTCTGCAGTATTTTTTAGGGTCTCTTTTAGCAAGCTTTTCACTTAATTTTCATGATTTTCTTGCATCACTTTCATTTCTCCTCCCATTTTTTCTTCCACTTCTCTTACTTGATTTTCAAAATCCTTTTTGATCTCTTCCATGGCCTAAAACAAATTTAGATATTTCTTGGAGGTTTTGGATTTAGGAGCTTTGACTCTGCTGTCCTCTGGTTGTATGCCCTGATCTTCTTTGTCACCAAAGTAGGATTCTAGTCTGAGTTCTTTTATGATATTTACTCATCTTCCCAGCCAAACATCTGACTTTCTAATTCTTTGTCAAAGTAGAATTCTGCTTCCGGTGGGTGTAGGTATACTGCTCCAGGCTTCAGGGATTTTGTATCAGCTGCCTGATCCCCCACCATCTGTGGGCTCAGAGTTCTGGAGGCAGCCTCTACAGTTGCAGCTGCTGCTGTTGCTGCTGCTACTGCTGCTGCCACCACAGCTGACTGCCGCATACTACAGCCCCACCACCATGGGCTGGGTTTGGACCCATCCAGACCATGTGTTCCTGTTTCATTCAGGTCCCACAGAGTTTTTCCACTGACCATTTTGGTGTTTGTGGGTTCAAAAATCTGGAAACTGCCACAGCTACCAATAATCCTGTCCTGAGGCCTCTTCTGACAACTCTGTGCCTGTGTGGCGTGGCCCATTCTGGATTGTGCTCCATTTCCTGCCCGATGTGAAAGATCTTTCTTGTTGACTTGCCAGGTTGTCCTGAGCTGGGTGTTTGTTTCACTCTGTCATTTTGTGGGTTCTGTAGCTCTATAATTTGTTTAGAGTCATTTTTTACAGGGATTTGGAAGGCTTTGGTGGAGAACTTAGGGGAGTCCCTTCTTTTACTCCATCATATTGGCTCTGCCCTCTGGATTCTTAGGATTTATAAAAACTGAGGACTAGAGGAAAGATGAGAGTAGTGCAAAGTATTCTTGGATATGGACTTGTGGAGAGAGTCCTGCTTAAGGGATGTAAAGGTAGTGAGTTCTTTTCTCCTGGTATACCCCTTGGGTGTGAGGCTTGGGGTCATGGTATAAAAGATTTCAGAAATAGAAGTAACCAAAGTTTCATTTTTGCTTTGTAACAGAAAGAGCTAAGGATTTTGGATTTGGAGCCCTGGTCCTCTGGGGAAATGAAAAAATTGCCATCTATTTGGAATGCTGTACAAATGCTGGTAATGGGAGCTAAAGGTCTAATGAACCAGGATGGCTGAAAGGCACATACTGGTCATGGAGTTGTAACCTAGATGGAAAGTGATGCTGCACAGAAATCTAGAGAAGTTGTGAAGGGGATCATTCATGTTCAGGGATTAAATATTCTTGGATGTTGATTGTAGAAATCCTAACTAGTATATACTGTAACTGATTAATATAATGCATGCTTCGGGGTCAAAGTTGCTGACTGATGGGTTCATTGCTTTCCATGGCCTCTGAAATGAGTTTCATTTCTTTCTCTTAACTTTCAAATTCATATTTTGAGCCTTGTGAATCAGTATACTTTTAAAGGGATGTGATAACAATCGCCTTTAGGTGTAATGGGGATCTGTCAGATCCTCATGATCTCAGATTGCCTGGGTAAGGCTAACAAGCCAAAGAAATGAGAAATACCTCAGAATGTAATTGCATCCTCCATACTGTGAAGCATCCACTGACTAAATGATTATATACAGCATTAATTGCATACATCTCATCGATTGTACTTCTAATGGACATACATTTTTTAAAAAATCTATCTTGGAGACCAGAGCAATGAACACAGACCAGGGTGATGAGTGCAGGCTAGTATGGAACAGCAGGGGCAGGACCCAGAACAGTATTCAGGGTGCCACCAGCAGCAGTTCTCAGATTCCTCAACCCACAAACATCACAGACAGCTTCAAAGGTCAATGGGAGGGCTCCACCAGCTGCCATTTTCAAAGACCTCCACCTAGAGTCCCTGAGGGAATTGAAGAAATGATCTAATCTCAGCCCTGAGTGGCAGCCCTGGGAGACCTCCACCTAAAATCCCTGGAGGAATTGAGCCAGTGATATGATTCTCAGCCCTGAACTCCATCCAGGGGTGAGGAAGAGCACTAGCCATGGAGCTGGAGGGGGCTCTGGAGAGGGAATTCAATGGCAGATTCTGGACAGAGAAGTTTTTGGTTTCTCCCAAACCAGTGTGCAGGTCACATTTCCTTGATTGTGTCACCTTGGAGGAACTGAGAACTTACAAGTCCCCAAAACATACCCTCCTCTTGACAAAGGTCTCAAAACTCAAGTAACTGACTGGGAAAATACCCCCAAATGGGAGAAAATATAAGACTATAGAAGGTTACTTTCTTGGTGAACAAGTATTTTCTTCCATCCTTTCAGATGAGGAAGAACAAAGCATAATATCAGAGGAAATCAAGATTTCTGTGTCCAAAACCTCCAAAATATATGTGCAGTGGTCTCAGGCCATGGAAGAGCTCAAAAAGGATTTTGAAAATCAAGTCAGAGAGGTGGAGGAAAAATTGGGAAGAGAAATGAGAGAGATGCAACAAAATCATGAAAAATGAGTCAATAGCTTGATTAAGGAGACCCAAAAAAATACTGAAAAAAATAACACCTTGAAAAATAGGCTAAGTCAATTGGAAAAAGCAGTCCAAAAAGCCAATGAGGAGAAGAATGCTTTAAAAAGCAGAATTAGCCAAATGGAAAAGGAGGCTCAAAAGCTCACTGAAGAAAACAGTTCTTTAAAAATTAGTATGGAACAGATGGAAGCTAATGACTTTATGAGAAACCAAGAAATTACAAAACAAAATAAAAAAAAATGAAAAAATAGAAGATAACATGAAATACCTCATTGGAAAAACAACTGACCTGGAAAATAAATCCGGGAGAGACAATTTAAAAATTATAGGCCTACCTGAAATCCATGATCAAAAAAAGAACCTAGACACGATCTTTTGTGAAATTGTCAAGGAAAACTGCCCTAATATTCTAGACAGGCAAAATAAATATTGAAAGAATCCACAGATCAGGGAGGAGCCAAGATGGCAGAGTGGAAAGACTCACATATGCTGGCTGCGAACGCACAGCCCATAAATTTTTTGTAAAAAGAACTCCCCACAAATTCTAGAGCAGTGCAAGCCACGCAGCATGCAGTGGAGGAGATCTCCATTCCAGAGAGCCCTGGAAAGCCGTCCTCAGGGGTCCATCATGCAGTGGACAGTGGAGCCCACCCCTGCCCTGACCATGCTATCCAAAGAGGAGCAGATTTCAGCAGGCTTCAGGGACAGAATCGCTGGCGGCCGCAAAGGTCCCTCCACCCACAGGTGCTACAGGTCAGTGACAGAGACTTCTGGGCTGGCTGAGAGAGGAGCGGGGTGTCTCCGTGACCCGGGCCCCCTCGGGAGGAACCAGCAGAGGCAGTGGCAGCCAGGAGCTCCTGGAGCAGACAGGAGCTCAGGGCCATTACTGAAGGTCTCTGCATAAACTCCCTGAGGGAACTGAGCCTGGGAGGTGGCCCTGCTCCCACCTGAGCACCAGAACTTAAGCTCACATTGAATAGCAGCCATGTCCATCATTGAAAGCCCTGAGGCTGGGGAGCACCATTTGAATCTCAGACCCCAAGCACTAGCTGGGTGGATCTAGGCAGGGGTGCAGAGGAATCTCAGAAGTCAAATAACTGGCTGGGAAAATGCCCAGAAAAGGGAAGAAAAATAAGACCATAGAAAGATACTTTCTTGGGGAACAGATGTTTCCTCCTTTCATTTCTGATGGGGGGGGAATAATGCTTGCCATCAGGGAAAGACGTGGAGGTTTGGTCCACTGTAACCCAGACATCCCAGGTGGATGTCCGGTGGGCTCAGGCCATGGAAGACCTCAAAAAGGATTTTGAAAATCCAGTTAGACAGGTGGAGGAAAAACTGGGAAGAGAAATGAGAGAGATGCAAGAAAAGCATGAAAAACGGGTCAATACCTTGCTAAAGGTCACCCAAAAAAACAAACGCTGAAGAAAATAACACCTTGAAAAATAGGCTAACTCAATTGGCAAAAGAGGTTCAAAAAGCCAATGAGGAGAAGAATGCTTTCAAAAGCAGAATTAGCCAAATGGAAAAAGAGGGTCAAAAGCTCACTGAAGATAAATGTTCTCTCAAAATGAGAATGGAATAGATGGAATCTAATGGCTTTCTGAGAAACCGAGAAATCACAAAACAAAACCAAAGGAATGAAAAAAATGGAAGATAATGTGCACTATCTCATTGGCAAAACAACTGACCTGGAAAATAGCTCCAGGAGAGACAATTTAAAAATTGTGGGACTACATGAAAGCCATGATCAAAAAACGAGCCTAGACATCATCTTTCATGAAATTTTCAAGGAAAACTGCCTTGATATTCTAGAACCACAGGGCAAAATAAGTATTGAAAGAATCCATCAATCACCACCTGAAAGAGATCCAAAAAGAGAAACTCCTGGGAACATTGTGGCCAAATTCCAGAACTCCCAGCTCAAGGAGAAAATATTCCAAGCAGCTAGAAAGAAACAATTCCACTATTGTGGAAATAAAATCAGGATAACTCAAGCTCTAGCAGCTTCTACATTAAGGGATAGAAAGGTGTGGAATAGGATATTCCAGAAGGCAAAGGAACTAGGACTCAAACCAAGAGTCACCCACCCAACCAAACTGAGTATAATACTTCAGGGGGAAATATGGTCTTTCAATGAAACAGAGGACTTTCAAGCATTCTTGATGAAAAGACCAGAGCTGAAAAGAAAATTTGACTTTCAAGCACAAGAAGGAGAAGAAGCATGAAAAAGTAAACAGCAAAGAGAAGTCATAAGGGACTTACCAAAGGTGAACTATTTACATTCCTACATGGAAAGACAATATTTGTAACTCTTAAAAGTTTTCAGTATCTGGGTAATTGGTGGGACCACACACATACATACACACACACATGCACACATGCAAACACACGTACATGTGTGTGTGCACACACACATACACACATGCATGCACATACAGAGACAGAGAGCACAGAGTGAATTGAATAGGATGGGACCATATCTTAAAAGAAATTAAGGTAAATGGTGAGAGAGACATGTAGTGGGAGGAGAGAGGGTGAAATGGAATGGGATAAATTATCTCTCATTCAAGAGGCAAGCAGGAGACTTTTTAGTGGAGGGAAAAAGAGGAGAGCTGAGAAAAAAATGTAGTTTACGCTCATCACATTCAACTAAAGGAAGGAATATAATACACACTCATTCTGATATGAAAACCTATCTTACAATATAGGAAAGTGGGGGAGAAGGAGATAAGCAGGGTGGGGGGGATGATGGAAGGGAGGGCAATGGGAGGAGGGAGCAATCTGAAGTCAACACTCTTGGGAAGGACAGGATCAAAAGACAGAATAGAAACAATGGGGGGGGGCAGGATAGGATGGAGGGAAATACAGTTAGTCTTACACAACACGACTGTTATAGAAGTCATTTGCAAAACTACACAGATATGGCCTATATTGAATTGCCTGCCTTCCCAAAGGGAATGGATGGGGAGGGAGGGATGGGGAGAATTTGGAACTCAAAGTTTTAGGAACAACTGTTGAGTATTGTTCTTGCTACGAGGAAATAAGAAATACAGTTAATGGGGAATAGAAAGTCATCTGGCCCTACAGGACAAAAGAGAAGATGGGGACAAGAGAAGGGAGGGCTGATAGAAGAGAAAGCAGATTGGTGTTAGGGAAAATTAGAATGCTGGGTGTATTGGGATGGGAGGAGGGGATAAATGGGGAGAAAATTTGGAACCCAAAATTTTGTGAAAATGAATGTAAAAAGTTAAATAAATAAATTTCTATTAAAAAAAAAAAAAGAATCCACAGATCACCTCCTGAAAGAGATCCAAAAAGAGAAACTCCTAGGAATATTGTAACCAAATTTCAGAGTTTCCAGGTCAAGGATAAAATATTGCAAATAGCCAGAAAGAAACAGTTTGAGTATTGTGGAAATACAATCACAGGATAACACAGGATCTGGCAGCTTCTATATTAAGGGATTAAAGGGCTTGCTATATGATATTCCAGAAGTCAAAGGAACTGGGATTAAAACCAAGAAACTGAGTATAATACTTCAGGGGAAAAAAAGGTCATTCATTGAAATAGAGGACTTTGAAGCATTCTTGATGAAAAGACCAGAACTAAATAGAAAATTTGACTTTCAGAAACAAGAATCAAAAGAAGCATGAAAGGTAAACAGGAAAGAGAAAACATAAAGGAGTTTCTAAAGTTGAGCTGTTTACAATTCCTACATTGAAAGATAATATTTGTCACTCTTGAAAGTTTTTTCAGTACTTGGGTAATTGGAGGGATTATACATACATACACACACGCACACACACACACGCACACGCACACACACACACACACATAGAGAACACAGGGTGACTTGAATAAGAAGGAATGATACCTAATAAAATAGAATAAAATTGAGGGGTGAGAGGGGAATATATTGGGAGGAGAAGGGAGAAATGGAATGGGGATAATTATCACACGTCAAGGAGGCAAGAACAAGCTTCTTCAGCGGAGGAGAAAAGGGAGGGTGTGAGAGGGAAAAGGAAAGTTTACTGTCTTCACATTTGACTTGAGGTAATGACATCTTCGCTCAGTTTGGCATGAAAGTATATTTTGAACTACAGAAGTGTAGGGGAGAAGGGGACAAGTGGGGTGATAGTGATGATAGAAGGGAGGAAAAATGGGAGAAGAGAGTAATCAGAAGTAAACACTTTTGGAGAGGGACAAGGTCAAAAGAGAGAATAGAATAAATGGGGGGCAGGATAGGATGGAGGGAAATATAGTTAGTCTTACACAATATGACTATTATGGAAGTCTTTTGTAAAACTACACTTATAGAGCGTATATTGAATTGCCTGCCTTCTCAGTGGGGATGGGTGGGGAGGGAGGAAGGGAGAGAAGTTGGAATTCAAAGTATCAGAAATAAATGTTGAGAATTGTTTTTGCATACATCTGGGAAATAAGAAATACAGGTAATGGGCTATAGAAACCTATCTTGCCCTACAAGAAAAGAGAGAAGAGGATAAGGGAAGGGAAGGGTGTGATGGAAAGGAGAGCATATTGAGGGAAGGGGTAATCAAGGCATTATGGAGCAAGGGGAGGGGAGATACAGGGAGAAAACTTGGAAACTCAAAATTTTGTGGAAATGAATATTGAAAACTAAAAATAAAAAATAAACATAAAAAACCAAAAAAAATCCACCTTGTTAAAGATGCATTTGAAGTAAAATTGTTATTAAATCTCAAGCAATAAGACACAGCACAAATTTTGGTTCAGTATAGTAAAGGATACTAATATAACCCCATTAATGAGCCTGCCCATTAAGGGGAGTTTGATTAGAGAAGATTTGGGGGAAGGCCCAAGTCTTTTGTTAATGAGGCACTGGTTTTCAAGGGTTGGGATGCCCTCTGGCTCTAAAAAAAGGTATAAATACTTTGAGGGTAAGGTTTTACTTTGGGGTTTACTGAAAGTGTTTGGCCAGATGAGGACTCTGGGAAGCCACTAAGGAGGCCGCCAATTTTGAAAACCCAGATGTCAGTGCTTCTCTCTCTGGTAACTATGGTCAGACAGTTGGAACTCTCTGTTGATGGTCAGGCAAAGGAAATCATGTCTGTTGATCTTTAATTTCTCTGTATTTTCTTTGAAGTTCAGGGCGCTGACTCCCCTAAACTAGGTGAATGACATATATGCTTGCTTAAAGGAATGATACATGTGTTTGATTAAAGTGATTGTTAACTCCTCAAAAGTTGCTTTTCATTTTATGAATGTAGATCTAAGAACCTGTAGTAGCAGTGCCCCCCTATGTATGAGTATTTACTGTTACAGTAATATACATGTAATGGTAATTTACGTAGGAAGATCTTTCCCATTCATTAATAGGCCCTTGTGACCTGTCTGGGTCACATGGAAGTTTGAGTCGCATAGAGCCTGTGATGGGAGGGTTTTGCCGGACAAGTGGAACGGAGTTAGAGCAGACCTGAAAGGAAATTTGTCAGTCTAATCAGAGCTAGGAATGATGCAGGAAAACAGTCAACTGGCTGGCATGCATGAAAGAGCTTATTTGTGATTTTGTTTAAGGGGGCCTGCTTTTGATTTGTTTAAGGTAGCTGGTTTGTGGGAAGCCTAACAGGGGGAAAGATTGAAGGTGGTGGTGTCCTCTGTCTTGCTATTGTGTATAGATTTTTGTTACTTTGATGGATTTGACTTTCTGGTGTCTGAATAAATGTTTTCATGTGGAGAGTCTACTGTATTTTGAGACAGAATTGCACCAGGATATTCATGGCTGCCCGAAGTCACTGTGAATATCATGTTGGCACTACAAAGTTACACTGGACTTGGTTCTGTGAGCAGTCAAGGCCCTACAACCTTTTCTTAGAAGGGTCAGTCTTCATAGACATACACATCCATGCATCATATATATCCACAACCCTGGCCCAGATGAATCAAAGAATTTTGTGGAAAAGAACATACGACTGGAGTAATACGTACATAGGGGAAAAGTGGAGAATTAAGGGGAATAGGTGATATACCCTTAAAAAGATAATGGGTGAAAAGAGAAGTGATGATCACTCATATAGTTCCTCAGCAAAAAAAAAAAAAAAAGTGTTATTGCCCAAGAATGGAAAATTATAGAAAAGGAAGGATTTAAATTGGAGAAATTAAGGGGAAGAATCTCAATCCAGTGGTAGGGAAGCTCCCAAAGAAGAATGCTCCTATAGAGTAAGATATGTTTGCTTGCAAGAACATGGGAGACTCATGATGGGGCATTGTGAAACTACATTGTCTAAGTGCTGAACCTCCATGCATACTTTACCCCATTCTTTTACTACTGTTCCATTACTCCACTAAAGGTCTAACAGGTGTCATGGGAAATTTATTTTTCTGAAAACCCTATATAAACCCAAGCAAACTCATATACTCTGTGCCTTCAACAAACCATATCTCACTGATTTCCTGAATCACTACCCAGCATGCTGTCCCATGGGATGGTAGGAGTGAATGAGGCCACATGTGATTCTATTCTTGACTGACTTGTTGTTCATCTGTTCACAGCTTCCTATGCTTTTTTTGGCCGTGAGATTCAAGAAACTACTCTAAACCATACTAATGTCATACTAAGTTCAAATCTGACCTCAGAAACTTACTAGCTGTGTGACCCTGGGCAAATCACTTAACCCTCAAATCAACTAATCTCAGTTGCTTCATTTGTAAAATGAGTTGGAGAAGGAATTACAAACTACTCCAGTATCTTTTCCAAGCAACCTCCAAATGGGATCACAGAGACTGAAATTGCAATGAGTGAACAACACAGTTTGTATAGAAGAGAATGAGGTATAAGTAATTTGAGACTCTCATCAGAAGTAGAATCCATGATACTTTTCTGTTGATTGGTGAATTTATGTCTGAGAGGACCATATATAAGAATGAGTAGAAATGAATGTTCCTTTTATATATTCTCTTGTGTGAGATTTCACAAATGTGCCTAAAGGGGCTTTGAATCCTTGGGTGAGCAGTAGGTGATATAAGTAAATTTTGCCCCTTCCTTCAGGTTCACTGACCCAATCTGCACTGGCACTGGCAGATGGAATTTCCAAAGGGGATAGCTGTTACTGTTTCATGACTGTAAATGTACCCAATGTTAGTATCTTTTTGAATGTTAGCTCACAAGTTCCCACTTACATGTTTTCGTTTAACAATTAGCCAGTAGATTCAGTTAGTTCTTTAGCTAAGACCATTTATTCAAATGGCATGGAAAGAACTGCACTTATAAAACATTTCCTCCAACAACAGGAATATAATCTCCCAGAAATATGCAAAGAGTGAGAGAGATAGATAAACGGAGAGACAGAGAGGGAGATAGAGACAGAGGAGAGAGAGAGAGAGAGAGAAGAGAGAGAGAGAGAGAGAGAGAGAGAGAGAGAGAGAGAGAGAGAGAGAGAGAGAGAGAAGAGGAAAAGAAAGAATGAAGTAACAAATTTAAAGTGTAATGGTAGTAAGGAATAATTGAAGGGAATAATATACCTAGGAAAGGTAACACATTTTAGAACTGCTACAGGGCTTCTAGAAGGCCCTCATGTAATCTACTGTGATTATGGTATCAGTGATGGACCAGACTTTATGCTGTTCAGCTGATTGAACTCCTCACAGGGTACAGTGAGGTCACATTTGAACTTTGTACAAGATTAGTATGGGTTAAAATGGCTTATTGAATCTCATAACCAAGTACATAGGAGGGTATGGACAGATGAACAGTCTCAGCTGGAAATCTGGACAGCTAATCTGCTGTTCTTCAGGATCAAGCAGTTCACCAAGCATCAGTAGCTACTATCTCTCTGCTCTCTACTAAGAGTACTCCAAATCAGGAAGGACCCCTCCATTATATCATATCACACACTTCCAAAAGTAGGTTGATCAAGCCTCCATTCATTGCTGCTGTGACAGATGAATAGCTAGTAACTGCTCCATCAAAACCAGTAGGCAGTCACAGCATTTAGTTACATCATTTTAGGAAAAAAAAAAAAAGGTGATTATTGGAGTAGGTGGGAGGGTACTGTTGCAGTTGGTGACTAAGATAAATCATAATATAGTTGTCTTTGGGCAGATTTGTCTCTCAGTAGAGACATAAGACAGTTAGAAACTTTTTGATTTCAGGAGAGTTTTCCTTAATATGGGGATTTTTTTTCTTTCTTACCAGAATGCTAACCCACAAGGAAATAGCTGGAGTGAGGTAGGGGCTTCAGCTCTCATCTATTTAATTATCATCTCTATGCTGATGATTCTCAAATCTACGTATCCAGACCTAACATCTCTGCTGATCTCCATTTTTCAACATGTGCAAAATACAACTCACCAAACCCTTCCCTCTTTCCAAACTTTCCCATTACTCTTGAAGGTATCACCATTCTCCTAGTTTCCCAGGCTTAAAATCTAGGTGTCATCTTTGATTCCTTACTATCTCTCACGCTCCTACCACTGTCCATGACCACTGTCCTACCAATCCAAGACTTGGCAACTTCACCTTTGCAATCTCCCTGAAATAAATCCCTTTCTCCCCTCTAATACTGTGTGGGATATGCCTCATCTCCTCACACTTGGACTACTGCAATTATCTCCCCATTGGTCAGCAGTAACAGTGCATCTGGAATACAGGTGAGTACAATATAAAACCTCCATCAGATCTTGACCACTCTGCTAAGTAAACCTTTTTGAAGTCAGAGGTACAAGTGACAAATTCCTCTGACAATTGAGTCTGAAAAACTGAACAAAAACTTACTATCTCTGAAATGGCCACCAAGAATCCATTTGTAAAATAGTTTGAGATGCCTGATGAATTCAAGATGCTGACCCTAGTTGTAATGTTACAAGCACTTAATTTTTACATAATTGACTGACACAAGCAGGAGGTCAGGATCAGTTTTAAAAGGGAGCAAAATTTTATAAAGAAATATAATCAACAATGATGGGAAAAGTGACTACAAAAAATGAAAATACCATGAGCTTGAGGCTTACTATAATGACTATAGCATTTTCAAAGATGGGATGCAGATCTAAGACTAACATAATACAGAAAAACATTGGAAAAATAACATCAGAAAGGCTCAGAGGAGGTTTACTTGCATTTGGAAGGCAGTTTTAGCTTTTTGTTTTACTTTGTTCTTTTTTTTTTTACTACTTTCAACATGAGTGTTTCGTTTTTAGAGAAGGTGAGGGAAATTAAAAATATCCAGGCAGGCTGTATATCATAGATGTAACTCCTATTTATTTTAAATCATTTCTTTCTGCTTTTCTGCCTCTTTTTTTAAGCAGCTGTTGCCATTTCTACATATTTATACCAATCAATCAACCCTTTGCTCCAACCTGGGGAACAGACTCCAGAAAGCACAAGCTGGAGTATATCTATCGACTCATCTTGGCAGAGATCAAGTAAAATCAAATGCAAAACATTTTATGTGTGTGGTGTAGGGGAAACTGTGTTGTCCACATCTGCATTTTTATTTGGCTACATTGAGTTTACAACCTCAAGACCAAAGACAGAAAAGAAGCAAAGTTTCCTATGATATGCATCTGAGTCTGAGACATACTGAGATCCCCGCCATGATTTACTCCCATATTAATGACCCAGTGGTGGTCTTACTTTCTTTTGAAAGACTAGGCTGACTCTGAAGTCTTTTAGGAATTTTATTTTCCTGCCCACAGCTAAGCAGTGGGCACTGTGGGATGCTTAGTTGCCTCTGCTGGAATCCAGAAGTAATAGTTGCATTTTAGAGGTGAAATTCTGTGCATGTTCTTGGTAATTCTCATCAGACACTTGGAAATTGCTTTAAAAATAACTTTTAAAAAGCAAATGAGAATGCAGACATCTGGATAGATCCACCCCAAAAATTACACCACTTATCTCATAGCCTTCTTGTGTAGAAAGCATTTTGTAAGTGAAAATCATTATATCTGATCTAGAATATATATGTAGGTATATATACATATATACACACCCACACATTAGATATACATATATGTAAATGTATGTACATATGTATATTATACTCTTTCTGTTTATATATGTATCTTGTGTCTATACATATGTGTATATACATGTAGGCAAGTATATTTGAGTTATTTTTTACTTTCCATTAAAGCCACATTCATTTCCTTCATTGTGACTTACAGGTGACCTTGGATTCTCAGAGGTTATGCCAAAAGTGGCATAAGTCTTGTAGAGTGTAGGAAGCTGGCAAAGCTTCAAGTACAAGACTGACCATACACTGACGATATCTTTAGGACCAACTAAATTAGAAAAGGTTCATCATAAGGAGGGTTGACATTGGATAATTGTATATATTTGGCCATAGCAACTCATGATTTTAACCACTAAAGTTTAAAAAGATTGTGATCAGAGTCACTGGAACTCCAAACACCAATATAATGATGAATCCATTTATTCAATAAGCATACTAAGGTCAAAACACTGTTCTAATTGCTTGAGATACAAAGATAAAAAATGACCCAGATTCAGTTATGTCCACCTCATACCCTCTCCAATGGACCCATCATCTCTGCTTACTCTTCAACTGAACCTTGGGTTCTGCCTCCTAGAAAACCATCTTGAGTTCTAAGCCACTTTCACTTTCTTGTGCCAGGAATCAAGCTGCTACATTATTTCCCAACCATTTCTTTCAAATTATACTCTCCTCCACCATGTATTATAGCACTGCCCTCCTTTCTAGCTCTCCCTTACATATTGTCTTTCTCCTTTACAATGTAAGTCTCTTTAAAGCAGAGACTATGTTACGTAAAGTTGTATCTCTGGTGCTTAGCATCATGCCTGGTAGATAGTAACTTTAAGTTCTTACTTCTTAAATGTTCTATCTACCTATCTGTCCATTTATTCTGAATCATTATATACAACTGTGTTTTTGTGAAACAGCTAAATAGGTAACCCATAGGCAGTTAATCTATTATCTATCTATTCTATTGGATCCCTGAAGTATTGACTCCTTATTGTTGATGTTGCTGCTGCTGCTGTTTTTGTTGATAATGATGTTGATACTCCTGTTATTGTTTCTCTAGATGATTTTCCTGTTTAAAAAAAATAGAGCCTTGAAGGTTCTGTTCACTTTGTCTTATGCTAAGTTTTCTTTAAGACTTTTTTAGAAATAAAACTCCTGAACAGTGGAAGGTGGGGGGAGGGGTGAAGCATAGTATATATTTCTCTGGATAATATTCTCCGCTCTCCTTCCCCACTAGGTTTTTGATCTAAAATGGGGAATAGGAGGGAGACAGAGAGGCAGCAGAAGTATGTGATCATCAGGCTCTTGGTCTGTACCACCCAGGTCATTAGTGTTCTCAATGATATTGACAAAAGAACACTGATTTATTACGAACTCTTATATGTAACTATGCTCATTTGTGAAATAGTCATACGGATAATCCACAATGGAAGGAGTACCAGGCCTGGAGTTGCCCAGATCCATCTTCCTGAGTTCATATATGACCTCAGACTCTTACTAGCTGTGTGATGCTGGGCAAGTCACTTAACCCTATTTGCCTCTGTTACCTCATCTGTAAAATGAACTGGGGAAGTAAATGGCAAACTGCTCTAGTATCTTTGCCAAGAAAACTCTAAATGGGTTCATATTCTATGCACAAGTAGAAGGTTATCCACTTCCTTGCTACTGAATTGTAACCAAAATCCTAGCTATGCCTAAACTTTATTCATCCCAAAGGAACTTGCAGTGTCATTATTCTAATACAGTGCCACAATGGATGTGCATCGATTTTAATGAGTTGTATTTGAATTGAGGAATAAAGGGAGCCAGAATCATTTTTAGACTTTAATTGACTGTATTTAAAGTATGAAAAGCCAGGAAAAACAGGTAGAAGATCTGTTAAGACCTTAACCTCTGGGTTTAACTATTTTTTTCCATACCTTTTTCTTTTTCCTGATGACTCATCTGCACTGGGGAAAGAGATTCAGATTTGGGGAAAAAAAATCTAGTGAATATTCAGTTCCTGAGCTGCTTGGTAGATATTGAATGACCACCCATTACAGTGATAAAGACAAGAAGTAGTTGAGGCTTCAGGCATTAAAATGAGGGCAGAGTAGATACTCTCTTCTCTCTCTCTCTCTCATCATATACACATATATATGCAATATATGTATATAACATGTATATATATATATATGTACATTCACAGAGATTTGTTCTAAAGACCTTGGCACCTAGGGCTAAGAGTCTTCAGCTGATTAGACAAAAGACCTAGAAGCAGATCAAAAGAGGTAACACAATAGAAGAAGGAGAAACATCAAGAAAGTTTTCTATACCCACTCCTAAGGCAAACTGTTTTTAATTCATGTTCACACATTTTCCCCATATGTGTATGTATGTATATATCCCCATAGGCAAATATGCTCTTTATGCCTTTACTTTCAACAAATCATCCTCTGCTTGACCATTAAAGGTGAGGCATAACAATCTATGTTGTGGACCCAAAAAGTACCTTGAACATGGGATATTTTTCTCCAGCAGCCCTGACCTATGACTTAGGAAGTATTCCCATGTGTTATAAAAGTGCTAATATTTTCTAAGTATCTTGGCACTATCTATCAGTTCATAAGATATAAGTAATAAGAAGGCACGAAAGTAATCCTTATGAACATGAGAGAATATACTATAGAAAAGAAAACCAATATCTGGCATTGCTAAATACGTTTTTAACTTTCAGCTTCTTTAGGAAGGAAAACAGATTGATCCAGAATGACCAAAACATAGAATAGTCGGTCAGAACCTTAGCTACAATCTAAATGTACTAATTCTTTTTGTTAAGCAACCCCTACAATTTATATTCCTAATAAGTTACTCAAAAAAAGGCAGATTTTATGCAAGTAAATGACTTGCTAAGAACTACAATGTGATGTTTCCAAACTTGGTATTTTCTTCCCCCTTAATTTTCTGCGAAGAAACTTTAAAATCTTGGGTCCATAAAAAAGGAATGGTGCTTCCTGCAGCCCTAATAAGTGCATTGAGGCAACACCTCTCCATAGCGTTAAAGGTACTGGGAGCTCTAATTTCCAAACCCCAAAAGTTCCAGTGAGGTAAGAAATGAAATTAGAAAAGCATGTGTGTGTGTGTGTGTGTGTGTGTGTGTGTGTGTGTGTGTGTGTGTGTGTGTGTGATTCCTCCTTCACCTTAGTCCAAGCAATATCAAGGATCTTCTGTTAATTCATTAATTTAAGATTTTGTCTTTCCTGGAAATGACTAAATAGCATGTTTTGCTTAAAGACACTTTGATGGCAACAGCAGCTACTGTTCCAATGCATAAAATATTTGGGGGGAAGGGGTTGCACTTTATGAATAAAACACTTTTCTTCATTTTCATCTCCAAATGAGGAGGAAGAAATGTGAAAAGACGTGCAAAAAAGATAGGATTTTCATATTCAGTTTTTTAAAAAAAGTAACCAGGTAACTTTTTTTTAATTGCTTAGGAATTTGAGATAAAAGGAGTAGAATAATAAACACTTATATAGTGCCTATTACATGCCAGGTATTGTATTAGAAATCAATAAATAAACATTTATTAAGTATCCATTATATGCCAAATACTAGGTTAAGTGCTAGGGATATTAAAAGAGGCAAAGGATAGTCCCTGCCCTCAAGGAGTTTATAATTTAATGTGAGAAACAACATGCAAACAACTATATACAAAGCAAGTTATATACAGGATAAATTAGAAATAATTAACAAAGGGGAGGCTCTGGAATTAAGAGAGATTGAGGAAAACTTGCTGTAGAAAAAGAGATTTTTGTCCAGACTTAAAGGAAACCAAGGAGGTCAGTGGTAGTGCAGAGGAGGGAGTTAATAACAGGTATGGGGGCCTCCAGAGAAAATGACTAGAGTCAAGAATGGAGTGTCTTTTTTGTGGACCATCCAGGAAGCCAGTATCACTGGATCAAAGAGCATAATCTGGGTGTAAGATTTAAGAAGATTGGAGGGGGTGCTGGGGTGAGGGCCTAGATTATGAAGGGCTTTAAACAGAGTACTTGTGTCTGATCCTAGAGGCAAAGGTAGTCACTCCACTTTACTGAATGGCTTGGTGACATTGTTGGATCTGCACTTGAGGAAGATCATTTTAGTGACTCAATGGAGGAAGGACTGGAGTGGAGAGAGATTTGAGGCAAGTGGCCTACCAGTTACCTATTATTGAGGGCTTGCACTAGATTGGTGGCAGTGTCAGAGGAGAGAAGGAGGCATATGCAAGGGATTCTGTAAAAGTAAAATCAAAAAGCCTTTGTAACATCCTGGAAAAGGGGAGTGATACGTAATGAGAAATCTAGCATGACTCCTAGCTCCTAACCTGAGGGACTAGGAGCATGATATTGCTCTCAATAGTAGTGGAAAAGGTTATATAACCTCTATTGATCCTCACAACAACCCGATGGGTAAGTGGTATTATTATTCTCCATTTTACAGTTGAAGAAATTAGGACAAACAGAAGTTAAATGACATGGCCAGAATCACATTGCTAGTAAGTGTCTGAGGCCAGATTTAGAATCCAAGTCTTCTCAACTCCAGATCCACTGTGCCACCTGGCTACCTCAAAAGAAGTTATGCAAAAATAAATGACTTCTGACAAAGGGGTGCTATGGGGGTGTTATTCCAATACCAATGTCATCAGAATAGGAGTTTACTCTAAAGAGCTATTAATGTAAATCCAAATGTCCAAACACTGATAAAGGAGAAGAAAGATATGAAGAAGGGAGAAAGAGAAGGAAAGTGGCGTCAACAAGAATAAAAAAGTGTGTATAAACATCAAAAAAACACGTTTCCAACATATACGAGGACAGACGTGCAGATTTATTTTTCTCATGTGCCTCTGGTTTTTTAGTGCCAGTCACAGAATCATGAAATTGCAGGAGATCAAAGTTTAAAGGAGCCTTAGAGGTCATTGGTCCAACTGTGACCCTGACATTTCCCCTCTATGTAAGAGGAATGGGGGTTGGACAAAATGGCATCTGTAATTCTAAGATATCCTCCCCTGGGATAGAAATTTGAGAGGGAACTGTCTGCAGCAGAGTAGATTTGAACAGAATATAAGAATTCTCTTCCAAGTTAAGGATCAGCTTATGAAATGTGCATTTATATATTTTCATAGCCCAATTTCTTTTTTTTCCTATAAGGATGAAGTTGTATGCCCAGGAGGAACAGCATAACTTCTGAAAGATCAACACGAGCGTTCAGGGAATAACATGCTCTCTATCCAAAGGAAGAGTAGATGAGGTCATACAAGCCCCCCAGCCCCACTGTATTTCAGGAGCTTCTGACAGTCACTGAAAAAGATCTTCATAATGCAAAGGAACCAGATTTGTTCCCTTTGCTTAGTAAGGTGTGATCCAGCTCAGTACTCTCATCTTCTCTGCCTTGGCTCCTAGTGCAAGCATCCCCTTGTTCATGTGTTAGAATTCTAGTCCAGACAATCACAATTTACTTTCCCTCCCTCTGCCCTCCAGCGAGAGCTGTGTAGACAGAGCAGCACGACTCACATGGACAAGCCAGCTCTCTTGGTATATGAATAAAAGTAAAAATAGGAAACAAAGGGGGAAAGGAAAATGACAAGTAAAAACCTGTGACGAGCAATAGGACAAGGTAGAGAAAAAAGCGAGAACCAGGATTTTTTTTGAGGGGGATGGGGAGATGCAGATGTGGATGTGGATTGTGGATGTGATAATACTGCCATCTAGTGTCCAATGGTTTCTTTCTTAGTTCTAGAAAAATGAAAACAGGGGACTTGAAGGACTCAGGGCATATAGAATTCCAGCCTCCGTGAATGAGCCATAACAATGTGAAGGAAACAAAGGTTCTTAAACTACATTCCTTGTTACCTAGTTTCCACTTTGTCTGAGAAACCAACGAAAAGACACATATTCGAAATGCCTTTTTTAACAATTGTTTCTTCTGCTTTTCTATTCCTTCCCTCCAACAGAAAACACCTTCCCTAAAGCTCCAAGTAAAAAGATATGAGTTAACAATGAGGGCAGCAAAGGAGAATTCCTGGATAGAGAAACTCTTCCCATCAAAACTGGTCAGCTTCTATTCAAGGATTTGTTTTGAGCACTAGGATGTAAGTGACTTAACCATCTTACACAGTCATATGTGTCAGAGGCTTTCCTGGGTCCAAGGCCACCTCTCTGACCATTGTATCCACACTGATTCTCAATATCTTTCATAAAATAATTTTAAAAAACTACAGAAGTCCCTGCCATTATCATCCTTCAATGTGATTGGAAAGGAAAGAAAACATTGACTCCTATTATTGTTACAACACCATCAGCACCACTGTGGACTATAACAAAAATAAAATAATATGTGAACTCTTGTTTCAGGCATTGAATTGAAATTAGGTTTTGTCTCTAAAGATTCATTATTATGAATGCTTCGTAGGATGCCCTCTTACACAACTCGGAACTATAGCTAAATTCTGCGTCATCCAGTGTTTGAATACAATATCCCAAGTACTAAATTGTGCTCCCCTCCAAAGGGGGAAAAAACTCTCCTCCAAAACATTATTTAATTTAAATGTATTAAAATACTCACAGTGTTATCAGCTATATGCTTAGGTATAATTGAGACAGCAGTATAAAATTAATCAAATCACTACTACATCTTCCTCTTTCTCCCCCTCCTTCTCCACTCAGACCCTGATGCAGATAGCCAAGAATCCTGAGCCTAAGAGGTGAAGGACAAGGGAATCAGCATTTATATAGTGCCTACCATGTACCAAGAACTATGCTAAGTACTTTTTACAAATATCATCTCACTTAATCCTCACATGAATGTAGGAGTTATTATTACCCCCACTTTACAGTCAAGGAAACTGAAGCAGAGGTTCAGTGATTTATTTGTCCAGGATCACACATCTGGTAAGAATCTGAGGTCTGTTTTGCATTTAGGTTTACCCAACTTCAGGTCCATCATGCACCCATCACTGCACCACCACCTGCCTCTAAGAATCTTGGGAACAGCAAGGCTTCCCACTCTTCTCAACCACTGGTCTTGATTACAACCTAGCCCTAGCAGGAAAACAAAACTTACAGATACATGACTTGGCAATTGCCTCTGTAATTTCTGGTCCTACTCAAAAACCACAGAACTAAAGAGGTAGAAAAGAACATTCTTATCACCAAAGTTCTTGGCATGTCAAATATTTCACCTTCAGAAAGGAAAATGGTTCTGTCATTAGAAATGGCATAAAAGAAAATTTGTTACCATCTGTTCTGCTTCTATGCTCTTCAAAATATCCTAAATGTGTTGTCTCTCCTCATAGAAGTAAGCTCCTTGAGAGAGACCATTACTACTTTTTGCTATGTATCCTCAGTGGTTAGCACAGTGCTTTGTACATAAGGAACCAAAAATAAATATTTTTTAATTCATTTATTCATTGAAGAAGGATTTATGATACCAAGACCTAAACTTATTTCTTGTTTCAACAGGACTTTTTTTCTGACCAGTATGGAAGGGGGTTTGTTCAAAAAAGTTTTAAGGAAACAAAAATACCTAACAACACAAAGAACACTAAGAATTCACATTTACTAGTTAAGTTTTTATTTCAATTGTTACTGATATCTTTCATTTTTATATTACCTAAGTTTCTTCCAGTTTCTCTCCCTCTTTTTGTCTCAGAGATGCATTCTGTAGAATGAAGAATATTTTTAAAGAAAACAAAAAAAAAGAAGAAAAATCAGCGAACAAGGATTAATGCACCAAAAAGTCACAGATGTAGACATGGAAGAGTCCTGAGAAGTCATATAATCCAAGCTCTGCATTTTATAAGTGAGGAAACTGAGGCTCAGAGATGTTAAATGAATTGTCCCAAGCCACAGGTACTAAGTGGAAGTTTCAGGATCCAAACTTGGGTCCTGTGACTCCAAAACAAGCATTCTTTTTGCTACACTATATTGTATACCACACTCACTTCAGGTAGAGACTGGGGTGGGACATGAGAGTTCATTCTGAGGCATAAGAAGGTGTGAACAAAGGAATGGAGATAGGAGAAGGCAGGATGAGAATAGAAAGGGGACTATGGTTCATTTTCATTGAAGTAAAAACAAAATTAAAAATTTTCAAAATAAAAATATCTTTTAAAAATTAAGTGCCAGAATTTTTTGAATTTAGAAATTAAAAAATCATTAAATTAATATTTTGAACTACCAAAATCAAACTGAAAAAAAATTTGTAACAGGTGAAGAAGAAATCAAGGAAATTATTAGAAACCACTTTGCCCAAATATATGCAAGCTACATTGAACTTCACATTAAATAGATTAACATTTACAAAAACATAAAATTTGAATATTGAATAAAATTTTAATAAAGTAAGAATTTGACAATTTAAATAAGTCCATCTTAGAAAAAACAAATTGACTAAATTGTAATTAATCTCCAGCTAGAAAAGCAAATAAAGAAAAAAATTCAGACCAAACAGATTTACAAATAAGTTCTATCAAATATTCAATAAAAACAATCAACATTAACATCACATAAATTGATTGAAAAACAAAAAAATCAGAGAACGAAGGATATCATAATAAAGACCTTCTATGAGACAAGATAGTCCTAATATCCATGGTAGCAGGAGTAAAGAAAGAAAGCTATAAAAGAATTTTTGTCAAGAATATGATGCAAAAATATTAAATAAATTTGGCAAAGTGGCTACTGCAACATAATTTAAAGATTATAAAATATAAGAAGTTTTTATTTATACCATAAAAGGCAGGTTTGTTCAATATTAGGAACTTTATAAATATAAAATCATTAGGCTAATACAAATAATGAAAATAATCCTATCATTAAATCAATGTAATAGAAAAGGTTTTTGACAAAATGTTCCTAGTTTTTTTTTTCTTAAAGTCTGTCAAAAACATAGGAATAAATGACCTGTTCCTAAACGTAGTAATACAGCATTAATCTAAAACAAAACATTAGTATTATCTGTAATGGAAAAACAATAGAAGCCTTTCTGATAAAATAAAAGATAAGTGAGACTACTTGTTGTCATCATTACTATTTGATATAGTTTTATAAATATAACTAAGGAAGATATATAAATTTTAAAAATAAGCAAAAGCAAAGAAAAAAGTGTGAATGATACAATAATTTACTTAGGAAACATGAATATTTCAACTAAAAATTAATCAAAACAATTAAAAATGGAATAAGGAAAGGGAGTTTTCTTATTAAGAGCATACTGTGTGTACCAGTCATTATTCTAAGCTCTTTACAAACATCATCTCATTTGATTTTCACAACAAAACTTGGAAGGTAGGTGCTAATATTTTCCTTATTTTACAATTAAGAAAACTAAGGCCTGCAAAGATTAAGTGACTTGCTCAGAGTCAAACAGTTACTAAATGACTGAATTTGAATATAGGTCTTCCTGACTTCAGGACCAATGTTCTATTATGATACCCTGCTGCAAGATTTGAAGAATATCCCACCAGGTGACTTCAGCAAAAAAAAAAAGTATATAAATAAACCTTCAAAAATCATCAGATTTTTCTGTATATCAACAATAACATTCAATAGGACAAGTTAAAAGTACAAATTTCATGTAAAATAACTACAAAATATATAAGATATCTGAGATTCTAATGAAGCATTACATGAATATTATGTTTAATAAGATCATCCTGTATAAGCTATGTCAGATTGCTTGATGTCTTGGGAAGGAGGGAGAGAATGGAGGCAGGGAGAAAAAAAACTTGGAACTCAAAATTTTATAAAAGTGAGTGTTGAAAACTATCTTTACATGTAATTGGAAAAAATAAAATACTATTGAGTAGGGGGAAAGGAATTACATGACTATAACTTCAAAAAACTCTTTATAGAAATGCAATTGGAAAGATATTGACCATGGTTGGGCCATACTAACTAAATAAAAATTATTATACCTAAATTAATGTATATCCAAATTACAAAAAGCATTGTTTGATAGGTAAAAGAATAATACAATTCAAATGAATTTTTAATAGTGAAACATCTCCAAGGAAATAATAGGGGAGAGGGGATGTATGACCAAAGATGTTCTAGGAATACCAGATATTAAACAATAATATAAAATAGCAATCATCAAAAGTACTTTTTACTTATTGAAAATAATAAAATAGGTTATCAGTGGAACAGATTAGGTAAAGAAGGTCTAAAACTATTACATGTTAGCTTAGGATGCAATACATGCAAGAACTCTTAAGTATTGGGTTAAAAATTTCATATTTAACAAAACTGTCTAGAAAACTAGAAACTATCCCAGAAGAAACTAGTTTAGACTGATATTTGTGTTATAAAAATATAGCACAGACAAATCATAAACAAATTAAGGAAGAAGATAAGGGGATATTTTTCATAAATATGGATGGGAAACAACTCAATCATAAACCAAAAAAAGAAGATAAAATGAACAATTATGATTATATAAAATTGAAAAACTGTTGAAGACCCAAACTCAATGTTGGTTGAATGAGAATGGAAAGAGTCAACAGAGAGAAAAGAAAACTTTCTTCCAATTTTCTCTGCTAAAGGAATGATAACCAAAATAAATAAATAAGACTAAGAATCATTCTCCACCAGATAAATGATTAAATGTTCTAAAGTGGCAGATTTCAAAAGAAGAAAGGTAAGTTATTAAAAACCATATAAAAATGCTACAAATCATTTACAAGAGAAGTACAAATGGAAGCATCTCTGAGGATCTACTTCAAACATAACAGATAAGAAAAATGGCAAAAAGGAAAGTGACAATTGTTGGAGGGGCTGTATGAGTTCAAAAAGTACTAATGTTGGAGTTATCATTTGCTCTAATTCCATTCTGAAAGCAACTGGAGACCAAAAAGTCACAAAGCACATGCCTTTTGACCCACTATAATGGTAATTTAAATAGGAAGATCTTTCCCATTCATTAATAGGCCCATGTGACCTGCCTGAGTCATATGGAAGCCTGAGTCACGAGTCTAAGTCACATGGAACAAGAAGGGTACATGTGTAGCAGGAAGGGTGGAACAGGAAAAGGCAGAGCTAGAGCAGAGTTGAGGCTATTTTGGTCAGAGAGCAGTCAGAGGTAGGAAGGATACAAGTAACTTGTTAATGTGAGTGAAAGAGGTTGTTTATGACTTTAAAAGGACCTGGTTGTGATTTGTTTAAGGGAGCTGGTTTATGGGAAGCCTAGCAGGAGAAGCCTTGGGGATGATCATGTCCTCTGCCTTGCTATTGTATATAGATTTTTGTTACTGTGGTGGATTTGGCTTTCTGGTATCTGAATAAATGTTTTGGTTCTGTCTTCATGGCCACTGTGGGTGCTATGAATATTGCATTGATACTACACCCAGTAATTCCACTATTAAGCATGTACCCAGGAGAGGTTAAAAGGACTCATACATAAAAATATTTTATTAGTGGTGCTTTTTGATGTAGCAAAGAACCTGAAACAAGATAGGTGCCTATCAATGGACAATGGCTAAAAAAATTGGTTTTTGAAAGCAATGGAATATTATTTCATTAAATGAAAAGATAAAAGAGATAACTTCAGAGAAGCCTGGAAAGACTTAGGTAAGAGGGAAGGAATGATTTCTACCTCATAACTCTACTGATACAATAACAGGATTTGCTCAGATAATAAGGTTTTAATGTGGTTTGGTTTAATGTTGTTCAGTTGTGTCCAACTCCTTGTGACCCCATCTGGGATTTTCTTGGCAAAGATACAAGAGGGGTTTGCCATTTACTTCTCAGGTTCATTGAATAGATGAGGAAACTGAGGCAAACAGGGTTAAGTGATTTTCCCAAGGTCACACAGAAAGAAAATATCTGAGGCCAGATTTGAACTCAGAAAGATAAGTCTTCCTGACTCCAGGTTCAGCACTCTATCTACTACTCCATCCAGCTGTTCCTTGAATGTCATAATCAGGTATTAACTGTAAAATTGTGAATACATTTGATTATCCCTTTTCTTTTTGAATGATAAGGGAACAAGACAATTGCCTAGGCCAATAATGTTACCATCCACCTAGGAGGTTTTAAATAATAGTCCTGA
Source organism: Bettongia penicillata ogilbyi (assembly GCA_023548195.1). NCBI lineage: Eukaryota > Metazoa > Chordata > Mammalia > Diprotodontia > Potoroidae > Bettongia > Bettongia penicillata. The sequence goes on along the minus strand of JAJHZJ010000020.1, from coordinate 1,985,296 downwards.
GAATTTAAAGGGAGTACCAACTCAGGATTCCTTGTGGAGGAAAGTCAGTCTTAGAAAATATCTTTGCTAAGATTTAATTCTGTCTTCCAGATGATTGTTTGTGCGAATGGGAAAGCCCACTAGTGAAGATCCACAAGCTTTAGGGTTCTGAGTGTCTACATGGTGTTCAGTTTGAATTCTGAGGTAGCTGCTGCCATCTGGGGATGAAGTTCAATAGTACTAAAGCAAATTGTGAGAAGGATCTAGGGGGCTGACACACTTAACAGAAATTGATGCACATCAGATGAACAGAAGCAGGAGGGCAATTTATACTGCAATTTCAATAATAAAAAATAACTTTAAAAGCCTTAAGAACTCTGATGAATAGAGGGAATAATGTCAACTTCAGAAGAATGATAAGGTGTGTTTCCCATGCCCAACAGGGACTAGACTAAAGATGCAAATTGAAACACAATTTGTGAATTTGATTTGCTTGTCTATTCCTATCTGATACATGGAAGAGCTTTTATTTGCAAGGAAGAGAGCAGTAGATAGGTAAAACGCCTCCCTTTTAATACAGGTGTACATTTTCTTGAGCAGCTTCCCAAGTCCATCACTAATTAGTTTCATACTCTTGTAGGCATATCTATAGACCTCTCTGAGCCTCTGCTATACAATAAGAAGGTTGGACTCAGTGATCTCTAAGCCCTTTTCTAGTTCTAGAAGTAGAACTAGAAACTCTGGTGTTCCCAGTCTAGGTGTTTCATTTTCATTTTCATTTCTATTCAATTTTCAATTTTAAAAGGCTTAACACTTTAACATTAGATTTGCCCTCCTTCATATCCAGCCTGAAAAGTACTTAATGACAATTAAACAAAGAAATACATTAAGAAAATTCAATTTTTACAGAATCCTTTTGTAAGAAGAATAGCCCTCTCCCAATACAATTGCTTTGTAATTTTATGTCTTTGCAAATTGCATTTTCTTCTTTTTCTTTTTCTTCTTTTTTGGAAAATAGTATTTTATTTTTTCCAATTACATGTAAAGATAGTTTTTAACATTCTATTTTTAGAAAATTATGAGTTCCAAATTTTTCTCCCTACCTACCTCCCTAAAAATGCAAGCAATCATAGAGGTTTATACATGCACATTGCATTTTCTTAAAGTACAATGTGCCTCTTATTGTTAAGTAAATTCTTGACTAATAGTGAAAGTTGAGTCAATTTTATTAGACTTTCACCGTGCTTTTGTATGGAGAGGACACTGGAACATGAACTCACAAACCAACATCAAACATTGTATAATGGTCAGAAGGGAAGAAGGTTATGACAAGGTCAACCCTAACTACCTCAAGTCTCTCCCTTTTCTCATTCTCTTCCCAATACTGCCTAACTTATGTTCCTAAAACACAGTGTGATGACTCTTCTCTCTAGGAATCTCCAATACTTCACATTTCTTCTAGGATATAATAGAAATACCTTTATTTGAAGTATAAAGTCTTTCACAATCTGGCTCCAACCTAACTTTTCAGGCTCATTCATCATTACTCTTTCTCACACACTCTGGAAAATTGACCAACTTCTCATTCCTCCTCATACACAACACTGAATCGCTCATCTCTGTCTTGTAACAATCTCCTTTGTTCAAATCGCATTCAATCTTTATCTTCTCAGGTGCTATCTCCTCCATAACGACTTTCCTGTTCTTCTCAGCTGCTAGTGATTAACTCATCTCCACCCCCAAATTACTTTGTATTAGTTCTAAATAAATCTTGTGAATCAAGTATCTCTATAGCTTCATTCTGCCAAAGCAAGGATGATTATACCTTCCCCTTAGCATTCTAGGAGTAACTGTGAGAGATTTAGACACCTCTTTCCTAATGCCATCTGTTCTGGCATCCATTCTGGGTGAGTTCTCTCTGCTGTTATGTACTCCACTGTTAGAATATCAGTTCAATTTCCATTTAACTACTTAATAGTAATTTTCATTTACAAAGGAATATCTACTTGGAAGATATTTGTTGTTATTCAGTTGTGTCTGACTCTTCATGACCTCTTTTGGGGTTTTCTTGACAAAGATGCTGAAGTGGTTTGCCATTTCCTTCTCCAGCTCATTTTACAGATAAGAAACTGAGGCAAATAGGTTTAAGTGATTTACCTAAGGTCATACAGTTAATAATTATCTGAGGCCAGATTTGTACTCAGGAGGATGAGTCTTCCTTTACTCCAGGACCAGCACTCTGTTCACTGAGTAACTTAACTGCCCAATTTTGCCAAAATTTATATCCCTATATATATTTTGAAGGTATAGCAAGAGTCTAAGAACAAACTTTCCTTTCCTCAACTACAGTTTTTTGTTTTGTTTTGTTTTAGAACCTCTCCTATCCTACCTTGATTCTTGGGGAGAGTAGGCTCAGGCTTTAGTTTTCTATGTGACATTGGTTCTTTCCACTTGATGCATAAATTCAGCATCATCAGTTGAGTCCTAATCTTAGCTACCACTGGACTGTGTCCTAATGATTATCCTTGTTCTTTAGAAGGCCTTGATCACTTGACTTTTTGAAAGTTATGAGGTTGTAGCATCCAACTTGCTTGGGGACAATAAAGGGGCAAACAAAACCAATGCTTATGTTCCCAAGGCCCTGTGTTAGTCTTTGAGAGGACAGTTCTCAAGGCCAAGGCCTCTTACAGCATTCTCTTTCACCATATGCCGTCAGTCAAGAATAACTTTATGAAGTCCAGTCCAATAGGTGGGGAACAGATCAAATAGCACTTTTTTAAATGCAGCCTTTTGTACATACTCATAGAAAATGGAACCTTTAGCCAGACTCCCTTTATATTTATGTTCACTTAAGTGTTTATATGTTATTTTCCCCACTCTTCCCAATATTCTTCCCAATTCACTATTCATTCCAATTAGACATAAACTCCTTGAACGAAGGAATGATTTCCATTTTTGTCATTATAATCCCAACTCATGGCACAGTACCTGGCATCTTATGGAGATGAGGTAGGGATAAAACAAGTGAAGAAATATATTTTGCAGCAAGTACCATACGTCAGACAGTATCCAAAACTTCCATAGAAGAAAGATTCAAATACTGAACTATCCATAAAAACAATAATAATGTGCTATTTCATTTGATTCTCATAACAACCCTACTGAGTAGGTATTGTTACTATTATTCTCATTTTACAGTTGAAGATGCAGATAGAGGTTAAGTGACTTGCCCAAGGTCACACAACTATTAAGTGTCTGAGGCTGGATTTGAATGCAGTATTTACCTTAATAGTTTTTGCCTTAATAGTAGGAGCTTGATGAGTGTTTATTAAATGAAAGAATAGTACTAGTACTATATATAGTAATATTGTTGTCAGGTACTAAACCTAATCAAAAAATTCAGATATTCCACAGTAACTAACCATGTACTAGTATTCTAACTAACCCTAATAAGTACAAGTAAGCAGTAGTTTGTCCCCAACCCCATCTTCATTCATGTTGTATTTAGATGACCCTTGATCAACCAAAGAGTCCACATCTTTTGTTTCCTGTTTTATTGGAGTGTAAAATTTGACTCAAAAATCAAAAGTTAGCTGTGTGGGAATGTGGAATATTGTCTGTTTTTTTTTTAATAATCTTATACATTCCTATTTATAGAAAATTTATTATATAAATTTTATATAAATTATTTAAGTATTATATAAATATATTATACAGTTTCCGTTATACATTACAAATACAATCTGATAATCTTATACATTTCTATTTCTACTCCTTTGTACTGTGATGCTTTCTCTCTTGGTTCTTCCTTTACAACCTTTCACCATCAAATTTATGCCTTCCATAACATAGATCAAAAACCTACACATAATACAAAACTTCTATAGAAAAAAGATTCAAATACTGAACTATTCATAAAAACAATAATAGCACCTTAAGGTTAATAAATTGTTGTTCTCAAAACAACCCTGTAAGATGGGAGAGAAAAGAAGTTACTCACATTTTACAGGGAAGGATATAGGGTCAGACAGATGATTTGATTCTCCCAGAGTCACACAACCTGTAAATATCCACAGAGTCTCCAACCCTGGCCTTCAGTTCAGTTCTCCTTCCATTATATAAAACTGCCTCTAAAAGTATAAGCTCATTTTTGTTCTTTATAGTTTTCATTTATACAACAACTTCTAGATTCCAAAAGGTCTTACACAAATTAAATCATTGATCCCCACAACAACCCCCTTCATTATCCATAATGAAGCTACTATTATCCCCATCATAAAAATCAGAAAACTGAGAGACAGCAGGATTAAGGGACTTAACCTAGGATCATAAGGGGAAAAGCCAGGATTCCAACCTAAGTTTTCTATCTTTAAGTCAATTGTCCTTATGACTACATCTACCTCACTACTTGCTCTGTTCCTTTTTTGACTTGGACTTTCAATAAAATTTTCACATATGTATTTTCTCAGTTAGGAATCTATGAGTATTTGTCAATATATCATCATAATATATCAATATTCACTTATTTTGCTATTTCTTTTGTTCCAAAAATGAGGAAGATAAGGATCACTTTAATTTCATTTGAAAGAAGAGCTGTCAAACTAACCAGCCATAAGCTGCCCCAAACTATCCCAGAGTGCCCAAATGAACAAAATAAATAAAAATGCAGCAAAATAGATAAAATGTTAGTTTGTGATTTTTCTAAATCAATATGTGACTCACATGGGACTGTTGCTATTTGAGTTTGATAGCTCTATCCAAGATCAGTCTTTGGTTTAGAATAAATTGCACAGTATCTATAAAAAGAAGGTATTTGAAAAAGTAATTCAATTGAATGAACTTAATGGATAGGATCCAGAAATCAATGAACACAGTAGTCCAGTGTCCCATTTGTTTTCATGAAATGGAATATTATCTGCTATAAAAAATCTAACATAAAAAATGATGGAAATATTTTTGTGAATTGATGCAAAATGAAAAAGTAGATCCAGGAGAAAAATGCATATAGTGACTTCAGTGAAAAAAATTAAAGTCACACTAAAAGTAATCTGGCATCAGATTAAAAGCAAAGCCAATATTGATTCTAAAGTGTAGCCGGTCAAAGGCACATTGCTCTTCTTGGTCAAGAAGGGAGGAACTGTGGATACTGAATGCTCTATACTATACTCTGCTAGGCATAGCAACTTTTAGCTGCTTTTGCTTAACTGTTTTTCTTTGTAATGAGAGAGGGCTCTATGTTGGAGACAGGAGTGGGAGAAATAGGGGATATAGGGACATTTCTGCGATGTGAAACTCTAAACTATCAATAAAACCTTGGAAAAAAGAATCATAACATTTTAAACATTCTAGCCCTCAATTTATGCCATTTATCTTGTGTTACAGTCTTCTATAATGTGACATCCTTATCTCATTCACTTGTTCCCTGCTTCAGGTAATTATCCCACACTATCCTTCTGTTCCATTTTGAAGAGCAACTGTTTATGCCTACAGAATAAAATAAATGGCCTTTCTCCTCCTCCCTTCTTGTCACTCCTAGAAATGCTTGCCCTTTCTTTTGCACCAACCTCCCTCTCTCTCTCTCTCTTCAACCACGTCCTTTGCTTCATATATAACTTTGCTCTCCCAAAGAGCTAAAGGGTATATTTGTCAGGCAGGCAACGAAAAAGCATTAATGACCAAATATCCATTGTGAATAGAGCACTAGACCAAGTACTGTGAGGAACTGCCAAAGCATAAGGTTTTCTCTTCAAATAGCACAGAATCAGTTCAGGGGCAGATGTTTCAAGACAGTTTCTCTGACTCTTAGTTAATAATAAAGCTGGCATTTCTATAGCACTTAAGATTTTCAAAGGGTTTTATCTAACTGATCTTCCCAGCAACTCTGTAAGTGAATCAGTCAGTTAATGAGCATTTATTAAGTACCAGGCACTGGGCCAATTACTGGAGATAAAAAGAAAGTCAAAAAAAAACTGTTGCTCTCATGAAGCTTGTCATCTAATAGGGCAAGTAAAATGCAACAGCTATGTACAACAAACTACATGAAAAGGATAAACTGGAGGTAGTCAGTGTAGATAGAGCAATAACATTAGGGGGGAGGAGAAAAAGCTTCTCCTGGAAGGTAGAATTTTAGGTGGAACTTGAAGGAAGCCAGGAAAACCAGGAGATAGACATGAGGATGGAAAGAATGCCAGGAGAGGGGAGAACCACTGAAAAATTCCTAGAGTGAGGAGATAGAGTATATGTATATTGTATATGTATATAAATATATATATTATGTACAATATATATAAATATTAGTATAGTATAAATATATACTATGTATATAGTATATGTATATAAATATATATATATATATTATGTTCAAAGAACAACAAAGTCAATTTCACTGGATCACAGAGTATGAGAGGGCAAGGGTGAGGGGAGGTAAGGTATAAGAATAGCCTGGAGGTAGCCATGTTAGGAAGGTTCTTGAACACCTGAGAATAATATATTTGATCATGGAAAGAATGGGGAGACATTGAAGTTTACTGGGGGTGGGGTTAATGTAGTCACATCTGGCTTTAGGAAGACCGCAGAGGTGAAACACTTGAGACGGTATACCAACCAGAAAGCTATTACAATAATTCAGACTGAAGCAATGAGTATATGCCTGGGGGGTGAGAGTGTCACAGGAGAGTAAAGAGCACATGAGAGACATGTTATAAAAGTAGAAATAATAAGACTTGCAAAAGATTAGATAGAGGGAAAAAGTTAGGAGTTGAGGATGACACCTAGATTTCACCCCTGGGTGACTAGAGTAATGATGTCCCTCATGACAAACTGGAAAATTAAGAAAAAAATAGCGTGTGGGAGAAAGTTCAGCTTTTTGGACAATTCCCACTCAAGATGCCAATAGGACATCTGATTCGAGTTATACAAGAGGCTTTTGGAAATATGAGCCTGGAGGTCAGGAAAGAGGGGAAAGGAGGGAAGAGAAGGCAAAGGAGAGAAGTAAGGAGGAAAGGAGAAGAGAGAAGAGGAGAGAAAAGGAGAAGGGAGGGGAGGAGAAGAGAAGAGAGAAGAAGAAAGAGGAAGGGAGGGGAAGGAAGAAGAGGGGAGGGGAAGAGAGGAGGAGAAGAAGGGGAGGGAAGAGAGAGGAAGGGAGGGAAGGAGAAGGGAGCAAAGGACAGTCTTGGGGGACACTCATAATTAGTGGCTATGACTTGCATGAAGATAAAACAAAAGAGAATGTGAGTGAGCAGTAAGACAAGTGAGAGAACTGAGAGAAAAAGATAACACAAAAACCTAGAAAGTGAGAGCATGAAGATGAAGAGGGTGATGTACAGTGTCAAAAGCTACAGAGAAGTCAAAAAGGATAGTAACTGAGAAAAGGCCTTTTAACTTAGCATTCAAGAGTAACTGTAATTTTGGAAGTAAAAAGTAATGTTGGAAGGAGTTGTTTCAGTTCAATAAAGATGAGAAGCCAGACTACACTGTTAAGACAGTGAGAGTGAAGTGGGGGAGAACTTACCAATTACAGATGGCCTTCTCAAAGAATTTAGCTACAAAAGAGAGGGGAGAGCTAATGGGAATGGACAGATCAAGCAAGGGATTTTTGAGGATGGGAAAGACAAATGTGAGTCTTGACAAAGCAGGCAATTGAGAGGGAGAGATGGGATGAGAGATGAGAGATCTCTGCTGGAGAAAATAGGGTAGGAAAAGATCATTTGTGAATGCAGAGAGGCTAGTCCTGGCAAAAGAAGGACTACTTCATGTGAGATAGCAGTGCAGAAGGAAATAACAGGGGAAGATATCTGAGTGAAGTAAGATGATAAAGAACAGAGCTTCCAGTTGCAAGGCCAATGGAGAGATAATAGTTTATGATCACGCAAAATAATTGCATCACATGAGGTTGATATATGTCAAAATCAAGGGTATGACCATCTCTGCATATACTTGAACTGTGGAAGGATATGAGTCATGACAAATCAACAAGCTGAGGAACTAGGAGGTTAGGGTGCTGGACAATAGAAGGTATCAATATGTATGTTGAAGTCCACTTGTATGAAGGCAGGTCTGGGTGGCAGGCACTGAACCTATCTATCGTGGACAGGAGAGTGTGTGGGAGATCAGTAGACAAGAGATGGAAGAATCTTGACTATGTGGCATATATGGTCTGAGTTAACTTAAAAGAAGGGATTACTGAGTAATGAATCTAAAAAGAGAGCCTAGAAGTAGCAATGGGGAACAAATGATACTTCAACCTCTCCCCCATCTTCCATTGAATTAAAGTGGGAGTGAGTAAAAGTGCAGTCACTGCTACAAAGGGTGTCCTGAGAAGCTGTAGCACCAGGAAGGAGTGAAGGTTCAAAAAAATGGCTCAAGAAGTGACATAAGATTAAAGAAGGGGGAAAGGAAAGGTTTAAGATGAAAGCAAGTTTGTTGTTTTCTACCAGCTAAGGAACAGACATTCCTAAGAGCAGAGTGGAAAGGGTGGTAGCTTTAGGGTAGGGTGTTACAGGGGAGGGCTTTGGGTTAAGACATCTGGGAATTAGGAAATGCCACTCAGTGGGGTGGCAAAGGACAGTGTTTAAACAAGGACAACCATGGATTCAGAATTACTAGCTTGGATAGCTTAAGAGTGAGTGGAAATTCATTAATGATTATAAAATGAGTTCAGTTAGATTATCAATATTTCCTTAGGGTTTAGCCTTATAATGGAAACATCTCAGGCATTAGACAGCAGCATACAGCTGAAAAGTTGGAGGAGAAAGGGAAATGGAGGAGAAATATCAGCACAAGGTCGTGGTAGGGGCAGAATCAAGCAGGTGATTGATTGAAAGAGCATCAAATGATGAGATAGGCACTACTATTTTCCCCAAGTTTCAGATGGAGAAATGGAGGCCCAAGAAGCTTAAGTGTGATACTCAAAGTTTTAAAGACTTTGCTGAAATTCCATAGAATGCAGGCATAAAATTTAACTTGGGCTATTTCAACTATTGTGATAATCTCTCTGGATATTTCCATTTTTCTGACATCTAGCAAATGATACGGAATTAAACTCTTTCTACATTATTGTTAGAAAACTTTTTTGTTTTTTTAATTTATTCATGTGGTACACTTTTTCAAGATTTTAATTCTTAAGATGTCCCTTTAAAATCAGAGACATTGACAAGTACTACCCTCTTGATCTCAAAGAGAGGGAGACTGAGGTACAGGGAGGTTAAGTAACTTAACCAAGGTCATTCAGCAAGTCAGTGAATAAACCAGAAATAGTATCCAGGACTCTTGCATTCTATCCCACAACTCCAACCACTGAACCACATTTCCTGATGGCATCAAAACATTAGACCACAGTGGTTTGCCAGTAGCATCAAAGAGCATTTTGCCAATGTAATTTACCTTTTTCATAATTAAATAATAATACTATCTTACCTTAATATATCACCTTTCATCCCAGAGGAGACTAAAGTGCTAAGCTCTTTCCTTGTGGTTTTTAGGAGTGTACAGACAAATCACTTCGCATACCACCAAAGGGCAGCTGTCCTTGGAGTCAAAGTTACAGCTGTTAAACATAAACACTACCATTACTTAACATTTATTGAGTACCAACAATGGGCTAAATAATAAGGAGATGATAAATATAAAGAAAAATTGAGTAAAAAGGCTTACTAAGTATAGGGAAGAGAAGGAAGACCATCTGAGAAAGACCAGTGACCAAAAGAACCAGAGTTCAGGAACTATGCTGATATTAATTGATATTTTTAGGAGATTGGAAGACTACCTGGCATGAAAGAATAAGCACTTGACCTCTAGTCAAAAGACATAGGTTTAAATCTCAATTCTGCCAATGATTTTGATTGTGACCTCTGACAAATCATTTAACCTCTCTAGGCATTGGTTTCCTTATCTGTAAAATGAGATTGGGCTATATGATCTATTCAGGTTGTTTCTTCTTTATTCCTATGACCCTTGATTTTAAATATGGGCATTAGAGTCTTAAGATACAGAGAAAGCAGTTCCTGAAGAAAATATCTTAGGCTTTATTTTACCACAATCTATCAGACTTGACTGTTCCACAGATTTCTCTATTCCTTTTTTGTGTTGGACAACATTTCCACCAATGACAAATTTGAAGCTGTTGCCAAATCGGTACTGTGTGTATAAGGTAAAGCTATACACAGTAAGTATGGGTAACTAATAATAAGAACCTTAGGGCTAGTGATTGGTGATTGCCAAATAGACAAGTGAACATGTTGTGATATAAAGCAAACAGTTGGCACAATAATACTGTAAACTTCTTAAGGGCTGGTTGGATTTTTAGATCAGATCCCTTTTTGTGCATGGGCTAGGCATGTCATAAGGAATTAAATCAACAAACACTTTGTTGAAACTGAATTGAAATCATGAATAAAAAAATCAGATTACTAATGTTCATGCCAATAGCTTAAACGACCCAAGGGAAAATCAAGGACAATTCATATGTTTGGGAGTTAGTAGGGACTTTAGATGCCATTTGGTCAAACTCTTTCATTTTTAATGTAACCTGTATCTCCAAACTCCAGATGCTAAGCTTATAAAGACCAAGATCAATCTTAAACATTTCACAAATTAAAACTTATTGGTATGTGCCCCTACCCAGAGTTTTCCCTGGAAATCCATAATATATCTTCATCCCTAGCTAAAGACTTTCAGGTTCCATGCAAGCATTCAAGTTAACAATATATGTTGGATATCCTTTATTTGAAGCAATGCAAAGAAGGCGGGGTATGCCTAAAAAATATTATCAAGGTGAAGTCCAATGCCTTAAAAAAATCTTCTCAGTTTATGCCATTTTCTTGGTTTAGGGTCTCTGAAAGGGAATTTTGTACTTGGAGGTTGATTAGAAAAGTGACCCTCTCCCCATCTGATCTACTTTGCAATTTCTTACAACATAATTGCCAATTATGTCCTGGCCTATTTTAGCTTAGACAGCTTTTATTATCACATGTATATGACTCTGAAATCAAGTACTCATCTTCCTACTGAGCTCCAGTCCTAAAAATCACTTCTTGTTAGATAGCTGTACCTGAATATTCCACAGGCATTTCAAATTTAATGTGTCCAGAAAAAACTCATTAACTTTCCCCTAACCCATCCTCTTGCTGCTAACTTCCCCATTTCTGTCAAAGATGCTACATTCCTTACACTATTCTAGCTTCACAACCTCAGAGTCTTCAACTCTATTCTTTTCACCCCCTGTGCCCAATGAATTGATGAGTCTTGTTCATTAAACTTCTGACATCACTCCCATCCATTCCTTTCTCTCCACTTACTTAACTACCCAGCTAATTCAGGTCTTTTATCATCTCTCATACTGAATAGTCAATGGAAGGGGGCAAGTGGAGCTCTTCCTCCTCTTTCCAGATAATAAGTTGGTGTATTTAGTAATATTTTTTAAATTATGTAGTCGAATTAGGTGTTTATTTCAAAATTACATTATTGCTGAAATAACTCAAAATATATTCATGTTACCTTACAAAAGAAAAACAATAAATATGTAAAAAGCTTAGGAATAATAACAATGATTATTAGATGAGTGGGAAACTTACTGAGGTTATGTCAATGTTATAAAAAAGCATATAAGATCATGGACCTTGAAGTGGCCTCATTCTGGTGGTACTCTTGCTGATTCAGCTCCAGGGCTACTACAACTCTCCTCTGCTCTGAAGCCATATGGCTCTCCTCTTTCCTGGCTGCTGTACCTAGACTGAGGGGTTCTACCATTGTCCCATTCTCTCTCTGAGGCTAACAGGTTCTACTTCTGCCTTTAGCTGACTGTCATTCTTGGCACTAAGAAAACCTATTTCTTCCCTAAGAAGATATAAGGTTGCATAAGCTTCTAAGTGTTGGGACAGCTAGGTGGTGCGGTGGATAGAGTACCAGTACAGGACACAGGAGGACCCGAGTTCAAATTTTACCTCAGATACTTGATACTCACTAGCTGTGTGACCTTGGACAAGTCACAACCCCAATTGCCTCATCCTGGGTCATCTCCAGTCATCCTGATGAATATCTGGTCACTGGATTCAGATCGTTCTGGAGGAGAAGTGAGACTGGTGACCTGCACAGCCCTCCCTCACTCAAAAAACAAAGTTAAGTGCAAGTCATGTCATTATTTCTGTGATAGTATGGTCTTCTTTGACAGTGAAGGACGAACACACACTCAGTAGGGACAAAGGTCAGATCTTCTTGATGTTCAGGTTTAGTTCTCCCAAAACCTCCAATAGGCTACCATGAGAGTTTCTCAGGTTCTGGATTTCTTGAGAGCCCAGTATTTCACTCATCATCACGTCTGCAGGATTAGGGGTCAAAAATTGAATAGGAAGCCTGAAAAGAAAATAATTTTTTTTTTTTTTGACAAACAAAGGAAGACTACTCTGAGTAGCAGCTTCAGCTTCTTAGGGGACATATTTTTTAGCTTTTTGTTGTTATGTTGTTGTTGTTTTTAATGACTGTAGGGTTTCTTAGAGTGCAGCCAACAGCAGGATTCCAAGACAAGACTGGAGGTCACAGAGTTTGCTAAAGGTCAATTTGTTTCATTGGAAAATGCCTTTCTCTGTGGTTAGTATTACCAAAATTCCCTGTATTATAAAGAAACCTCTAAGAGGGAAGGTCCCCTTTTAAAATGGAAGCTTTTTTATCCTACTGTTTCCATAAAGAAGAAAACAAAATACAAACCCCATAGCTGCATTTTCTTTATACCAGAGGTTACTTTATCTAAGGAAGAGATATTTTCCCCAAACTCACAGTACTCAGGGTCATCCACCTCCTCAAAAAAAATAAATAAATAAAACCAAACTCTGTCAGATCACTTTTAGAAGGTTCAACACCATTAAGACTTAGTGAAGAGCAACTTAGGAAGATACCACACCCAAAGGTCTCATCCCTTCACACTACTGCTCTATCCTGATATTGAGAAGAAATGGGTGGCAGGGTGAAGGCAAGATTCTTCCAATTACTTTTAAATAATGACTAGAATTTGTAAGGGAATTGCCAACCCCCAGCCTCTTGGATGGCATTCACTAGTCACAACTCAGGTAAACTGAGGAGAGACTGGTAAGGCATGAAGAAGATGGCTCTGGGAGAAAGGGTTCCGCCCCTGTTTTGCTCAAGGTTATTTCCTGGGCCCTGGGAGAACAAAGAAGGCCCAAGATGTTTTTCTTTTTAGGGGCTACATGTCAGTCCTGGGCAGTCCTGGTCATAGGTGTAGGATTTCCTTATTAGGGAAAACTATTTGCTGATAGGTCCGCTAAGGACTCTGGTGTCAGGAAAGAGATAAAAGCACTGTTTGCTGTTACAATAAACGGAGTTGCCTACTATCTCGTCTTCCGCCTCAGCCATTACTTACAGCTCACTCCACCAAGGCCTACAGGCACTGCTGGTCAGATAAGGCCTGTGGGCCTGAGAGTTCAGGCCCAGACACCCTAACAATAATTCTAGAGTAGCAGAACCCACAAAAAAATTGTAGACCTGTGGCACTGAGACAAGAAAGGAGCATAGTCTAGTACAAGCCTCACCAGCTCAGACCTAGCCCTGGAAAAATCAAGATTAGGCCGTAAGGATGTCTGAGTCAGTGGCATCAGTGGTGATTTTCAGAACTCCCAATTGGTAGACAGTAAGGGTTACAACAGGTAGACAATAGGTTAGAAGAATATTTACAAGGTTCCCTTTGCTGGCAGTAGGGGTAAGACTCTATTGCATTGCCTATGTTTGAATCTGGGTTGCAGTCCTGGTGAATGTCAGGGAGCAAGTGCAACTCTTTCTGCTCCTTCCAGATAGTAAGTTGGTGTACTTAGTGGCATTTTTTAAATTGTATAATCAAATTAGGTGTTTATTTCAAAATTGCAATATTGTTAAAGTAACTCAAAACATATTCAAGTTACCTTACAAAAGGAAACAATATGTAAAAAGCTTCGGAATCATAGATTCCTAAGGATTCAAGGTTTATGAGTTTCTAGAGTTGACTCCAGCTTATAACAGCTATTAAATTTTCAATGTGGGCATTTACTTAGAAGAAGGCAATTAATACAAATCAGGGCTTTACAGTTTTGTTGATTATTTAGACTTGTTTAAATTCAGTCATTTTCAGTCATGTCTGACTCTTTGTGACCCCATTTGGGGGTTTTCTTGGCAAAGATATGGGAATGGTTTGCCATTTCCTTCTCCAGCTCATTTTACAGATAAGGAAACTGAGGCAAACAAAGTTAAGTGACTTGCCCAGGGTCACACATCTACTAAGGGTCTGATGCTAGATTTTAACTCACAAAAATGAACCTTCCTGACTCCAAGCCTTGGGCTCTATCCATTGAGCCACCTAGATGCCTCTATTTAGACTAAAAGTACTAATAATACAAATTAAATTTAAACCTCTGTTTGCATACATTTCCCTCCCCCGGGAGAACCTGGTTATTTAACATTTACTGACATATATTTAACAATAGTGCAGTCAAAATCTAGAGGAATCAAGTCATGACCAAAGTGGAGGGCTGATGACAAAGTTCATCATCATCATATCATCTTCATCATTTATATAACAATTTAAGGTTTGAAAAGTACTTTACAGTCATTATCTCATTTGAGACTCTCAATACCCCTGCCTAAAGATCAAAATAGACCTATCCCCATCTCCACCCTTTTCTGGTTTATTATAGTTGTCATTACATAATCACAAGTTTAAAGCAAAAATCCAAAAAACCTCACTGAGGAAAGAGTAATATATGAGTGAAAAGACTGCCTTTTAGAAGCTGAAGTTTTCAAGGTTGACCTTCAAGTAGTTTTAATAACTTAAATTAATCTAAGAGAGTCCAAACTTTAATGGAACATTCAGGGGTTCTAGAGTGATTTGTAATTAGCATTTTAAGAAGTGGATCAAACTTTTCTTTATATGGCAAAACACTCTTTGCATGTAAATGACAACTTTTGGGGTAGGTAAACTGATTTTTCCCCATTGAAATCCTTACACAATTAATTCTCCTAGCAAGCCTGCTTTTAATTTGTAAATTTCCAGCCTGGTCTTTCAGAATCATCACCAAATCTAAATAAGTCAAGCCTAGGGATATAATGCTTTACTGTATATTGAAATAATTCCTCGGATTAAAACTCCACTAATATAAATTTTATATGCTATTTCCTTCTGAGTGGAAGCCAATGGTCAAGATAAAATTTTACAGTAGTGCATAAGAAAAGTACCAGAATTGGAGCTTATATCCCCATCCTAATGCAGTTTTGTACCATATGCTGAATTTGGATTCAGAAGATTTGCATTCAAATGTTTGCTACCTATTACCTCATTCAGCTTCCTTGGGTATCAGTTTGCTTATCTATAAAAAGAAGGGTTAAGAGTAGATAATCTCTAAATTCCCTTCCAAATCTAAATCTATGAACCCTATTATTCCTTACTAGTAGTCTGGTCCTGAGTAAGTTCTTTAAGCTCTCTAAATATCAGTTTCCCTTCCTATGAAATAGGCACACAAACACTAAAGTCTGCTATTAGGAAAATGATCTACAAATCTTAAATTCTGTGTAAATGTGATTTCTTACTAATATCTTATTCTCATCTTTTTTAATGATTGCTTATTTTTTTAATAACTGTTATTTAGCACATGATCTGTCACACAGAAGCCTCTTAAATACATATTGATTATTATTGGTGGTGGAGAGGAGTGTAATTATGAATTTATTCCATGACCTATAGGATAAAACAATCTTTTAGTGAGAAGGGGAAGGGAAGGAGTAAGAAAAACCTTCTAACTCCAGAAAATGTCTACTATTATCTGCTATCATTGGAGTATCCCCCAAAATGATTTGCAGTGGTTGTAAAATCCTTGTGATGACTCTGTTATGATTCAGTCTCCTCTATACTCACTCTCTTTTGCTGGCCCATCATCAATATCACAATCTATGGGGCAGTTCCAGGTCCTCTTTTTTCTCTTAGTGAATTCATCCATCCCCATGGAGTTAAATATTTTCTTTATATAGGTAAAAAATTAGATCCATGAAACACCAAGCTGCAAAAACAAAAAAGGGTCAAAAGTGGAAAAAGTTGAAGAAGTCCTTCTCCGGTGCACCTTCATGCTTTTAATCTCCCAGGTCGTCAGTCTCAGTGTTATCCTCAATTACTCATTCTCCCTTACTTCTTATAGCCAATTAAATTTTGGATTTAATTTGTTTAAATTAAATTAAATATTTTCTTTGTGTGGATAAAAATATAGATCAAGCCCTAACTTCTGATTTCCAGTCCTTTATTACCAACTTCCTTTTTCCAAATTGGATGCCCTAATGCCCATCAATTTGGCAACGGCTCAACAAGTTGTGGTGTAAGAAAGTAATGGAATACTCTGGTGCTATAAGAAATGATCAGCAGGTATACTTCAGAAAACCTGGAAAGATTTACAAGAACTAATGTGGAGTAAAGTGAGCAAAACCAGGAGAACATTGTACATAGTAACAGCCACATTGTGTGATGATGAACTTTCATAGACTTGGCTCTTCTCAGCAATGCAAAGATCTAAGACAACTCCAAAAGATTCATGATGGAAAATGCTATTCATATCCAGAGAAAGTACTATGGAGTCTGAATGGAGATTGAAGCATAGTATTTGCTTACTCTTGTTTTGCTTCTTTTTTTCTGTGGCTCCTCCTATTGGTCCTAAATAGTAATTGTTTCTCTTTTATCCAGGAGCCCTGGGGTCTTCTCTTTCTAGTTTGATTTTTTTTTTAACTGGGCCATCCCTTGAGCAACTACTTAAAGAAACTTATTGATTAAATGGGTGTATCTCACTCAAAGTGAGAAGGCTATAGGACCTTAGCCTGAAAGGGTCAGGGTCTCACATTGCATCCTGGGCCATCTCCCGTTGCCCTGATGAATATCAGGCCACTGGATCCACATAGCTCAGGAGAAACAAGTGAGGGTGGTGACCTTGAATAGCCCTCCCTCAGTCAAATCAAAGTCAATTGCAAGTCATATCATCATCTTGATGTCATGATCCCCTTTGAGAATGAAAGACAGGAACAACAATAACCCATTAATCCTAATTGTGAATTTTATGTGAAAATATGTTTAATATGATTTTGCATGTATAATCTATATCAGATTACATGTCATCCTGGAGAGGGGGAAGGGGAGGGAGGGGTAAAAAACTTAAAACTCAGAAGGTTATGGAAGAGAATGTTAAATTAATTTTAAAAAAAGAATGCCCCATAGATATTTTAAACTCAATGTGTCCAAAAACAAATTTATCTCTCTTTCTTCCCTCTCACCTAGCTCTATTTTAAACTTTCCTATGTCTCTAGTTTAGTACTTCTTAAACTGTTTGGCAATAGTAAAAAGGTTTTTGAATGTGCAAAGGCCAAAAACTAATTTAAAAAATCAAACAAAATGCATCCATGGTGTTTCTGGAAGTGCTTGCTTGTGTTGCATAAGCAACTTCATTTCAGCCTTAGTTCTGAACACAAAGTATGCACACTTTGCACTGCACATGCCCTCAGGCTATGCAACATCAACAAATGCTGAAGAAAAGAAAAGGAAAGAAAAGAAGAGAAGAGAAAAGAAAAGGAAAGAGAAGAGGAGAGAAGAGAAGAGAAGAGAAGAGAAGGGAAGAGAAGAAGAGAAGAGAGAAGAGAAGAGAAAAGAAAAGAAAAGAAAAGAAAAGAAAAGAAAAGAAAAGAAAAGAAAAGAAAAGAAAAGAAAGGAGAAGAAAAGAGAAGAAAAGAAAAGGAGTCACAAGTGGAAAAAACTTGAAGAAGCCCTGCCCTAGTGCACCATCATCCTTCCAATCTCCCAGGTCCTCAAGTCTCAGTATTATCCTCAATTACTCTTTCTCCTTTACTTCAGTTAATTTCCAAATCTAGTTATTTCTACCTTTGAAATAATCTCTTGCATCCAGTTCCCTTCTCACTACCAGCACAGATATCACCTTGGTTCAGACCCATATCACCTCTTAGCTGCATTAATACACTTGCCTCTTAATTGGTTTCCTTGACTCAAGTCCATCTTCATTCGATTGAAATTCCACAGGACTGTCTGTGATTTTCCTACACATCTGAGCATGTCACTCCCCTACTCCATAAACTCTAATGGTAACTCCCTATTGCTCTAGGATAAACGACAGACTGTTTTGTTTGACTTTTAAAGCCCTTCACAAATATGAAAACATAGGGAATGTTTTGTTATTTCTGTCCTTGCCAAACCTTAACAGTAAATATTTCTTTTGTGAAAGCTAATTATCCCCCTTCCTACATGATCCAGTCAAACTGGCTTTCCTGCTGTTCCTCATCACACTATACTTCACCTCCTATGTCAATGCCTTTGAATTGGCCTTCCCCTAAACTTACAATGTAATCTCTCCTCACCTCTACCACCCAAATTTCTTCCATTCTTTAAGTCACCTGAAGCACTGCTTTCTACACTATTTCCTGAAGCACTAACTACAAATACCCTGCTTCCCTATCTCAAGTTAACAACAACAAAGCCTTTATACTTATTCTACATATCCTTATACAGGTGTTTATTTTCTTTCATGACAGACTATATGCTCTCTTACTGCAAGAAATATTTTATTTTTGTATTTACATCTGCATAGTCTAATTAGTAGGTGCTTAATAAATGCTTATTGCTTGATTTATGTATTTTCTGGAATGATTTGATTCTAGATGATTCATGATTGAATTCTCTAAGCTTGTTATTTCCTGTGGCAAAATCCACTTGGATACTTCTTTGGTTCCCTTGAGTTGAAAACATATTAGTTACTGCTTTACTTCCACAAGCACAACTGGGGGAGTAGATGGAGGAAGCAGCTCAATTACCTTTAAAATGAATTGATAACAACAATTTGGTAAGAGCAGCATAAAAGTCAGCTGTCCAAACCTGAAGCAAAATCTTCTCTTTGATTATTACTGGCAAAACATTTTTCAATAACTTGTAATGGACAAAATACTTGAGGAAGAAAAGAGGCAATAGCATTGAATTAGGAGCCAAGAAAATATAATAGGTTCATGATTCTATAGACTGTGAGACCTCAATACTCCTATATCCCCACCCCCATGCTCAAGGTTCTTTCAATTAATCTGCATATTTGCTGGAATCAATAATAGATTATTTGTCAGAATAACAATTTGCCCAGTCCTCTGCCCACTCCCAAGCAGTGTACTGTGAAAATGTTACCTACTTTCAGATGGTTTACAGTCTAGCTGGGGATACAAGAGTAACTCATAAAGTAATGAGAAAGAAACCAAAACTATGATATTATAAGATTGTTAAACTGTGGAATATAGATTTTTAAGCCCCAGAGAAATTAGAAAAGAGAAAATGTACTGTGGGCTTGAGTAATAATTTAGAGTAGTAATTCAGTAATAGAGCGCATTGATTTCCTGGAAAAGATCTGATTTTTCACTAGGTATTGAAGATTTGGTTGAGGAAATGACTAGATAAGAAAATTGCAGGCTGATGAGGCAAGCAGTATGAGTGACACACAGGGGAAGACTAAAACTCCAAAAACTTTAATGCCACCTAAATAAGAATGCAAAATCAAGGGAAATAGCCTGTCTGGGAGAAAAGATAAAACAAGAACAAAGGGCTTTCTTTATTCAATCATTTAACAAGCATTTATTAAGCATCTACCATATCCTATTATGTTCCAGGCTCTTTGTTGAACTCTGAAGATATAAAGACAAAATAATCAGATAGTCCCTCCCTTAAAGAGTCTACCTATACTCAGGGAGATGTGTCCATGAGTACATGTATACTCACGAGCGCACACATGCGCACGCACACACATACACACAAAGTTGTTATGGGGATAGAGTACATTCTAAGCATGGGGAGATAGTAAGACAGAACCATAAAGATGGCAGATGGAGTATAGGGAGGAAGGCTCAGGAAGAAGATCAGTCTATCTATATATAATAAGGCAGCAAGTGAATCATAAGTCTAGGTAGACTAGAACCAGACTGATGGGAGTTTTAAATGCCAGGTAGAAAAATTTGCATTTGATTCTGGAGGTAATGGGGACCCACTGAAGTTTAATGAGTAATGCATTACATAGTAATACTTGTGATTTATGAAAATCATTTTGGCAACTGTGTGTGGTAAGGAATCAAGAAGGGAAAGCCTTGAGGCAGAGATATCCATTATAAGGTCACTGTGATCACCAGATAAATGAGTAGAAATAAGTGAATTTATGTAAGAGATGAGGTGAACTTGGCAACTACTTGAATATACAGTGTGAGGTAGAGTGGGAAGCCACGGATGACTACTTGTGTGTGCACTCACCTCCACCTCACTCCTTACCTAAGTCATCTAGGGAATTCTTCATCACCCTACAGCACCAATCCATCAGTCACTCATGGCTAGAAGTAGGCCAAATGAGCTGCCATATGTTAGATTGCAAAAATCCAGGGAATGTAGTTCATGCTATAGATAACTCATTGGAAACTACAAATTCAAAGAAGCTCTAATGACTACGTCTTCACTGGCCAGCCCCTCTCATCCTCATACCCCATTTCTTGAGTAATTTTTCAGTTGTGTTTGACTCTTCGTGAACCCAATTGGAATTTTCTTGCTGTTTCTTAGAGTGACTTGCCATTTCCTTCTCCAGCTCATTTTTATAGAACTGAGGATGACAGGGTTAAGTGATTTGGCTAGGGTCAAATAGCTAATAAGTGTCTGAGGTAAGATTTGAACTCACAGGGGGTGGAAACAAGATGGCAGAGTAGAAAGAAATACAGATACCAGTTCTTCGCACACAGCCCATAAAATACTTGTAAAGAAAGACTCTCAGCAAATTCTAGGGCAGCAGAAATGGAGAACAACAGAGTGGAGGGGATTTGCAGCCTAGGGTGATCAGAAAGGACAACGGGATATGTCTGTCACACCTGATGTGGACCAGAGCCCAGCCCAGCCTTGGGCATTCACTATGGCTCTGGGAGGAGGATGTGAGCAGGCCTTGGGGGCAGAATCCCCAGTTGCAGTAGCAGTGGTTCATAGATCCCTCAACCCACAGGCATCAAAGGTCAGGGACAGGGTTTTTTCAGCTGGCGAAGAAGGAAGAAGTGCCGTCCTATAGCTCTGGTCTGAGGTAGCAGCCACAGCAACCACATCAGGCAGGAGGCTGCAGTTCCCACACCAGCCCCTAAAGCAGCCTGCATCCATTGTTAAATCATAAAATGCCTGGGGGCCCTAAACAGTTGATTCTTACCTCAGCCCTGTGTAGAAGCCCTGCAGCAGCTGATCTTTAAATCACACTGAATGGCAGCCATGCCCCCACAGCTGGTCTGAATCTCAGACTGCAGTGCTGGTTTGGTGGAACTGGAAGAGAGGTGGTTGTGTGGAGAGGAAACTCTACCAAGATTCTGGGCACAAAAATCTCTTCTTGCTCCCAGACCAGTGTACATGCTTGATTTTGCCACCTTGGAGGAACTGAGATCATTTTTTTTTAATAAAAATTTATTTATTTAACTTTTTACATTCATTTTCACAAAATTTTGGGTTCCAAATTTTCTCCCCCTTTTCTCCCCTCCCCACACCCCAATACACCGAGCAATCTAATTTCCTATTTTTTCCCTACTTCTTTCCAATCTGCCCTCTCTTCTATCATCCTTCCCTTCTCTTGTCCCCATCTTCTCTTTTGTCCTGTAGGGCCAGATGACTTTCTATTCCTCATTAACTGTATGTCTTATTTCCTAGTAGCAACAACAATACTCAACAGTTGTTCCTAAAACTTTGAGTTCCAAATTCTCCCCATCCCTCCCTCCCCTACCCATTCCCTTTGGGAAGGCAGGCAATTAAATATAGGCCCTATCTGTGTAGTTTTGCAAATGACGTCCAAAATGGTCGTGTTGTGTAAGACTAACTGTATTACCCCCCATCCTATCCTGCCCCTCATTTTATCTATTCTGTCTTTTGATCCTGTCCCGCCCGGAGTGTTGACTTCAAATTGCTCCCTCCTCCCATTGCCCTCCCTTCCATCATTCCCCCCGCTTGCTTACTCCCTTCTCCCCCACTTTCCTATATTGTAAGATAGGTTTTCATATCAAAATGAGTGTGCATTTCATTCCTTCCTTTAGTCGAATGTGATGAGGGTAAACTTCTTGTTTCTTTTTTTCTCAGCTCTCCTCTTTTTCCCTCCACTAAAAAGTCTCCTGCTTGCTTCTTGAATGACATATAATTTACCCCATTTCATTTTACCCTCTTTCCTCCCCCTACATTTCTCTCTCGCCATTTACCTTAATTTCTTTTCAAATATGATCCCATCCTATTAAATTCACTCTGTGCTCTCTGTCTCTGTATGTGCGTGCATGTATGTGTGTGTGTTTGTGTCCACGTATGTACATGTGTGGGTGTATGTGTGTGTGTGGTCCCACCAACTACCCAGATACTGAAATGTTTCAAGATTTACAAATATTGTCTTTCCATGTAGGAATGTAAACAGTTCACTTTTGGTAAGTGCCTTATGACTTCTCTTTGCTGTTTACTTTTTCATGCTTCTTCTCATTCTTGTGCTTGAAAGTCAAATTTTCTTTTCAGCTCTGGTCTTTTCATCAAGAATGCTTGCAAGTCCTCTGTTTCATTGAAAGACCATATTTTCCCCCTGAAGTATTATGCTCAGTTTAGCTGGGTAGGTGATTCTTGGTTTGAGTCCTAGTTCCTTTGACTTCTGGAATATCCTATTCCACGCCCTTCGATCCCTTAATGTAGAACCTGCTAGATCTTGAGTTATCCTGATTTTATTTCCTCAACACTGGAATTATTTCTTTCTAGCTCCTTGCAAGATTTTCTCCTTGACCTGAGAGTTCTGGAATTTGGTCACAATGTTCCTAGGAGTTTTTCTTTTTGGATCTCTTTCAGGTGATGATCGATGGATTCTTTCAATACTTATTTTGCCCTCTGGTTGTAGAATCTCAGGGCAGTTTTCCTCAATAATTTCATGGAAGATGATGTCTAGGCTCTTTTTATGATCATGACTTTCAGGTAGTCCCATAATTTTTAAATTGCCCCTCCTGGATCTATTTTCCAGGTCAGTTGTTTTTCCAGTGAGATATTTCACATTATCTTGGATTTTTTTTCATTCTTTTGGTTTTGTTTTGTGATTTCTTGGTTTCTCAGAAAGTCATTAGACTCCATTTGTTCCATTCTAATTTTGAGAGAACTATTATCTTCAGTGAGCTTTTGAACCTCCTTTTCCATTCGGCTAATTCTGCTTTTGAAAGCATTCTTCTCCTCATTGGCTTTTTGAACCTCTTTTGCCAACTGAGTGAGCCTATTTTTCAAGGTGTTATTTTCTTCAGCATTTTTTTGGGTCTCCTTTAGCAAGGTATTGACCCGTTTTCATGCTTTTCTTGAATCTCTCTCATTTCTCTTCCCAGTTTTTCCTCCACCTGTCTAACTTGATTTTCAAAATCCTTTTTGAGCTCTTCCAAGGCCTGAGCTCACCAGATATTGCCCTGGCATGTCTGGGATACAGAGGCTCTGCCCTCCACGTCTTTCCCTGATGGTAAGAATATTTCCTCGTCATCAGAATTGAAAGGCGGGAACATTTGCACCCGCTCAAAGAAGCTCTCTATAGTCTTATTTTTCTTCCCTTTCCTTGGCATTTTCCCAGTCAGTTACTTGACTTCTGAGATTCCTGTCCACCCTCGACTAGATCTGCCCAGCTAGTGCTTGGGGTCTGTGATTCAGATGGGCTTTCCGCGGCAGGCGTGGCTGCTATTCAATGTGAGCTTAAATTCTGGTGCTGGGGTGGGGGCAGGGCAGCCTCCCAGGCTCAGTTCCCTCAGGGGTTTTATGCAGAGGCCTTCAGTAATGGAGTGGGTGGGGGCAGGGCTGTCTCCTAGGCTCAGCTCTCTCATGGGGTTTATGCAGAGACCTGAGCTTCCGCCTGCCTGCTCTGGGAGTCCCAGGCCACTGCTGCTGCCTCTGCCACTGCCCCTGCCTCTGCCTCCTCCGGTTCCTGCCCCTGCCTCTGCCTCCAACCCTTCCTCATGAGGGGGCCCGAGTCACAGATACACCCTGTTCCCCTCTCAGCCAGCCCAGAAGTCTCTCTCACTGACCTGTAGCGTTTGTGGGCAGAGGGACTTTCGCCGCCACCGAAGGTTCCGTCCCTGAAACTCGCTCGGATCTGCTCCTCTCAGGCCACCTGGCCAGGGCAGCTCAGGGGTGGACTCCACTTTCCGGGGTGTGATGGACCCTGGGGACTGCTCTCCAGGGCTCTCTGGAACAGAGATCTTTTCCACTGTGTTTCTGCACGTCTTGCAGTGATCCAGAATTCGTGGGGAGTTCTTCTTGCAGGAAATATATGGGCTGTGGGATCGGAGCTAGCATACGTGAGTCTTTCTACTCTGCCATCTTGACCAGGAACTGAGATCTTATAGTTACCCATAGTATACCCTACTCTTGACAAAGGACCCAAAATCAAGTAACTGGTTGGGAAAATGCCCAAAAAAGGGGGGAAAAAGACTATAGAAGGTTACTTCCTTGGTGAACAGGCATCTTCTCTCATCCTTTTTTATGAGGAAGAACAATGCTTACCATCAGGGAAAGACATAGAAGTAAAGGCTTCTGTATCCCAAATATCCAAAATAAATATTTAATGGTCTCAGACCATGGAAGAGCTCAAAAAGGATTTTGAAAATCAAGTAAGAGAGGCGGAGGAAAAATTGGGAAGAGAAATGAGAGAGATGCAAGAAAAGCATGAAAAGCAGGTCAACAACTGACTAAAGAAGATCCAAAAAAGTGTTGAAGAAAATAACACCTTTAACAATAGGCTAACTCAAATTGGAAAAAGAAGTTCAGAAAACCAACGAGGAGAAGAATGCTTTCAAAAGCAGAATTAGCCAAATGGAAAAGGAGGTTCAAAAGCTCACTGAAGAAAATAGTTCTTTCAAAATTAAAATGGAACAGATGGAGGCTAATGACTTCATGAGAAACCAAGAAATCACAAAGCAAAACCAAAAGAATGAAAAAAATGGAAGATAATGTGAAATATCTTACTGGAAAAACAACTGACCTGGAAAATAGATCCAGGAGAGACAATTTAAAAATCATAGGACTACCTGAAAGCCATGACCAAAAAGAGAGTCTACACATCATCTTTCATGTAATAATCAAGGAAAATTGCCCTGATATTCTAAAATCAGGGGGCAAAATAAATATTTAAAGAATTCACTGATCACCTTCTGAAAGAGATCCAAAAAGAGAAACTCCTAGGAACATTGTAGAAAAATTCCAGAGTGCCCAGGTGAAGGAGAAAATTTTGTAAGCAGCTAGAAAGAAACAGTATGCGTATTGTGAAAATACAATCAGGATAACACAAGATCTAGCAGCTTCAACATTAAGGGATCAAAGAGTGTGGAACATGATATTCCAGAAGTCAATGGAACTAGGACTAAAACCAAGAATTACCTATCCAGAAAAACTGAGTATAATACTTCAGGGGAAAAATGGTCTTTCTATGAAATAGAGGACTTTGAAGCATTCTTGATGAAAAGACCCGAGCTGAAAACAAAATTCGACTTTCAAACACAAGAATGAAGAGAAGCATGAAAAGGTAAACAGCAAAGAGAAGTCATAAGGGTCTTATTAAAGTTGAACTGTTTATATTCCTACATGGAAAGACAATATTTGTAACTCTTGAAACATTTCAGTATCTGGGTAGTTGGTGGGATTACACAGGCAGAGAGAGAGAGAGAGAGAGAGAGAGAGAGAGAGAGAGAGAGAGAGAGAGAGAGAGAGAGAGAGAGAGAGAGAGAGACAGAGAGAGAGAGACAGAGAGAGAGAGAGAGTACAGGGTGAGTTGAATAGGATGGGATCATATCTAAAAAAATGAAATTAAGGGGTGAGAGAGTAATATATTGGGAGGAGAAAGGGAGAAATGGAATGGGGCAAATTATCTCTCACAAAAGAGGCAAGCAAAAGACTTTTCCACGGAGGGAAAAAGGGGGGATGTGAGAGAGAAAGCATGAAGTTTACTCTCATCACATTCGACTCAAGAAAGGAATAAAATGCACATTCATTTTGGTATAAAAACCCGTCTTCCAGGAAAGTGGGGGAGAATGGGATAAGCAAGGTGGGGGGGGACGATGATGGAAGGGAGAGCAATGGGAGGAGGGAGCAATTAGAAGTCAACACAGGGAGGGGCAATGTCAAAAGCAAGAATAGAAGAAATGGGGAACAGGATAGGATGGAGGGAAATATAGTTAGTCTTACACAACTTGACTATTACAGAAATCATTTGCAAACTACACATACATGGCCTGTATTGAATTTCTTGCCTTCCCAATGGGGATGGGTGGGGAGGGAGCAAGGAAGAGAAGTTGAAACTCAAAGTTTTAGGAACAGCTGTTGAGTATTGTTCTTGCATACAACTGGGAAATAAGAAATACAGGCAATGAGGCAGAGTAACTTATCTTACCCTACAGGACAAAAGAGAAGATGTGGATAAAGGAAAGGAGGGATATTAGAAGGGAGGGCTTATTG
This sequence comes from Bettongia penicillata ogilbyi, assembly GCA_023548195.1. Classification (NCBI taxonomy): domain Eukaryota; kingdom Metazoa; phylum Chordata; class Mammalia; order Diprotodontia; family Potoroidae; genus Bettongia; species Bettongia penicillata. The sequence goes on along the minus strand of JAJHZJ010000020.1, from coordinate 1,958,826 downwards.
GTGACAGGGGTAATTAGAATGCTCACAGTTTTGGGGCAGGGGGAGGGGAGAGATAGGGAGAAAATTTGGAACTCAAAATTTTGAGGGAATGAATGTTGAAAACTTAAATAATAAAAAAATAAAATAAAAAAAAATGATTTGAACTCACAGAAACAAGTCTTCTTGATTACAATCCTAGTGATCTCTCCACTGTGCCATCTCTTCCCCCATTACAATAAAAATCAATGAGAGAGACAGAGATAGAGATAGAGACAGAGAAAGACAGAGAGAAAACAGAGCCTTGAACCTTAGCAAATATTATTCCATTCTTTTGGTAAATAGCCTGAAGGGAATGAAGACTGAATAAAATGACTTGCAAACTAGCCAAGTAACATGGTTAGAGCTGAGCAAGATAAATTGAGACTTTATTTCTGATCTTTTACTGACTCACTAAGAGCCTGTGATTAACCTCTCTGTGCTTTCCCATTCAATGAGAGAACCAACTCCCAGCAATAAGTGCCTTTTAGTACATGGTAACATTATCTGAGAAGTGTTTAAATATCCTAGTATTAAAAGTGCTAATTAAAAGTAGAAAAGCATTTTCTATTTCTGTTTTTGCCACTATAGCAAAACTTGAACAAGGAGCTAAAAAACAGATAAGCAGAGATATTTATTGCTCTTAGGTCAACTAGCTAGTAACACAAGTTTCAAGGTTATTTATCCAAATTGAGAAAGGTTAAGTAAATAGTAAGGGCAATGCAATTTGATTTTATTCCATTTAATTCAATAAATATTTATTAAGTGGTTACTATGTTTAGGACATTAAGCTACTATTAATCCTCCCAGTCAGCTCTTCCCTTTATCTTTTAAAAATAGATTGTAATTTTTAATTTTGTCTTTATATCACCTATATTTGCCTCTGTATCTCTTGCTTTAACCTCCTCCTCCCCAAGTCATTTTTAAAAACAAAGAATTGTTTTTAAAGAGGAAGAAAAGGCAGGAAAATCAGCAAAACTAGTCAACATATGAAAAAAAAAATATGTTGTTATTTGCAGTGTTTCACACAATAGAACCCACACTTTTGTGAAAGAGGATAGTGCTTGCTTGTGTCTCTTCTTTGGGGGCAAAGTTGTACATTGTAATTTTACAACATTTAGTTTTATGGTTTTGTGGTCACTTTTCTTTGTAGGCATTCTGTATATTATTTTTCTTTACTTTCATCTATTCATATGAGCCCTTCCAATGTTTTTCCATATTCATCATATTGCTTTCTATAGCAAAATAATATTCCATGACCTTCACATACCACAATTTGTCTAGACATTCCCTGATTCTGGATATCTACTCTATTTCCAGTTATATATCACACACACCAAAAAAAAAGTGTTACTATAAATATTTTGGTGTAGAGTCTTTCTTTTTGTAAAACGACTTCTTGGGCTATATGCCTAGCAGTGAACTCCTTGGGTTAAGGAAGATGGACATTTTAGTAACTTTATTTGCATAATTTTAAACTGCTTTACCCAATGGTTATACCAATTCACAACTCCATTAACATTGTACTAATATGCCTGTCTATCCACAACTCATCCAACATTCACTATTGTCATCTTGAGTTAACTTTACCAATTGACTGTGAAGTGATCGCAGGATTAGTTCAATTCCATTTCCATTAGTATTCCATAATCTGAAGCATGGTTGCTAATAATTGTCCCTTTGAGAACTTTTATTCTCTACCTTCTGTTAAGGTTGGCCACTGAGACAGCACCTAGAGTACTGCCAGAATCAGGAAGACTCACATTCAAATCTGGCCTCAAACATTAATTGTATGACCATAGGAAAGTCACTTAACCCTGTTTGCCTCAATTTCTGTAAAAGTTTCTGAAGAAGGAAATGGCAAATCACTCCAGTATGTTTGCCAAAACCAGATCACAGAGGGTTGGACATGACTAAAACTACTGAACAACAAAAACAACAAATCTCTTTAAGTTATATTGATGCTCTTCCAGCTAAGATAGCAACATGAAACTTTCAGTCAGATCAAGTCCTCTGAGAAACAACATAGCAAGAGTGAAAAATGATTGTGAAATGAAGCAAAAATTATATAAGACCAAAGGGACACAGCAAAAACTCCTCCATCAAGTCCAGGATAGGCTCAAAAAAACCCAAAACAAACAAAAAAAACAGCTCCAACTTGGAATCATTTTAGTCAGGAGTGTATAAAGGAGATATGAAGCCAGTACTCTCTTGGGGCTCAGATTACTGGTGTCACAATATGACATAGTCAATTCACAAGGAAACAGAAGATATATGCACTTGCCTGGGCCCTGCAGAAGTCTCGAAGGGAAAGCTATCTCCATGCTGTCACTGTGAACCTGAGAACAAAATCAACTCCTGGTAGGTGAGCACACAAGGAATAAAGATGAAGAAGGGACCAGTGAACATATGAGGCAATAAAGACATAGAAACAGAAGCCAGGGATTGAAGCAGAGTTTGAGAGCTGGGCCCAGTTATCTGTCTCAGCCCAAGTAGCAAAAAGCAGGGACATGGACCAGGTTCCAGACAACCACACTGACTGTGCCATAGAATCCCATTCCAGGAACTGAGGTTGAAGACATAAGGAATAAGAAAAACAAGTCCTAATATAATGAAGAGATATTAAAAGGTAAGAGAAGTCCAACTGGATGAAAATAGCTTCACAATAAGTAGAAATAGAATCTTAAGGGGGAGGTGTATTTGCCACAAAGGTTGCATGAATGAGTCAAAGAAATAAAATGAGATTTTTAAATGAAATTCGAGTTCCTGAGGGGGAAAAAAATAGAAAAACAAAGAGCATAAAACAGAAGGTAGAAAACCATACCCATGTAGTGAAAACTGTGAAAAATAAAATAGTGCAAAAAGAATTCCATGGTTTGACATAAAAAAAAAGAAATTACAGCACTATGTATTTTTATTTTTGCTTTGACAGAATACATGATCGCAAATTAAGGGTTTTCATTCCTGAGGGAGCAGGTTTAATCATTGTTCCAATGTTCCAATTTTCATTCTACATGTGTCTTTAATTTTAAATGTTTCCCGTGTGAAGCAAATTGATGGGTTCTGTTTCCTTATCTATTCTACCACTCTCATTCAATTTAGTGGATTCCTCAATCGTTAACATTTTATTTTATTATTTTTTGACTTTAGGTTTATGTTTTCCTCCATTTATTTATTTTGTATTTATTTTAATTTTCCTTCTTTTAAGTAATTGAACTGTCCCTGAGTTTAATTTTGCTTACATCAATTTACTACTTATTCATTTCCACAAGACCCTAAGGTTTTTACTCTTTATTATTATTGTTTAGGTGCCAAAGGAATATTTTTCAGCTATCTGGAAAGTTGACTTATGTGAAACTGCTCATTCCCTGATCTTTTAGTTGTTCGTCACTGATTACTATTATTTGTCTCTAAGTTATTTGCAGGCTTTAGTGGACCATATCTGCAAATGGAACAGCTGGGTAAATAGTTATACAGGTTAAAGAGAGAAAAGCCTTATTGATAACTTTGGACTTGACTTTGTCTCTATGTCTTTTTCTTTACCCACTCATTATTTACTCATTCACAAGACTGAACATTGTCCTAGAATAGCGGTATCTGGCGTATCTGGCTGGGCAAAGCTCAGTGGAGTCAGATTCATCTGAGAGTATCAGGCAATGACTGAAACCAGATGAGAACAGACCTGCAAAAAAGCAATATGATGACATCACAAGAGGAATCCCTGCAGAATGAGAGATTTCAGTTGGTCACAACTGTTCCCTATGTTTGCAGCCTTCCACACATGTAAGTTTCTGATATGCATGTGTCTCTCTACTGATGTGCCCTTGTTGTGGTAGTTTTCCAGTTTGGATTCCTTGAAAGCCTAGGGAGAATATCACCCACTATTCGCATGTACAGGACAAGGGGAAGGGCAGGGGGAGTTAAATCAAAAAGTGAGTAGGCAGATTGAAAGGAAACTTAATTTACTAATGAACTAAAGATGATTGCTCCGGGTAGTAGCTGTAGCAACTTAGGATACAAATTGGGGTTTTATAACTTTCTGGGCTATCTTAGATTACACAGACAATAAGTGGCATTCCAGGACAGAAAGGAAAATAGGGCAAGTATCCCACCTTTTAGGTCCTAGGAATTTGTAAAGGTCAGGCTTATTCGTGTGGGAAAATGCAATTCTCAGTAGTTAATCTCATCAGAAGATTCTGTGCAGATAATAAATCTCTAAAATAATAGAGGCCTCCTTCAAAATAGAGTAAATCTGGTTCATCCTCCTGCTATCTGCTGGTGAATAAAACATAGTCTGAGGGTTTCTATTTTTTTGTTGTTCTCTAGTTTTTCAGTTGTGATTCTTTGTGACCTCATTTGGAATTTTCTTGGCAAAGATACTGGAATGGTTTGCCATTTCCTTTTTCAGTTCATTTTATAGATGAGGAAACTGAGGCAAACAGGATTAGGTGACTTGCCCAAGGTCACACAGGTAGGAAGTGTCTGAGGCCAAATTTAGACTCAAGAAAATGAGTCTTCCTGACCCCAGGCCCAGCACTCTATCCACTGTCCCAGCTACCTGCCTGAGGATTTCTATTTATACAGTTCCAGACTTCTGTTTCTTTGACCTCTGTGGTTACTTTTTCTGGGGAGATTATTCCTCAAAACTCACAGCACTCACGTTCATCCACCTTATCCTCACATGTTTGCTACTTATCTCCACTCTTTCTACAGATGTCCTGTGGATTTTTAGGATATTACAATACCGATTTATGGGATAAGTGTTGTTTTGTCACTACTTTGCTTACTACATCGTTTCACTGAATTTCTTCCTTTTGAATTCATTATGTCCTCTGGTTAACCATGGAAGGTAAACAAAGGAGTGGGGGCTTATGAACTATAATTTTAGGAGACATGGACCCCAAAATTCCCTTAAATCTGAGGTAGCAATTCACTAGACATTATATGAGCATGCATTTAAAATAATACCAATTAAAACAAGATATGAATAAATAAAATTACAGATTTTTCTTCCCCCACTAATGACCTCATATTAACTATTCTACTGAACCTAATCCTGGGTCTACACCTTGAATGAGTGGAACAGCTCTTTCCAAATCTTTATTGGCAAGTGGTAAAAATCCATGTGAGTTTCTCTTCTGCCACAGGCTGACTTGACATTTCTTATTGTCATAATGTTCTTGGACTGCTAGTTCATAGCTTACATTATCTGTAAAGTCATTTCCTCTCTGTCTCTTTTCTTGAGGAAATAACTGCTCTTTTTCTCCATTTAACTTGCAAAAAACCAGAGAGAGAGAGAGATTATGATCATACTTTGCTGGCACTTCAATGCAATAATTTCCCCTTGAAAATGCTTTTCCATTCATAAGGAAGTAATTTCCCCCTCTCAAAGGAAAGAGCCTCCCCTTAGGCTTCCACATACTAATTACCTTTATGTACATATAATTAGTCTCCATAGGATTATCTCTAGTAGTTGTCAAAATGTGATTCTGGTACTTCTGTCATCTTCTAGAATTTTCCCCAATACTGCTCCCAAGAAAAGATATGAAACATTTTTGAATAACCGTATCCTCTTTCCCCAGAACAGTATATAAACAGAATAGAACCTGTGTGTGTGTGAGAGAGTTTTAGAAGAAATATGCAGTGATTCTTCCAAATCAATGAAAACCTCAACTCCCATAAGATATTTCTGCTTATCTTATTATATGAGGCATAGTGAGCTCCAAGACAGTTACTTAAACTGGAGAGAAGGAAATAGCTTCATTCACATGTGCTTAATCAGTAAAACTACTCAATCCTGGAAGTTCTCTGAAAGAATTGTCAGTAAAGATTTTTAGTAAGGCTTCACTAGTTAGTTCTGAAATGGATCTCTTACATGGAGCCCAGTTTCTCACTAGAGATGCTAAAGCAGTTGCAATATTCCTATGAACACTAGGACAAAGAGGATGAGACCTAAAGATTGTTGGGAGTTAGGAAAGGGATGAATTTGAAGAGAAGACATAGTGAAAATCAAGAAAAAGGCAATGGGAGAAAAAATGAAAAAAGTTGGTGATCAAAAAAGAATGGGAAAAAAAAATTGGAGACCTTCATGAGGGGAATAGGAAGAGGAGTAAGCCAGAAAGTGAGGAAAGAAAACATAATGAGGAGAAAAACATAAGAAAAAAACAGCTGGATGGAAAGACTGCTAGATTGAGTCAGAAAACTTGGGTTTTGATGTTTATTCAAAGGGGAGAGATCAAAAATGTGAAGGGACTTGATTTCAATGCGTTCAAGAATCCATTGAAGTGGGGAGGGTAGGTGGTGCAGTGAATAGAGCACAGGCCCTGGGGTCAGTAGAACCTGAGTTCAAAACTGACACATACTACTTCTATGACCTTGGACAAGTCACTTATCCCCAATTACCTCACCTCCCCCCTCCAAAAAAAGAAAAAAAGAATCCATTGAAGTCCTGGAAATGTTTCATTTGAAGTAGAGTGAATGTGTGAAGGAGCATGCTGGGACATGATTACATTTTCTAATTGTTTGAAAGACTCAAATGAAAGAGGAATTGGGCCTATGCTTCTCGACCCCAGAGGAAAGAACTTGGATCAATGTTTGTGAGTAATAGAAACACAAGTTTTAACTCTACAGTACATATGAAAAAACTTCCTAAAAATTAAAAATTGTATGAAGTGCAATGAACTACCTCAACAGATAGTAAGGTCCCTACCATTGGATATTTTTGAGCAAAGGTTGGGCAATGACTTGTTGGGTATACTATAAAGAGAATTTATGTTTCAAGTATAGGTTGGATAGATGACCTCTCAAGTTGCAACTAATTCTTTGATTCTATGAATCTAATCTTACTTTCCTGGTATAATCCAGCCATGGCAGGTCTACTCAAACCATCACCTCTACAATCATTACCTGGGTTCTGACTCTCAGTACCTCAATTTACCACAGGTCAACTTTTGCCTTACCTTGCCAGGGTTAAGTCTCCAGAGTACCTGACAACTTATTTCAGCCATGTGTAGTTTCTGCACCCACAAGGAACCTAGACTCTGACCCCAGGTCACTCAATTCAGATATTTCAGCTTTGCTTTATCATGATGGGATAGTTTGCCATTCCTTCTCCAGCTCATTTTTTAGATAAGGAAACTGAGAGCAAGAGAGTTAAGTGATTTGCCCAAGGGCCACACAGCTGATAAGTGTCTGAGGCCATATATGAACTCAGTTCTTCCTGACTGCAGGCCACTCACTGAGCCACCTAGCTGCCCAACTTTCAGTTACTTATTTATTGAAGAAAACCTAGAATCCATTACTATTTATCTAGAAATTTACCTACTTTTGACCAGAATCTGGGAACCTGGGTTTGAAGCCCAACCCTGGTACTTCACCTTTGTGACCTTGGGTAAAGCACTTCTCTTTTGGAGGGTCTCAGTTTCCTTGTGTGTAAATGAGTGTGTTGGATTAGAAGATCTGTCATCTCTTATAGTTATTTATAAAATGAAATCTATGATTTTATTTTAAGATACATTTTTAGGGGCCATTGCCAGTCATCTTGATTAATGTCCCACTACTGGACTCTAATGACCCTGGAGGAAGGAGTGAGGTTGATGACTTTGTGCAACTGTGCCTCACTCAAATCCAACTCATTCACAAGTCATCACCCTCATTATGTCACTGGTTCTCCTTGAAAAAAAAAAAAAAGACAAACAATAACATCTTGATGGGACTTGGGACCCAGGCTCCAATTTCCTGGCCCATTTCTATTTTCTCCTGCACCTCTGATCCTAGGTATTGTTTTATGTGTTATTGTTTTCTCTCTCTCTATTTAAAGAAAGGAAAATAACTGTGGTATAGTCTCACATTTATAAGAGACTGGAAAAGTAAAGAACAAAGTGATGTCATGGTGTTATAGTAAAAAAAAAAAGCACTGGTCAAAGAGTCTGGAGAAATGGGTTCCTTATAGTCCCATCTCTTCTACTGATTTACTGTATGACCTTGACTGACTAAGTCATTTCTCAGGTTTTCCATTTTCCTCATCTACAAAATGGGGAGGTTTTCCTAGATGTACTTTAGAGTCCCTTTCAATTCTGAGGTTCCAAGTATCTGAGATTTCGTACTTTTAAGATGAAAACCCTTTCTTTTTTTCTGAGCCTAATGTTAAATTCAAGAGCTATTTATTCAAATCAAGTTTTAGGAGTTGAACACTCACAACAATTTCATTAAAAAGACTATAAACATGAAGATGGAGGGGTAGAAAGACACACGTATGCTAGCTCCGAACCCACAGCCCATGGATTTAATGTAAGAAGAGCTCCACACAAGTTCTGGAGCACTGCAAGGCACACAGAAACATAGTGGTAAAGATTTCCGTTCCAGAGAGCGCTGGAGAGCCGTCCCCAGGGGTCCGTCACAGTCCAGACACCAGAGACCGGGGCCCCAGAGGAGGACATACGAGCAGGCTTCGGGGATGGAATCCGCGGCGGCTGGGAAGGTCACTCCACCCACAGGCGCTACAGGTCAGTGAGAGAGACGTCTGGGCTGGCCGAGAGAGGAGAGGGGTGTCTCTGTGACACAGGTCCCCTAGGGAGGCAGCGGCAGAGGCAACGGTGGTGCGCCGGGAGTCCCGGAGCAGCAGGCAGAAGTTCAGGGCCATTACTGAAGGTCTCTGCATAAACCCCTTGAGGGAACTGAGCCTGAGAGGCAGCCCTGCCCCCACCTGAGCACCAGAGCTTAAGTTCACATTGAATAGCAGCCACACGTGCTGCGAAAAGCCCATTTGAATCTCAGACCACGAGCACTAGCTGGGTGGATCTAGGCGGGGGTAGAGAGGAATCTCAGAAGTCAAATAACTGGCTGGGAAAATGCCCAGAAAAGGGAAGAAAAATAAGACCATAGAAAGATACTTTCTTGGGAACAGATGTTTCTGACTTTCAATTCTGATGGGGGGTGGTGGTGGAATAATGCTTGCCATCAGGGAAAGTCGTGGAGGTCCGGTCCTCTGTATCCCAGACATCCCAGGTGGACGTCCGATGGGCTCAGGCCATGGAAGACCTCAAAAAGGATTTTGAAAATCCAGTTAGACAGGTGGAGGAAAAACTGGGAAGAGAAATGAGAGAGAGGCAAGAAAAGCATGAAAAACGGGTCAATACCTTGCTAAAGGAGACCCAAAAAATGCTGAAGAAAATAACACCTTGAAAAATAGGCTAACTCAATTGGCAAAAGAGGTTCAAAAAGCCAATGAGGAGAAGAATGCTTTCAAAAAAGAATTAGCCAAATGGAAAAAGAGGGTCAAAAGCTCATTGAAGATAAAAGTTCTCTCAAAATGAGAATGGAACAGATGGACTGTAATGACATTCTGAGAAACCGAGAAATCACAAAACAAAACAAAAGTAATGAAAAAAATGGAAGATAATGTGCACTATCTCATTGGCAAAACAACTGACCTGGAAAAGAGATCCAGGAGAGACAATTTAAAAATTATGGGACTACCTGCAAGTCATGATACAAAAAAAAGCCTAGCCATCAACTTCCATGAAATTATCGAGGAAAAATGCCCTGACATTCTACAACCAGAGGGCAAAATAAGATTGATGGAAAGATTCCATCAATCACCACCTGAAAGAGATCCAAAAAGAGAAACTCCTAGGAACATTGGGGCCAAATTCCAGAACTCACAGCTCAAAGAGAAAATCTTGCAAGAAGCTGGAAAGGAACAATTCCAGTATTGTGGAAATACAATCAGGATAACTCAAGTTCTAGCAGCTTCTACCTTAAGGGATGGAAGGATGTGGAATAGGAAATTCCAAAAGTCAAAGGAACAAGGACTCAAAAAAAGAATCACCTACCCAGCAAAACTGAGTACAATACATCAGGGGAAAATATGGTCTTTCAATGAAACAGAGGACTTGCAAGCATTCTTGATGAAAAGACCAGAGCTGAAAAGAAAATTTGACTTTCAAGCAAAAGAATTAGAAGAAGCATGAAAAAGTAAACAGCAAAGAGAAGTCATAAGGTACTTACCAAAAGTGAACTGTTTACATTACTACATGGAAAGACAATATTTGTAAATCATAAAACTTTTAACTATCTGGGTAGTTGGTGGGACCACACACACACATACGCACACAAATACACACACACATACATGTGTGCATGCACACATACAGACATGCATGCACATACAGAGACAGAGAGCACAGAGTGAATTGAATACGATGGCACCATGTCTTAAAAGAAATTAAGGGAAATGGTGAGAGAGCAAGGTAGGGGGAGGAAAGAGGGTGAAATGGAATGGGGTAAGTTATATGTCATTTAAGAGGCAAGCAAGAGACCTTTTAGTGGAGGGAAAAAGAGGAGAGCTGAGAAAAAAAAAAAAAGTTTCCCCTCATCACATTTGACTAAAGGAAGGAATAAAATGCACACTCATTTTAGTATGAAAAGCTAACTTACAGTACAGGAAAGTGGGGGAGAAGGAGAAAAGCAAGGGGGCAATGATGGAAGGGAAGGCAATGGGAGGAGGGAGCAATTTGAAGTCAACACTCAGGGAGGGACAGGATCAAAAGACAGAATAGAAACAATGAGGCACAGGATAGGATGGAGGGTAATTCAGTTAGTCTTACACAGCACGACTATTATCAAAGTCATTTGCAAAACTACACAGATAGGGCCTATATTGAATTGCCTGCCTTCCCAAAGGGAATGGGTAGGGAGGGAGGGATGGGGAGAATTTGGAACTCAAGTTTTAGGAACAAATGTTTAGTATTGTTGTTGTTTATGAGGAATAGAAAGTCATTTGGCCCTACAGGACAAAAGAGAAGATGGCGACAAGAGAAGGGAGGGATGACAGAAGAGAGGGCAGATTGGAGATAGGGAAAATTAGATTGCTCGGTGTATTGGGGTGGGGAGAGGGGAGAAAAGGGGAGAAAATTTGGAACCAAAAATTTTGTGAAAATGAATGTAAAAAGTTAAATAATCCAAAAAAAGGGAAAAGAAAATAGTCTAAACATTCAGAACAATGGAGAGCTACATCCTCCAGTCTATCCACAGAGCCTGTTCAGTCCCCTGACATTTAATTGCCAATGACACCAAAACACGGAAATGCTCATTTCTGCTGTGATCTCCTTGATATTCCACATGACTCAAATACTTCTTCTTGGGTCAGTGTTAGGAAGAGAAACCTTGGTCAACAAGAGTCATTTAAGCTTTTTCTCTAATATTTTAGAAGAAATTATTTATTTTTACCGTAGTTCTACCGTAAGAAAATGGACTGTGGGGGGTGGAACCAAGATGTTGGAGTAGAAAGACTCACGTATGCTAGCTCCGAACCCACAGACCATATATTTCCTGCACAAAGAACTCCCCACAAATTGTGCAGCACTGAAAGGCGCACAGAAACATAGTGGTAAAGATTTCCGTTCCAGAGAGCCCTGGAGAGCCATCCACAGGGGTGCGTCACACTCTGGACAGCGGAGTCCACCCCTGTGCTGCCCTGGCCGCGTGGCCCCAGAGGAGCATATGCGAGCAGGTAATGGGGATGGAACCCCGGCGGCTGGAAAGGTTCCTCGACCCACAGGCGCTACAGGGCAGTGAGAGAGACGTCTGCGCTGGCCGAGAGGGGAGCGGGGTGTCTCCGTGAGTCAGGCCCCCTCGGGAGGCAGCGGCAGAGGCAGCGGTGGTGCCCTGGGACTCCCAGAGCAGCAGGCAGAAGTTCAGGGCCATTACTGCATAAACCCCTTGAGGGAACTGAGCCTGAGAGGCAGCCCTGCCCTCACCTGAGCACCATAACTTAAGCTCCCATGGAATAGCAACCACACCTGCCGCGAAAAGCCCATTTGAATCTCAGACCCCGAGTACTACTTCTTTGGATCTAGGCGGGGGTGCAGGGGAATCTCAGAAGTCAAATAACTGGCTGGGAAAATGCCCAGAAAAGGGAAGAAAAATAAGACCATAGAAAGATACTTTCTTGGGGAGCAGATGTTTCCTCCTTTCATTTCTGATGGGGGGGGATAATGCTTGCCACCAGGTAAAGACGTGGAGGTCCTGTCCTCTGTATCCCAGACATCCCACGTGGATATCCGATGGGCTCAGGCCATGGAAGACCTCAAAAAGCATTTGGAAAATCAAGTTAGACAGGTGGAGGAAAAACTGGGAAGAGAAATGAGAGAGAGGCAAGAAAAGCATGAAAAACGGGTCAATACCTTGCTAAAGGAAACCCAAAAAATGCTGAAGAAAATAACACCTTGAAAAATAGGCTAACTCAATTGGCGAAAGAGGTTCAAAAAGCCAATGAGGAGAGGACTGCTTTCAAAAGCAGAATTAGCCAAATGGAAAAAGAGGGTCAAAAGCTTACTGAAGATAAAAGTTCTCTCAAAACGAGAATGGAACAGATGGAGTCTAGTGACTTTCGGAGAAACCGAGAAATCACAAAACAAAACCAAAGGAATGAAAAAAATGGAAGATAATGTGCACTATCTCATTGGCAAAACAACTGACCTGGAAAAGAGATCCAGGAGAGACAATTTAAAAATTATGGAACTACCTGAAAGTCGTGATAAAAAAAAAACCAGCCTAGCCATCATCTTCAATGAAATTATCGTGGAAAACTGCCCTGACATTCTACAACCAGAGGGCAAAATAAGTATTGAAAGATTCCATCAATCACCACCTGAAAGAGATCCGAAAAGAGAAACTCCTAGGAACATTGTGGCCAAATTCCAGAACTCCTAGCTCAAGGAGAAAATCTTGCAAGCAGCTGGAAAGTAACAAATCCAGTATTGTGCAAATCCAATCAGGATAACTCAAGCTCTAGCAGCTTCTTCCTTAAGGGATCGAAGGGCGTGGAATAGGATATTCCAGAAGTCAAAGGAACAAGGACTCAAACCAAGAATCACCTACCCAGCAAAACTGAGTATAATACTTCAGGGGAATATATGGTCTTTCAATGAAAAACAGGACTTGCAAGCATTCTTGATGAAAAGACCAGAGCTGAAAAGAAAATTTGACTTTCAAGCAAAAGAATGAAAAGAAGTATGAAAAAGTAAACAGCAAAGATAAATCATAAGGGACTTACCAAAAGTGAACTGTTTACATTCCTACATGGAAAGACAATATTTCTAAATCTTAAAACTTTTCAGTATCTGGGTAGTTGGTGGGATCACACACACACACATGTACACACATGCACGCACACACACACACAGACACATGCATGCACATACAGAGACAGAGAGCAGAGAGTGAATTGAACAGGATGGGACCATGTCTTAAAAGAAATTAAGGGAAATGGTGAGAGAGCAAGGTAGGGGGAGGAAAGAGGGTGAAATGGAATGGGGTAAATTATATGTCATTTAAGAGGCAAGCAAGAGACCTTTTAGTGGAGGGAAAAAGAGGAGAGCCGAGAAAAAAAAAAAAAAAAAAACAAGAAGTTTCCCCTCATCACATTTGACTAAAGGAAGGAATAAAATGCACACTCATTTTGGTATGAAAACCTAACTTACAGTACAGGAAAGTGGGGGAGAAGGAGAAAAGCAAGAGTGGGGATGATGGAAGGGAAGGCAATGGGAGGAGGGAGCTATTTGAAGTCAACACTCAGGGAGGTACAGGATCAAAAGACAGAATAGAAACAATGAGGTGCAGGATAGGAGGGAGGGCAATTCAGTTAGTCTTACACAACACGACTATTATCAAAGTCGTTTGCAAAACTACACAGATACTGCCTATATTGAATTGCCTGCCTTCCCAAAGGGAATGGGGGGGCAGGGAGGGATGGGGTGAATTTGGAAATCAAGTTTAAAAACAACTGTTTAGTATTGTTGTTGCTACTAGGAAATAAGACATACAGTTAATGAGGAATAGAAAGTCATCTGGCCCTACAGGACAAAAGAGAAGATGGGGACAAGAGAAGGGAGGGATGACAAAAGAGAGGGCAGATTGGAGATAGGGAAAATTAGATTGCTCAGTGTATTGGGGTGGGGGTGGGGAGAAAAGGGGAGAAAATTGTGAACCCAAAATTTTGTGAAAATGAATGTAAAAAGTTAAATAATCCAAGAAAAACGAAAAAAAAAAGAGTCTAAACATTCAGAACAATGGAGAACTACATCCTGCAGTCTATCCACAGAGCCTGCTCAGTCCCCCGACATTTATTTACCAATGACACCATAACACGGAAATGCTCATTCCTGCTGTGATCGCCTTAATATTCCACATGACTCATATACTTCTTCTTGGGTCTGTGTTAGGAAGAGAAACCTTGTTCAACAAGAGTTATTTAAGCATTTTTTCTAATATTTTAGAACAAATTATTTATTTTTACCATAGTTCTGCTGTAATAAAATGGATTGTGCGGGGTGGAGCCAAGATGGTGGAGTAGAAACACTCATGTATGCTAGCTCCGAACCCACCGCCCATATATTTCCTGCAAAAAGAACTCCCCACAAATTCTGGAGCACTGCAGGACTCACGGAAACATAGTGGTAAAGATTTCTGTTCCAGAAAGCCCTGGAGAGCTGTCCCCAGGCATTCGTCACATTCTGCATGGCGGAGTTCCCCCCTGTGCTGCCCTGGCCGCATGGCCCCAGAGGAACATATCCGAGCAGGCTGCGGGGATGGAATCCCCGGCGGCTCAGAAGGTCCCTCCACCCACAGGTGCTACAGGTCAGTGAGAGAGACGTCTGGGCTGGCTGAGAGAGGAGCGGGGTGTCTCCGTGACTCAGGCCCCCTCGGGAGGCAGCGGCAGAGGCAGCGGTGGTGCCCTGGGACTCACAGAGCAGCAGGCAGAAGTTCAGGGCCATTACTGAAGGTCTCTGCATAAACCTCTTGAAGGAACTGAGCCTGGGAGGCAGCCCTGCCCCCACCTGAGCATCAGAACGTAAGGTCCCATTGAATAGCAGCCACACCTGCCGCAAAAAACCCATTTAAGTCTCAGACCCGGAGCACTAGCTCGGTGGATCTAGGCGGGGGTGCAGAGGAATCTCAGAAGTCAAATAACTGGCTGGGAAAATGCCCATAAAAGGGAAGAAAAATAAGACCATAGAAAGATACTTTCTTGGGGAGCAGATGTTTCCTCCTTTCATTTCTGATGGGGGGGGAATAATGCTTGCCATCAGGGAAAGGCGTGGATGTCCGGTCCTCTGTATCCCAGACATCCCACGTGGATGTCCGATGGGCTCAGGCCATGGAAGACCTCAAAAAGGATTTTGAAAATCCAGTTAGACAGGTGGAGAAAAAACTGGGAAGAGAAATGAGAGAGATGCAAGAAAAGCATGAAAAACGGGTCAATACCTTGCTAAAGGAGACCCCAAAAATGCTGAAGAAAATAACACCTTGAAAAATAGGCTAACTCAATTGGCAAAAGAGGTTCAAAAAGCCAATGAGGAGAAGAATGCTTTCAAAAGCAGAATTAGCCAAATGGAAAAAGAGGGTCAAAAGCTCACTGTAGATAAAAGTTCTCTCAAAATGAGAATGGAACCGATGGAGTCTAATGACTTTCTGAGAAACCGAGAAATCACAAAACAAAACCAAAGGAATGAAAAAAATGGAAGAGAAAGTGCACTATCTCATTGGCAAAACAACTGATCTGGAAAATAGATCCAGGAGAGACAATTTAAAAATTATGAGACTACCTGACAGTCATGATCAAAAAAACGGCCTGGCCAACATCCTCCATGAAATTATCGAGGAAAAATGCCCTGACATTCTACAACCAGAGGGCAAAATAAGTATTGAAAGAATCCATCAATCACCACCTGAAAGAGATCAAAAAAGAGAAACACCTGGGAACATTGTGGCCAAAGTCCAGAACTCACAGCTCAAGGAGAAAATCTTGCAAGCATCTGGAAAGGAACAATTCCAGTATTGTGCAAATACAATCAGGATAACTCAAGCTCTAGCAGCTTCCACCTTAAGGGATCGAAGGGCGTGGAATAGGATATTCCAGAAGTCAAAGGAACAAGGACTCAAACCAAGAATCACCTACCCAGTAAAACTGAGTATAATACTTCAGGGGAATATATGGTCTTTCAATGAAACACAGGACTTGCAAGCATTCTTGATGAAAAGACCAGAGCTGAAAAGAAAATTTCACTTTCAAGCTAAAGAATGAGAAGAAGCATGAAAAGGTAAACAGCAAAGAGAAGTCATAAGGGACTTAACCAAAGCGAACTGTTTACATTCCTACATGGAAAGACAATATTTCTAAATCTTGAAACTTTTCAGTATCTGGGTAGTTGGAGGGCCCACACACACACACACCCATGTACACGCATGCACGCACACACACATACACACATGCATGCACAGACAGAGAGCAGAGAGTGAATTGAATAGGATGGGACCATGTCTTAAAAGAAATTAAGGTAAATGGTGAGAGAGCAAGGTAGGGGGAGGAAAGAGGGTGAAATGGAAATGGGTAAATTATATGTCCTTTAAGAGGCAAGCAAGAGACCTTTTAGTGGAGGGAAAAAGAGGAGAGCTGAGAAAAGAAACAAGAAGTTTCCCTTCATCACATTTGACTAAAGGAAGGAATAAAATGCACATTCATTTTGGTATGAAAACCTAACTTACAGTACAGGAAAGTGGGGGAGAAGGCGGTAAGCAATGTGGGGGGCGATGGAAGGGAAGGCAACGGGAGGAGGGAGCAATTTGAAGTCAACACTCTGGGAGGGACAGGATCAAAAGACAGAATAGAAACAATGAGGCACAGGATAGGATGGAGGGTAATTTAGTTAGTCTTACACAACACGACTCCTATCAAAGTCATATGCAAAACTGGACAGATAAGGCCTATATTGAATTGCCTGCTTTCCCAAAGGGAATGGTTGGGGAGGGACGGATGGGGAGAATTTGGAACTCAAGTTTTAGGAACAAGTTTTTAGTATTGTTGTTCCTACTAGGAAATAAGAGATACAATTAATGAGGAATAGAAAGTCATCTGGCCCTACAGGACAAAAGAGAAGATGGGGACAAGAGAAGGGAGAGATGACAGAAGAGAAGGCAGATTGGAGATAGGGAAAATTAGATTGCTCGGTGTATTGGGGTGGGGGTGGGGAGAAAAGGGGAGAAAATTGTGAATCCAAAATTTTGTGAAAATGAATGTAGAAAGTTAAATAATCAAAAAAAAAGAAAAAAAAGAGTCTAAACATTCAGAACAATGGAGAACTACATCCTCCAGTCTGTCCACAGAGCCTGCTAAGTCCCCCGACATTTATTTACCAATGACACCATAACACGGAAATGCTCATTCCTGCTGTGATCTGCTTAATATTCCACATGACTCATATACTTCTTCTTGGGTCTGTGTTAGGAAGATAAACCTTGTCCAACAAGAGTTATTTAAACA